>CM053508.1:108801199-108834289 GCA_028627145.1 Eidolon dupreanum | reverse complement strand
TGTTCACCAGCGATTCATGATGGCTATTTCTAGGTGGTGGGATTTTGGGGGCCTTTTTTCATTTATCCTTTGCTTTGTGCTTTTTAGCATGGTTTATTTCTTACAATGAGCATGCATCATTTTCACACAAAAAAGGGAGTAATCATTCTTTCAAAGGTAAATAACTTGCAGCTGATCAGAAGAGAAGTGCAGACTGTATTCATATTGGGAACCTTCTGTGCGAAGGCATGGGTGTGCATCATCACGGTTTTCTCTGGGACTTAATATATGGCAAGTTTCTGTGATCATTTCATAGTTATTTAAAAATTAAGCAGTTCTCTGGGTACAGAGCAAAACCACAGTGTCCGGGAGGGACTCAGAGGCGCATTTGTCTCCAGGGATGGATTGGGTTCTTGCCTCGGAGGGATGGATTGGGTTCTTGCCTCAGGAAGTTTCTCCGCTGAGTTAGATGTCGGGCACTTGGCGTTTGCGTAGACCTGACAGTTCCGGGAAGGCAGCCTGCTGGCTCACAACGCTGGGCAGGGAGGCTCTGCTGATGGTAACTAGGACCGAGGCTGGTGACGGTCCCAAGGAAGCCTCAGAGAACTGGGCGCATCTTATCATTAACGTCATGGGGTTCAGCAAATACTCATTGTCACCATCTTCCCCATCAACAGCACATTTGCTATTCACTAACCACATCCTTCCTCCCCCCCACCCCCCAACCCCTCCAAACTTGCCATACATTTCTTTCCATTCTTATCAGATCCAAAATGACTGACAGGAAATGTTTCTGGTCTTTTCCTTTTCCCCACCTGGTGAAAACTGTACTGTCTTCACTTCAGCAGTTTGTGTCCTGTTTCCTGCTGGCCTTCTGAGAGGGCTTGTCCCTTCTGGTTCTTGATGGGGAATGAGTGAATAGGCAGAGAACAGTAAGACAGACAGACAAGCAAAGAGACAAAGGGGTAGGTCAGGGGAGAGCAAGAGAGGGAATGAATGTATGTGTGTTTAGGGAGGGATAAACTAAATTGATTTATATAAGAAAGATCTGGGATGATGAAAGGGAAATAAACTGTGGTGTGAGTTAACCATGTGGGTGATGGTGGGGGTGATAGGGTATGATTAGCAAGTAAGAGGCTCCAGAAAATCATGGAGTGTGAAAAAAAATGGGAGAAAGAAAATGAGATATTCTTTGTATTGCTGTGGATTGCACATTTCATCCTTTTAAAGTTTTTCAAGAGACCAGTTAAGTACATGAGTTCCCCTTTTTGTTACTGGTAGCTATTCTATTTGGACTATGCTTTTGAATGTAATTCCATACAGAGTAGACCATATGGTTCCACAATTTATAAAAGTTACATATTGGAAGAGGCTGCAAGCTATTGTCATGCCTAATTTACAAAAAAGAAAACTGAGGCTTCATGGGTGAAATACTTTATAGGAAGAGCCAGGTCTGTCTGACTCCAGACTCTGCCTCCTACTCTGCCACGGTGCCTTGCTCAGTACAATTAGTTAATTTGATATGGACTGTGTCCCCCAAATACTTATTTTAAGGCATTGGGTTCTAACACCACTTTGTAATTCTTACGTCAGAAGTGGTCAGGGAGACTCTGGTGGCCTCAGAGGCCAGTGGGGGACCCTGACCACCTCCTTGCTCCTTCTTTCATTCAGACTTTGGCTCAGAGATTGTGACATGTCACCTCAGCTGGCTGCCGGCATGGTGACACTAAAATTAGGTTTTCCCCGTGGAGCAGTGCACTTAATGAAGGCGTTCATCCAGTTAGAAGGAGAGCCTCCCGTGCACGCTGGGGCAGCAATAGGGGGTGGGGTGGGGGCGGGGGCAGCTGCGGAGCAGGAAGGGAGCATTTGGCTGGGACCTCAGCCTTCCAAGGGCTCTTGTTTCCATGATGTCAGAGAGGCGGAACTAACTCTGCCTCAAATCGAGGGAGGCAGCAGCCCTAGCCCCAGTTGCTTGCAGCTTTGGAAGTGGCGCCTAAGCGAAGGAAGGTGAGAATGCATCTTCCTCACCAAGCAGAAGCTGAAGATGGCCTTATACCTTCCTGGGGGCCGTTCTGGGCTCAGTCCCTGCCTGGCCGGAGTTGAATTCCTGGCTTGCAGCCTGTCTGGTTTCTTAGCTGAACCCCATTCTCCAGGGATTGGAATGAGCAGAAACAGGGCTTCCAACTCAAAGAAAGTCCCTTTGTGGACCCACGAATGCTTCTACTTCTATTGCATTTAAATATTTGGGGGAATAAGTTTGGCAGAAGTTATTATCTGAAAGAGAAATCCTTCATTCTTTTTTTTTAAGTCACTGGAAATTACTCTTCTGTGTTCAGGAAGCCTGGCCGTCTGCATATGCACCCCTGGCTTTGGGCAAGACTCTTCCTTTTTCAGGTGTCAGTTTCTTACCGGGAGAGAGTGATCCACACTGACAGTTTCTTGGGGCCTTTTACATCCCAGTGTGTCTGATTCTTTGATCATCTTCTATCTTCAGCCCTCAACATAACAATAAAACATTTGTGTCTTTTCCTCTCTCAAAACCAGAAAAAGATTTACAAATATAAGAAAGTTCTGAGTAACCCAAGCCGCTGGGAAGTTGTGTTGAAGGAGATCCGAACTCTGGTGGACATGGCGCTGACGTCCCCGCTGCAGGATGACTCCATCAACCAAGCCCCACTGGAAATTGTCTCGAAACTGCTCTCAGAGGTAAGAGGCTGCCCTCGCTTGATTTCGCACTTCACCTCACCTTTTAAGTTGTTTCTTGTTACCTTCCCTGAGCACCACCAACCCTGTACCAGAATTGGATTCAAATTAGTGTAATCTCCCCGTTGCCCAAGGAAGTGGACAGTTCCCCACAGCAGTTCCAGGGTGCTGAGAAGGTTTGCCACGGTGCTTCCAGCTAAGCCGTTCAGGGCTTGGGGCAGGGATGAAGGGGGAGTCGTTGACACCCTGCCATGTCCCGCGGCTGAACTGGGGATGGGAAATAGTGGGGGTGGGGGGTGAGGTGCCTGTCTTGGGCCTGAGGCTAGGCTGGTGGAGGTGATGACGGCAGCTGATTCCATAATTCTCTAGTACATTGCCAAGTGGGAGCACATGGGAGAAGCCCCAGACTGCCCTTCCTTCTGGCCCCCATGGTGCTGGGGCTGGTGGTCCCGGCCAGTCTCCGTCTTCCCCCAGCAGTGACCCGCCTTGGCTCTGACGGCCCAGGCAATAGGGCTTTCTGCCTTAATCGCCCACTACAATACTTTACTGTAGTAAAGTATTACTATAGCAATACTTTAACTTGCACAGGATATTTTAAATTGGGAGATTTCACAACAAAGTGGGAATTTCCAAATTCTCTTTAAAAACAAACAGAAAATTCAGCAGCAGTTTGCAGCTGGCACTGCTTAGTACAACTCACCTGAGCCGTCTGCTTTGCCAGGTGGCCACATACTTTGTGCTGTGTGCCAGGTGCCATTCTGGGTGTTTGAATGGGGACAAGTCCCTGCCCTCCTGGAGCTTACGTTCTGGCAGGGGAGACAGACAAGTGAGACTTAATCAGCGAGTCAGTCATGCTGGTCCTTAGAAGGCGAGGATGCTAGGAAATACATTTCTGTTTACTCTTTCCCAGGCGCTATTCTAAGTACTTTACAAATATTAATATGCTTCTTGTTTATTTGTCTGCCTGGCCCCTGGGAGACACTGGAGTTGATGACTCCTGATTTAAACTGCTTCTGTCCCCTCTTTTCAGTCCCCCTTCCCTGGGGGTTCGTCCCTGCTCTTCTGACACCCTGGTTCCCTGGGTAGCTCGTACACACCCCTGGCAACTCCAGAACAGGCTCCCTGCTGCCTAGACCTGGCCCTCTCTCTGCGGACCCAGACTGGTCACTGCCTGTTTGTTCAGTAAACTGGCTCAGGCCTTCTGGGTCTGCTGACTAGAGAGGGTCCCTCGCCCTGAGAGGAAGTAGGTGCAAGAGGTAGAAAGTGGGCTGCAGTGACGGTCACAAGCAGAAGAACAGAAGACATGTCCTCCAGTGGGAGAGGAGCCATGTTCCACAGAGTGGTAAAGACTCAGACTCTGAAAAGAATGACAGTCAAGGTCAGGGATTTGAGGCCAAGTGCTATATGCCCAACCTCAAGTCCAGGCTTTCTACCGCGAGCAGCAGAAGGTGTCGGGTAGGTAGGCCAGGGACTGGCTTCTCATCTGAAGGAGAAGGCAGCTTACGTTCAGTAAGCAGCTGCTATGTGCCAGGCAGATGCTAGATGCCATGCATACAGCATCTCATTTAATACTCTTATTCTCCCTGAGAGATGGGCCTTGCTGTCTCCATTTCACAGATAAGGAAACTGAGGCCCAGAGATGCCAACTTGCTGAGTAAGCAGTGGGGCTGGAAATTCCACCTTAGGGCTGCCTAGTGCTTACTGCATGACCACATTGCCCACCATCATTAAGTCAGGCCCTTCATCAGGACCATGGTGGAAGTGGCAGTTGCCAGCCTCTGGTGGGATTTCCTTTCCATTGCAGATATGTTTCACGTGACCACATCCCTTGGACCTTTGCATTACTTCTTGAGCTTTAAATCAACTATCTCAAAGTCAGCTGATCTTTTAAGTGCTAGATCAGAGAGACAAAGGCATTTAAAGGAAAAAAAAAAGAGAGAGAAGTTGCATTTGAAATGCATCTCCTGTGTGTTGGACAGAGGTTAGTATTATTCACCCTGTTTTACTGATAAGTGCTGCCACTGGCAAGGGTCGGAGCTGGGGCTGCAGCCCAGGCCGTACTACCTCCAATAAGGCTTACCACCTCTCTGAATGACATAATACTTTTTTGAGCACGCTCTCTGTGACCAATCACTTTGGCAGGCATTTAGAGCCAATCTTTCACATTTCTCCCAGAACCCTGCAAGCTAAGTATTAAATGTATGGAAGAATCAGCAGAGGCTCCGAGAGGTTAAGTTGCCTGCCCAGGGTCACTTGGAGAAGTGGTAGGTAGGCCAGGACAGGACTCACACCCAGGTCTGCTTTATTGTGAAGCTCATGCATGATCTTATGCATAGAGGTGACTTGAATCTGAATTGGTAGAGACTTTTTAGTGATGGGGAGACGCACCTGTGTAGGACAGTGGTTAAGAGCTGGAATGTGGAGTCAGAAAGACCTAGTTCCACCCTCAGGAGCTAACCGGCCTTCGACAGGTTCCTAGACCTATCAGTGCCCAGTCTCCATCCATGAGTGGGGGCTAAGATTAGCACCCATTTCTCAAAATTGAGGATCGATGCTCTAATATGTAAGCAGCGCCTGGCACTGTGCTTCACACACAGGGAGCCTTTGATAAATGGTCAGTTTTATCATCCTGGGAGATATTTATTATCTTGACCTTAAGTACCTTCAGCTACATGCCTGGAGGGGATTGGCTAGAAACACAAACAAATCCTCCCTCCTCCTTGCCCTTTTTTGTTTAGAATATATGAGGCTAGGTTCTTCTCTTTCCTCAGGTTGTTTTTGAGGTCTCCTGCTAAGAGATTCCAGGGGTCACCTAGACGACCAGAAGGTGGGCAGGATCCTGAGGGAGGGAAGGGAAAGAAGGGGCTGTTAGGTGACAAAACAATTCTGAGGAAGAACCATCTGTCCACCTGCCGAGCAAAGCCAGTGTCCCTGACCTCCTGGGCCTTTGTTGAGTTGATTGTGTGGAGTGGCCACTCAGCTTGGGGTTCAAGTGCCCCGCCTAATGCAGTGGCTCTTAGTGGGTGCTCTCCACCTGGGGTTGAAAATGGCCTTGGTGGAGAGACATTTCCCTGCAGAGTGGCATGGGCTGCCACGAGTGACTGGGACAAAGGAACCAGTATCTGTGCTTGCTGAAGGCTTTTCCTGGAAAGGTACACAGGTGCGGTGCAGGTTGGGCTGGTCCCATTGCAGCCTGAAGATAAACTGCCACTTGCATGGGTTGAGCACTATAGCTCAGTGGTTGGAGATACAAGCTTTGGAATCAGGACAGATGGGTCAAATCTCCACTCCACCAACTATTAGCTGTGTTTCCAGGTGAGCTACTGCACCTCTTTGAGTCTCAGGTAACTCATTGATGTAGGAAATAGTAGGAGAACCGTCATGAGAAAGAGAAATGGGTGGGATGAGTATTACAAAGCTTTGACACTGTGCCTGAGGCAACGTGAACTCATCAGTCATGTAGAAAGACCAAAGCCAGGCTTTCATCTACCCTGAGCTGAAAAATGATGGATGTTTAATAATCTGCCATAAATGGGCTGCTCAAACTCCAACATCCACAAAAAAGAAACAGGCATTGGGATCCAAAAAAACATCCTCCCGAATTTTCCTGGATTCTAGCATCGCAGGTCAGGCTGTCTCCATGGGAACCCGAAGACTCATGGAGTGCAGACAGTGACCCCGATTCTGTGTCCACCATCATCCCTTGGGCAGCCAGACAAAAACAGATTCACAGCTCACTAGCTTTTTTTTCACTTTAGCTGGTGTAAACACATTAGATACCCTGCTGCTCCTTAAACCTGTCCAGGTGGTGGTAGCCGTGGGGCTCTTTCTAGAACCCAGGAACAATCAATCTTGCCAATTCACTGCCAGTGAGGAGGTGCCTGACGAGCAGCAAACGTGGCTCTGTTGGGAAATATGAGTTGATACCAAAAAGAGCCCGTGTCCACCAAGACAAACAGCAGAACACACCACGAAACTAGTAAAAAAGGCAATAGTGGCTGTTTCTGAGTTTTCCCATGATCTTATTTATCACATACTCATCCCTTTCCTCATTCGCATACTCATAGGTTGATAGTACAGATACCAGTTGTATAAGAAAATTCCAAATTGGGGTGTGTGTGTGGTGGGGGGGACCTAAGAATTAAACAAGTTTAATCCATTCAACTTAATATTATTTTTGAAAGTTGATTGTTAAAATTTGAATTTAGCTAAAAATCTTGGGCCAACTCAGAGAACACCAGTGTTCCCTGGGAACCTTGTTTGAGAACTGCTGAGATAATATACATGCCACTCCTAAAACGTTGCCTGGCACAGAGTCAAGACTTAAAAGTCTGTTCGTTACATGTTTGTTATGAATCTACCTTCTGACTCCAAGTGGCATCGCTACAACAAGGGCCCACCACAGGTTAACCCTATCCACATATCCTCATGGCAGCCTAAAGAGGATCCCATTTACAGAGTAAGAAACAGAGTCTCACCAAGAAGTGATCTGTCCAAGGTCACATAACGCACAAACGGCAAAACAGGGACTCGGAACACAACACCCCCTGCCCCAAAGCTGTACTTTTCCCCCACCCTGACCATGCCTTTGAGGGTCTTCTGATTGTTTAATAAAAAGTGACAACAGCGCTTTGTCTGAGAGGCTGAAAGCATTATGAAACTGTGGACCTTTCAGATACAAATGTTTGTTTCCATTTTATTAATGTATTTTTTGTTTTGTTTTCTTCCTGCTTTCTGTGTTCAATCCTTTAGAACACAAACTTGACGACCCAGGAGCATGAAAACATCATTGTGGTGAGTCTCTCATGATCTCTCTCCCTCTGCCTGCCTCCCAGTGCCCACAATTCTTCGCCAGTTTGGGTTAATTCTGGAGGCACCAGTGTAATCCACTAGCACAGCAGCCTTGCTTAGTTTTGTCTTTTCTATCAAGCCAGACGTATCTCCCTCGTGCTTTTGCATATTTCAGAGCCCCAGTTGATCTGGGGTAGGGGGCAGGGGAGGAATGTAATTATCTGTCTTTGAGGTTTGTAGCAAATGTGTTTTAATCGCCTCCTCCTTCCTGAGTTGCTGAGGGAGTTGAAGGAAGGAAATGGCAGAGACCATATGATTTATTCAGAGGCATAACTCTATTAGTGGAAAGGTAAACATTCTCTTTTTTGCCCTAGGCTCTATCTCCTAATTAATCTACAAATAGAATATGGACTTAATTCCCTCTGATAGGTAATGTGAGATAATATTTTCTGAAACTTAGCTATGATGTGAACCTCTTTGGGGTAAAATATCTTCCTGGGTGATTTTAAGCTATGAAATGTCACTTTCACTGGAGAGAAAAAGAAATGAAGTTGCACCTGCTGGGTGCCACACACGGTTCTGGGTGTTTGAACCCACAGATAACTAAGACCGAGCTGATCCCAAGGAGTCCATCGTCTACTGTAGGAAGATAAATGAGATCATGTAGAGAATGGAGTGATAAACTCACCTGGGAAAGAAGCCCAAGAGCTTCCTGGAGGCGGTGATGTTTGAGCTGGGTTTTAAAGGATCAATAGGAGTTTGCCAAGTGGCAAAACAGAGTAAAGGCATTCCAGAGAGAGGAAACAAAACATGCACAGAGATTTAAAACAACGTGGTCTATTCTGGAAGCTTCAGCATCGCTGGAACATAAAGCATAAGGAAATGGGAAGCAAAGAGGCAGAACTTGAAATGAAAGTAAGAGGCAGAGGCTTGTGTACTGGGAAAGGACCAAGAACACCTGCCCAGGAGGTCCCAGAGCTGTAGCCTTTGAAACAAGAGCAACATCCCAGACAACATGCCTTTCTGAGCTGAATTAGGGCTTTAGCGGCCCACCCACTGGGCCCTGGCAAGGCCAGTCTAGAGAAACCCTCCTTGCCCCAGCTGGCTCCTTTGGGCACTCGGCTTTTTATTGCAGAGAGTAAAGGCAGCAGCTTCTGTGGAGCTCCAGCTACAGTGTCTGGCATATAGTAGGTACTCAGCGAGTTTTCACTAAAAATAGAGGTTTTTCCCATGCTCCAGCCTGACCACCCATTGCCATCTCTGGCCAGAACAGGGGACCACCAACCTGGCACCCCCAATTACCTACCACCACCTTTCTCTGATATACTGTTAATAAATTTATTTCACCAATGTTTGTTATCATGTGAGTACAAGTATGTGCCAGACACTGGTCTCTATTTCACAGACATAAAGCCACCACTGAGGGCTTTACTGGGAGCTGGGACAGCCTGGCGGGTCAACAGATAATCAGGAAATTACATGGTTGGGGTCGAGAACTGTTGAAGGTGATAGAGGAGCGCAGAGGATAGGCACCTAACCTCCTCTCTTGGGGAGGTGCTGGGAGGAAGACGACAGAGGGCTTCCAGGAGGAGGTGAGCAAACTGAGTTTTTAAAGGTGGTTAGGCATGCTCCTGGGAAAGGCAGCCCAGACATGGAGCCCAGCACACGCAAAGGCAAAGGGGTGGGGCTCTGACTGGTGGGGAAGTAGACTGGAATGTGGGTGCCAGAGAAGGGATTGGCATCTTTCTCTCTCTGCTGGTGACACCTGTGGATCCACTGTGCACCTTGACCTTGGAAGGGAGGGCAAGAGTTTTGGACTTAGGACGAGCCTGGGAAAGGAATTTTGGTCTGAAAAATCCAGGCTGCATTTATCCAGCTAATTTGGCTGGGATGACCCCTTAATTGAGCTGGGCTGAGCGTCCCTGCTCAGCGGGAATGCCTGAGAACGGAGAAATTCGATCTGCAGCTCTGGTCCTGAGCCTCCCTTTCAGTATTCTCTGCTCCCAGTGCTGTTACCATTATTATGAAGCCTTCTGCAGCCTCCTTTCATTCCAACAATTACATTATCTGATTTGACCTGTTGGCAATTGGTCGTTTCCCAACAGAGCTTGGTATTTTTTTTTTTATGAACTTATTTTTCACAAGTACTGTTACAAGGAACTTGAGTTGGTTTTATTCAATCCATCAGTCAGGCATCCATGCAGAAGGTAATCATCAGCTGGTAACAGCTGGCATGTCACTGGGTGAGCGTGGACCTAGAGGCCAAACCCCTGCTGCGTTCCCCTGTGCTGGTGAAGAAAGTGTGTTTCATGCTGAGTGTGGGTTCATCTTCAGAACTTAGTGTAGACCCTGGGCTCACCCCGTACTAGCTGTGACCTTGGGCGAGTAATGAAAGAGAGCTTTATATTTTAATTAGTTTTATTAAAATTATCTTTAGTTTTGCAAGTAATTCATGAGTATATTTTCATTGTAAAAAAAAAAAAAAGAAAAAGTTTCTCCCTACCCCAGCACCCTCTTCAGAGACAACCCATGGGTTATTCCAGGTGGTGACAAACCCACACAGACAAATACAGTTGTGTTTTTGTTTTTTGTTTTTAACGTCAATGATGTGATGCTAGATGTGTTCTGTCTTTGGTTTTTTACAACATGTCTTGGAGATTCTTTTCAAGTCTTTTTGTGCATATTTACCCTAGGATTTTCTACCTGTGGCACTAGTGACATTTGGGGATACATAATCCTTTGTGGTGGGGGCCATCCTGTGCAGTGTGGGATGTTGAGCAGCGTCCCTGGCTTGGCCCCCTAGGTGCCAGGGGCAGTCTCTAGAAGGCAGAGTCACCCTAGTGAGAACCACTGGTCAACCCCATTCTTTCTACTGTCTCAAGAATATTTTTATTTAACCAGATAGCCATTCAGATAGTTTCCAGCTAGCTTGATGCACCAAGCCTCAGTCCTCTGTGAAGTGGGTGTGACAGTAGAACCCTTCTTAACAGGACTGCTGAAAGTGTTAAGTGAACTAATGCACCGAATATGCTTAGTCCATATAGAAGGATTCCACAGAAATGTAAGCTTTTAGTTAATTATATGTTTTTGAATTTTCATCATTTTGTAACCAAGGTAGATCTTGCAACCTCCCCGACCCTCTGTCTCTTCATTTGTATAAATGGAAATAATTACTGTTTGACCACACCAAATTTTAATGAGGATCAAATGAGATGATAGTGGCTGTGGAAGCATGGAGCCCACACCTGATGCCTACTGTGGGCGCCTAATTCATTCCCACTTCTCTGACTTTGACTTATTTCCACGAAAGAGGGGGCTCAGTGCGACTGAAGGGGCTCAACCCAGGGGGATGCACCCTGCGCGTCATAGTCCCTCCTCCCAGAGCTGGGTCTGGGGGAGCAGGGCCGCAGGCCAGGCCGTGGCTCGCATGCCGGGGGCAGCTCCCTATATCGCTGACCCTGCCGTGACTTTACTTCTTCTTGTGTTTATGGGCCAGCAGAGACTCCACACACAGCAGCCAGGCACTGAGCCTCCCTGTCCAGAACTTTCCATGGCTATGGCATGTTCTCTGTCTGGCTATGCAGTATGGTAGCCACTAGCTTCATGTGACTATTGAGCACTTGAAATGTGGTTAGTGTGACTGAGGAACTGTGTTCTTAATTTTAGTTCATTTAAAATTATTTCTTCCGTGTCAGTTAGAAACCGAATAGTCACATGCACAGCCCTAGATAAATAAGCCTCTGGGCCTGGTCTCCAAGAGTTTGTCAACTCAACTGTTGGTGCTGTAGAACAGAACCTCCATTTCAGTGACTTTGTTTGTCACAGAGGTCCGCTTACCTGCATAACCAGTCAACTAAGGGCCATCTCTTACTGGTGTCCAGTTATGCTTTCCTTTCCCTAATGGCCTTACGAGAAGTCCCTCCCTGTATCCAAGAGCATTGCTGTAGCAGGGAGATCAGGGAGACCCTCTGAGACCACAGGCAGGTCTGAGCTGTGGGCGTCAGTGATAGGGAGACTTTGTTGTCACAGAGCCTTCCTGGGGAGTCCGGCAATTCCGTCACCCCTTGCTGCTGTGCTCAGTACAGGCCCAAACAGTCTCCTCGTGATGATATCACTGACATGCTGTGTTCTAGACAGTAGGCTTATACTAAGCCCGAGACTGTAAAGCTTCTAGAATTTTCTCTCATCAGATCCCCTCAACAACCCTATGAATCAGTAACTCTAGTTTTCCTCATCTTTTAGACTAGAAGACTAATTCCCACCCAAGGCCACACAGTCTGGCAGTCTTGGTGCTGGGTCCTGGGTCTCCTGTTTCCTAATCTTGTGCCCAGTGTGGCAAACAGAAACAAGAGTGGACTTCGCATAAGCAGTAGCCAGCTAGGAGCTAACATTTACTGAGAGCGGGCCTGTTTCAGGCTCTGCGAGAGGTGCTTTATGCTAGGGGTTCTCGACTGCGGCCAGTTTTGTCCCCCAGGAAGCATTTAGCAATGTCTGGACACAATTTTTTTTAATTGTTCAAAATTTTTATTTGAATTTTAAATTTAGCAAAGTCATTAAAACAGAAATTATGAAAGGGACAGAAAAATCAAGAATCAGACACCATTCAGGCCATGGGACCTTGCATAGGAATGGCAGTGGAACCGGTGACTGTGTCCAGCTGGCCTAAAGAAGACTTGGCAGAAAGTGAATTCAAGAGGCAGTAGATATTCCAGCCTTTCTTAATCTACAGCAAAGTGTGTTTGGAGACATTTTTGATTGTCACAACAGTTGGGGGTCACTCCTGGCATCTAGTGGGTCGAGAACAAGGAAGCTGCTAGACATCCTGTAGTAGCACCGGGCAACTGCCACCACAAAGAACAACTGGACCCAAACGTCAACAGTGCAAGGCTGAGAAACCCTTTGCCACGTATGAGCTCTCTAACCCTCACGCTGACCACACCAAATTTTAATGAGGATCAAATGAGATAGTGAACCAGGCGGTTCAGAGAGAGGAGATAACTCGCTCTGATTGTCACAGTGTAGTAAGCACCAGAATCAGGCCTCATGCCCAGGGCTCTGCACCCAAAGCCTGGGCTTTAACCGCCACACTGTGCAGCCTCACAGTCAGGAACTATTGATCTGGGGGTTGTGAAACCCCTGAAGTTACATGCATCATCATATGTGTTTTTCTTGGAGGTAACCCAGAGCTTTTATCAGCTCAGTGGGAGTGATGTGCCCCCCAAAATTTAGGCGGTGTGGCCTGCAAGTTAGAGACTGGGCATTTTTTGTCCAGAGAGTGACAGGGAGGTTGTGATTTCCATCGTCAGTCAATTTTCTTGTGTAGATACACACCCTCTGTGTAATTTCTTCCCCGAGATTCTGACTGACATTTGGTTCATTGTCTTTCAGGCAATCGCTCCTTTGCTGGAAAACAACCATCCACCACCAGATCTCTGTGAATTCTTTTGCAAGGTATGGCACTGCTGAAGTGGGGCTGTTTGCAGGACCAGCCTGCCACTGTGCGTGCATGCTGGGGGTTGGCTTTGCACAATGCGCTGAAAACCCAGTCCCCACCGATTGGGGTCAGGACCCTGGACACAGCCAGAAAGCAAACCAGGTACCCCATTCGTAGATTTACAACCTCTTCTCTGCCAGACAAGTTATAATTGAGGCGCAGGGTACAAACCAGTGGGTCAGGGAGGAGCATCCATTTTTTCCTTGGAATGTCTTCGTGGCTGTCATGGGAGAAGTTTGCAGCAGGTTTTCTGGGCTCCTGACGTCAGAGCTGGGTTATTATTAGCCAGGGCTCCTCTGAGCACCAGCTGGCCCACGGGGGGCACAGCCATGGGGCTTTCCTGAGCAGGGGAAGAAGGCAGGGAATGCCAGGTTAGCTTGGAGGAGCCACGGAGCAGGACACCCGCTCTCAGGCACACAGTGCCAGCCTCACAGTGAGATTTACATGACACATGTCCAGGGCACGTGTCATTCTGCAAGCATACCTCAGCGGTCCAGAGCTGAACCAGCATGCAGTGCGGTTTTGTTCTTAGCTGTGTGATTATTTTATGTAATGATTTTTGCATCCTTGGAAAGACACAGGGCCTAGGTCTGCTGCTTCCCAGCACTACCCTGGTCTCCTGATGACTCAGCTCACTCGTGCTCCTTCCCTCCTGCGTGGCATGGCAAAGCCGGCACCTGGGAGACCGGATGGTTTTTGGAGGAAAGGGGTTGGGCTGCATTTATTGCTACGCCCCCCCACCCCGCCCTTTTGCCCCTGACCCTCCACCCAGGGAACGTGCACTCTCTGTGTTTGTCAGAGGACAGGAGTTTGGGAATACAGGATTGCTTCATCCTCTTTGGCTCCATCAGGAGACCTTTTCCGGTGACCCACAGAGCAGAGGGTGGGCCCAACCTGCTGGCCTGAAGTGTCCAGGGTACGTTCTTAAAGTGGGCATGTGCCAGTGTGTGCCCCCTCTGGTCCAGGTTGGTAAGGTGGACCCAGGTGGGGGAGCACCTGACTATACAGTTGTTCCTACACATGCGTGCGTGCAGGAGCATGCCCGCACACGGGCGTTGGGGTCCTGTGCTGTATCAGGACCCCTCCCCCCTGGAGCACAGAAGAGGAAGAAGTGACAGTTTGGTGAGACTAAAGACAATGAAGATGGGCCTCTCTGCCCCAAAGTGGAGTTGGGTCAGATAATCCCATGTTTGAGCTCCTGGGAATAGCCAGCTGCTCCTTACCTGTCACTAGGTCATCTCCTCTCTTGATGTTTGATCCAGTTTAATCCAGCTCTGCTCCTTGTTCTCCTTTCAGCTGTGTAGATTCTCCTAGATCTCATGGTTTTCCAACTTGTTCTAGACCAATGGACCTTTGTTCAAAGTAAATCATACCCAAAGGTTCCTGGTAGCACAGTTTGAAAACCAGTGATGTAGAAGAAACCATCTTTTGGGGCATTACCTGATAGAAGTCTTCATTGGTCCTAAAACAGAGGGCTGCCCTACCATTTGGAGGGTGGGGTCCCAGCCACAAGGGCCCGTGAGCCTCCTGGCTATCTTTCCCTTGTGGAGGTCAGAGCCACAGGCTCGGTGCTCCCGCTGCCAGGCAGCCTGCCGGAGAGGAGAGCTGGAGGGGAGCAAAGCCACTCCTGCCGGTCCACTCTGGGCCAGCTCTCTGGACACGCCGGGCAGCCTCTCTTACCAGACTTCAAGACCGAGACCCCAAGATCTGAGGAAAGTTAATATGTCTTGGATTTCCCAGGAAAGTCCTGATTCTAATATCCCAAGTCCAGTGTCATCATCCAGGGCTTGGAAACTCAGCACCTTCAGGCCCAGACAGATTTAGATGTATTAGAGTGGTGGGGTCTTGTCTGTTCCACCTGAAGGCCTTCAGTTTCAATTTGAAAACAAAACACCCTGCCAGTGAGAGAAAATACATCTGAGAGCTGCATTTGACCTGCATATTGCTGCCAGCCTGTCAAAGCCAGCAATTGAAAAGTCGCAACTTTCAAAATTCTGGTGTTCAGACACTAACCCCCTGGTATTTTATACTGACTCAGGGACTCCACTGTTAGGCCTGCACTCTGAATCTTAGTGCTGCGGAAGTCTCACTGAAGTAAATCAGGGTCGTGTCAGAACAGCCTCCTGTCTGTACCGTCTAGACAACCTCGGACTTTAAGATCAAAACAAAACATAAACAAAATATCCCATCCTCACCTACTAGTCTTACTCAAAAAATAAAAAGAACAAGGACCCACAGGCTCGGCGCTGACCATGACCTCCTGTTTCCCCAGCACTGCAGAGAGCGGCCCCGGTCCATGGTGGTCATCGAAGTGTTCACCCCCGTGGTCCAGAGAATCCTCAAGCATAACATGGTGAGTTCCCCGACCACCTCAGTCGCCGAGCCGGAGGAGGCAGGCCCCAGGTCTGCCCTGTCTTTCACTTTTCCAAAGATTTGGAGAGTGGAGTTGGCTGGCTTGATCACCAGACACTGGAGTTTGGATCCTGTTTAAGTTGGGATTTTCATGCTGCCTGTCCTTTTTGGTTCTGTCTTTTTCTATTAAGGCAACAGGAAGAACCTTTTCACTGGAGGTAAGAATAACAAAATAGTATGGCTAGGGGAGAAGAGGTAAGTCTCCTGTGTGTAGAGTCATAGGTCACGTCTGTAGATACTCCCCTCCTCAAGGAGGGGAGCAGAACTCCTCACTCCTTCAGTGGGCACGTGGTGACACCCTTCCAGGGCGTGCAAGGTGGAAAAGAGGAAAAGAGTGACTGTACAGTGGAGAAACCTGAGGGTCACGACCTGGGCCAGGCAATCAAGGTCAACACCAACAGTAATAAGTCATGGTCATGATATGTGCCCTGGATATGGTGTGGTGAGAAGGGCACTTTGCCTTTAGGTCTTCCTCTCTCAAACCCACAACCCCAGTGTAATCAAGAGAAAAATATCAGGCCAATCCCAGCTGAGGGACACATTCTATAGTCCTCAAGACTTTCCGGGTCATCAGAAACAAGGAAGGTCTGAGAAACTGTCATAGTCTAGAGGACCGAAAGAGACATGACAACTAAATGTAACGGAGTTTCTGGCTGGATGGGATTCTGGAACAGAAAAAGAACATTAGAGGAAAACTGAGGAAATCTGAATTAAGTATGGACTTCAGTTGATTTTTAAAAAATACAGTGGCAGAATTTAATTGCAATTTACAGTGGGCAGGCGCTTATAATCTGAGACTCTGCGTTCTCTGATCAGTCCAATGAGAGCAGCAGATATCAGTTTTCTCCGTATTACAGGTGAAGAAACTGAGGCTTAGCAAGGTCCGCTGACTGGCCCTGGGGCCGCAGCTAGGAATACGCATAACTAATGTGTGCTCACAGGTACTTATTGAGCACCTTCTTAGAGCCAGACACAATATGGCTCCACGCTATCATGTCATTTAACCCTCATGATAGCCGTAACCACCTTTTACAGATGAAGAGGCTGAGACCCAGAAGGTTACATAGGTTACTCAGGGAACCTATGGGTAGCCCTGGTTACTCATGAGTGGCACCAAGGAGCAGGCAGTCTGAAGCAAGGGCTGGTGTTCTAACTTGCTCTCCTGAGCCACCCACCAGCCTAGACTTAAGTTCACCTTGATGGCGTGGAGGTATTAGTGTAATTTCAGCACAGGTTGGGCTACTGAATCAGTTGTGGGGTGCCCATGATTACTGCCTTCTGCCCTGTCAAGGTTCAGCATATGAAAATAATTATGAAAAAGAGTTTGTAAAGTAGCTTTCCTATCTCCAAACCATGCCCCTAAAGAACATGATATAACCTACCCTCCTTCCCTGATCAGTAATGGAAACGTGGCACATCCTAGTCTTCCTTAGCCCGCACTCAAGGCAGACATCATTAATCGATTGCAGCACTCTTCCCGCAGAGCCCAGAGCAAGCCTCAGAATCCTTCTCAGCACAGCAGTGCAGGCAGCCACTACCAGTTGAACCCTGTTGGTACCACACAAATTCTGTTTACCGTTCTCTGCCCTGAGCGATCACACACCATAATTGAGTTGTTGCTTATTTCTGAGACCTTTCTGGCTTTGAGATAAATGCGTTTCTCATTATCTGAACACGGGGGAGAGGGATACTCCATCTTGTTCTTTCTCCAGGACTAACAAAGAAGCTCCCTGTTTGGGGGGATGGTTCTGCCTTAATTTGTGCTCTACTAGTTTCAAGGGCACTCCCTGGCTCTGGTCAGGTGGGAAGAAAGGGTCTCTGGTCGTTAACTTTAAAATCAGTGTGGATGTGGTGTGAGGAAAAAGCCTTACCCTTTCAGAGTCCAGAACAGAGAGGTTCTGGAGTTTCCTTTTGCAGAGGACCATTTCCCGTCAAAACATGTCAATGACAGAGCAACACCCTAGGGTACACTTGGCACCCTGTGCCTCCCAGGCACATAAACATTTCTGCATATTCCATGGCAATCATTAGGCTGTTTAATAAGGGTTCTTTTGGGACATCTGACTTCAAAGGGAAAAAAGTAAAAATTCAGGCAGCCTCCCACGGCTTAGCCTTACAACTTCTCCCTTATATTTGGCTAGCTTTATGGGCCTGGACTGTTGACCATGTAATAATTTTCTGGATAAAAATCAGAACAGCTACAGGGCAAGTCCAGAATTTATAGCATCTGTTGTGTCCTGGCAGAGATCAGGGGCCCTCAGGCATGAATTCTCACTTCACTTTTAAAGAACTTCCCCTAAGCGATCCTCAATTCTGGGGATACTATAAAGTGTCTGCTAATTACACACTGTGGCTGAGGAGATTTGTGGACAGGACCATGGGGGAGCAGCCCCTCCTGCCGAAGAACAGACTCGTGTTAAGCAGGGATTGTGGCTTCTACCAGGTGCAGGAAGCACTGCAGACTTTTGCTGTCTCTCATTTAACACTTCTCAGGCGTAGTGATCGCCATGGGCCAGATGCACCGTTTTGGAGTTGGGGCTCTCGGCCAGTGTGAGGAGTCTAGTCACTGGGTAGTGAGCATGCCTAGCCAGCCATATGCCTGTCAGCAGTGAATGACCAGTGACTTCTCTTCACACTGCATGCACTGTTCCTCATTAAGGAGGTACTTGAATATTTGGGAAATGGGGAAATTATACACCATAGCGGTGTTCTGGGGTTTTGGAGCTTCCCCTATTCTCAGAGTGCATCTTTTGCAAATATATCATGTGCCCTAATTTCACGGATGAGCAAACTGAATCTTAGAGGTTGAGTCCCAAAGAGTGTTACTCATTGGGCAGAAATTAAAATTAAATACAAATGGAAGCAGCCCTTTAGAGTGTTCCCCTGGAGAGTCTCAACAACTCTATCTCCAAGAACGACTGTGGTCCCTGTGCTCACATGTCACTTATTGGAATGTTCTTGATGTGGCAAATGAGGCAAGAAGATATAGCTATTGTCCCTAGTGGACCACTGAGTGGTCTGACCTCTTACTTTTCAAGGGGAACATATTTGACTTTTCCAAAGATGCAAAATGTCTCTTATCCACATGTCAAAAGGCCACCAGACCCATCTCTAATGTTCGTTTACAGGGAAATGACCTTGACTATCCAGAAATCTAACCACAAAGATAATGGCAGTTGCCTTTAGCAGGGTTTAGTTGAAGTAGTTTTCATAAAATCATAAGACCTTAGAGGTAAAGAAGGCCTAGGGATAGTTTTTCCAAACCTAATTCCACAATTTGTGACAGTGAGGCCCAGTGAGGCCTTGGGTGTGACAACCCGAGGCCCAGTGAGGCCTTGGGTGTGACAACCCAAGGCCACACAGCTTTCCTGTCACCCTTTTTCAAAGGACTGGGAGACTCGGCATCATTTTCAGTTTGAAAGCATAGTCAAGCTTCAATCTTCTCTTCATGCAGGGGCCTCAACTCCTAGCCAAGTGCTGTGTGTGTGTGTGTGTGTGTGTGTGTGTGTGTGTGTGTGTGCGTGCGCGCGCGCGGGCACACATATATGCGCATGTGCACTTGTATATTTGAATATGTGTCTGCATATGTGTGTGTGTTTGTAGGAGGGTGTGTGTGCATGCATGTGTGTATGTGTTCCTTCTGAGCTTTCTCTATGGTTTCAGCTGCCCTCCTGATATAAAGGGATAATTCTAGTAGGCAGGATGTAATCAGATGAGCCCCCCATTGTCTTAAGGACCCTAATTCAGCCCCTTGGACTCCAGGTGAAGAAGCACCAGCCTTCTCTGAAATGCTCCTGTGAGTTGGTTGGAGGGCATGGGAGGGACACATTCTACTCAGCCTTCATGAGAGGGCCTGCGGGGTCGGTTCGAGTCCCGATTCAGGTTGCATTCTATTAAACGGGTTCCCCTGAGCGAGGACAGGAGCAGGGACAGGTGAGCTGAAGAACACCAGACTGCCCTCTGTCTGGCTGGTCAACCTCATGACCTCACTGACTTATACCTCCTGACCAAAACCCAGCTCACAAGCTCAGACGTCGATAATGAAGCTTCTGGTCCCTAATGGTGGACCTGGGAATGGACGCAGGGTCCTTTCCTGGCCCACGCATCTCTCTCCTGCACCATCTGTGTTTTTTCTCCTGACAAGTCTCTGAGCTGACAGTCACCTTAGAGGTTGCCTTTTCACTCTTAGCTGAGCTGTCACCCGCCCTGTTGACATGCTGTGTTGGGGAAGCTGAGAAAATGTCAGTCTCCAGTAATGTACCTCATTGTAACAGGCAGGGTTCCTCTGTCCTTGCTCAGTACCCCTGAATTAGTCTTCAGCTGAGGTAAGAAAGGGAAGCCCATCAGCTAAGCTGGTTGGTGGAGACAGAGTGTCACCCCTCTCTGGCCCACCCCTGCTCCCGGGGCTGGGAGCGTGGCCTTTTCCTAAGGTTGGACAGATTATTCTTCCTCCTCCTTCTTGCCTCTGCCCTGTCACTGACCTGCAACCACACTGCAGCCACCTTCCACCTACACCTGCTCATAGCCCAGCACACTCCTCTCCCTTCCCAGGCCACCTCTCACACACACACATGCACACACGCCTCCCACACGCCACATCTCTCTCACACCTCTTCCCACACCCCACGTCTGTCACACAAACCTCCCATACTCCACGTCTGTCACACACACCTCCTCCCATACTCCACATCTCACACATACCTCCTCCCACATCCCACGTGTGTCACACACCTCCTCCCACACCCCACGTCTGTCACACACCTCCTCCCATACCCCATGTCTGTCACACACACTTCCTCCCACACCCCACATCTGTCACACACACCTCCCATACTCCACATCTGTCACACACACCTCCTCCCACACCCCACATCTCACAGCTCCTCCCACACCCCACGTCTGTCACACACCTCCTCCCACACCCCATGTCTGTCACACACACCTCCCATACTCCACGTCTGTCACACACACCTCCTCCCACACCCCACATCTCACACCTCCTCTCACACTCCACGTCTGTCACACACCCCCTCCCACACCCACGTCTGCCACACACACCTCCTCCCACACCCCACATCTCACACACAGCTCCTCCCACACCCCACGTCTGTCACACACGCCTCCTCCCACAACCCATGTCTTACACACACACCTCTTCCCATACTCCACGTCTGTCACACTTCCCACACCCCACGTCTCACACACACCTCCTCCTACACCCCACGTCTTACGCACACTTCCTTCTGTACTCCTGTATGTCACACACACACATGTCCTCCCACACTCCACGTCTCATATACACACAAACACACCCTTACTTGTCCAGCCAGCCCTCTTCAAGTTTATCCATCTGTGTCATCTGCCTTTGATCCCATGTGCCTTTTGAGGATGGCTTCTTCTACAAAGAACAAGGTCATCTGTAGCTCCTTAGGTTTCGTTCTGGAGCACAGTGGGTGGCTGGGTCAGCCTGGGGCAGCGGGGAGCTGGCAGGGGAGCCCATGACCAGGAACCATCTCCCCCCAGCCCACACTGGATTCTCGGGCCGCCTCAGCCCTCATACTCAGGAGAAGGAGCAGGTAGCTCTTCACAGAGGATGTTGGCAGACATGGGGCATTGCATTTGTTTGGTGCACGACCTTTGCCTCCTTTGTACTCCTAGGAAGTCCAAAAACTCCCTGTCCCCCTTGCCCCACCCCCACCTAAGTGATGGCCCCAGATTGGGGCATCTTTTGACTTTGCTATTCCGAGTGGCCTTGGTTAATAGCTCACAGAAAGCAGGGGGCCCAAAAGCTGTCGGGTGGCTGCAGAGGAAAAGTGCGTAGCTTCCTCAGGCATTGTTGGCAGCCTGGCCCAATATCTGCAGTCCCCTCACGGCTGTGCGGAAGGGAGGCCCAGCTTGGCTGTTTTCTGAGCACATCTCTGTGGCACATGGGCCCTGCCCTACCACAAAGGTGGGTTGATACCATGCCAATAGGTTTGCCACCTGTGCCAGAAAACCCCTGTGGCAGGACTTTTTCTGGTCTCTATGAGCAGCTATCAAAGGTGTAAGCAAGAGTGTGATAAGGCCAGTTCTTCAAAGTGAAAAATGTGTGTGCTTTCTAGAAAGAGGAGCTAGCTGGGGTCTCCTGTTGCTTTCTGCACCGGCGACTCCAGGCAGAGTGGATGCCACCACCACATCTGGCCTCCTGGCCTCCTCTGTCGTGTGTTCCAACTCCTACCCTCTGTTTTCTCTGCAGGACTTTGGGAAATGCCCGCGACTGAGGCTGTTTACTCAGGAGTACATCCTTGCCTTGAACGAGCTCAACGCGGGGATGGAAGTGGTGAAAAAGTTCATTCAGAGGTGGGTCTCGCAGCCGACCGCCTCCCCACTCTGGCCCGTGAGCCAGCTTTCCTCTCCACCCCAGAACCATGTGCCCCATTGATGCCTGGGGAGAAGCCACTAGTGTGCAAAGGCCCTGAGTGTCTCCTCTCCTGCGAGTGTCCCCTGGGTCCTCCCAGCCACGTTCAGGCTGAGGAGCTTACTTGCTGTGTGACGTTGAGCCAGTTGTTGTACCACTCTGATCCTGTTTCCTCCACACAAGGGTTGTTGTGTGGTTAAATAAGATGATATATGAGGAAGCCCCTAGCACAGTGCCTGATGCTCAGTAGGAACTCAGGAAATGGAAATGGTCCTAAATAATATGTTATTTCCATGGGTCCTTCACCCTTGAGTACCTGGTATATAAGAAACAATCCTCTGATGACCCCTGAGAGTCATCATCGGGGACTTGAATAGCTACCCTCAATCTGGCCAAGAAGAAGCCCAGTATTCTGGTTCTTCCTCCCTTCCGGTATGGGAGATGGAAGAATTTACTTTTGCTTTGATTTTTAAGAATTTTTCTCTGTGCCTCAGTTTCCTCATCTGTAAATGAGAATTATAATACCCACTTCACCCAGTTAATATGAGGGATTTGGTGAACTAATACACATGAGCACCAAGAACAATGAGAAATGTGATGGGAGCGGTAACGATCACTGTCATGACTCCTCTTATTTTTTAAGAAAATCAGAATAGCTAGGTTAAGCCAGTTCCAAAACTATGCATTCCTTAAATACGCTCACCTGCAATTCACAAAGCATTTCCAAACCCCAATGATGAGTACTTCTGCCAGAGTCTGGGGTACTGACTTCAAGGTCCCCAGTTAAGGTTTGCCAAGTTTTTTCAGGTTAGGTCTTTCTTAGTTGCAGTGGCCACAGCAATTTTCCAGGAATGTTACAGGTATTATACTCAGGCCCTGACTGCCCTGGGAGTAGGGCTGTTAGCCCCATTTTACAGATGAAGAAACTGAGGCACAGAGATAGTCATGACCAGTAACAGTAGCTGCATTTAATAGGCCTTAGTAATTGTGTGCCAGACCCCGTACTAGGCCATAATAATTTTTCTTCCAAAGCAGGCACTTTTGAGAGTGAAATGAGGTGTTATGAGTAATTATTCCAGAACCCCAGGCATAAATGTGACTGTCCCAAGGACATATGGCCTCCACATGCTATCTTCTCATGTATTAGAAAATTGGGTCCTTATCGTAACCCATTAAGGAGGGGGCCCCATTTTACTAGCTGAGGAAACTGAGGGTGGAGAGTATAAGTAGCTTGCCAAGGCTGCTCAGCTGGACTCAAACTCAGACATCCTAGATCTGGAGCCCATGACCTGGAGCCTGGCCCTTTGCTGCCTGCACCAGGACCAAAATCCCGGTGTTTCCGAGTCCCCAAAATAGAACTCAGAGTGTCTCCAGAACCCCCAAAAGCAGTGTCTGACTGGTGTCCCAGCTCCCCCCGCCCACCTCCCTGCCATGGGAGCCACTCCCACAGCACCTCCTCACCTGCCCTCTGCTCTTTTCCAGCATGCATGGCCCCACAGGGCACTGCCCCCACCCCCGGGTCCTGCCCAACCTGGTGGCTGTGTGCCTGGCTGCCATCTACTCCTGCTATGAAGAGTTCATCAACAGGTCAGTCATCGCCACCACTGAGAGGGTTGGGAGTGGGGCATGCTGCCATTCCCAGGTGGGGACAGTGAGGGGCCAAGTCACCGAGGACAGTGGCTTGTACATGCCTGACCAGGCCAGGGAGGCGGAGTGGCCTTTGCCAGGCCAGCCTCTGGTGTGCTCACTGATCCAGGGCCCAGAGCGCAGGGGTGTTACCGGAAGAGCGAACACTGAATCAGCACCGGCAGCTGCAGGACCATTGTGTTGATCCGGCTTTAGGAACAAGGAGAAATCTGAAGATTTCTCACCGCCTGGCATACGTGACACACTGGGGCGTGTGTGTGCACATATGTGCAAGAAAGAGAATGTGCACACAGCTGGTGTGTGCATGGGGAGTTGTATGTGCCCTGTGTGGATGTGTATACGTTTACGAATGCACATGTGAGTGTGTGTACATGTGGGTGCGGATGTTGCCCACATGTGTGAGTGGGTACATATGTGCGCACAAGGGGTGGCAGTAAGGATTATTCCCTCTTCACTTGTAAACTTAGACTCGTATTTTGCCCGTGGTCTGCATGTATTTCTTGAACGCCTGCTGCGTGTGAGGCAGTGGGAAGTACTGGAGATGAAAGAGGCCGCCGATTCCCTCTCAGAGCTTGTCCTCTGCTGGGGGAGGGAACTTCCAAGTAAACCTGCAGGATCATGTCAGCTGGTGAGAAATGCTGTGGGAACAGTAAAACAGAGGCGTGACCAGAAGAGGGCATGGCAGGGCCACTACCTTGGGTTCCCGCAGGGTTTGGGTGCAAGCCTTATTAGGAAAGTGACCCTAGAAAGCACTGGGAAGGAGCCCAGGAAGGAAGGACAGCCCATAGAGCCTGTGTAAGTAACCACTGCAGACACCTGTGCTCTCCCCTCTAGACATCCTGTGAGACTCTCTGGAACGTGTCTGAGTTATTCCTCTGAGGCAGGATGACGCTGGGGTAGTTGCTTCCAGCTCCTATTCTTCCCTGGCTGAGGATCACCCCTGGGATACACAGTGACGCAGACGCCATTGTTTTGCGTAGAACTTTGTACGGTGACCTCTGGGGCTCACTGGGGTGTGGAGGGCACAGATGGTCTCCGCTGCCACCGCCCTGTCCAGTTGTTTAGGTGGTACAGTGCACAACGCCAGGAGTACCACTATGTGTACCCACTAGAGCTGGGGACACAGCAGGGACATATTTCAGTCCTTAAAGAAAAGGCGGCGGGGCACTCTGAATCACTGAAAACCTGCACAAGTGGAGTTCCTCAAATGCACACTGCACTTTGAGTTCTTGGGGGAGGGACTGAAAAGAACTTTAATGAGGGGGTATTTCCATCAGACAGGGCTTGACAAGGGGGGATGATTATTTTTAATGTCCTAAGCCCCAGGTCTTGATAGTCAAAGGGGACTGTGTCCAACCTTGAATCATTTCCCTATTCAGAAAGAGATGACAGTACCCTTGGGGCGAGAACGTGAAGATACTGTGCTGATCATTCCCAAGTGCCTGTTCTATGCCCTACAGCATGTTATATTAAAAGCAAAAGAGGAGAAGGCGGTCAGAGGGTAGTGCACAGCCTGTACAGCCATCCCAGCATCCCTGTGTACACGGACGATGGTCCCTTGCCCGTGGCTGGACACACTCTAGCTCTGATCTGCATGCAGTCAAACTCAGGCCACCCCAGGAAGCAGAAAGAGCAACAGGAGTGTCACATACACACATACTCTCAGGCTCCTTTTTCTCCTGAAGCCACCAACTCATCTCATCCTCCCTAGGCCCGCTCCCTGTACACCCGAGCTGGGACTCAGGTTGGGGCAGGGACAGGGTCAGGAGCAGGAAACTGCACATCCCAGAGTTTTCCCTCTGCGTCTCCCAAGCCCTGCCCAGGTCCCCTGCAGCAGGGTTTCCCTGACTCGAGAACAGGAAGCAGAAAGACAGGGTTGCTGGAGATCTCTCCCAGTTCCCATCCAGGGAAAGGGTAGAGGTAGAGGATTAGGAACCGTGCACACTATTGCACAGATGGGGACTGGGAATAGCAACAGCCAGCTTTGTCCTTCTCTCATTCACTCAACACTAGTTTAGTGAGGGCGCATTATGTTCCAGGTGCCGAAGGTACAAAAGTGACCCAGTCGGATGGAGCCCCTGCCCTCCCAGGGCAGACGATGAAGCAGCAGGTGCAGGTGGAGGGGTAGGGCGTGAGTAAGCAAACAGCCGTGGTACAGTTTGATCAGGGCTGCGATGGCAGAAGCCAGAGGCATCATTAACAGTCTCCATCAGGGAGTCTTAACCCAGGCTGCATATCAGAGTCACCAGGGAAGGCTTTACAAAATCAAAATTTAAACTACACACATATCTACCCTGAGATCCAACTCCTCATAGCTTTTGGTTCATTAAAATATCTGAATATCTTCTGATATCCATCAGAAGACATGGACAAAAATGTTTATAGCAGCATTATTTGTAGTAGCCTCAGACTGAAATCTGCCTCAACTCCCATGTCCTGCAATAGTAGAATGGATAAAGTCATGGTCTGTTCTCAGGGCATAATGTATAGCAGCAGGAATGAATGAACTGGTGCAACAAGCAAACCATGAATAAATCTCACAGATGTAGTATTGAGCGAAAGAAGCCAGACCCAAAAGATACATACAGTGTGGTTCTTTTTCCTTGAAGTTCAACGGGCAAAACAAGTCTATGGTGATAGGGGCCAGAGACATGGCCATCTATGGGTGGAGAGGTAGGTGGAAGGGCATGAGAGAAGCTTCTGGGTTCCTAGCAATGTTTCACATTTTGATCTAGGTCAGCGGTTCTCAACTGGGGGCAGTTTTGACCTCCAGAGGATATTTGGCGATGTCTGTATACATTTGGGGTTGCCACAACTTGGGTAGAAGAAGGGGTGCTGCTGGCATCCGGTGGGTAGAAGTCAAGAATACTGCTAAATATACTACCATGTGCAGGACAGCCCCCCAGAGACTTACCAGAATCATCTGGCCCAAGATGTCAGTGGTGCCAAGGTGGCAGAATCCTGATCTGGTGGCTGGTTATTACACGGGAGAATATGTTAAAAATTCCTGAAGCTCTGCATCCAAGATTTGTGTACTTGATTGTTCTGTGTTTAAGTTACACCATGGTATGTATGCTGGAGCCGTGTTATATTTGGAAGCACACCTCTTCTTCACAGTCAGTGATGGCACATTGGTACTTGAATTTGGTCACGGTAAGAGTATTTACACCAAAGAAATTGGCAAACACTGTAAATCAAGGCTCCTTTTTTCTGGAGAGTTGGCTGTGAGACATGTACCAGCATACCACTGGTTAGATATCCATAAAAAGGGATGGAGAAGGTTACCCGGACACTACCCACTGCAATTCTGATTTTCCTGGGATGGCCCTGGCATCAGATTTTTCTTAATTCCCCAGGCAAAATGAGTGTGTGACCAGAGTTGAGAACCCCTGGTCTCGGAGGAGGTGAGCAAGGGATTCTTCAGGGAGGTGATATTTTAGATGAGACCTCCTAGCTGTCAACAAGGCAAGAGACAGGAAGGATGAGGTGATCCAGGCAGAGGGAACAGAATACACAGAGGCCTGGCAGGGCAGGTAGAGTTGCCATTATTTACATATTTCTATCTGTGGTTCTTAACTACCTGTTTCAGGACCCCATGTACTGCTTCTTTAAAAAGCAGACCTCTGGACACCACATTTCCAGGTTGAGCCCAGGAGTCAGCATTCAGGTGATCTCCACACTAAAGATGAAGGGTCACAGCAGAGGAACTGAAGGAAACTGTGACTGCAGCAGAGAGGGGGAAAGAGAAGCAAAAGATATTGGAGAGGAGGGCAGGACATGGAAAGACTTGTACCTCTGAGCTCAAAGCTCCTGCACTGAGCTGTTCCTGAGGGTGGTGTGTTAAATGCAGGTTCAGGTTCAGTAGGTCTGGGGCAGGGGCTGAAACTCTGCTTGTCTCACAGACTCCCAGCAGCGCTGATGCTTCTTGGTCTGGGACCACACTGCGAGTGGCAGAGCTGTGCCTGTGTTTCAGTTGGGTTTTAAATAAAGAAGGGACTTGATGAGATGTCAGCTTCCAAATTCCCCTCTGGTGACAGCTGCATGGAGTGGACCAGAGGGGACAGGCATGAGCTTTGGGGGACAGTGAGGTGGTGGTTGTAACCAGGTGCCCAGGGCAGAGACATGGGGAGGGCGAGGCAGGTCTTGCTGCCTCCTGCACAGGCCTGCTGCAGCTCCTAGCACAAAACATCCCAGACCCCTGGGAGACCACAGTAGTTTGGATTCCTCCAGGAAATTGCCTGAGGGCCCCGAAACTTACTGCAAGACCTTTCCTGGGCTCAGGTCCACCCCACCCGGTCGGTTAGTCCCTGGGAGATGAAGCACCGTGATGTCCTCAGGGCTCATCCGCAGTGCTCTCAGTGGTACATGATGTACTCACACACAAAAGAACAGACAACTTGACCCAGGTTAGCGTGGCTCACTGGAAAATCACCCGCTCTGAGCCAAACAGCCTTGAAAATCCACTTCTAAATCCCAGCAAAGGCAAACAAGGGGAAATCGAGTGTTGAGCATTTGGGCAGCCAATTAGCTCTAGCCATAGAGATAGTTATATCTCGCCCTGCCTCCCATGGACCACACACAATTTTCCAGCAACCTTAAAATTTTCGGACTTTAGCCAGTGGCTTTTGTTTTTCCGCAGCAAAGTTTAAAGCGTATTTGTCAAACATTCTTGGTGGGCTCAGCTCAGGCCTGGCTCATGGCACATGCTTGATAAGTCCAGGCCCTCCACGTGCTCAGACCAGTCCTTGTGCACAGGGAGGGCATGCATCTTTGGGAGCACAGGGCACATTTAGGAAGGGACTGTACGAGCAGCCATTTGTGATCATGCCATTGTGCTGAGTCTCTTGGAGCAGTGGACTCAACCCTGACTGCACATACAGGGAGCCCCAAAGGTTACTGTTGTCCAGACCCCACCCCAGAAATTTTGATCTAATTGGGCTTCAAGATGTTTAGAAATACCCCAAGGGACACTGGTGTCCAACCAGGGGTAGAAAGCTCTGGTTCAGGAGCAGGGTAAAGGTGACAAATGGAAGAAATCAGAGAAGACTTCATGAAGGAGGAGGACCTACATGGGATCGCATGAGATCTTGGAAGCCACCACAGTGTCAAGGAGCCTGGGCTTTGCAGTCAGAGACCTGGTTCCAAATCCCAGTCCCCCCTCCACTTATGAGCCCTGTGATCAAGGGTAGTTCATTCGACCTCTGGGAGAGTCCTTCCTCACCTGTAATATGGGGATGGTAATACTGCCACACAGAGATGTCTGAGAAGTCTATAATAACACAGGGGCACCAGCTGTGGAGACTCATGGCCGGAATTACCTACCATCTGATGCGCCTTCTGGTCACGTTTGGAAATACTCCATGAGGAAGTGCTTTAACCAGCCTCATGGCTCTAAGTCATTGCGTTTGGTCCAGCATCTTCCAATCAAATGTGACATCAGTGATGCATAGAGCCCTTTTCTCAGTTACTAGTTATTAACATCCTGCAGTCATCATTCCTCCAGGTAGTTGGAGATGCTGTAAGTTGGCAGGGAGTGAATAGGAGGGACCTGCAGATTCCAGGGGATTAGAATTCTGGAGTTTAGGAAGAGGGTTCCCAGGTGGAGAGTGGAGGCTGCACTCTCTCAACTGGCCAGGGATAGAGCAGTGAAGGCGGGGCTTGGGCCTTGCTCTGGAGGACACTATGGCGTCAGAGAGAGGAGGAGGGCGCTTAGACTACAGGAAGCAACTAGAAGCAAGATTGCTAGGTCTCGTAGGTGTGTCAGGAAGATGGCCAGGGAAGGCATCTTGGTGGAGGTACTTCATTGAGACTAATATTTACTTTTTCGTTCAACAGATATGTTGAGCCCCTCACATGCTTTAGGGACAGACAGCTATGTTTGGATGCCATCTCACCTCTCTCTGTCTTGAGGCCATGAACAAGCACTTTCTCAGATTGAGCCTCGGTGTTCTTATTTGTGGAGTGGGAACCAATAAAAAGCACTAGCTCGTGGCATATACCACGGGGGTTCAGGGAGGTGTTTAGCACGATGGAGCCTGGCGGACCAGAAGCACTCACTCAGTCTGATAGCTCATAGCTGTTAGGACTTTCAGGTCCTTGTTAGGCCATCTGTACTCACATGCCTTCTCTGCCTCCTTCCCCAGCCGCGACAATTCCCCAAGCCTGAAGGAGATCCGGAATGGCTGCCAGCAGCCCTGCGACCGGAAGCCCACCTTACCTCTGCGCCTTCTGCACCCCAGCCCGGACCTGGTGTCTCAGGAAGCCACGCTGTCCGAGGCGCGGCTGAAGTCGGTGGTCGTGGCCTCCAGCGAGATCCACGTGGAGGTGGAGCACACCAGCACTGCCAAGCCGGCGCTGACAGCCAGCGCGGGCAATGACAGCGAGCCCAACCTCATCGACTGCCTCATGGTCAGCCCTGCCTGCAGCACCATGAGCATCGAGCTGGGCCCCCAGGCTGACCGCACGCTCGGCTGCTACGTGGAAATCCTCAAGCTGCTGTGAGTGTCCCCTCCACGTGCCCATCACCAGGGGGGTGGGGGAGGGGACTTGACTTTGCAGTTCATATTTGCTGGTTCAAGGCATGTAAAGGTGGGCATGCTGAGTGTGCATGTGTGCACGTGTGAGTGTGCACACTTGAGTTTATGTGTGAGTGGGTGCACAGATGCAGGATATGAGAGCACACATTTTTGATGTGTATATACATGTATGCTGTGTAGGTATGTACATAGTGTACGTGTGTGCATCGTTTTGAGAATGTGTGTGAGTGTGCATGAGCACATGGGTACCCAAGTGTGTCTGAATCTCTGCACATTGTGTGGGGTGTGGGCGCATTCTAAGTTTGTGAGTATATGTGTTAGTGGCTTTGGGTATGTGTGATATGGCAGTACGTGTTTGATTGCCTAAGCGTGTGTGTAAGTGTGGGTGTGTCTGGCACTTGTGCTGCTTTTGTGCATGAGTGGCTATGAGTGTACACGTATGAGTATGAGTATACACAAGTGTTGGAGTGTGTGTGTGTGTGTGTGTTTATGAGTGTGCAAGTATGCCTTTAGCCAGTGTATGAGTGTTTCTGTGTTCGATCTGTGCATGCTGTGTGTGCTCAGTGTGGTTGTCTGTATGTAGATGTTTGTTTTGTTTTCTCGTGTGTGTGCATTCGTGTTATGTGCGCATGTCGGAGTCTTCTGTGAAGGGAGTATCTTTTGGGAAAGTGGTCCTGCTGGACTGTGCCAAGGACCAGCCCTGCCCTTCCTCGTGGTCTGTCCAGTGGGCAGGGAGGAAGATGCATGCGGATCGGCCCCATGTGGGCCTGGCAGGTGGGAAAAGCTCTGAGAAGGAGCCAGGAGACCTGGTCTGCTGTGGTGGTGCCACTTCCGAGCTGGATCCGTCGGGCCTGCCCCTTCCCCTCCCTGAGCCTCAGCTGTGTGACTCTAGAATGGGAGGTCTTAATCTTTGACCCCCAAGAGTCCTTCCAGTTCTGCCACTTGTGCTTGTACCACCCAGGCCCATCTCAAACTCGCACATGCCTGGTGCCTAAGCCCCAGGCAGAGGGACCTGCACCGAGCTCTATGTTTCCACAAGGCAGCGTGGTCTGGAGAGCCCAGGAGATGCTTCCCCGCCCGCTCCCCCGAGTCCTGTCCTTCAGAGCAGAGCTCAGCCCCACCCTCAGGACTGCGTCCAGTAGTTGGCCTTGCCAGGTGTGGTTGGTAGCGGGCAGCAGGCTTTTTGGAGGGATTGGTGTATGATGGAATGTCACATCTAACCAACATATGGTGCCTGTTTGCAGGTGGGGCACCAGGGCCCCTTGATCTGGGGGGAGGCCTGGCCCTGGGGCTCGTCACCGTTGCTAGGGTTTCACCGAGTCTCCGTGTCTTTGCTGTGCACTCTGCAGCATTTGTTCTGCCCCTGTCATGAATGTGTTGCTCAGTGCCCGGCCAGCTGGCGACTCGGTCTGGGGGGTGCTCAGGGGTGCCCCTGTGCTCTAAAACCAGGGCTCATGGTGTCTGCGTAGGTGAACACATGTGCACACGTGCACACTTATACACAAGTATTACACAGTGGCTTCTGTGGTCTGAGTGTGGATGCAGCATCCCCAAACACTTCCTGTGCCCTTGCTTTAGCCCCTGAGAGTAGAGGGTGTGGCCTCCTGGGGGGTCAGTTCCAGCCTTGCTCGTGGTTCTAGCTGCAGAAGCCATCTGAGGGGCACAGCCACATTTAGTGACACCCCCACACCCTCCAACCCCCTCCCCTTCTCACTGGCCCAAGGAAATTTCAAACTCTACTCAGAGAGCATCTCTGAGAACATGCTTCACTTTCTTCCAAGCAGGGGTGGGCCCCCACTTTCTCCCAGGGGTCGCGGTCAGCCCTCTGAGAGACAGGTCAGCCATGGGCCTTGTCTCCTCCTCACCCTGGTTGAGATAGGGCCCGCCAGGCCGGACACAGCGCTGTTCTCCACCTTGGCCCCTGACCCTGGCTGTTTTCTGCAAACACCTGGAACTCTCAGGCCTTCTGCCGGCTTCGGCCCTGACTCATATTTCTCATTAAGCACTAAGGGTTTGAGTTTCATCATGCAATTCACACAGTTTTTTCCTTCTTCATAAACATGCTCATGAATGAGGACTCTGTCCTTCCCATTCTGCTTGCAGACCTGCTGCCTGCCTGCATACCCAGCTGCCAGGGTGCAGGGGGCGGGGGTCAGAGGCCCGGTCAGGCGCTGCCCTCTGGGAGCCAGAGGTGTCCTGACCACTGTTCAGAGCGGCACCTCACACCCCGCCCAGAAGTCCTCCTGAAGCAGGCCTTATACTTCCAGAAGCCTCTTTTACCTTGGAGAAGCTCAGCACAGTTTGGGCCTGGTAACTTCTTTCCCTAACAACCTTCCTTCTCCAGCTCTGCTGCCTGCTTGAGTCACTGGCCCACTGGATCCTCAAAACTCCCACGTGTTGGCTCCTCAAAACTCCAGCAGCCCAAAGCTTTCCAATGTATGGTACTAGGAGAAAGCACATGTCCAGAGCCAGACTGTTGGGCTCAAGGGCCACAGATACCAGTCTTAGCTTGTGACCTTGGGTGAGTTACTTGTCTTCTCGAAGTCATAGCTGCCACTGGGCATTAGAGTGAGGTGGAGGGCATGGCTTTGGGCTCCTTGCAGGTGTGGACACCAGGCAAATGAGAGTTACTGTGCTTCTGATAGCAACTATGTTTCCTCTGTTTAAAGACGCCTTGAGAATAAGATACATCGTTGATTTAACAACACTTTAAGAGAGGAATAAACAATATTCAAAGCACACTCAGATGACAAGAAGCCTGTGTGTGGGATTTAGGAAATGCGACCCTATGACAATCTGCTACATCACTGCGGGCAACGTTCCTGGCTCCTCTTGCCCTCAGTTTTCTTGTCTGTAAAATAGGCATCTTTCTTAGAGGGCTGTTGTGAGAATTTAGCGACATAGGACCTTTCCAGGATGGTTCAGTGCTGGTTCTGGATAAGAGTGGACTGTTGTTATCAATAGGAGTGCTCCCTAAATAAGAGTTTTATGTAAAGAATGAAAGAACGGAGGCTCTAATGTGGAATTGTGGGATCTTAAGAGGGCATTGTGGGTGACCAAGGAAGCCAAGCTTAGAGCCTTGGCTCAGCTTGCCAACCCTGTCCGTCAGAGCAGGCACTGCTGGTTCCCCA
>CM053508.1:108777406-108800699 GCA_028627145.1 Eidolon dupreanum | reverse complement strand
TCTCTCTCATCCCTGAGTGCCTCTTCTAAGGATTAGGTAAGCAGGTTCATGCACAGTGCACGGCCTAGTAATTGACTAGTAAACCTCAGCTAGTAGCACTGTAGAAGTTAGCTCAGGCCACTAGGAATTCCTAGTGGGAATACCTTTCTGTGTGTCTGGTGTTTGAGTCTTTCCTCAGAACCCTCCAGGATGCGAGCTGGATTCTGCAGGCTGTCACTTGATCACGTGGAATTGGAGGAACGTGGGGTGGGAAAGTTCTCACCAAGGGATCATCTCTCTAAATCACACGTGGTTGTTGGTGGGGCAAATATTGGTTCTGGGTACTCGTTTTTGGTATAAAGCATAGATAGACGTATAGTACGTAGACATACAGTGTGTTGGGAGAACAATCAAAGAAAAATGTTGAGAAAGCCTCTTGGGGCAGGGAGTGGGGGGCAGGGAGTGGAGGGCAGGGGGCAGAGGGCACCAGATGATGAGAAATGGTTGAGAAACACTGAATTCTAAACGTTGCGGAGTGTGAGTACGAACCGGACCTGTGTTAGAGCTCCCGTTCTGGGGAAGGCCTGTCTGTCCTCAGGCTGAGGCGCTGCTGTGCCCTACATGCTCATTCCCCTTCTGACCCTGCCGGCTTCTCCGGGCACAGCTGGCAGAGGAAGTCACTTCTTTTTGAAGCTGTGCTGGTGGGAAGTGGGGAGCAGCCTTCCTGACTCCACAGAGGCCTTCAGAAGCTGTTACTGCCCTTCTTCTGGTGACCTCCTGGCGGCACAGCTCTGCGGTCACCTCAGCCAGTTATTTAACTGCTCCTCACCTGTAACAGGGACTCATGTCCACCGTGGGGCTGGTTCCATGAGCGAGCAGCTTCTGACATATGAGGCTCAGCAAATCGCAGCTGTTATCATCCTTCTTGCTGATGTCATTCCTGTTGTCACACAAATGGGATGTTACCCTCCTGTGCGTGGTCTCGCCTAAGCCCTCAGCTGCAGTCAGGGCAGGCAAGAGCCAACCGTCTGGCGGCAGACAAACCTGGATTTGATTTCTCATCAGCCACTGCTGTGTTAGCTTCAACACTTAGCTTCTCTGAGCCTCAGTTTTCTCACCTGTTAAGCGAGGCTAATCATAATAATCATTAATTATATAAACATAGGTAAAATAATAATTATAATCTTCGTTGTGAAACGTAAAGGAACAGAGGGAAAGCTCCGGCATGGTGCCGTGCACATACAACGTGCCGACAAATCAGATCTGCTGTTTTTTCGTCATTGTTCCCACCACTGATCTTATTACTGACATTAGCAGTAATAAAACCAAAAAAGACTGTAAGAAAACCAAAAAAGCTGTTCCCTGGACATAAGACTAGAAGTATCCAATAAGTCAGAAGGTTTGACCCAAACTACAAATGAACAGCCTGTAATTTTTATTTTTTATAAATCAATCTATAATTGGCCACTCAATTCTGGTCAATCAAAAATGAGAATGGCTTTGTATCCCCAACCTAAGCCCCTGTATTAGTCAACTCAGGCTTCTATAACAAAATCACACAGACGGGGTGACTTAAACAGAAATTTATTTTCTTACAGTTTTGGAGGCTGGAACTCTGAAATTGAGGTGCAGGCAGAGTTTGTTTCTTCGGAGGCCTCCTTGGCTTGCAGACAGCCGTATTCTCTCTATGTCTTCACACGGTTTTCCCTCTCTGTGTATTTGTGTCCCAATCACTTCTTATGAGGACACCATAAGAAGGGCCCATATTGGATCAGGGCCCATCCTGGTGACCTCATGTTACCTTAATCACCTCTTTAAAGACCCTGTCTCAAAATACAGTCACATTCTGAGGTATGGGGGGGTTAGGATTTGTACATGAATTTGGAGGGGGACACATTTAAGCCTATAACAACTTCTCCCCTAGTTCACAATGTGTGATTCGAACAGAGATTCAGTAGCCTGGGTTCAGAGGCCATGAGAGATGAATTTCTGGGGAGCCGAATGGCCAGCCCCTTCAGTTGCCCTAAAGAAGTCTCTGGACAATTTCTGTCTGCCAGACCTCACAGCCTCGCTGTAGATAACAGCTACTTGTCCTCCCAGCTCCTTGGATGCTGAGGCGCTTAGAGCAGAGTTGGTGCTGCATGAGTGTCTGTCAGGCCCTCGCCCCATCTTTGGCCATCCGTGACAGCACACTGTGATCTCCTCCTTCTCCAGACCAAACGTGACCATCACTTCTTCTCATTCTAGGTCGGACTATGATGACTGGAGACCGTCTCTGGCCAGCTTGCTTCAACCCATTCCATTCCCCAAAGAGTGAGTCCTATGGACACTTCTGTGAGAAAAGCCTCAGTTGTCCACCAAGACCTTATTGGGGACCATTCATGTCACGGGATACACCAGGCCACTCTGGGAACACCATGGACAGCAGCTAGAGATGCAGATGTTGGTCCTCAGCTGTGGGACCCCCAGGGAGGCACCCCCCCAAAATCTGAGCTGAGAATGCAAACAAAGGCATCCCCTTTACTACCTTCATGTAGTAAAGTGAGAGATTTTTATTATGCATCAGATGGGAATAGGAGTACCTGCCTCTGCCCTCTCTGAGGCCATGGTGAAAATGAAAAGATAATGCCTGTGGAATTGCTTTATATGCCACACAGTGATATGCTGAAAGCGCTCATGTCCATTACGAGCATTAGCTCATGCTGCACAATGAGTTGGCCAGAAAAGGACCCTCCGTCTCTCTCTTGCTGGCCCTTATCCCGATATCGAATTTATCACAGGAAAATAGGGAGAAAGCCGCCTGGTGGATAATGGCCTGAGGAGATGTGTCTAAAGAACCAGGCCCTGAAATGCCTCCAGGTCTCTGTTTTGATAGATGTGAAGAAGCCAGGCCTCAAGAGGCAGCTGGGGCTCTCTCAGGAGCCGATTAACGAGCCTGTGTTTATGAAATGTGGCTCTCCAAGGGGGACATTATACTCAGTAATTGCCCCATTTGCTGGCTTGGCCAGTCCCTGGGGCCTCCAGGACTCGAGACCGGAGAAATCTGACTCCTGAGAGCCGCTATCGGCTCCAAGAGCAGTGGCGTCATTGGCTGCAGTCACTGTCCCCACAGCCCTGGAGATACACTTGACAGTGGGCCCATGATGCAATTCACTTGGAGAATCGTCCCTGATTGTCACCCTGATGTTCAGCCTTAATGAGTGCAGCCGCACCTTAATTGTGGAACAATTAACAAACACACCTGGGTCCCTGGTGCCCACGTGCGCGCGCACACGCACCCCGGTTAGTACCACTCCTGTTTACAAGCATGGGACCTGGGGGTGGTTTGGGGTGTGAGGGGTCCAGTCTATTAATGCATCAAAGGAGACCTCTGTTTTACAGCTTCAAGTAGGGACAGATGTCAGTGTTTCATTCTCAACTCCCTCTGCCTTCTTCCACTCAGACATAAGGCCAGGCTGTCCCCAGAGGAGGCTCTCTGGGTCATTGTTTCGGAAACAATGCTAACTACGCTTTTCCCTTTGTTCTTGTTACAGAGCTCTCGCACATGAGAAGTTCACCAAGTGAGTATTTGGGCAACACCCTCATTACCTAGTTCTGGTACGACTGTCCTCCTCCAGCCCATTCATTCTCTGTCACATGCATTCTGGGAGGCGGTGATGGCTCCTCTGGGAAGGTGACCTGCAACACACGTCCAGGCCCGTCTAGGCATTTCCTCATCCTGGGCCCCAATCCTTCCCGCCCTCTCCTCAGCCCCTTGCCCTGGTCCTCTCAAGCCAGGGCCCTGGGAATGACCCTCCCCCCACCCCCTCTTTTCCAGGGAACTGAAGTATGTGATTCAGAGGTTCGCTGAAGACCCCCGACAAGAGGTGAGGCCTCTCTCTGTCCTCGCGGGCTCACTGTCAAGGCTATAGCAGGATGCGCGTGGGCCTCTGGAAGACTTCTGTGGCTCTGTCAGGGTCCCCTTGTCACCCATGGGCATTCAGAACAGTTTCCAAAGTCTCCTTGCCTTGTGCATAAACACAGCTCCCGCCCAAGTGTCTGAGCCTGACCCATGATGTCAGTGTTTTACTGTAAACTCAAGCTAACCAGAAGTGGTTTCCCACTGGCTGGTGGTTTCTCCTTGGATCGCAGGCCTCGATTTGGGGCGGGCTGGCACTGGGGCTCCCAGCCAGCTCTGAGACACTGTTGGATCTTCTGCTGTTCTGAGAATCGGCGGGAAGAAACCTGAGCTGGGTTTCATTTCCTGGGTATGGTGGCCAAGGGCCTCCCTGAGGGGCCACTCTGTCCCTCAAACAGCTAGGCTCAGGGAGAGGACAGCCCTCCACCCGGAGCCTGTGCCTGTGAGTGAGGACACAGAGTGGGCCGGAAGCCCATGGCGGCCGTTCTCCTTCTGTTGCATCAGTGTCACCCTGTGTTAGGCACGTGCTCTTCTCACTTAATCCTCACAGCCCTATAAGTAGATTCTATTATTATCCCCATTTTACAGCAGAATTACCCTCCCTTTAGAGTCAAAAAAAAAAAAAAGTTGAGTTGAGTTGTATCCCAAGGTTACACGACTGGTACGTGGCTGAGGCAGGATTCGAATCCAGGGAGTCTGGCCCTAGAGCCTGTGCGGTAAGCAGCTCTGCAGCGTGAACACTGGGCCAGGTGGCGTCGCAGAGAAAGCACGATACTGGCCCTGCCCTGAGTAGCTCAGGCCCTTCTCTGTGCACATGGCTTCTGGGATGGGAGGGGTTCTGGCTTTGGAGGGTCGGGGGAGCACCAACCAGGACGCATACCCTCAGTAGAACCATAGGATAAAGATGGGCAGAGGAGGGAGCGAGTCATTCTCCATTGAGCCTGAGTATATTCTCCTCAGGCCATACTGTAAAACCTAGTTCTAGAAGGATCTAGTTCTAAAGCACCATGATTCTGAATCCTGATTCCAGAAGCGATCCTCAGGCACGATGGGAAAAGCAAAACCAGAAAATAGGGAGCTTTTAACTGATTGGGACCAGTGATGATCTCCATCGTTCTGAGGAGTCTCTGAAGTCCCCTGGAAAGTGAGCCGTTATTTCAGACACGAACTTTGAAGTTTGATGAATAAAAGTGGTACCAGCTGCTTTCCGGAGTAGAGAGGCAGAGCCAAGTGCTGGGAGGGAAATTTTTAGACGAGGGTAACATCCGGGGGCCTAGGGCCCTGGTAAGAACAGAGCCCCTTCCCCAGCAGGCCCCTCACCCCACTTCTTCTGTCGGCCAGAGTTGTCCTCTTATTAATTCTTTGCTATATTTGTTGAATAAGGTATTATACTCTTGATATCTTATTTCTTTGAAGTCAGTAAGTTAACATTTGATATTCTTCCAACTCAGGGAAAAAGCAAAGCCCCACCACCTCTGTTTTCTGTTTACTTGGGTGTGGGTTGTGATCAATTGAATATCTGTGAGTAAGTGACTCTTGGCAACAGATTGTCCTTCAGTCTTGAAGGAAATGATGGGGTACTTTTCTCACTTCCTTCTGAGGACAGGGAGGAGGAAAGGAAACAAAGGCCTTTGTTCTCTCTCTCTGCCATTATAGTGGTAGCTGGGGTGGATGTGGAATTCCTCCCAAACACGCTCACACACACGTGTTTACACACACACACACACATACATCTATGCCGAACCGCAGACACACGGAGCTCTGGGAAGGCGGTTGAGAGCCACAGAGAGGGCTGTGCTTTGGGCACTGAAATTGCCCCCCACCCTTGACAGAGACCCTTCGGGGAGAGGCACAGAGACTCAGAAGAGGGTGGCAGAGTCCCAGTGAGAGAAAGAAAGAGATTAGCAGGACAGAGACCAGCGAGGGAGACAGCGCCCATGAGGGCGAAGTAGAAAACTCTGGGAGGGAAGAGGGCAGACACTCAGAGGCAGGGTGGGGGGTCAGATGACTCCAGGAGTAAGGAAAAGTCATGGGGGGAGCAGAAACCTAAAGAGGGAGTGGGCCAGAGTTTCGGAGAGAAAAAAGAGCAGAGAGAGAAATTAGAAAAGAGAAACAGAGGGACAGAGACTCAGAGAAGAGAAATGACCCAACCCCCAAACAAGCACAGGAGAAAAGGGGGCCAGGTCCGAACAGCTGCTTCAGCCTCTCTCCCCTGATATGGCCACAGACTTGCTTTACTCAGAGCAACTAACCTCCCCAGTGCTGGTCTTCCATCCTGCGGAGCCAATTCCTGAAGGCTGGAATCCCCCAGTCGACGTATACCACAGTATTTCCCAAAAGGCCTCACGTGGGATTTAGTAGAAGGCTCGGGGGTCGCTGAACTAGACAATTGAAACGTTTCTTAACTGCGAGACCTGACCAATGTGCCTTTCCTCTGTGCAGGTCCACTCGTGCCTGCTGAGCGTGCGGGCTGGCAAGGATGGCTGGTTTCAGCTCTACAGCCCCGGAGGGGTGGCCTGCGATGATGATGGGGAGCTGTTTGCCAGCATGGTATGTGAGGTGGGGCCCCCTCGACTGGATCTGCGAGCAGGCACTGGGGTCACTTCTCCTGACAGTGAAAGAGCTACTGCGAGCCTCTGTGGCCAGCCTGGGAATTTCCAGGCTAAGTTGATGCTGTTGATGAAGACGGCAGTAATGACAACCACAGTGTCATTTTCTTGTTTCTTATCCGAGCAGGCACCCAGCCAGCGGCTCGGAATTCTTCTCTCACTCCATCTCACTCAGCAGTGTAAGGAGGTGCCACTGTTACCCAGTTTTACAGACAAGGAGGCTGAAGACCAAGGCGCTAACTGCTCAGGCTCACAGTTAACACAGTGGAAATGTTAAGTCCAGGGGACTGAGCGCGTATCGTGCGCGGCGAGTCTGGGAGGCCCTGCGGCCCACCTGCCCCTCTTCCTCACAGCGAGGAGCCAAGGTCAGGATAATCGACCTGCCTTGGAGACGAGAGACGTGAGGTCCCCAAACCAGTACCTACACCCATGGTGACTTTCGGGCACCTTTGTCAAACACCTCATGTGCACTACCTCTTAATCATCATGGCAACCCTGTCCCTTCACTGTCTCCATTTTGAAACAGGCCCAGAGCGGTGCAGTGGCTTGTCTAAGGTCACACAGACCTTCAGCCTCCTAGTCCCTCCCTTGACCCAGGCCAAGCTGTCCAGAGCCAGCCCCCCTTTCAGTGGCAGACTGTCCATCTCCTAAAAAGGGCACAGACTCCCTTCCCCCAGGACGGCTGTTTCAGTATCCACAGGCAGCCGGTAACCTCAACTATCCTGCCTGTTGACAAAACCAACTTGGTTTTGCAATCGTGCATTTTCCCAAGCCTGAGAAAGCAAGAGTGTCATGCAGACCTAGTTCAGATCAGAGCTCTACCACATGCTAGCTTGGTGACCTTGGGCTGGTAACCTGCCTCTCTGGGCTTTAGTTTCCTGGTCTGTAAAACAGGGAGTATTAGTATTAGCGTCTTGAGGTTACCATGGTGATTGCTCTGGTAAAAGATGCACGGCCCCTGGCCAGGGCCCAGCACATAGTCAGTGCTTGGAAGTGACGGCTGTGGTTATTCTCATCTCTGCTGGGCAGCCACTCAGTGTGGCGACCAGCTCATAAAGCTCTCCACACTGAACTTAGTGGCGATGTTTCTGCTGTGACGACACATCCAGGTGCCGTCTCTGGAACCTTTTATAAAAGGGACTTATTTTTAGGTCCTTTTCCTTACGCACTCACGCTCCATTCCTTGCTTGCTGCCTGACGAGTCCCTTTTGAGTGCCCCGTGTATCTTGGAAGTGCCAACTCTGGCCCTGTCAGCATCACCTCTTTCTCTTCTCCCTGGGGTTCCTCTGATGTCACAGCTTCACCATAGCAACATCCAGCGGTCCTCCACCTCTATGTGAGAGACTTCAGGGAGCTGGCAGCTTCCTAGCCTAAGTGATTGCATTTGTGTGCCGAAGTTGTTAATGATGGAGCGGAAAAAATATACATGGGAAGGAAGGAAGCGGGCAGCCCATGGGACGGCAACTCATCGTTTCCATGGAGCTGCATAGCAAGGAAGAGGTCCCCTTGATTAGGCCTCTGTTTCCAAACGTGGAAGGGTATTCGCTATTGTGTAAAATTGGAAGGAGAGCAAACAGGGTGTTGGGGTCCCCCTGCCCTGTTGGTTGAGGACGCCTGTCCTTGGGCCCTGTCTCCAGATACACCTGGAAGAGGTACACTTTTCCTTAATGGCTGCTCCCCATCTGACCCCCAAGATGGAACAGAATTTGCCAATTCTTGAATTTCTGGGGCAGGTGATCACTCAGAATACCTTCAGAGCTCACAGAGGGCTGCAGGAAGGGGGCAGGGGTTGGGCCCCATACCATTCCCTGTCCTGTGTGAGGCTGGGCCTGTGCACCCCAGTTAGGGGCTACCACAAGTTTCCAGCAGGTTTAGCAGTGCTGAGAACCCAGAGGGCCGAATGTCAGCAGAGTCCCAAGGGGAGGGAAGAGGCGCGTTTGTGTGTGGGGGGGTACGGTAATATGTACATAAGATAGAAATTACCATGTTAACCAGTTTTAAGTGCACAGTTCAGCAGCATTTAGCATATTCACAGTGTTCTGTAATCATCACCACCTTCTGTCTACAGAACTTTCTCCTCTTCTCAAAGTTAAATTGTTCCTACTAAAAACCTAACTCTTCCTCCGAGCCAGTCCTGGCACCCGCCATTCTACTTTCTGTCTCTGAATCTGACTGCTCTAGATCTCCTACATGAGAGGAATCTTACAGGATATGTCATTTTGTCACTGGCTTACTTGGCACAGTATCCTCGAGATTCATCCACGTGGGAGCATATGTCAGGGAGGGGTCTTTTGGGTCCCCAGGGGGACTGATGATCATGTCCCATCTCGATGTCCAGATAGGGTGTGGGATGGGTCTGATCAGTGTCTTCTGGTTTTGCAAACCTTCTGCACAGAGGAAGCAGGCACCGCCAACTACATCCCCACAGCGGTCACTGTCCTTTACCTGGGTCGTTTCCCCTCACAGGTGCACATCCTCATGGGCTCCTGTTACAAGACCAAAAAGTTCCTGCTCTCCCTGGCGGAAAACAAGCTGGGACCCTGCATGCTCCTGGCGCTGCGGGGCAACCAGACCATGGTGGAGGTGAGGAGCCGGCCTCTGGCTTGCCCAGTCCCTTGTCCCTGTCAACTGAGCACAAGCCCAGAACTATTACAGGAGCTGGGGTCATGGCAGCAGACGAGGCGGGTGCAGTCTCAGCCCTCCTGAGCTTAGCAGCCACAAGGTCCTCATCAAACAATTTATTGATTTCAATTATGATCTGTGTCGTCCAAGGGCTCAGGGGAGGTCTCCATTCCATTGTCTGCTGCTGTGTAACAGACCATCCTATGTGGGGGCTTCAAGCCAAAATACTCATTTATTTCACTCATGGACCTTGGGGTGACTAATTCCCACTTGGGTCTCTCGTGGGTTCTCAGCCTGATAGGGGCTGGACTGGGTGATCGCCAAGGCGTCTTCACTCACGTTCAGCACCGGCCTGAGGACTCAGTCGATGAGGCTGGAGCAGCTGGAGCGCCCAGGCCTCTCCACACAGTGGCATGGAGTAGGAGCGTTCCCTCCCACAAGGAGCACACACCCGGTGCCAGTCCCTCACATCGCCTCGTCCTGCTCCTTTACCTGGCCCCGCAAAGTCCCCAGAGCCGCCACCAAAAGAGAGGCCGGCCAGAAGCAATATCGCTTTCCTTAACTTAGCCCCAGAAGTCAGACAGCGTCATCTCTGCCACTTTGACCCATTAGAAATCAGTCTTCGAGGCTGGTCCATAGTCAGGGGACAGGAGTTAGACCACACCTTTCAGTGGGAAGAGCGTCGAAGCACCAGAGCTTGCCGTGCAAGAGGGAGTTATGGTGAAACTTGAGGACAGAAGAGAAGCTAGTGAGAGGCAGGAGCGGAGCGGAGCATTCTAGGCTCTGGGGACTGTACCTGCCAAGGCCCCAGAGCAGGAAGAGGATTTATGGAAGAAGAGGGAGGAGGCCAGGGCGCTGGAACATAGAAGCTCGGGGTGTGGGTGGGCAGGCGTGTGAAGAGCCTTCTAGGTGCCCAAAGGTCCTGGAGTGTAGTCCACGTGCTCATCCTGAGTGCCTTGTGCGGGGACTTGGCGGGAAGGGAGTGAGCAGGGTGCAGCGTTGCGAGGGCCTAGCAGGGAGGACTCTCGTGAGCAAGTGAAAAGTCATGGGAAAGGGGATCTCGGAGACCAGGCCGGCAGCGCGGAGGGGCTGGGAAGGAGAGTGTGCGTGTGCAGCCGCCTGAGGCCCTCCAGGAGGCAGCGCAGTGCGCACGTTCCCCAGGCTGCAGTTCCGCTCAGTGAGCACATCTGAGCATCTACTGTGTGCTAGGCACCGGGGGAAGAACCTGGGGTAGAAAGAGGTGTCTCGTCTTTGGGCCTGGCATACATTGTTCCTGCATGCATTTACCAAGAGTGTGCCGTGTGCTCACCTGGGCACACGGAAATGTTTCCATTATACAAATGGGAAGCTGGGATAAGTGATTCGCCCAATGTCACCCAGTCAGAAATGCAGAGGCGGGGCTACTGATTTTCAAATTAAGACTCTTGGGGCACATAAGGTGTACTAAGGTATCCACGCACCCCCTTCCTGGGGCTGTTAGATGGGGCTCTTTGGGCCTCTGCCCCTTCGAGGAGCAGCCCCACCCGGAGTCGCGGCGGGTGGTGACACGTCTGCCGCCCTCGGCAGATCCTGTGCTTGATGCTGGAATACAACATCATCGACAACAACGACACCCAGCTGCAGATCATCTCAACCCTGGAGAGCACCAGCGTGGGGAAGCGCATGTACGAGCAGCTGTGTGACCGGCAGCGGGAGCTGAAGGAGCTGGTGAGTATGCGGCCAGGCTGGCCAGAGAGAGCAGCTGGGGTGCAGTGAGGCAGGGCCCAGGGGTCGCTGCACCTGTGGGAGCCTCTTGTTCATGGACTCCCTCTCCAGACCCAAAGAGCTCAAGATCAGCATCCACCACTTTCCATATCATGGAAGAGGGTCACAGAGAGGTCAGGTCACTGGCCCGGTGTCACACCTTGTTCAGTTCCTGGCCAGGACGGTATGCTGTGTCAGCCCCAGAGCCATGTATGGCAGTCATCGTGTCCACACTCCTCCCACATGCCATTTCAGTGCACGGGGGCTTAACTTCCAAATGCCAGCACCTGCGCCTCTTGGCCAGAAGGCTTTCTATGTCCACAAGCGTGCACAGCAGCACAGAAGTGTGGGGAATTCACGGCCCCCGGTCTCCTGGAGCAGCCCTCATCCAGTGACTAATGGGAGAGGGTGTGTAAACTCTCCAGCGCCAATAGCTTTGACACGACTCCCCCCACTATTTCCCAGAGGCCTCCAATGTTAGCTGGATTGATAACACCCCTTTCCACTCGTGGCCTTCATGGATCACTTCCCTACTCCCCTGCTGGGGATTTTTGGGATCACCTCTTAATAAACCGCCTGTGCTCAAACCTTGCCTCAGGGTCTGCCCCTGAGACCAAGACCTCCATATTGCCGTCTGCCAGCAAGAAATAAAAACGGCACTGAGTGGCGTTAATAGAGATGGGAATGCAGGGAGGAAACTCAGGGAAAAGAATGCGTCGTAATCAGCCTGGTTTCTGTTGCAGCAAAGGAAAGGCGGGCCCACCAGGCTAACACTGCCCTCCAAGTCCACAGTGAGTTGGTTTTGTTCTCTCTGCAGGGCCAGGTGGAGGGAAGAGGGTGGGTCAGCCCTCCCTGCTGGGGAAAGGCAGACAGTGTCTGTTGAAGGTGATAGGGAGTGGGGAACAGGGACCCATAGTACTTGACAGGCCAGATTTTCTGGGAAAAACTGGGTTGCAGGAAATCAAACATGAAGATTATTTGTTGATACTAATGTGAATATATTATCAGATATTAGTAAAATACGTTATCGGATAATAGCTAATATACATTCAACATTTGTTTATATGTTGTTAGTTTAGTTTATTCCCACAATCCTATAAGGTCCGTGCCTCTTACATCCCCCATTTTGCAAGGGATCTTAGTTCCTTGTATCCTGCTTCCCCACTGTCCTTGGCACATGGCTTTCATCTCACAGTCAAAAAGAAAGGCTGCTCAAACTCCAGCCATCCCGTGTCCATTCCAGCCAGCAAGAAGAGGGAAGTGGCAAAGGTGAACATGCCCCTTCCCTTTAAGGACCTTCACGCAAGTTCCACTTGACACGTATACTTAGGTACCCTTGTCCACATGTAGCACATGGCCACACCTAGCTGAGAAATTAGCCAGGACAGCCAGGTGGCAGGTAAAACTCAAGAATTCTATCACTCAGATCAAAGGAAGAATGGATATTACCCTCAGCAACCTCACGATCGAGGGCTCGGATATTTGTCTTTACCTCCACAGTCCTGAGGGTTAAGGGGGGCCTCAGTGTTCACATGTGGGAAATGGGCACAGGCTGCTGCCTGGAAAGTGAGATGTGTCTTCACACACACACACACACACACACGCATGCGCCTGTGGGAGGGATGTGGCCTCGGAACACCCCAGTTGGTGACTCAGGGTGTGAGTCACAGCACTGAAGGCTTTCTCCTCCACCTCACCGCTGCCGCCCACAGGGACAGCTCCTCCCTCCCTGGCAGTCCTCTTGGCCCAGCCCACCGAGTCATGCCATCGCCTCAGCTCCTGGGGATTTGCTGCCTCCAACACTAGCTCTCTATGGGACAAGGGAAAGGAGGTGGGAACACTCAGGGACTTGGGATGTTCCCTGCAGCCCAGGCAGCCCTGAGACCCCGCCTGCTGGTCTATTTGCAGGACGCAGACTTGGCTCGTTTGCTGAGCTCGGGCTCCTTCGGAAACCTGGAGAACCTCAGTTTGGCCTTCACCAATGTAACCAGTGCCTGCGCTGAGCACCTCATCAAACTGCCTTCTCTCAAGCAGCTGAACCTGTGGTCCACTCAGGTACATACCGCCCAACCGCGCCCTGCTCCGTGTCCCTTGCACCCTCCTCCATGCCCACCCTGCACCCTAGCCCCATACCCTCCCTGAACCCTCCTCCACAGCTGGCCTTTCTGTCCAGAGCCCCTGGCCCGAGTCACCTGATTACCACACCTCCTCCCTAGCTCAGCACCCACTTCCTGGAGGGCAGAGGAAGTGTAGGACATCATGAAACCCATTGGCCCACTTCACAGTCGGAGTTGCTGAGGCCCAAGGCAGGGATGTGCCAGGCAGAGTCTTGGAGGCACTGAGGTGGAACTGGGGAGCAGAGCTGCCGCTGGCTGTGGGCCTTTTCGTCATAATGATGACCACAGCACCCGAGTGCTCAGTGTCGACTGAGCTGGTCCACACTCAGGTCACACTCATGCCTGTGAAGCGTAGGCCCCCGCACTGTGCACAAGAGACACTGGGCATTCCAGCAGTCTCCCTTCCAGGCCCCACCCTCCTCTCTCTACCCCACTGCCCCGCCCAGGGAAAAACCACCTCAGCTTCCACTCAGCCCTCCTTGACAGATGGCAAAACTGACTCTCAGGGAGGGCACCCACGTCCCCCTGGCAGAAGCTGGATTGGAGCCCAGGTCAGGAGAGGCATTCCAGTCCTTGGAGAGAAGTGAGAGCAGCCCAGACCCTGAGGCTGGGAGGCCTTGGGCCTCAGAGCTGGGCTCTGTCTTCATCCCCTTCCTCCACCACTGCCCTGACCTCGAGGTCATTTCCTGGGGTGCCTTGGGGGCCAGAGTCCCTCTCCAGGGCTGAGAGTTTCTGTTCTCCACAGTTTGGAGACGCCGGCCTGCGCCTCCTGTCGGAACACCTCACCATGCTCCAGGTGCTGAACCTGTGCGAGACGCCTGTCACAGATGCTGGCCTGCTGGCCCTCAGCTGTGAGTACCGAAGGGGCTGCCGGGTGCGTGTGGGCTTCCTTCCTTCCTTCACTTATTCATTTATCAACTTGGCACCATGCACTGTGCCATGTGCTGGGATATAGTCGTTCAGTCACTGAACAAGTGTTTATTGAGCACCTCCTGTGTGTCAGGCACCATTCTAGGCAGTAGGAACAAAATGGGGAAAATATTCCTGGCTTCTCAGCTTAAATTCTGGAGGGAAAATTAAAAATGAGTAAGGCCCAGCCTATACCCTCTTGATGCTGTCAATAGCCCCTGAGGGACCAAGTTCAAGGAAAGTGCTCCAGGGCATTGTGACAATGCTCCCCAGTCACCTGAGCAGTCACTTGGGAGCTCGTTAGAAAGGCAGATCCTTCAGCCCTGCCCCATATCTGCTGACTCGGAAACTGCATTTTTTAAAATGCCTGGGTGATTCCTGGTACATTGAAGTTTGAGAAGCACTGCCCTAATGGAAGGAGCCACACAGCAGTCACTCAGAGAATGTGAGAATCACAATTCCTGAACCTGTATCCTTAATCTACTGAGTGAAAATCCTGGCCGATGTTGAACCTGGGGATCTACATTTCCCGTTGGTGTAGATGAGCGGCCCCGTGCCTCGGCTGGGAGGAATCAAGGAAGGCTTGCCAGGGAGGCGATCGGATCAGGGTGTGAAAGACAGATGCGTAGGAGTGGGCCAAAGGGGAGGCGTGCCGGGCAGTGGCCATGACTTCTACAAGATCATTGGCAAATTCGGAACGGCTTGAAAGGGGGTTGGAGCAGGTGACAGGGTTAATGGAAGGCAGAGAATATGAGGTTTGGAGCTACTTCTGTTCAAATGACACTGTCATTGGAGTCACACAGTGCGAGTGGGTGGGGGCTCTGGATAACAATGCAGATTCCTGGGCTCTGCTCCAGCCTCTCGCTCAGCATCTCTGGGAGTGGGACAGGACATTCATGAATTAAACAGGCTCGCCATGCAATTCTTGATGCAAACCGAAGTTTGAGGCCTGCTGTGAGAAGCCAAGGGGGCTTGAGTCAGCATCCAGGGTTCCCTTGAGGGGAAGGCCAGGCCTGTTCCATCAGGACTAGTCTAGGGTATGACACTCGAGCTCTGGGGACATCTGGTTCAGGCAGTGGAGGAATACAACATGGGGACCAGAAGGGATGGAGGCTCAGAGGGCAGGGAGAGAACATGGGCCCAATTTAGACCAGAATATGCCTGAAACAGACTTTCTGTACGGAGTGGCCCCTGGCTTTGCCTCCCCTTCCTCATCTCCTGAACACAGACCTCGGCATCTGCAGTGAGGCCCCCAGCTGGACCATCCCATACCTGCCTGCAAGCTGCCGCTTGTGGGGTCTTACTGACTGATTGACTGTGTCTATCTCCCTGTCCTGTATAGCCATGAAGAGTCTCTGCAGTTTAAACATGAATAGCACCAAGCTCTCGGCTGACACCTACGAAGATCTGAAGGTAATTCCTCCCCCCGCCCCCCCTTAGATCCTGGCATTTTGCTCTCACGGAGCTTATTTTCAACCAAGAAAGGCTGTTACACCAGCAGATAAGCCAATAAAGAAAAGAATGACGAGTTGAAAGGAGTGAAAAAGGGGAAGCCGATAGGGAACTGATGGATTGGAAATAGGGTGGGCCTGTTTGGCATGGGCTGATCAGGGACAGCCCCTTTCAAATGAGGTCACATAAGCTGAGACCCAAGGGATAAACCAAGGATGCGAAGGGCAAGAGGAAGAGTGAGTACAAAGGTACTGAGGCAGCAAGGGTTGTAAGAGCTGACCTTGTAGCAAATGTGACTAGAAAGTGAGAGAGCAGACTGGGGCAGACTGGACAAGGCCTGGTGGGTTGTGGAAGGACTCTGAATTTCATCCAGGTTCAGCAGAAAGCATCAGAGGCTCTAACAGGGTGGTGAGTTATGCTTTTAAAAGCTTATTTCAACTATTATGTGGAAAGTAGATTTTTTTGAGAGGGAAATAGAAGCAAGAAGGATGTTTATAGGGCTGGTGCTGTCACACAGCTAAGAGCCTGGACTGGCAGCCTTGTTGGGTTGGCAAGATGAAATTGGAGAAAGAAAATCTGAGTAGCAGAAGGTGGGGCCCATTTTGTTTGTTAAAATGCACATCTTGAGGGGTGGTGTTTGGAGGAGCTGCGCCTTTAGCAGCCCCCGGCTACCCCATTTTCCTGGGCTTCTCATCAGCTGCCCTGGGGGGAAGTGGGCAGGGCCGCCAGAGCCGGTACCCACACGCCCTGCACGCTGCTTGACGGGGATCCCTGGCAGCCTGTGGCCAAGGCCCATGCTCAGCAGGACTTCCCCCGCCAGCTCCCATCTCCAGCTCTGCCAGGCCCGCAGCCCAGGGCTTGCTCACTGGCCAAGCCTCCAGATGCCTTCAGAGCACCCACTGTGTGCCAGGCTCATGCTGGGGACCGGGACGCTGAGGTGTGGCTGGCCAACAGCTAGCCAGGAGGAAGCGAAGCTAACAGGCGGGACAGGGCTCAGGAGCCAGCAGGGTGGGGACGGCCAGCTCCGGGACGGAGGCAGAAGAGCCTTCATGAAAGGAGGTCTTGAGAAATGAGTCTGCCAGGCAGGCCGGAAGAGAGCGCTGTGCGCAGGGTTCCGAGGGCCATGCAGAGAGGGGTGGCGAGGGTGCAGGAAGGGCCAGGGCCAGGTCCGCATGGATGACCTCAGCACCGTCAGGATCCAAAAGGGCATTTGAACCCCACCCCCAAGGATTCCCTTGCACTCAGAAGTTGGAGGGGGCTGGTTCAGAGTGCCGGAGACCCCCTCGCTGCTGAGACCAAGCTGGGCAGGGGCTGTAGTAAACCTCTGGTGAAGAAGTCACTTTCAGTTGATGTTTTATTTTCGCATGTCCAGGAGATACATAATGCCAACTTGATGATACTGGCCAGTGACAACCAGCCTCTGTGTTGCGGGCACTCAGGGCAGACTGGAGTGTGCCCAGCTCGGTGGAGGCCACATAGTGCACTGCCCAGCCCAGCTAGATCTTCCCGTTTTTCCAGAGAACCTGAATATCTAGTTTCTTTTGTGCAGTCTCCTAATTTTGAAAAGTCGACTTAAATATTTTTTGCAACGCTGCACTGGTGACTGCAGGCCTCAGTTTACAAGCTCTGTCTGGGCAGCAGGGAGCCATTGAGGGTGTTGAGCACAGGACAGAAGCAATGAGGAAGTGTGTGTGCGCACACGTGCGTATGCGCATGTACGTATATGAGTGCGTGTGTTAAAAGCGTGCACCGGCCAGTGCACAGGGAAGTTGGGAAGGCGGGAAGGAAGGCAGGCGGCCAGTCAGCAGCCTCTCTATACAGTGCGGGCTTGTTAGGAAAAAGCCAGCTGTTTTTCAAAGACAGAAGAGAGGAAGCACGTCTAGGTGGTAGGGATAGAGAGCAGGAGGCTGCTCTGAGGAATAGCACGTGGAATTAGGTGGTCACGTGGATCCGGGATCTGGCGTGAGGGAATCCTGAGAGGCAAGAACTCTGCTGACCCCCTGCAGCTTATGGTGGATTCCTCTTCATTCACCTGCCCAGTTTCCGAGAACGATGAGGATATAAGCAAGAGTGAAAGTGAGACTAGTTCCCTTCCGTAGAGCACATGACATTGTGTGGGACAGGGCACGCTGGGCTCGCCATGCGTTTGGTATTTGATCCCTAGCTTCATCCTGTGAGCCTAGGACTGGACTCAGATTCCTTCCACAGATGAGGAAACTAAGGCTCCAGGAGGTTCAAGGGCGGGTGTCCAAGGTCACACGGCCAGCAAGTGATCCAAAGCCCCTCTGAGGTGGGGATGTAGAATCCCCAGCAGCCTGCTTTCACTAGCCGTCGCCTACTTTCTCTGGGGCCAGAAACTTCTCTCTGAAGTCACCCAGCTCTGAGCTCCAGGGAGCGGAAGGGTAGGGGAGGGCACGGCCCAGTTCTGGAAGGGACCAGATTTTTCTTGCTCTCCTGCAGGCCAAGCTTCCCAACCTGAAGGAAGTGGACGTCCGCTACACGGAGGCCTGGTGAAGCTCCACTTGGCAGGAAGGAGTTTGTAACTGCAACATACAACTCTTGACTAATAGCCGTAGAGCTGCCAGTCCTGGGGTCTCACCCCAGAGTCCTGGCCGTGAGATAGATGGGGGAGTCTTTCTGGGGGCAGAGGGCGCCAGGGGAGGGGGTGGGAAGGGGATCCGTAAGCACGCCCAGCCCCCACCTAATTCTCTTAGCTTCATAATTGGAACCTTGACCTGATCTAAAACGGACTTTGTAGCGACCAGAGGAGCATCAGCGGGTCGGGGAGGGGGTGGGTGGGGGGCCTGGGGAGGGGGGACCCTTTGTGGATTTTCTTTGCCTTTGTGTTTAATGCCATGTGGGAAAAGTCAACTCCGATGCCACCATCACATGACCCCAAGGGGCCTCAGGGCCTAGAAGGATGCTTTCTTCCTCAGAAGCTCCTGCTGAGAATTCGCCCTGCCATTGGGACAAGAAGGCCCAGTCCCATCATTGCACCCATCCTGTGTCCTCGCCATTGCTATGCAAAGTGATTCTTGTTGTACATAAGATTTAAATAATGCGCCTATTTAAGAAATGTTGACAAATTGCGGGTCTGGGACCTGCCTCTTATTTATGAAGTCTTTGACCTGCCCTCCCGCCCTCCCTCCCGCCTGCCCCTGGCGTGTAGTACTGTATAAACCAGTCGGCTGTCGGGGTAGTGGTAGTAGTAGTAGTATTTTTTTAAAGGAAACAGACAAAAAAAAAGAACCTCCTTGGAAAATTAATTGCTTTTTCGTAATGGATTCTGTACGCTAACGCTCTCTCCTCCCACCTGTCTGTCCGCCCACCTACCACTGTGCATTTCCCAGATGTCTCCAGCTTCCTCACGGGGCAGGGGTCAGGCTGGGGGAGGAGAAGTGGGGTCCCCACATTGTAGTCTTGCTCCTCTGAGGCCCCAGCTTTCTCTCTGCCCCTTTTACACATTTGGAGGGGGGCTAGCTAACCTGTCCCCCCCATCCCCGGAGAAGAGCTGCTCCCATCCCTGCCCCGGAGAGCACCCATCTCCGGTGGCCTCTGCTGTCCCCATCCCTCACTGAGACCTGTGGCCTCCCCACCCTCCTGTGCTCCCCGTGCCCTCCTCATGCATGCCGCCTCCTTGCATGGTCTCTTGGGAGAAGAGAGAGACGTCGCCTCCACCAGCCTGACTGCCCACCCCACCCAAATGAATGTGACCACTGCAGCACAGACACCCCTTCTGTCCCCATACCTGCCCCGATGACACACCAACCTCCATTTCTTTTATAAACAGTTGGCTTTTTCTTAATAAGCCCTCACTGTACAGAACAGCCCCTTTACAGTTTACTTGGGGTCCCCTCTCCCCCAAGACCCTTTTTCTGTTGGTTTAGCACAAATACTCCTCCAGCACCTCCAGACCTAACCCCTAGTCAATGTAATTGTTTTATATATATATTTAATCTTATTCAATGGAAACCATGCTTTTGTCGTTTTATACTTTGCTAGGTAGACTTTATTACCCCCCGACTATGCCCTCATTTTTTTAAAAAAGGAAAAAAAAAAGAAATTGGGTTTCAGTCTTAATTCATTTTACGTGCCAGGTTTTATTTCGTGTGTGTGTGAGTGTTCCGTTTTGTGTTTTGTTTTTGTTGTTGTTGTTGTTTTCCGTTGTTTGGTTTTATTCTCTCCCCTCCGGTCCCATACTTTACAGCACTCTGGTGCGGGAAGAAGCAGAAGCAAAAAAAAAAAATTTAAAAAGAAAAAAAAAAAAGATGAACCAAGACATGCCACCTTTTCCCTTCGCACTGTTGCTTTTCCTGATGGTTATACTACTGTCACGTAGCTGTGTTCAGAGATGTGAAATACTTTCAGGCAAAAATAAACTGTAAGTGACTCATTGACATCTGGCCTTTCTGTATGGCTTCCAGGGGGCCTTGTGAGGGGATGGGGCGGAGCAAGACATAGGCCGAGAGTTGGGGGTTCACCTTTTGAGTGTCCAGGGCTTCTCATCCTCGGCACTGTTGATGTTTGGGGCCAGGACTTCCTTTGTGGTGGGACCGTCATATGCACTGTAGCATGTTGAGCAGCACCCCTGGCCATGCCACCCGTCCCCCAGTTATAACTACCAAAAAATGTCTTCAGATGTTTCCCAGTAAAGTCACCCCCAGGGGACAAAGTCACCCCCAGGGGAGAACTCCTACAGTCAATCCAGACTGCTGTGAAGCAGGGCCTCACAGAAGCTCTAGTCCAGAGCTTCTTAGATGAGTGTTCCTTCTCTCTACCTCAGGGTCTCTGGAAAATGCAGATCCTGATTCCGTGGATCTGGGTGGGCCTGAGAATCTGCATTTCCTAGGAGCTCCAGGCTGGTTTATGGGGCTCTGAAGCTGAGTTTTCTGGCTCTTGGAGCCCTTCCCTTGGCCTAATCTCCAGCCACCCCCAGGGCTCTCTTGGTAGGATTCCTGCCCTCACCCCCCCTCACTTTTCTACGATCCCATTTGACTTTTCTGGGACGACTTCCCAAATAATGTACTTGTGATGGAATATTTATCTCAGAGCCTGCTTCTGGGGAAACCCAAACTAAGACAGTGACTAATCATGTTAGAGGACGGAGGGGTAGCTTGGAGGGAGAGCCCTTCCATGACAGGCTGGGAAAACCCAACAACCTCAAGGTCACCAGGTATTCCTGCCCTGACCTTAGTGACAGAGGTACCTCCCGGCTGAGCTGGGGGCCCAGGAATCAGCTTGCACCCGTTTTTAGAGGTGGGGGTAGCAGCTTACAGATGCTGTCATGCATCCCTGCTGGGAGTAGAAATTGGTTCGACTGCTTCGGAAAGTGTATCTATTAAAGCTAAAACACCTGCCCACCCTGTGACCCTGGGTATCCACTCTGGGAATATGTCCAAGAGAACTGAGTTCTCACATCCACCAAAAGACACAAGAATGTTCATAGCAGCATCATTCATAGTAGCCAAAAAGTGGAAACAACCCAAAGGTCCACTAACTGGAGGATGAATAAACTAGGATAGTCATACAGTGGAACAACGTAAGTGTCTCCATCAACAGGAGAACACATACACAGTGACATTCATATGATGGTATCCTGCAGAAATAGAGAAAAAGAGCCAACAACTAATATACACAATGACGTGAATTAATTGGTTAGACATTATGTTACATGAAAGGAGCCAGAAACAAATGAGTATTTGCTGTATGATTTCATTTATATAAAGTTCATGAACAGGCACAAGTCATCTGTGATTATGGACGTCACGTTAGTGATCATCTCTGCAAGCGGGGTGAGGGGGGGTATTATTGACTGCAAAGGTAGGAGGAAACCTAAGATGATGAAAATGCCCTACATCGCGACCTGTGGGTATGTGGATGTCTAAACACTCATAGCTCCACACTTAAGATCTGTGTAATTTACTGTATATGTTACACATCAACTTTTTAAATGTGCAATCAGATGGAAACAACTCAAATATCCACCAGTGGATGAATGGCCAAATGATGGTATGTATAGACAATGGACTATTATCCATCCACGAAAAGGAACAAAGTCCTGAAACATGCTCCAACATGAATGAACCCTTAAAATGTGGTAAGTGAAACAATCCAATCACAAAAGAACACACATTGCATGATTCCATGTATCCAAAATGTCCAGAAGAGGCAAATCTATATATTAAGTGGACTGGTGTTTAACGGGCCAGGGAGTAACTGCTAAATGAGGGTGGGGTTTGGTTTTAGGATGAAGAAAAAATTTTGGAACTAGATGGAGGTGGTGATTGCACATTGTAAGTGTTCTAAATGCCACTTTAAGCTGTTGTGTTTCTTTTTATGTTACATGAATTTTGCCTCGACTTTTTTAAAAAGTGGCATCAAAAGAATTTTTTTTCAATGAAAAGTTAGCTGCTTCTCCCCTGCTGCGTCTGGGCCTGGGAGGATGCGTGGTGCCTATGCCACCATGACGTCTATCAGGGCCATGCTTGTCCATTCGTAGGAAGCCTCTTGGTGTTTTTCTGTGTCCCCTCCTCAAAACACTATACTGCCATCTGCTGGACAGTTGACATAATAAATATACAAACTCCCTTAAAAGTGGCACTCTTGTGCAGTGTACAACCTGCACAGCTGTACATGGTGGAGTATATGACTTTGCTTTATTTTTTCAGTGTACTCTTACCAGATTTGGATAGGGCCTGGAAAGCTTCAGTGTTAACCTTCCCTCCTGTTCTCGTTCCAATGCTGAGTGAGGCAAGCCTGGGCCAGCCTCTCGGATTTATCAGGGAAATGAAATCCACCTGGTCCCCGAGCTACTTATCAATGTGTTGAAACCTGACCTTCGGATCCACCTCCAGAAATGAAACCTTCCCTGAAGCACTTTTGGTCATTTCCACAGAAGCAGGAGGCCAAGGATGGTCTGGAGTGTTCTCCACCAAGCTCCTGGCAGCTGACTTCTTGGCTGTTTGTTTTCCCTCTCTGAATGTTACGGTAGGAACAACGAGCTGTTTGACTCGGGGCTTGTGTCTCCTCTCTGGTTTGCCAGGGAGAAGGGGCTGCTGGATCCAGTGGGAAGGAGGCTCAGGAAATGGGCTGCTGGAATCTCAGCTGCTTTGGGGCACAGGAAACCCCTCGCAACAGCTGCTTGCTGCCCACCGCACCCCACCCCCATCCCTGGTAAAGGGGATTTGCTTGGTCCGGAAGTGGGGCTGTGATTCATGGGCTTTGTGGATAGCAGTAGTGCATCTTAAGCTCCTGGAGTTCCAGCAGTGTCCATCGTGGGCTTGGGGTTGGGGGTCTGTCCCCTGAAGGGTGGCTGTTTGAGACCAGTGCTGTCTCATAGAAGTAGAATGTAAGCCACATGTATAATGTAAAATGTACTAGCCATATCTTAAAAAGTAAGAAATTAATACCCCAATATCATTTCAATATGTAATCAATACAAAAATTATTGAGATATTTTACATCCTTTTTTTTTTCTTATGAAGCCTTTGAAACCTGATGTGTATTTTGTACTTCCAGCCCACCTCATTTGGGACCAGTTACATCTCAAGTGCTCAGTAGCAGCCCTGTGTGACCAGTAGCACTCTTAGGGACAGCACAGTTCTAGAATTTCTATAAACCTGGAGCTGGGACAGTGGCGTCATGGTAGGAAGTGGAGAGCAGCAAGGGGACAGGACTTGAAACAACATTTAGACACCGATAAAATGGCTTTTCTTAGATGGCACGCATAGAGAGGCCACCTCGGAGCCCACTGTGAAAGACCCCAAGCAGGAAAGGCTCTCTGGCCTGACCCCCTGGGGGGCTCTGGCAGAGCTTCTGGGCTAAGGAATCTAGCCTCCAGTCCCACCAGAAAGCAAACATCTATTTTAATTTATTTTTTTAAGTATTATTTACAAGAGAAAGGCTTATAGATCATAACAATGCATTTCCGTGGAATATGAATGAATGGATGAATGAAAAACTGA
>CM053508.1:108741844-108776906 GCA_028627145.1 Eidolon dupreanum | reverse complement strand
AAATCTTTCTTTCCACTTTCTGAAAGACACTTGCAGTAGCAAAATGTCCAGGCTAATCTAAAACTTCAGCCTCTCATCCAATTTCAGGTTCATTTTGAGCCTCTTTTAGGATTCCCTTCTTCCTGTGGTGAGAGGGGATGGGGTTGAAGGTGGAAAGTGACATGTGTCTGGTACTTGGCTGCCGTTGTCCTTGTCCTTGTTTGGTCATTGTTGCTCCTCTGTCTGGCCATGGGTCCATGGGCATGTTCAAATAGTGGCCCAAGTGTATGCTTCTGGGGGACCCTGTGGGGTAGGGGAAGAGGTCAGGATCCCCACAGCATGTTCCCCCATTCCAGCTCCCTCCTTCTGTGGCTCAATTCCCACCTTGCACTGCATCCGGCCAGGGCCTCTGGGTGGACACTAGGAAGCTGTCTTGGGCCCTGCTTCCGGCCGGTGTTCATGTGACTCCCGGAAGCTCCCACCACCCTGACATGCCATGTGGCCTCCCCCAGCACCTCCTGCCAGTTATCTTTGCCCTAGTTCAGGCGTGTGCTGTGTGAGACTGGTATCTTCCCCATGGGTGGGTGCAGGACAGTGGTGAACTTGGGACCTGGGGAGGGGAGTTTCCCCTCTTCTCTCCCCACTCACCCCACCCCCGTCTTTCGTTGGCACTGGGACGATATGTGGGGAGAGCAGAACCTTTGCAGCCACTTTTTAATAAGCTGTGGGGTCTGAAAGCCAATTTTCTGGCTTTCTCTAGAATATGGGGAACTCACACCTGATTTTAAGACCACCGGAGAAGTCCTATTCAATATCCTCTTCCTTTAACCATTTATTCATCTATCTACCCGTCCATCATTCATTACCATCCATCATCATCCATTCCTCCACCCATCCATCCATCCTGTAAAACTACTATGTGCTGGTCACTCTGGTAGGTATAGGGATCCAGCAGTGAATAAATAAGACTAGAACTCTGAATACAAAAGATGGATGGAGACAGTGGAGAAAGGGGGCCAAGGGAAAGCCTCACTGAGAAGGTGACATATGAACCTAGACCTGAAGGAGGGAGGAGCCATGTGAGTATTTGGGGGAAGAGCATTCCAGGCACAGGGAACAGCCAGTGCAAAGCAGCCCGTGCAAAGGCCCTGAGGTTGGAGCGTGTATGGAATGTTAGAGGAACTGGAGGAGACTGCAGCTCTCGGGGCTGAGTGAGCAAAGTAGAGAGGACAGGAGAGGGCCAGTCGCCTCTGGTCCTGCCGGATCCTGGGAGGACTTTGGTTTTACTGTCACTCTGCTCTTTTCACAGTGGCTCAATAGGCACACTGTAATATTCGCTGCCGCCCACCCTTTTCTGAGGGTTCTCCTGGGCACCACGTCATCTCGCCTCCAAATACCCTTGTTATTCCCATTGTACAGATAAGAAAACTGAGGCTTTAGCACATAAGGTAACCCGGAAGGGGTGAAGAGGGATGAGGCTGGATGCATGTGGGCTGGGGAGGGCCCAGTCCTCTGTAATGTTCTGGGAGAAGAGACAGTGAGGCCTCTGCTGCCCCCCAGTCCTCCTCTCCCCCAGTCCTCCTCTCCCCCAGTCCTCCTCTCCCCGCCCTCCTGAGTGATAGCCAGCAGCCTTAGCATTCTCCCGCAGGCCTGGGGGTAGGAGGGTGGGGACAGATGGAGAGACAGAACCAGGTGCTTTCTATCTGGCAGGCCAGAGGGCCTGGTGGGGAGAGATGGGCCTGGTTGTCAGCAGAAAGAAATGAGATTGGGTGGGCTCAGGTGGGGAAGTTGCTGCGGGGATGGCCAACAGTCCTGGGGGCAGAGTGTGTTCCTGGGCTGCTCAGGCTTGTCCAGCGGGGCCGGGCACCAGTCCCATCTCACCGCGATCCAGGGGCCATGTTCTCGGTAAGTCCCCTGGCCTGTCTCAGCCAATAACATAGAGGAGATGTTTAGAAATGTTTGTTCATTCCTTTGACAAATGTTTATATGAATCTACTCTGTGCTAGTCCCTGTGTTCTGGGGCGAGTGGCTGGCTGGCTGGGTGGATCAATGGCTAGATGGGTAGGTAAATGAGCCATAGGTGGGTGAGTAGATGAGTAGATGAATGGGTCGGTGTGTACAGTGATGAGTGGATGGTTCAATGACTTGTAAATGGATGTGTTATCTGTTTCTGTGTAACAAATCATCCCAAAATTTAGTGACTTAAAGTGACAAGCATTATCTTACCATTTCTATGGGACAGGAATTTGGGAGTGACTTAGCTGGGTAGTTTCTAGCTTAGGGTCCCTCTCATTTCATTGCAATCAGATGTCGCCTGGGGCTGGGGCCCCACTTCCATGATGGCTCCCTCACACGGCTGTTGGCAGGAGGCTTCCGTTTCTCCATCACCGTCACTTCTGCTCCTCCCCTCCCCCCCCACCTCCTTGTTTGTTAGAAGGAAGTCACAAAGTTCAGCTCTCAGGCCAAGGGGAATTACGCTCCACCTCTTGAAAAAAGAGCATCAGAGAATTCGTGGACAAATTTAAATTCCATCGCAATAGAGAAATGGATGGCACACCATTCTTTTTGATGCTGTATTCTTAGAATTATCTTAGACCAGGGACTCTCCATCATGACTGCACGTTAAATTCATCTGGGACACTTTTAAAAGATGTCAATGCAAAGGGCTCAACCCCCAGTGTTATTTAATTGTTGTGGGGAAACCCTTGGATATTTGTGGGGTTTTGTTTTCTTTTGAGGGTTAATCTTGAACTTTAATCCTAAAATCCAGCATTTGTGTTTTCACTACATTGTTTTTATTGTGGTAAAATATAAAATTTACCATTTTAGCCATTTTTGAGTATACAGTTCAGTGTCATTGTGGTACAACCATCACCTCCAGGTCTTTTTCACCATTTGAAACTGAAACTCAACCCACAAAACAGTAGCTTCCCATTCCTCCCTCTCCAGCCCCTGGTAATCTCTATTCTACTTTCTGTCTCTGAATTTGACTACTCTGGGTACATCACATAAGTGAAATCATACATACAGTATTTGTCCTTTTGTGACTGGCTTATTTTACTCAGCACAGTGACATTCAATGTTCATTCATGTTGTAGCATGTGTCAGAATTTCATTCTTATGCCAAGTAATATTCTATTGCCTGTATATGCCATATTTTGTTTATTCCTTTATTCGTCAACAGATATTTAGGTTGTTTTCACGCTGGTATTTTTTCCCCAGGTGATTCTGATGTGCATTTAGGGATGAAAACCGAAACCTTAGACCGGTGGTTCTCAGTCCCGGCTGCACATTAGAATCACATGAGAGCTGTTAAAAAAATACCAATGCCTGGTGCCTACCCCATTCAGTGTCTCTGGGGTTGGACCCAGGAGGCTCCCGCGTGCAGACTCATTTCAAAGTCTCTGCTGCCCCCTGGTGCCACAACTGACAACAGCCCTGGTAGCAACGTCTGGGATCCTCCCTCTCCCGGACCGTCTTGCCTGCCCGTAGGGAGGCAGCAGTTCCCCAAGGATATGGGGACCATGCAAGATTCCACCTGTCCCCCCTCTCCCAGTGTACTTCCTGAATAACCTGGCATGGCTCCACGTCTAGAAGAACAGATGAGTTTATTAGAGAGGAGAAGCCGCAGACAGGTGGAAGACTCTGCTTCTTGACAGCTGTGTGACTTGGAGCAAGCTATTTAACCTTTGCCTCAGTTTCCCTGGCTTTCGTAAGGATAACCACTGCTCCCTCTGACAGTCCCTGAGGTCGCAGGTGAGTACGCGTGTCAGTATAGGAAGGACTTAGGCCAGGGTTTCTCACCCTCAGGCACTGTTGACATTCGGGGCAGGATCATTCTTGGTGGTGGAGCCTCCTGTGCACTGTCATTGTAGGGTGTTGAGCTGTGTCCCTGGTCTCAACCCACTAGATGCCAGTAGAAACCCCCCTTTGTGACCAAAAATGTCTCCAGGTATGGACAGAGGTACCCTGAGTGTAAGGTTGTCAACATGTTTCCTTGTTAAATGTGCATTTCAGGTAAGCAACTCACAACTTGTTAGTGTAATCATGTCCCAGAGATTGCATTTTTACTTGCTAAATTCAGAAACCCTACCCGGGGGACAAAATCCCCCTGGCTGAGAGCTCCTGCCCCAGTGAGTTCCGATACCTGTTGAGGAGGCTAAGATGCCTGATGGGGATGTTGCAGCAGGGGCGGGCACCTCCCAGGGTTCTACCTGGGGACAGGCCCGGCGCTGGACTGGGGGCAGCTGTCAGGGAGGAAGCTGAGTTCGCAGTTGGGCCTTCCCAGCGATGTGCTGAGGGCCAAGGTGGGGGGAGGGGGCCGCCTTGTTTTCCTAGCACCTGGGGCTGTTGGGGACAGAGCAGTTTGTGGCTGACCACAAGTTGAAGCAGTTCACCCCCAGCTTTTCCCCAGGGAGGACCCAGGCCCCGAGTGATGGGGATTTGGCCCAACTTTCTCATTTGTAAGAGAAGGAAACAGGCCCAGAGAGGAACAGTGACTGACCCTGAGTCACAGAGCCGACTTGTGGCAGTGGCAAAGCTTGCATCTGACTCTTCCAGCCAGGGCTTTTGCTCCTTAGGTGGAGTCTGGGAGTGTCCTCAATTTCTGGAAAGTTCTCTGGGAGCCCTCAGCATTTTCCAGACACAGAGGCACTCAAGGCAGCCTCATGCTGAGGCTGGGCCACCTGTGGTCCCTATCTGCTTTCCATACTCCAGGGGAGCACTGGAACCCCCTCTTCTGGGGCTGCCCCTGTGACATCCTTCTCTTGTTTCTGTTTGATGGGGAGAGGTGACACGAGGAAGTGGTGAAGCTCTCGGACTTGGCGCCAGACTGTCTGGGGCTGAATGCTGATCCCACCCCTCACTGTGACCTGAGGCATCTGTGCCCCAGTTTCTTCATCTGTAGAAGGGGAGTGATGAAAACTATACCTTCTTTAGGGTTGTTAGAAGGATTCAATGATTTAACAAGTATGAGAGCTTAGGACAGTGTGTGGCAGGTAGTAAGGTTTACAATTTACCTTACTTTTCTCCCTTCTCTGGTGACATCAACCCTCCTGGTTCAGTGAAACTGTGGATCGCAGCCACCAACCTCGCCCTCAGTTAAGGGGACTTGTGAGTCCGGAAAGGCCAGTCACTGCACTCTGTCGCCTTCCCCGGTCACTGGGTGATGAATAAGACCAAACTGATAAAGGTCTTGTTGATTTGAACACTTGGACCCAGCCTAACCCGAAGCCATTTCCTCCCTGAGATTCTTAACATGTAAGACAACAAATCTCCCGTTTTGCTTAAGGAAGTTTGAATAGAGTTCTGATCGTGCACCCTCTTGGCTCCATAGAGCGTGAGGGGGTCCTCTGCGTTTGAGCTGTGATCAAGAGGACACAAACTTGTGAAAATACCTACCGTGGGCCAGGTACTGTGCTGAGGTTTTGCTCTTATTTTAGTTGTATTTTATAGGTGTGGAAAGCGCAGCTCAGAGAGGGAAGTGACTTGGCCAAGGCCACACAGCCAGGAAGTGGAATCACTTTAATTTGAACTCAGGCAGTCTGGCTCTAAAGGAGAGGCATTTCCCACAGCACCAAGTGGCTTATTACCTGTAGGGCGGCATTTTCTTTTTCTCATTAAAAATTTTTTTTTTAATTGTAAAAAACACAACATGAAATTTACCATTGGGGGAAGATTTTCAAAGCAGTATAGCCTGTCTCAGTCAAACTATGACCTAGAACATTCATTACTTGAAGTGGAAAGCAGAGGCTGGGACTCAGTCATTCACGTATTTACTGAGCACCTACTATATTCCAGGCAGTGTTTAAGGCAGGGCCCAATGTTCAAGGTGAGGCAATGAGGGGCCCAGGGTGCAGCATTTAAGGTGGCACTCACAGTCAGGGCTTGACCCCATACCTACACAGCCTGGGAGCGAGCACCACCTTGGGTCCTATGCCCCAGGAGCTTAGCTTGGCCTTAGCCCTGGTTCAAGATCAAGGAGATTTTAGATAGCTTGGCAGAGTCCCAGTCCAGCCAGTCCAGGAAGAAATGATTCTGTCAACAGTGGCACTTAGCACAGTGATATACAACGTGGCATGATTACTGCTCTCCGGGGAAGGGGGGCAGCCTGAGGTCAGACAGACACCAACACAGACGAACACTGTGAAGCTGCCGTGGACAGCCTCCTGAAGGAAAGAGACAGGTGCTCTGGCAGGGGTGTTACCCGGATCAAGGCCACCTCTCCCAGAAGGTGATGTTTCCAAGCTGACCAGCCCCTCCTCAGAGGCTGAGCTGGGGCTCCCAAGCTCCTCGGTTTTCATAATCTGCCTGCTTCCTTTGTTCCTTGAGCCCTGAGGGTGGTGGCTGCACTGTGTCATTATTAAGCCCTGATACCTTACTGTCTGCATGTCATCTTTTTGGTTCCCAATACCTGGTCAACAGTTCTTTACGTTCTCTCCATTTAAAAAACCCAGCCAGCTCTCTGTCTCCTGGTGGGGCTCAATGACACGTGATGGGTGGCAGTCAGCCTGGCAAAGAGCAGAAGACAGAGCAGTCCAGGCAGGGGCACCTGCCCGGCCAAAGGCCAGGAGGCTGGAGGGAGCAAGGCACATTCCAGGAGCCGGGCCCAGTGGGCTGGGTGAGTGAGTGGGTGGCAAGTAGAATAAGGAGAGTCTGGACAGGTCAGCTCTTGTCGGCACAGAGTCCAGGTGAGATCCTGAGGGCAGTGGGGAGCCATGGAATGTTTAGTAACTGAGTGATGTGATCTGATTTATCTTCCAAAAGATCGCCTTAGCCTCGGTGAGCCTACCTCGTCGGAGGGGGCAAGAGCGAGTGTTGGAAAGGTGTGGGAGGCAAGTGAGGAGGTAACTGCAGTGTTGGGGGCTCATTACCTCACAGAGAAGTTCACTCAGGCGAGGTCGCTCTGATGGTGAGGAGCAGCCCACTTAAGGCAACCCCAGACTAGCATCGCGAGGGTTAGCTCCTGACTCAACACCCCTTACGATTTGTCGGCTCTCACGTGCCGGCGTCTTATCTGCTGGAGCAGAACGTTGCGGTCCCTCCGGTGATTCTTCCCTCGAGACACGTCATAAGAGAGAGAACCGTTTGCTCCCTAGGTTTACTTTGGGCCCATGCCTGTGCCATTCTTCTTGGAATAATATTTTTAAGAACATAAACTCAGAGGAGTCTTGAGGAAACCAGTTATACTGAATACAATTATCAAGAATATAAAAACCCACATTTGTGATATAACATCTGTGCTTGTTATTGACATGTTTAACGATCAGACCTGGAGAGCAGTATGACAGCATGAGACTGTCCGGGTAGCGATGAGCATCAGTGAGATTCTGAGATACCTTCAATGACTAATGGATGTGAGCATATCTGAGATTTCTTTGAATGAGGAAGTCACAGGTCCCATTGATACTCCTGTGTTTGTTTTGTTGCCTATGGTCATAATATAGAGAAATGCTAAATCCCACTTATAGATTAGTGCAGATAAGGGTATAATTTTTCACTCCATCTGTATTAGTCAGCTTGGGCTGTCATAACAAAATACCAGAGACCGGGTAGCTTAAACAATAGACATTTATTTCTCACAGTTCTGGAAGCTGGAAGTCCAAGATCAAGGTGCCAGCCGATTCTTTTCCTGCTGAGGACCTACTTCCTGGCCAGCAGACAGCTGCCTTCTCGCCATGTCCTCACATGGCCACTAGCCCCATCATGGGCTCATCCTCATGACCTTATCTAAATCCTAATCACTTCCCAAAGGCCCCACCTCCAAATACCAACGCATGGGGGTTAAGTCTTCAGCATGTGAATTTGAAGTGGGGAGGGAACACAAACATTCAGTCTATTATACCATCCAAGTTCATAGACTCCTTTAACCACAATCCCCAGGCTAAGAACCCGTGCTCTAATGGAGAGGGCCATGTTTGATGTAAGATATTTTTTGATAAGCTGCTTAGGATGTAGGTGAGATCACCACTCCCCCCTCCCCCAAAAAAAGGCATGCTCGACTAGCAAAGACTGGCATTCCCCTACCTGCTTAGGTTGGAGAGGTGACCTCTAGACAGAAGGACCACCTGAGCACCTGAATGCACTTGGCTCTGGAATTCAAATCTCACTGCCTCCACTTACTGGCCTCAGTTTCCTCATCAACTCAATGGGGATAATAATCCTTTCTGTGTAGAGCTGTTAGAAGGATTAATGGACTAATCTGCATGAAGTGTTTAACATGGTATCCTAGTGGACACTCAATGCTTAACCCAACAGCCATCGCCCTTCTTTGCCGACCGTCTCCCACTTTCCTGACCCCCACAGCTCTAGAGGGGATCACCCAACCGCATCTAAGCCATTCCTGTATTCCATCTTCATTCACACTGGGAATAGGCACCAGATCCACACTGAGCCGATGAGAACTTGGGCTCACGGCTTTCACTGGAACTGGTGGGTCAGAAGCTCTTCTCCCATTGTGGGTGGGAAGCTGGGAGGAAGGAAACTTGGAGCTACTGTGGGAAAGAGCCTGTCCGAAGGCAAGGCCCCCCCAGAAGGAAGTAGGGAGCAAGAAGAACACAAAGCCCTGAGGACACTGTCTGAGCTCCTGGATACAGCTATGACTGTAGCCATAGGCTTTTAGTTACTTGAGCTGATCATTTCCCTTTTTGTTTAAGCCAGTTTGAGTTGAGTCTTCTCTCACAACCAAAAGATTCTGATTTCACAGCAACAGACTCCATAAATAGTAGTAATGACGGGGGGGGGGGGGCGGTGATGAGGAGACAAGTATGGAAAAGGAGTTGGGAAAGAACTGAACTGTTCTGAATAATAGGAAAAGAACTTTCAATTTTCGAGAGGAATCCAGAGGGGAGGAAAGAGGAGCCAGCAAGACTGGGCACTATGTGAAGGAAGGGGACATGGAAGTGCTGCTTTTTCTAGAACAAAAATGTCTACCCTTAACCCCAGTACTAATATGGACTTTAAAAGGAATGTTATGCAGTAGAATCTTTTGCTCATCATTCTATAAACATTTGTTAAAGAATATAGGAATCATTAAATGCTCCTTGTAAATGAACCCCAGCAAAGGATCTGGGTTTTGCATCCAGGTCACTGCAGGGCTGAATTAGGGAAGGTGTGTTCAGTTATATGTGGTGTTATGGGTTCCCTTTCCTCCTTGCTGACTCAGTGCTAGGGTGCCCAGCCAGAGACTGAATCACGATCAATCTAAGCTAGTCATAGTATTCCCAGTCTTCTGCCCACTGATTGGATGGGATGGGCATGTGACCTAGTGTGAAGTAAGTGGCAGTGCCAGGAGCTTTCCATGATCTGTGGCCATCTGAATCTTTTCTCTAAGTTCCAAGACTCCTTAGCATTGCCACCATATATCTTTGCCTTTGATCATTCTCTGTCTCTTCCAGCTTGCATTTTGCTGAATTCCATCCAACAAATACAAAAACAATGACTATAACATAGGACTGAATGTATTCAAAATATTTAACAACTAGGATAACATGGACACTGACCATTGAATGGCCCCTGGCCACAGATAACCGGCTATATGGCAAATGTCAGTAGGTTATCAACCCCAAGTACACCCCATATTATGAGCAGCATAGGCTGGATCCTGGGGCTGCAAAGATAAGTTACGCACATTTATGTGCTCTCAAGGCGGCCCGTTGGGTCGCTTCTGCAAGAAAAAGTAGGTAAATCTAGAATGCAAGCTTTTCACATTTTCCTTGAGGTTCTGACTGTGGTTGCAGGTTAGAATCGGGTGGGGTGCTTTGTCCAGACTGATTCAGCAGATCTGGGTTGCACTGGTATGTTGGTTTTAGCAAAGAACCGTAGGTTGAGGACTTCGGCTTTCAGCTATCTATTCAAAAGCTGACTTCGGTGGCCAGACTTTAATCTTGAACTTCCTGCCTGTAATGCAACTATTTGACTAGCTGTAGGAACAAGATAGCCTATTAAAAGGTGCTTCCTTCCTTTTTCTTCTTTACTGCTTAGAAAGGAGTAGGTGTTTCAAGGAGGAACATGAGTGTACTTCTGGGGCAAAATGTTGCCAAAGACTAAAGGACATAACCTCATGACCACTAGAAAACTGAACGGTAAAGTGAATGACAGGATTCTAAAGTTGCTAAGCTAGGGTTAGCAGAGCTAACCCTAAAGTTGATCAGAGAAAGTCAATTGATTGTTCCTTGTGGTAGCGTGGTCACAGATAGAGCCTGCTGGCTAAAGGGAGGTAGAAAGTGCATGCATGCCTGCCCAGTATATCCTGGCTTATAAATGCAGCATCTGTTCCAACCAGATGCCCTTGTGCCACATGAGAACTGCTGCTTGGACAGCCCTCACCCCTTCTGTCCCCACTCCCAAAACGGAGACTGCAACTCCCAGAAATCACTTGAGCCGGACCTGGAAGCGTGCCCGAGGATGTGAACACGCTGCATTCTGGGAGACGTAGTCCACAGAGGCCGGAAGCTTCTGTGAGTGTGCATTCTGAGGAAGGAAATTTTTAAGTAGTCTGAGACCCTGGAGGGGGAAACCCAGATAATCTAACCAGAGCCCAACGTGATGGCAGGAGATTAACAATTTTTGGATTATAGTTAATGTGTAGGATTTGCTTTTGTTTCTCTCCTCCCCCAGCACTTATGGAAGCGTAGAATCTATACTCCTTCTGTTTAACTGGCAGATTAATCTCCCTGAGTCTGTTTCCTTATCTGTAAAATGGACATATTAGTAATTCAACTTGGCAGTCTTGATAACGTTGATCAGGCAACTAGCAAGTGCTGTACACACTTCAGTTGCTTAATAAATCCTTCTTCTTTTTGAGGAGCAAACAGTTGGGTTTTGTAACAAAGCAAGAATTCTGCTCCTGGAGAGCACTTTGGACTTTGTCTTTGGAAGGTGGGATTTCATTCCAATTCCAGCCAAGACTAGTAAGGGAAGATGTAAGGAAATCTTGTCATGGAGAGGCTTTGCAAAGATGTGTGACCTTACTAGCCAGGACATGGTGAGGTGAAATTAAAAAAAAAAAAACAAGCTTCTGGGGGGCAAGAGTCCTTACACAGTGTTGGTGAGAGTATTAGTAAGTACATATATCATCTACAAAGGACAATTTGAGTAGGTGTAGTGATTCACTTCTAGGAACTCATCCTGTAGATATACTAGTCACTTTCAAAATGACAGATATTTAAGAATATTGATTGTAGCAGTGTTTGTAAAACAAATGACTGGAAATCATCTAGATATCTGTGGCTCAGAGGACAAGATACATAAATTGTGGTATGTCCATGTACTGGGATACTATGTTGCCATTAAAAATGAGGTGTAACATCATCTACGTAATATTCCTGCCTGCAAAAAGTTTAACCTCAATCTATTTTGTGGAACATATCAGAAAAATCCAAACTGAGAATTACTTTGCAGAACTGGAGTAGACACTCAAAAATGTCAATCTCATAAAAGACAAAATAACTGGAAACTGTTCACCATTGAAGGGGGCTTAAAGAGATGTGACTGTTGAATGCAAGGGGTGATACTTAATTGGATTTTTAAAAAAGGACTTTTTAATTAGACACCTGGGGAAATTTGATTATGGGATATATATAATAGCATTGTATCAATATTGAGTTTCTTGAATGTTTTTTTGTTTGTTTTAGGCAAGGCAACTCTTGGTTGACTTCACAGATTACAAGGACCTTGTCAGTTTACAATCCCTATTTTTTAAGCCTACAGCACCTGGCCTTCCTAGGTGGTCTCCCTTCCAAGCACTAACCAGGCCCGACCCTGCTTAGCTTCCAAGATCAGATGGGATCAGGCTTGTTCGGGGTAGCAGGCCGTAGACTGAGTTTCCTGAATGTGATCACTGTGTTGTTATGTAGGAGAACGTCCTGCTTAGGCGATATCTGTTGAAATATTTAGGTATGAAATACTAACTCTTGAATAGTTTAGAAAAAGAGAGAAACAAAGCAAATGTGTCATACATTAATAATTGGCGAATCTATGTTTAAATATGGTTGTTGATTTAAAGTAAAAAGAATGAGGATGCTCCGTATACACTGATAGGAGAAAAGCTTTAAGAAAAAAATGGTGAATATTTTTTAAAAGAAAGGTGCACAGCAGTATGTGTAGAATGCTACATTTTTGTGGAAATGCACAAGAGCTGACATAGGAAGAAAACACAAGAAGAAGGTGGCAAAGGCTGCCTCTGGGGAGGGAACTGGGTGGCAGTTTGTGTGTTCTGGGAACGAGACTTACTTCTCATCTCACACTTACCCTTTTAGACCTTTTGAATTTTGTGTTGTGTACATGGATAACCTATTCAGATAAGAAAAATCATAATGTCTTCAAAGAAGACTGTTTCTGGGAAAGCACTTGTGGTCAGAAAACCCCAGACCAGGATCCCCTATTCCCCAGCTGCAGACCTGACAACAAACCCCAAACAGAAGGCAGGAAAACCAGTTACTTTCACATCCTTTCCCACATCTGATCCTTACTACAACCCAGTGAGCCAGGCAGATTTGATTGGGCCCATTTTACAGATTAGGAAAACAGGCTCAGAGAGTCTTAGTAACTTGTCTAAAGCTGAACAGTGAGACACAGAGCTGGGATTGAAACTGTGTCCTTGGGATCCAGCCGGGCACCTTCCCTCTTGCAGGTGACCCCTCCTAGCACTGAGGGCTAGAAGTGGCGGGACATGGCGGGTGCAGGGAGGGCAGGGGTGGAGCTGACCTCCGGGCTCCGGGCGCTCACCGAAGCTGAGCCCAGCCGTGTTCCCACAGCTGCCGGTGCCCGGGGCTCTCCACGCAGGAAACAGAAGTCAGTGCAGGGCGCCCAGGGCATGGGTTTGATTTACATATTCATGCACAACTGGTTTGCGGTTTATTTGGGGGGCCAGCAGCATACTCAGCCAAAGAACCTCTTCCCTGAGCCTATCTGGCCTGCTTTTCACCATCTATGTAAATCTTAAAGTAGTCTTTCTAATTAAAAAAAAAAATTGAAGTAATAGATGAATGTTGTTACCAATTCAAATACTCATGTATTTGGAAGGCATTTTGACATTTCTGTTAAAATTTAAATCATACATGTTTTGGTGTGTGATCCAGCATTTACAATGGCAGATTTTTTTTCTATGAATATATTTACCTAAATATTCAAAGAAACATGTACAAAGGTCCATTGCTTATAAGGGAAACAAAGACACAGATCAGTAGGGCAATGATTAACTCAACGAGGCTCCAACCACATAAGGTAATGCAAAGTGCTACAGCTGATTAAAAAGAAAAAAGATTGTTAGATATGCTGACCTAGGAAGAGGTTCACAGCATATTTTAAGTAAAAAATTATCCCATTAAAAAAATTAGCTATAAACATAGATACACCTAGACATGTATATGTTTGAACAAACTTAGAAAAAAATTTATGAAGTTAGATACCAAATTATTTGACTAGAGTGTAAAAATGGTGTTTTATTTTCATTTCTTGAAGATTAATGAGATTGACCATCTTTTTTTTTTTTTTAAGTTGGTCAATTGTGTTTCCTCTTGTGTGTGAAATGCTGAAATATTACTGTTTCTTGGTCTTTTGTCACACACAAATGGTGTAAAATCCTGGCACCATGTCTCATAATAAGAGTTTCTATTTAGATTTCCAGAACTTCCTTTATGAGGGTATTTTTGAAAAAAAGATTTCTGAACTTAAAGCAGACAACACTCAGTCTTAATGTAAAGAATTATCCTGTGCGATGAAGGATTCTGAAAAATAAGGGGGGAAGTTTCCTCCCCAAAGCATCACTCCCGTCTCTTTCCTTCTTTTAAATCTAGAATGTTCTTATAAAGTATATTATTTGGTTCTTGGTGAATAATTGGAAAGTGGAGGTGGATATCTGAAAGAGGGGGGAGTGACGGGAACTAGAGATTGACTGCCAAGGCTAGGACTAAGGCGACTGAGTAATGTCCCTAGGGCACACCTGAGAGTGAAGATTCAGGAGTTGCAAATTTTAAAGATGCACAAAGTTTAGGCAGTCACTGTCAGTCCCACCCTATGCCCTTAGCTCACCTCACTCACGTGCCAGCCCTGTTGACTACTTCTTAATGATAGAACAAAAGATCTGTAAACAGCTATTGCACTATGAGGCGCGAGTGGTAATGACTATCTCTGCGGAACTAGACTTGAGGTGGTGATGGCAGCAAACACGACTGATTCTGCATCCAGGGCGCACAGCAGAGTTTTGGTGTAGCTTCTAAGCTAGTGTCCCCGATCCCTTGTGCTCTGCGGTTCAGTGTATTAGTTTTGCCTCCTTCTCTGGAGCTGTTTGAAGATGAGCCTATGCTCATGGAAGAGGATCAGAGCGCACCTCTGGAGAGATGGGGATCATCCGTTTTTGTTTTTAAGATTTTTCTGATTCTCCATGCGTGGTAGCAGCCTCCACCGGCTGCTGGGTCCTTCTCAGTGAAGACTGCCAGCCTTAGGTCCAGCCTCCTGGAGAAGGGGAGCAACCTGTGGGCCCTGGGGCCTCAGAGATTTCCCTCAAATAACAATAGGAATTATTTTGTGAACTCTGCTTGCCAGGCAAGGTGTGCATCAAGGCCTTTACATCTAACACCTCTTTGAATTCTCACCACACCTTTAGAGGTAAGGACTCTTGTTATCTCCATGTTACGGATGAGGAAATTGGGGCCCAGAGAAGGTATGCGACCTGTCCCTGGCCACAGAGCTAATAAGCAGCAGAGGCAGGATTTGAACCCATAGCTCCAGAGGCGCTTTATGACCACGATGCCCCACTCTTTCATTACTCATCAACTATGAGCCAGCTGAGGGCCGGCCCCTGAACCTCGAGGTTCCCCCAGGCCAAAAGGCCTGGAGGCCCTCAGAATTCTAGAGTATTTTCAGGATGTCACTGTGGGGTTTCCATCTTCCTCTGGTGGGAGGTTCCAAGAAGCACCAGTTGTCCCCTTTCCCCGAGGGGAGGAGGGAGTGTGGGTTGGGACACGTCCTCTTTTAAGCTTCTCTCTTGCTGCTTTTGACCACTTCCTCTTTTCCCTGGGGCGGAGGCAGCTGTGGCTGCACTAATGGCAGCCATCCAGACAGTGGCCGAGGAGGCCTCCGAGCCTCTCTTGGAGGACTCATCCAGCTGGGCTGAGGACACTTCTCTGCTTCCATCCCCTCCTCCCCAAGGTCCTCCCCAGAGCCCTGGAAAGCAATGTGTATGTTTGGGGATGGGGGTGAGCAGTTTCCCCAAACTCTCCCTCCGCCAGAGAAAACATGCTGACTGACCCTGCGTCTGGCCACCCTCCATTCAGGCTCTGCATGGGCTGAATCTGCTTCCAGCAACTTCCTTGGAGGATGTGGACCAAGGCTAGGACCCCTGCCAGACAGCCAGACTGCTCCGGATGCCCAGGGAGGCAAGGACCCCAGCCCTGGGTAGAAGACCCAGTCTTCTACCCAGGCTGGGCACCTCAACAGTGAAAGCCCTATGTGGCCTGGGAAGAGGATGGGTGTTGAGAGATGCAGCTTCCACGCCTGGCTCTGCCGCCATCAGCTGGGGGCTTTGGGCAAATCGCTTTTCTTCTTGGAGCCTCAGTTTCCTCATCTATGCAACGAACCTATATAATAACACCTCCAAAGGGTTGTAGTAAGAAATAAATAAGATGCTACATGTATTGTGCTGAGTATAGAGCCTGGTACACAGCAAGTGCTTAATAATGGTAGCTGTTAGGCAGAGCCTACAGCTGGCCTGAGTGATTCGAGGTCCTGCCACCCACAGCCAGCCTCTGCTGACGAAAGCCACTCACAGCCACTCCAGGTCTGTTTCCGGCTCTGTCCTGTCTCCACTTGGTCTGTCCCAGCAGCCCCCGCGCTCAGGCTGACAAGGGGCACCATGCTTCTTTACAGCCTCTCAGCCTCGTCTAGCCAGTTCAGTGAAACATCATCATCGATCATTGTTGGGGTGCGCCCAGCTCCGTGCTGTGCCAAAGCCCCGGGCTTGTTTTTTTATTGTGGTAAAATATATATAACAACAAAAAAAAAACCTATTGTATTTATTTATTATTAATTTATTTATATATTTTTTAAATGCCTACAGCACCTGGTCTTCCTGGGTGGTCTCCCACCCAAGTACCAACCAGGCCTGACTCTGCTTAGCTTCCAAGATCAGACAAGATCAGGCTTGTTTAGGGTGGCATGGCCATAGACTCATTTCAACTTTTTAAAGTGTACAGTTGTGTAGCATTAAGTAAGTAACCTTCCTATCATTCTGCAATCATTGCCATCATCATCTCCAGAACTTTTCCATCTTCCCAAGCCGAAACTCTGTCCTCATTAAACTAAGCTCCCTGTACCCCCTCCCCACAGCCCCTGGCATCCACCATCCCATAAATTCTCCGAATTTGATTACATGCTTCATATAAGTGGACTCAGACAGTATTTGTCTTTTAATGACTGGTTTATTTTATTAGATAATGTCCTCAAGGTTCATCCATGCCTTAGCATGTGTCAGAATTTCCCTCCTTTTTATGGTTGGATAATATTCCATCATATGTATAGACCACGTTTCGCTTACTCATTCCTTCATTGGTGGGCATCTGCGTTGCTTCCACATCTTGGCTTTTGTGAATAATGCTGCTACACCCATGCAGCTGTGTGCAAATATCTGTTCGAGTCCCTGTTTTCAGTTATTTTGGGTGCGTACCCAGAAGTAGGATTGCTGGATCATTCCTCAAAAAAAAAAAAAATGAGGAACTACCCAAAGTACTGGGATTTTAAGTGGGACCCAGGCATTGGGGAAGCCCCTGTAGCCATACTGTGGACAGCGGCAACGTGGGCTGAGAGCAGTACCCGCCTCGCGGGGCTGTGGTGGTAACAAGAGTATTTACTTAGAAGGTGCCTGGCGCTCAGGAAGCACCAGAAACTGTTGACTCTGATCACTGGTGCTCCGTGCTCTTGCCGAGATCTGACCCCAAAATCTTAGTGCCGCTGTGATGCCATACCAGCCCAGCCCCTCTGTGGAGCATCCCTTTGGAGCTGGCCCTGGTCCCTCCTCAAGGCTCAGATATCTTTTTTCCTTTTTCTGGTTTTCTGGGAATCTCCATCTGGAGGGAATTACTTTCTCCTTGTCCATGATTAAGCTTTTAAAGACAAAAGCCAGGAAGTAATATCTTATATCAACTCTAGGAGAGCTGGAGCCCAGACCAGAGGGGAAACTTGAGGACACTGATCAACAGGCTGGTGTGGGCACAAGCAAAGAGGAGCCCTCTTCTTTCCTTTGACCTTGAACATGCTGTTCTTGATGACTGGGTGCAGTCTGGGCCCTGAGTTTGGGAGGGAGTGAGGGGAACGGGGACGATGACTGAAGACAGGCCACAGCCATGATTACAGGGAAGGGGAGGAGGCTCTCTGGACCAGGATGAAAGGAGACAGTGGTTTGGTGCTTTCTTCTTGAGAATAGTTAGCTGGAGGGCCCGGTTAAGTGAGGGGTGGCTGTGGAGATGACATTACCCCTGTCCCTGGACCAGCAGCCTGGGCTCCATAGCTGGGCCAGGACAGTCCCGCCCCTGGTGGAGGCTAAACTGGTATGAGGATGCTGCCTGTCAAGCCTACCTGGTCTGGGCCCCCATCACAGCCCTGCCCTTGGGGAGCCGCTTCTGCTGACCTGGGGTGATTCCAGGAGTGAGGTGGAGGCCAGAGCTGGCAGCCTGAGGTCGTTGGTCCTTGGGGACCCACTTCTAGATTCGCCACCTCCGCCTGTGACTGGAGGGGGTGGAAAAGCCTCTGAGGTAACCCACTTAATTTCTCCCCAATTCCTTTTCCATCCTCTTTCCTTTCCCATTTGTGTTTTCTCTGTTCCTGTCACCTCATACCAGGTGGTGGGTGATTTTGAAATTCACAAAGCAGTGCACTTTAGTTCATCACAATCAAGGACCTGGGAAGGAGCCGGCACTCAGGACCTAATTCAGTGAATGACTTTTTGCATGGCCCTCCGGCAGAGCTCAGTGACTGGGATTCCCGTTCCTCCCGACATCGTCCCCTAGCATTGGCAAAACCAGGCCTGTCTTAACTATTCGCGGAGGTCCCAGACGGGGCACTAATACCTGCTGTGAGGTATTATATAGAATATGCTGTGAGGATTAAGTAGAATAACATGTCAAAAATGCTTGACATATTGCTATTATGAAAAATTAGTTATTTTTTATTTTAAAAATAATATGTATGAAGAAAGGACATTGTTAAAAAAAAAAAAAGTTATTGAACACCTGTGATGGCCCAGGTGCTGCCATGTTGGAGTTCTGCCCCAGGAGCTGAGCTGACTTTCCTGGTCTGGACCAGAAAGGGGAACACACTCACCCCCCAAAGATCATCACCCTGGCAACAGCACACAGTGAGGGACAGGTAGGAAGAAGAGCCAGCTGTGTGTCCTTAGGCAAATTGCCTGTCTTTCTCTGAGCCCCTGTTTCCTGATCTGTAAAGTCGGGCTGGAAATCCCCCCTCCCCCTGCTGTTGGGGTGGGAGTCAGACGAGATCAAACAAGTGGTCAGTCTGGGCAAGCAGGAAAGTGCCGCCTGGCTGAGCACAGAGGTGGCTGTCCCTGGGAGACAAGCCGCCACCTTGCCTTAACTGAAACACCCGCCTCAGCTCCCGAAGCCGTTTCTGCAGAGGCTCGGAGGACACCCTCCTGGAAACTAAAACTGTGCCCTCCTCCAGAGCTCCAGGCTATCAAGAAAAGGACGTTCTACAAGGTCCCTCCAAAGATGATAGAGCTGTTATTATTCTGCCAGGGTGAAGTGTAGGGTGGCCAAGCCCAGGGTTGGTCAGGGAAGCCCAGTGGATGGGCAGCATTTCCCCTGGAGGGCCAGCTGGATGACTTGGCACTGCCCCTCCTGCCTTTCACAGAGAGCGTTAGGACAGTAGTGACATACTGCTGCTTGCGATTATTGCCAACATTCATGAAGTTTGCTATGTGCCAGTCACTTACCTAAGTGATTTATAAGATTATCTCCTTTAATCCTCATAGCAAACTTATGAGGCAGCTACTATTATCTCCATTTTACAGATGAGCAAACTGAGGCACAGAAAGGTTAGGTATTTTGCCCGAGGCCACACAGTGGAGGCGCCAAGCCTGGACTCTGGTCATCTGAAGCCAGGTCATCTGAAACCAGAGCTTGTGCAGGTAATCATGACATACTGTCACAAGCCAGAGGTGGACAAGTAGAGAGCTGGGTAGAGGAAAGAAGCAAAATCAGTCCCAGGTCCCATATGAACCTTTCAGTAATGCTGGTGTTGAAGAGCCGCAGACTTCATGAGGAGGGTGTCACTGGCTCTATTTTATAGGTGAGAAACTGGGAGCATAGAGTTTGAGTTGTCCAAGGAAGGGAGCTACATTTTGCACGAGAAGTATCTACTGTAGAGCTTTGTTCTTTCAACGATCCCACCACCTTATCTTGCCTCTTCAGCCATGTGTTCCAAGTCTGATCTGTCTTGGGAACTCCGGGACCTGGAGCCCAGGCCTGGAATAGACACACCAGGCATCTGCAGACGTTTTCGGAAATCATGTAAGAGAGCCCAGTTGTTTCAACTTGCTGCTACTTTGGGTGAGAGAGAGGGAATGTAGCAGGAAGAATAGTGACCTTGCATCTTCCATGCACGGGTGTTTGCCTGAGCCTGAACCCTGCTGAAATGGAGTGTTTTGAAAAAAAGAATCATGTTGGAGTAGTTGCATCACCTTTACTTTTGGGAGAGTCAAAGCAAAAAGAAAGTCCTAGGAGGGACTCAAATTGAAAATTCCATTCATTATCCATCCATCCATCCATCCATCCATCCATCCATCCATCTATCCATCTATCCATCTATCTATCTACTTATCCATTTATCCATTCTTCCAGCCACCCATCCATTTACCCGCCCACCCATCATATATCCATCCATCCACTCACCCACTCATGTGTTCAACCACCCAGCCAGCCAGCTAGCCATCCCTTTGTCATCTGTCCATTTGTTTATTCAGCAAACACTCGGCTAGGCTCCAGTTTCGTGCCAGGTTCTAGAACAACACACACATGCACACACCACCCCCTAAGCAGAAAAGAGGAAGTCTCATAGAAAAAAGCCATTACTTCATTTCTTTTTACTGCCGGATGTATTCCATGGTATGGATATACCACATTTTGTTTATCCACTCATCAGTTGATGAACATCTGGGTTGTTTCCTCCTTTTGGCTGTTATGAATAATGTTCATATTAACATTCATTTACAAGTTTTTGTGCAGACATATGTTTTCAATTCTCTTGGCTGCACACCTGGGAGTGGAATTGCTGAGTCATATAGTAACTGTGTTTCACGCTTTGAGGAACTGCCGGACTGTTTTCCAAAGCATCTGCCGCATTTTACATTCCCACCAGATGTGTATGAGGTTCCTGTTTCCCCCTCATCCTTGTTAACACTTGTTATTGTAGACTTTTTAAAATTTTTGCCGTCCTAGTGGGTGTAATTTGTATCTCATGTGATTTCAATTTGCATTTCCCAGGTGGCTAATGATGTTGAGCATCTTTTCATGTGCTTGTTGTCCATTTATATACCTTCTTTGGAAAAATATCTGTTTGGATTTTTGCCCATTTTTAAATTGGGTTATTCTATCTTATTGAATTGTAAGACTTCTTTATACATGACAAAGTCTCTTATCACATACATGATTTTCAAATATCTTCTCCCATTCTGTGGGCTTTAGTTCTTTTTTCACTGTACCTTTCGCCACCGGATTATTAGAGTATACATCTGCATGCTAAGATATTTGAGAAATGCAGAAATATATAGAGAGGTTGAAAAATAGCTACTCAGAGACCACCATAATTTGTATTTAATCCTGTTTTTCTCTTTATTTTAATCAATTCAATTTTGTATTTATTTCTTGACAAGTAATATTTACACACGTACAGAATTCTAAAGATTTCAAAATAAATCTCCTGCCCTTAGCCCCAGTCATCCAAACTCCTCCCTAGGGATAGCCACTGTTACCACTCTCAGTGATTTCTCTGAGACAGTTTATACATATAGACATGTACACATGAATTTCCCCTTAACTTGTAGGGTCTTACTGGTTCTACTCAGCACCTGTCAACAGATCCTTTCCAGCCTTTTAGCTCTATGCTGCTTGGTTGCTTTATATAGTTAGGAATCACCGTGAAGATACAATGTATCTTCATCAGTTGTCAGAGGCAGAGCAGGAACTCATTCTAGTGTTAGCAAGAGCATTTATCCCAGGGTGTTTAGGCGGCTTGCGGACTTTCCAGGAAAGCAAATCTAGACTCTAGACCGCTGGAAACAAAGCACAACCAGGCATCGGATAGCCCTGGTGGAGCTGTGCCCTTGCTCAGGCTGGGCGCAGATGACACACCTGGTTCTTGCTGGGCTCAGAGGTTTCAGCCTTCTATCCTGCTGTTGCTGGATGTCTTTGCCACTGTCTTCTCCAGTTATATGCTCTCTGACACGTGCTTCTCCAGTCGCCAGCTTCGGAACACAAGCCTGGTGCTGGTGCACCCACTGACCAGGTGGGTCTTCAAGGGGGCATGCCCCAGGTATAGGAGGGTAGATTTCACTGTGCAGCCAAAATGAATGGCAGAAACCCACTGCATAAAACTTTTAGTATGTTTAAATTATAAAATTATAATTCTTCTGAATAGAAAAGCAATACATGAGTGAGAGGTGACATCTTGTAATGGTTAAGTGTGCACAGTGTGGGAGCTGCTGCCTGGATTCAAGTCGCACCTCTGTCCCTTATCAGCCTTGCTACCTTAGGCTGGATTTGAACTTCTTTATGCCCAGTTTCCTCATTAATGAAGCGAGATGATAACAGAACCTCCATCACAGGGGCGGGCTGAGAACTGAATGAGTTCCTAGATGTTAAGGTTCAGGACTATACCTGGCCTATTTTATTTGCTGTGTTATTGCTCTTATTATTTCCCCCATGTTTCATTATGAATGATTTAGAACACACAGGAAAAGTGAACAAATTGTACAGTAAGCCTCCATATAACTACCATCAGTGATTTCACTAGGAACATTTTACTGTGTGTGTTTTATCACATCTCTATGCATCTATGTCTCTTTTCCAATAGATCTTAATTTTAATGCATTTCAGAGTCATGGCGAATGTATATATGTCACTATTTTTTTTAAAGCAACTCTCAATGGTTAAATAGCATATGTATAAAACTTGTTCTATCATTCCTCCTAACATCATGAGTCTTATGGGTGAGATGGAATTCGTCAGGTAGAGGGGGACAGTGAGAAAGCAGGGAGTTCCTGACAGTGGGAATAGCCTATGCAAAGGAGTGCCACACTAGAATATGGGGCTCTCTGAGCAGGCTGAGTCTATAGTGTCCTTTTTAAATGGACATTTTGAATTTCTTGTTCAGATTTTATTTAGAGGAGAAGCAGAAGAAGAGGCCCTAGGAAAGGACAAAGAAGGGAGAGTTTCAGGTGGCAGAGCCCTGCCTCTCTTCTGCTCCCTGGACAGTTCTGCTCTGCCCCAAACTTGCAAGCCCCACTGAGCAAAGCAAACTCTTTGTATCGGTTAGCTACTGCTGTGTAACAAATCACTTCCAAACTTACTGGCTTAAACCACAACACACATTGATTATCTTTCATGGTTTATATAGGTCAGGAATTTGGGCAGGGTGGGGCGGTTCTGGCTGAGGGTCTCCCGTGCAGTTGCAGGTGAGTGCTTACTTAGGTTGGGATCATCTCAAAGTCGTCTTCACTTTCATAGGTGGTGCCTGAGCTGGGAAGACCTGATCCAATTCGGGGCTGGAGCATATGGGGTTCCCTTGACATCTCTTTTTGTGCAGTGTTACTAAGCAGTCTCTCTAGCATAGTGAGTTCCGGTTACCTGATCTTCTTAAGTCAGGACACAAGGTATGTGCCGTGAGCCAGGCAGAAGCTGTCATCCATTGTCTCTTTTGTTGCATTCTGTTGAGTCGATTATAAAAAGTTACAAGGATCAGCCAGGTTCAAGGAAGGGAAACACGGACACCACCTTCAATGGAAGAATGTCAGTGTCACATTGTGGAAGAGCAGATGGGATGGTCAGATGTCTTGGAAAGTACAGTCACCCACAGCTGTCTTTTGAATAGATAAGAAGGCAGTTTGGCCACCATCAATTATTTCTCAAGCATGTCCTGTGGGGTTTTCACCCTCACCCCTTGCATCAAACTTTTCAGCTATAAGCTGATCTTTGGCTATTCCAGTTCTCTCAGAGGCCTGTGGAAGCCCAATTTTTCTCTATCTTGCTTGCTACCTCATGTACCAGGTTGAATAATGCCAACCCCAAATTCGTGTTCACCCAGAACCCTAGAATGTCACCATATTTGCAAATAGGGTCTTTCCCAATGTAATTAGTTAAAATGAGGTCATATTGGGTTAGGATGGGCCCTGAATCCAATGACTGGTGTCCTTATAAAAAGAAGAGAGGACACAGACACAGAGAGAAGATGATGTGAAGTCACAGAGACACACAGAGAATACCATGTCACAACAGTGACACAAATTGGAGTGATGCATCTGCACAGCAAGGGACACCAAGTGTTGCTGGCAGCTGCTGGAAGCTAGAAGAGAGGCATGGAACAGACTCTCCTTCAGAGCCTCCAGAAAGAACCAACCCTGCCAACACCTTGATGTTGGATTTCTGGGCTCCTGCACCATTTGACAATAGATTTCTGTTATTTCAAGCTACCCAGTTAGTGGTACTTCGTTTCTGCAGCCACCGTAAACTAATGTACTTTGTCAGTGAGATTTTGGCCCCTTACAAATTGGTGCTCTGGCTGGCTGGTTGGCAGCTTAATTCAGACTGATAGAGAGGTTCAATCTGTGAAAGAATGTGCCCTGCGGACATTTTGCTGTGTGGCTGAAGGAGGTGACAGCACCAGGAGAGAGCTGGACAGGGCCACCTCTGTTGATCGGGGATTTTAGTAACAGATGAGCCATCAGACTCTGACGTGTGTTTGCTTGCTCAGGTCTTTATTTATTTTTTATTTCCTTAATTTGAAAATCCAGATTGGCCTTCCCAGGTGTGTCCTAGGTATATCCATCTCTGAAGTTGCTGTGATTCTGTCAACATGGGCACTGTTTACAATGGCAACAGCTGTGACCTTTAGAACCAAGGGAAAAACCGCCCTTATGGATTCAGGCCTTCTGTCCACACTCAGGGCCATAAACTATTATCCACCAAAATGCGGAGGGCTTGGGGCAGGAGAAAGGAACATAGCCGCCCCTAGGGGAAGACTCTGCCCCTCCTCTGCTGGAATGAAGACCTGGGAAGGGCTTTCAGGGCCCCTGCCTTCTGCACTCACCGCGTGACCCACCATATGACCCTCAAAAAGCAATCAGGCATTTTTCTTGGGGCTTTGCACTTGCAGGTGAAGTTCCTTCTCTAGTGGCCTCCCTTAGGGCTGCTGCTGCTGCTGCTCCTCCTCTTCCTCTTCCTCCTCCTCCTCCTCCTCCTCCTCTTCCTTGGGAGGTTGTGCTCAAATGCAACCTCCCCCAAGAGGCCTTTGTGATGCTATATGTAAATACCTTCCTCACCTACCCCATTATGTCTACCAGCTATGTCAAAGCACTCACCTCCATCCAAAACAATCTTGTTAACGTGCTTCCTTATTTGTGGTCTGTCTTCCCATTGGAATGTAAGAACCACAGATTTTGGGTCCCTTTTCATATATCCAGCTTCTATAACAGTGCCTGGCAAATGGCAAGTGTTTTTGGTTAATGTCTGTTGAGTGACAAAATGCCTCAGCCAAGAATGCACAACCAGAAGGAAAGAATGGCTTGACCACTCTTCCTGCTTCCCGCTTGGCTCCCTCACCCCACCCTCCCACTGTCCACACAATGATTATGCCAAACCAGAAATGCTTCTGCTCTAAGACCTATGGTGGCTCCCCATTTCCCCCAGGTAAAGTCCAAATGCTATTGCAAGACTCAACAGGTCCTGCATGAGTTGAGCCCTGTTTTCCTTCCAGGCACATACACCCTTCGCTATAGCAGAAATGAGTCACTCTCCAGAGCATGTGTCATGCATGTTCTTCCCTGCTGTCTGAAATTCTACCCTCTCCCCTCTCCTTCCCATTCATCTGACAACTCCCATCCTTTCTCTAATCTCAGTGTTAGGATCACCACCTTCAGGAAGCCTTTCTAACTCTCTTTTCTCAAACCTGCATTAATTATTTCTTTTCCCAACCTCCTTTGCCTTATCTCCTATATCGTAATCATAGTTCTATGAGTTTTGGCAAATGCATGAAGTTGTGTGATTTCTACCACAATTGAAATATTAAATATTCCACCCCCACCCAAATTCCTTTATGCTCTTTTGCAGTCAACCCCTCTTCCCATCCCCATCCCCTGGCAACCAGTGATCTATTTTCTTGTCTCTGTGGTTTTGTCTTTTCCAGAATGTTATATCTATGGAGTCCTACTTTTGTAGCCTTCTGATTTGGACATCTTTCCCTTAGCGTGATGCACTTGAGATTCATCCTTGGTGTTGTGCCTGTCGATAGTTTATCCCCTTTTATTGCCCAGTGCTCTGCCAGGGTCTGTTTATCCACTCACTAGGTAAAAAACATTTGCGTTGTTGCCAATCTTCATTGATGATGAGTAAAGCTGCTATCAACATTAGCACATAGATTTTTGCGTGGACACATGTTTTCATTTCTCTTGGGTAAACACCTAGCCTTGGGATTGCTCTCTCATACAGTAGGCGTATATTTAACTGTTTAAGAACCTGCCCAGCTGTTCTCCCAAGAGGCCGTGCCATCTCACATTCCCACCAGTTGTTCCACACCCTCCCTGGCATGCGTATGTTACCAGTCATTTTTAGTTCAGCCATTTTCACAAGTGTGTAACCAATTTGTTTTTTACTTGCCTGTCTCTCCCGCCTGCTGTGATCTCCTGATAGAGGATGAATCTTCTTCTTATCCTTAGAGTTAAGAGGAGTGACAGACACATCATAGGTAGTAAGTAAATGCTTGCGGGCTGAATGACTAATTGAGTGATCTATTGAATTGGTGTTTAAGGAGAATTTGTCTCAAATTCCATTGGGGTAGGTTTAGTCAATGCCCACTCTCCCAAAGGAACTCATTATAAGGTAGTCTTTCCGGAATCCACAAGGCAAGACCTCCTTAGCATTATGGCTAATACCTTCCTATATCTGCCCAAAGTGTCCAGACTGCTTTCAATCTCTGAAAAGGCTCACCATGTGTTCCTTTCCTGTTGTTTTGGCAGAATACATTGGTGCCCATAGTAGAGGGTGCAAAAGAATCATGGGGTGGAGGTGGGAGTGGTTACAACGCAGATCCCCAGGCCCCACCCCCCAAGGATCTGATTCAGTAGGCCCAGCATCTCTGAGCGTGTCTCAGATCTCCCTGAGGGCCCCTAGGAGAGGCAGAGTCCTCTGTGGGAGAGGAAATAATCCCAGATCATGAAGAAGTCACCAGGCTTCGAATTCCAGCTCTGCCACCAGCTAGAGGGCCACCTCTGTGAGTCATTTACTGCCTCTGAGTGTCAGGTTCCTCATCCGTAAAATAGACATGAAAATAATTGAGCCTCTCAACTTTATTGTGAGGACTAAATGTGTTTGCTGCAAGAAGGATCCTGGCACAAGGTAGGTATTCAATAAATGTTACTGAGTTTGGTAAACCCCGAGATTTTAAATGCTTCCTTCCCCCCTTAGCGAACTGCCTTATGTTTTAATGTTTTTATTGATGCCTAACATAAGGTGGAAAAGTACACTTAAGTGGATGTTTCAGTGAATTTTCACATGCAGAACACACCCATGTGGCCGATGCCCCATGGAGAAACAGCACACGCCTGCGTCTCCAGGACTCCCCTTGGCTCACTTCTTGCCACCACCTTGCAAAGTGACCAGTGCCCCAATCTCTAAGAGCCTTGATTTTAAAAACAGTTTTGATTTTCTAGTATCACTAAGACATGCTTGGTAAAGAATAGTCAGAAAACACGGAAAGCAGAGAAACAAATCAAAGATAACACATTCACAGAGGAACAGTCTCTCAAAAATATTTTTTATTAAGATATAACATGCATAAAGTTGCCCAGTTATAAGTAGAAGGCTCAATACATTTTCATCAAGAGACCACCCCATGTAACCACCAGATCAAAACTGAGAACACCACAGCACTTTCTTCCCCAAGAGCCGTCCTTCTGCCACTCCCTGGTCCAAGGGAACCACTATTCTTAGGGCATGTGTCAGCTTTGCCCAAAGAGCCTCGTTTAGAACAAGCTTCTCTTTCTCTGCTGCTTTTGGAGAGCTCTTGTACATCCTTCAAGACCCAGTTTTGAGATCACCTCATCTGAGAAGTCTTCCCAGCCCCCTCCAACCCAGCTGTCACCATTCTGCAGGAGTCATGCCTCTTCTGTGGTCTCCCTCTTGAGTGGTAAATGGGATGCCCTATCTACCCAATGCAAGGTATAGTGGGTTGAATTGTGACCCCTCCACCCAAAAAAAGATCTAAGTCCTAACCCCCTGTACCAGAGAACATAACCTTAGTTGGAAAGAAGGTCTTTGCAGATAAAATTGAATTAAGGATCTCAAGATGAGATCATACTAGATTTAGGCCCTAAATCCTTATCAGAGAAAGGAGAAGGAGATTTGAGACACAGGCGTGGGGAAGATGATGGCCACTGAAGAGGGATGCAGCTCCACGTCATGGAACACCAAGGATTGCCAGCAGCCACCAGAAGCTAAGAGTGAGACATGGAATGGATTCTCCCCTAGAGCCTCTGAGGGAACCAGCTCTGCCAACACTTCGGTTTTAGACTTCTGGCCTCCAGAACTGGGCAAATCAATTTCTGCTGCTTTAAGCCACCAGTCTGTGGTACTTGGTCATGCAGCCTCCAGGATACTAATACACAGGCTCTGGTTTGGACTAGGGGCTTGGTGTCTGTTGAATGAATGAAAGAACTGAGTAAGGGGGCTTGCTGGCTCGTGGTGGGAACAAAAGGGAGGTACCGGGATGATTTCTTTCTCTTCCCACCCCCACCCCTCGTGTAGCTCTGTGACAACTGCAGAACCCTCGGATTGCCCATGTGATATCATTTCCCCTCCCCGTTGCCAAGAGATACCCTGTTTTGTCACATACCCATGGGGACCCTCACATGACTTGGGGGAAGCTGACTATGTCCCCAACATCTAGCCAGATGTGGAATCCTATTCCTTGGAGAGTAACTGAGGCCAAATGGGCTGGTGACCAGATTCTGGTCAATGACAGAAGAGGGGAAAGGTGCCAGGGGCTTTGGGGAAGGTTTCCTCTTTTTGGCTTTTTCCTTTCAGGTCTGGTTGCCAGGAATGGCAGATATGGAAAGAATCTTTGTCTTATTGGTGCTCTTGAACTTCTGATTGCTCTGTGCCCACCCTTTAACCCCTCTTGGACTTCCAGCGACATAAGGTTATAGATGGCCTTTTTGTAGAAGCTGAACACATCCTAACTGATACTCCAGCCGCTACAGGCAGGGACTTTTGTCTTCAGCAATGTGGATTGAGAAACTGAGGCTCAGAGAAACTAAGTCACTTCATTGCAGACACAAGGTAGGTAAGTGGCAGAGCCAGGATTCACACCCAAGCCTGTCTGTCTCCATGTCCTGCATTTCCAGCCCTCCTGCACACTGTTGCTCTTGGTTTTAAACCGTCTCTCTTGATTTTACGTGAGTCTTAGGGTCTTGGAAAGCCCAGCGGCAGTGGGGTTCTCAGCACAGCAGGGACAGGTGTGTATCCATCACAATGCAATTACTGCCATGTTAGCTCCAGGGTCTCATTTGACCAAGAACAGTGCCTAGGACTTGGATCTGCATTCATCGACTTGCTCCTCCATCGCAACCCTATTTTCAGATGAAGAAACAGTCTCACAGAGGATGAAAATTCTGTGCAGAGCCATACAGACAGTGAGGTGCAGAGCTGGGATTCAAACCGGGCCAGTCTGACTCTGGGGCCTCTTCGTGTGTCTCCTTCCTTCCCAACTACATGTATGTTCATTGGGTGAGACTTTCATCCTTATTGTGTCAAGGGGCACTGCTGGCCCCTTGTAGGCACTCGACATGTGATGGTTGAATGAATACATGATCCAGCAGGAACCCAAGGCTTGAGAAACCCAAAGAAAAACTACAGGCCTCAATTTAAATAGCAGATTCCCCAACTCAGGAGGAAATAAAATGAGCTGATTTAAAAATGGACAAAGGACTTGAATAGAAATTTCTCCCAAGAAAACATACTAATGGCCAACAGGTATATGAAAAGGTGATCAATACCTTTTGATGAAAGGTAGCTATTATAAAAAAAAAAACAAAAAAAAAAACAAAAAAAATAAAACCCAAAAGATAGCAAGTGTTGATGAGGATGTGGACGAACTGGAACCCTTGTGCACTGTTGGTGGGAAAGTAAATTGGTTCTGCCACTATGGAAAACAGTAAAGGGATTCCTCAAAAAATTAAAATAGAACTACCATATTGTCCAACCTTCCCACTTGTGGATATATTTATCCAAAAGAATTGAAGGCAGGATCATGAAGACAAATCTTTGCTCTTGTGTTCATAGCAGCATTGTTCATGATGCCCAAGATGTGCAAATAACCTAAATGTCCATCGATGGATGAATGAATAAAGAAAATGTTGTATATACGCAATGGAATATTATTCAACCTTTACAAGAAGGAAATCCTATCATTTATGACAATATGGATGAACCAGGAGGATATTATGCTAAGTGAAATAAGCCAGTCACAGCAGGACAAATATCGCAAGGTTCTTCTTATATGAAGCATCTAAAATAGGGGATGGGAGGAGGGGGAAATGGAGAGGTATTCAATAGGCATAAAGTTTCTATTATACATGAGTAAATTCTAGCAACCTGCTGTATAACATTGCGCCTATAGTTAACAATACCGTATTATACACCTAAGATTTTATTAAGAGGGTAGATACCGTGTTAAGTACCACACACACACACACACACACACACACACACACACAGACAGTGCAGCACAAAAAGCAACAACAAGAAATGTTTGGAGATGATGGATATGTTCATTACTTTGATTGTGGTCATGGTAACACAGGTATATGCATATATCCAAACACATCAAATTGTGCCCATTAAATATGTGCAGGGTTTTTTTGTATATCAATTACACCTCAATAAATCTTTAAAAAAAAAGAGTGGTCCACCTATCACAAAGAAGTGGCTAGGCCAGGCCTAACCCAAGTTCTGGGAGCCAGTTCTGGGTGGTACTTCCTGTCACAGAGGCCTGCCAGCCAGCAGCTGGGACTTAGCTTGTCCCCAGGGGACATGTACTTCTCTGAACAATGAAAGGAAACCAAACTCAAAGGCTCGCAGGGGTTTTTTGGGTCATTTTTGGCTGTGGGGGTGGAAGGGGTAGGTAGGCAAGGCTCCCTGGGGCAGGGCGGTGGGCCTCAGCCTGGCTGCTGGAGAGAGGAGGCCCAGGTTTGGGAGGCCCATTGTACAAATATGATTATTATAATGAGGCTGTTACTTATCGAAAGCTGTGTTGTGCTAAGCTCTGTGTTACCCATTACCTTGAATTCTTTAAACAACCTACTAAGGTGGGTATTTTTGTTTTGGACAGCTTTATTCACGTACCATAAATTCACCCATCTAAAGTGTACAGTTCGGTGGCTTTTAGTATATTCACAGAGCAGTTCGACTATCATTACAATCAGTTTTAGAACATTTTCCTCACTCCATGGAGAGATCCTGTACCCCTTAGTCATCACCTTCCAACATCACCTGCCCTCAGTCCTAGGGCAACCATTATTCACTTTTTGTCTATAGATTTGCCTGTTCTGGATATCCAAAAGGCAGATCAAATGATAGGGAAACTGAGAGGTTCAGAGAAGGTGACGGAGCAGCTCAAGTTCACACAGCTAAGGAAGTAAAATACCTGGGATTTAAATCCTGTTCTCCCTATTCTCTGGTTCCATATCATCCCACTGTACCACAGGGCTTTTTCTTCTTCTCAATAACAATATTAAAAAGTCAGCCCTTATGGCTGAACTGGGATGCCTGTTTTATTTTGATTGACTCATTAAATCCTTACAATCACCCTGGGAAGTAGGTATAGTTATTATACCCATTTTGCAGAGGCAAACCGAGGCACCAAGGGGCTAAAGGTCCAAGGCCCCATGGCTGCTAGCAGATGGAAGAGGGTTGTGGGAAAAAACATGTGCCTACCCGAGGACTAGTAAGGGACCCAGAATAAGAAGCTGAAAGAATGTTGATTAAAAGACTACTTTCTTTTAGGTTATTCTCTCTCTCCCTCCTTTCTTTTCATATGAAAAGGAAAAGAAAGTTCTCTCCACCTTTTGAGGTCATTTCCTGACCTATTTGTGAAGTGGAGCGGTTACACTCACTTCTCCCTGCCTGAATGCGTCCTATTAATGCTGGAGATGGCCAGTGGGTCTGCGTGTCCATGATCTCTGGCACTAGCCAGACCCAGGTTTAAATCCTGCCTCTTCCACTCACCGACTGATGTCCTACCATAGCTAACCCATGACAGGAGCTTTCTTCCATATATATGCCTAAACATACAGGTGGCTTCTCCCCCTACCCATTATGTTTTGAAAAAGAAGTGTCATTTTATGTTCAAGTCCTTCAGGAGCATGGGCTACTATCTCAATTTATTCTGAACAACCAAGTTGAAGTTTGAGCAAAAGAGATGAGGAGCCCCAAACACTTCTATTTATTGCACTGGATTCCTTTGGCTGTTTATCTGAGGGTTAAAAATGAGGTAAAGAAAAAAAGCAATTAAAAATACAAAAAAAAAAAAAAAAAAAAAAAGCAAATTGCATCTGCTATGACCATCATTTCATATACAATAGACATCTTAACTCCAAAAATGCTGTAGACTCATGATCACAGATTCAAAGTGAGTTCTTTCAATGAAAGCATGTTCTACATGTTCTTTTTCTTGATGCCTGGGGAGCAGAGAAAACTCTGATCAGAATTAGTATCTGTCTGGACAGAGGTTAGAAGCCAAGGCTTCCTTTAGTAGTCTCCAAATCTTCTGTTTGCAACCAGTCTCATTTTATCAGCAAGAGATTTGACATGCTTCCCTATACATGTAGACTTTGTGATAATAAATTGTACACATATGGTTGTACTAATACGTATATTATATAACATGTACCAGAATAGAAGTGTTGAAAGGATGGGTGGAAACATATGCTGAAGGTCTAAAAACAACAACAACGAAAAACAAGGCAAAGAAATTCTACCCAGATTTAGCCATTATTCCTTGGGAAATTGACCCCATGACTCCAAGTGATTGACATTATAACAAGCCTTTCAAAGATCTCTTTAAAAAACAGTGCAGTATGTGATCTGTGGTGAATGGCACTGGCACATATCTGAAACAGGAGCAGTGAAAAATGAATCCATGGGTTTTTCTAAAGCTAGCAAATGAGTCCTGTTGCTTCATATATAACATTTTCAGTCACAGCAACGTCCATAGATTCAAAAAACGCTGTGACTCAAGCAACTTAGGAGTAATATGTGTTGACAGCTCTCTCTGTTAAGTAACCCTAAAGCTGGCTCTAGTCATCACGAAAACATTTGCATCAAAGATACATACGGAAGGTTTGAATAACATTGCTTCATGAAAAAGGAGAATGGAACAAGGCAATATTTCTCCTAAAGAATGTTACATCATACAGTATGTGGCGTGAAGTAGACATGGGTAGTTAATGAGTCAACTAAATATCATAATTATGCATTTGACTAAATGTATAAAGTGAGCCATACAAGAAATCTCATTGGGAAAATGGGAGATCAATTCCCTGGTATTCTAAGTTCCTTACAACAAACTTTTAGGGCCAGCACTACTTTGATCCTCTCTGACAGGTATACAGTCTGAGGGCATTTAAGTGGCTTGCCCCAAGTAGTAACAGGTGGTCTGACATCAGCGTAGGCTAAGTGATGATTTCAAATTACGTCCATGAACTGTCAATTATCGGTGCTTATGAGGTGTATATTAAATGTATGTAAAACACGTGTATGCAGTAAACACTCCATAAATGCTACTCTATCTGGAAGTTTTATGTACCTTGCAAGTGACCTTGCCTCCCTCGCGCTGCGTCGGTTTCTTCCTTTGCGGGTGCAGGCCGGGTCCCAGGCCGGGCCGCCGCACTGGGGTGCTCCAGGCAGCGGGCGGGACAGGGCCAGCCTCGGGCGGGGGGTGGGGTGGGGCGAGCCGGGGCGTGCGGGGCGGCCCCAGAGGAGTCACGTGGCGCGCTGCAGAGGCTGAAGAAGCAGAAGTAGCAGCGCACGCGTTGTGGGGAGTGCGCGGCAAGGAGTGCCCGGAGCCCGGACGGCGGGCGGCTGCGCGCGGGACCCCGAAGCCGGGACCCGCGGCGGGGGCACGGCCAGGTGGGTGGCCCGGGCAGAAGGGAGCTCACGTGGGCGCCCGGGGACCTGTGCTTGGGCAATTAGCGCCCGGTGGTTTGCGTCCGAGGGGGAACCTGCGCCGGGGCGCAGCTGGCACCAGCAGAGGGGGAAGCGCCGTCTGGGTCCCCGCCCGCGGGGCCGGAGGTCCAGGCGGTGAAGGCAGGAGTCCGGGCCGGGCCGCCGACCACTTCCTCACCCGGGACCGACGCCACTTAGCCGGTCGGTGCCCTAGGGCGGCCCCGGCTTTGAATGGGAACCCGGAGGAAGCGACGCGGCGAGCACTGGCGTTCGAGGTTCCCGTGGCCGCCGGGTCCTGCGAGGGGTCGGGCCGTGTTTCTGACCACCTTTGCCCGGGGCTCGCCGACTCTGCGCGGCCGCGCGGTCCCCGGCACTTCCCCCTATTGCACAGGTGGTTGCCTGGTGGGTGGGTGGCGGCGTGATACCACAGAAGGCGCAGCCAGTCCCCAGGAGCGACCAGGAGAGTGTTCGGGGGATTTATGAAAACAGGTCATTACTCCCGTAGAGGAAGAATTCGAGGGAACGATGTGTCCCATTTGGCCTGAGGGTTGACGTCTGGATTCCAGTGGAGGCTTGGGGCGGGGTTGGGGGGTAAGGGGGTTCTTTTAGCGCTTAATTTTGAATGAGATTTACAAAAGAGTGTCGGGGTTAGGGGGCCGAGGTGGTTCAGAGGAAACAGGTGGCCCTGTCAATCAACTTAATTTGAATTTCAGTTCCAGCTGTATGGTCCTGGGCAAGTTGAAGAACTCTGAGCCTCAGTTTCTTTTCCTGGACTCTGGGGCCTCCCAAGCCTACACTCAGGGCCGTGTTGGGAATTGGGGCTTATCTGTTGAAAGGGTGCGGCCTGGTTCTTCACCCTCTGGCTAAGGGCCCTGCGTGGGGCTTGGGTCATCAGCCGTAGCTACAGGTCTACAGGGAGGGCGTACTAATAATGTAGGGGTTCATGCAAGCCCCAGGCACTTACCCTATTATAAAGCTGTGTGTACCAGCTCGGGGACAATAACCACTGCAGGCTTCATGGATGCTGAAATTGCCTAATGATGCTGCTGTCTCTCCCAACTGCCCACCCTCCCCAGCGCTCAACCTTGAGCGTGGGGTGGCTCCTCTGGAAGTCAAAGCTGAGGACCCCTGTGAAAAGCCCTTTGCTGGGTGGAGATGGTGGAAAATGGCCAGTGAGAAAACTTGAAAACATGCCTTAGTTTAGAAAACAATAAAAACACAAAAAAGTAAAGCTCATTCATAATGTCACCACTCAGATGAATAAAAAGCCAAGTCATCCTTTCTACCTTATTCCATCTGGATTTATAAGCAGACAGCCTTTTAAGAATGTAGTTATCTTATACTCATTGGTGTACAGGTCTTCATCTATCTCATGAATCTTTCCAGATTAAATTGCTTATAGTCCTCATTCTTTCCAATAGCTATGGTGCATTCTTTAATGTGCATGTCCCATTATTTAAGGGACTCCCTTAAATAACTCACACTGAGCAGTGAGTTATTTACTGGTTTATGTTTTTTTCTATTACAAATGATGCTTCCGTGGACATCTTTGTGCCTGTTCCTGCACATGTTATTGTTGGATCAAAGCATACGTATGTTTTACATTTTAATAGGTACTCACAGGTTGCCCTAAAAAAAAAAAA
>CM053508.1:108683781-108741344 GCA_028627145.1 Eidolon dupreanum | reverse complement strand
CTTAGAATGGACAATTGGCTCAGTTCCTAAAGTTTCTAAGACTTTTTGACAAATAGAGTAAGAAGACTTAAGCAGCTTTCAGTTGCAGATATTTGCTTTAATTTACATTTTTATTGACTACTCTTTAATTGAAAAATTAAAATGTACACTTGGGGGAAAGCCAAAAAAGTTTATAAATAAATGTTTCTCTTTCTCAGCCCTATCCCTTGCTCCACGGGCAAGCTCATTATCAAAGTCTTTTGTTTTCCGGAAGTATTCTATGCTTGTGTGATGTGTGTGTTGTGTTTTTTGCACAAACGGATCCCTACTACAAACACTTCTGCACCTTGCTTTCTTTTTTTAAATCGAGTAATCATCTTGGAGGTGGTTTTTCAAGAACATGTTGACCTGCCTTCTCCCATGGCCGCGTAGTATTCTGGCTGCAGTGTAAACCCTGGAGATGGACATTTGGGCTACTTCCAGTCTTTTGCTGTTAGCTGCAGCTACTGTACTTGCATTCTTCTTCTTTTTCTTCTCCTTCATCGAGATAGAATTCACATACCAGAGAATTTACCCATTTAAAATGAACGATGCAATGGTTTTGAGTATATTCACAGGTATGTGCAACCACCACCACAAACCCTGTACCCATCAGCCATCATCACCCTCTACTCCCCATCCTTCTCCCCTGCCCTAAGCAACCATTCGTCTTTTTTCTGTCTCTCTAGATTTCCCTGTTTTGGACATTTCCTTTAAATAGACTCTTGGCTTTTTGTGTCTGATTTTTTTCACTTAGCACAATGTTTTCAAAGTTCGTCCATGTTGTGGCACGTATCAGTACTTTGCTCCTTTCTCTGGCTAAATAATATTCCACTGCATCGATTTTCCACAGTTTGTTTATTCATTCATTGACGGTTTGGTTGTTTCACTTCTTGGCACGTAGGAATAGTGCTGCTATGAACAAGTTTTTGTGTGGGTGTATGTTTTCACTTGTTGCGTGTATACATAGATGTAGTTGCTGGGTCACATGGTAACTCTGTTTAATCATTTTAGAAACCGCCAGACTATTTTTCAGGTGGCTGCTCCATTTTCCATTCCCACCAGCAGTGCGTGAGGGTCATCCTTGCATTGTTTTTTCATGCATACACAAGGGTATATTTGAAGGACAACTTCCTATAAGTGTGACTTCTGAGTTAAAGGGTACAGGGTATTTTAACTTTGGCAGTTTAGTGACACCCCACAAAAGCCCACAAGGCGTGAGAGTACTTATTCCCCAAATCTTCATCCACACTGTGATGGGCATTCTGAACTTAGCCATTCACAGGTGGACTCTAGTGATTTGATGTAGTTCTTCATTTGATTTATATTATGAGTGACATTAAACAGCTTTCTGAAAGGTTTCTCCTGGCGTCAGAGCCAAGCAGGCCTCAGATGGCCCACTGCCAGAGCCCTGCTTTGAAGATGACCATGTGTGGAGGCAGCCAACTTTCCTCTCAGTTTTGTTTGTTTTGGCTACACTCATCCTCCCAGGTGGCCCCAGAACCTGTCACAGCTGGGGTGGAGGTGGGGCCTGCAGGGAGTAGAAGGGGCATTGACTGTAAATACAGGTGTGCCACGCTGAGAGTGGATGGGGTCCTTTCTCTTCTGAACCTGCCGGTACCAAGGTTGGCTGACCCTCAGAAACACCAGGGGTGGGGGGAACTCATAAAAGTATCGGCAATTGGAACCTTCCCCTGAAACTCATTCTTAGAGGCATGAGATAGGATTTTGGCTCCTGAAATCTATGCCCTGTAGTTCTCATCATTCAGTTAACTAAAAGCAGCTCCTTCTCTTGGGAGTGGCTGAGGATGACTGTCGTTCGCCAGGTTGGTTGAGACTCAGTACTGTATTTTAATAGGCTTCCCAGGTGACCCTTGTTATTAGCTGGGTTTGGTATATACTGTTTGAGAGCCTCTCTCCCTCCCTCCCTCCATGCATCCATTTACCCATCCACTCCCCCACCCTTCCATAGTTAAATGCCTGCTCTGCTAGGCACTGTTCTAGGTACTGAAGATACAGCAGTAATTAGATTAAAATCCTCATGGAGCCTACATTGTTTCATTAAGGACAAGCAGCCTGGGGCTTGACTTCCAGCACCATTTGATAAGCTTTGCTGTGTGACTGTGACCAAGTTACATCTGTTTTCTGAGATTTAATTCTCTTATCTGTAAAATGGGAATAATAGTGGTGTCAACCCCACAAAGTTATGGTTGGTAATGAATAAAGGAGGAAATACATCATGGTGCAGAGCATGGGATAAGCACTCAAACTGCTGCTGTTACTTTTGCCATTGTTGCTAATGAGCAGCATCCAGCTTTCTAGGGTGGCACAGTCTTGCTTAGGTATCTAGACTTCTGGAGAGCAGTGGGGATCATGGAAGAAGAGAGATGATGTGACCGCATTTTCGAACATGGTCTGGCAGTCCTGTGTGAGATGGCTGTGTTGGTGGTGTTTATAAAGAGACAAGAAAGCCAATTCTGGGGAAAAGCGTTAGAAAAGGTGTTCCCTGGACCACTCTGGGTCCTGGGTGGGGATTCTCAGGGCTGTATTCACAGCCCCCCCCCCCCCGCTGTAAGTCTGGTATCCTGAGGGGAACCCTCCAGCCATAGCATTCCTTCCAGGATTCTTAGGTAGGGTGAACTTGCAGGTTACTGTGAGGTCTGCAAAGAGTCAGGCAAGCATGAGGGAGCACAGCGTGTGCTTATGGGATACTTGGCAAATGGCATGTAACTTTTGGCAGGTATCACAACCTGCGTGTGGGTCTGGGCGAAGATAGACATGGATTCCACTGACTAAAGCAGCGAGTGGTTCTCAACCAGGGTGATTCCCCTGGGGCATTTGGCAAAGTCTGTAGACATTTTTAGCTGTCATAATTGGGGAGAGGGTGCTCCTGGCATGTAGCAGGTCAAGGCTGGGGATGCTAAACATCCTACAATGCGCAGGACAACCCTCACCACAAATAATTTCCAGTACTGAATGTCAGCGGTGTCGCGGTTGAGAAACTCTGGCCTGAAGTCGTGTGTTTACTTTGCTTAGAGCCATAAAATATCACTGGGTATATTAGGGTTTCTCTTGGACCCTGTCGTGACAGAGCTGTTTGATGCATCAGCCCACGTTTGCTGTCATATTTGATGCTGGACTCTGCTGAGAGAGAGCAGGAGGGACGGACTCCTCAGCCAGCCACCGCAGGGGTGTGTGGTCAGCACCCCAGGGAGGGTCTGGCCTGGGTACCATGCGAGGAAGAAGGTTTTGTCTGTCTGGGTGTCGGGGAGCTTGGTGGGGAATGGGGAGGCCTCCCAGCAGAGCAGCCACTTTGTAGGGAGTTGAGCGAGGGGTTTGTCAGGTGACCAGCAGGTTGGCTGTCTTGAAATGGGATCAGTGGCCCCCTGAGTGTGAATGAGGAGATATGTGGGTCAGAGATCTGAGCAGGGCTCAGCTGGGTGATTCTTCTATTTTTCATGCCCTGGACTGAGGTCATTTGGTGGTACTCAACTGGTTTGTCCCTTGGGCTGGAAGGCTCCAGAATCTTCTCACACATCTGGCACCTTGATAGTGATGGCTGGAGGACCGGGCTCAGCTGGAACCGTTGACTGAGCACCTACTGCCTCAGTTGGACTTCTTACATGGCCCCAGGGCGAGCATTCCATGAGTTCCGGGGGAAGCTGCAGGACCTTGCATCAGCAGTCCCAGAAGGTCACCGAGGCCTGCTCAGGTTCAAGGAATGGGAGAATCTTGCACCAGCTCAGGTCACCAGCTCAGGTCACCGAGGCTTGCTCAGGTTCAAGGAATGGGAGAATCTCCTCTTGGAGAGGGAGTGGCATGTGCGTCCAGGGTCGGAAGAAACTGATGGTGGCCACCTTGGAGCCAGGGGACCACGAGCATGCCTGGACTCTGGTTCCAGACTTTAGGTTCAAATCCTTGCTCTACCATCTACTAGGTCCCTCAGTTTACCTGTCTGTCAAATGAGATAATAGTTCCTATCATACTAGGTGAGAATTAAATGGATCCTGTGTTCTGTTTTATATGTGGGAAATAGTGCACAATTGAAACAATACCTTAAGAGATTTCTTCCAGCACTGGCCTCCTTGTGACTCTCGGAATGGAGGGAGGAGTTCGTGGAAGTGCCGCCCATGTGTGCTTTTTCTTTCCTTCCTGGGGCACCAGCTGAGCAGACCACAGAGGAAAAACGGCCCTGCTTGGGGACTTTCTAACTTGAACCTTTGGGGTCCTCCCATGTCTGTTCCATTTGGGAGGTCTTGAATGTGTCCTGGGAGCTCCTTGGTGCCACCTGTTCATGGGGTCTGGTAGGGTTGGTGTTGTGATAAGTCACTTTTGAGGGCTTGGACAGCATCCATCTCTACTAAATAGGCTTTTATCCTGAAGTTTTTACTTTCGCTTCTCCGTCTGCTTATTTTTGGCAAGTTGTGGCTGCCCGTGAATGAGGGATTCTCAACAATAGGAGCAGTTCTGTTTTCTTGGTATTAGGCATGGCTTGCTGTAAGCCCATTACATAGAAAAACTCATTAAATCCTCGAAGTGACTCTGTGAGGCAGGAATCATCCCAGCTTTATTTATGAGGAAACTGAGTCCTGAGGAGATTGACATGCCCAAGGCCACAGAGTCAGGAAGGGGCAGAACTACAGTTTGCACCCATTCTGTCTGCCTTCGGAGTCTCAAAGCTTCTTCTTGCTCTGTGTTGCTTTCTCCTCCTACATCATCTCGGAGATGTTTCAGTTCTGCGTGTGACAGAGAAGCACTGGGCTGGGGACCCAAGAACCACAGCTTCGTGCAGACTTCGTTGCAACAGGAGGGAAACACACCCATTCCTGCTGCGTGCAGAGGACACACTCTGCCAGGTGCCGGAGGTGCCAAGAGGAAGGAGACCCCAGATGTGCCCTGATTAGTGGGGCGACAGACATGCATGCCCGGAGGAGACCGTGAACACAGCAGTGTGGCAGGTGCTAACAGAAATGGGGGCGTGCTGTATCTCAGTTGGTTCTGACCTCCATCCTTGGCCTTTTACTTAGTAAACAAATAAGTATTTTTGAAAGTTGTTATTTTATCAAAATGTTTTCAAAATAGTAGGAGGTAGATGTTTTCTCACTGGCATCTCCGAAGAAGAGATCTGTTGTTTGGAAGTGGTCTCCAAGCTCCTTCAGGCAAGCATCCGCCAGAAATGAGATTCAGCCAATGTCCCCAGGGGCTGTAAACTTATTTTTCCATCACAGAAGTGCAGTTACGGTATATAATAGCACAGATTCTGGAGCCTGAGTGCCTGGGTTCACATGCCAGCCCTGCCACTTAGTTGGGGTGTGACCTTGGACCACTCATGTCATCTCTTTGTGCCTCCATTTTCACATCTGTAAAATGAGAATAATTAAAGAACCTCTCTCAGTAGGCTCTGGTGAGGATTAAATGAATATGTAAAACCTGCTTTCAATAGGGCGAGGCACACAAGAGGTAGGTGCTCAAGTATTCGCTGCTTTTGTCATCATTGTTATCGTTATCAAAGTGACATTGTAGAAAAGATGAGATAAACATTAGAACTTCCATTTATATAATGATTTTCATTGCTGCACCCAATGAATTGTCCTGCTCCCCTCCTGGGATAGATATTCTCCGTGTTGGAGCCCGCTGGTGTTTAAAACAGAGCTGTTGTTTTGATTCCTGACATTCATACAGATCTGCTTGTGTGCTGGACAGTTGAGGAATTGGTTTCTGTGGTTACGCAAGGGTTGTCTTCTGTCCTGGATGAGGATCATTTGATGTTCTTAGAATTCGTTTCTTTGTTGCTCTAGCAAATACTCAGAGGAGCTGGTGTGTAACAGGTATTATGTTTGTCACTGGGGATCAAGTGAACAGGACAATGGAGATCCCTAGAGGAGCTTACAATCTCACAGGAAAGACAGAAAAGCTAAACTAATCTTTAATCATTTTGATTGTGATGGATGCCAGGAAGGAAAGAAACAGGGCACTGTGACAAAGAGGGCAGGCATCAAGGGAGCCTCTCTGTGAAGGTGACATTTGAGCTGGGATTTGAAGGGTGAGAAAGAGGGAGCCATGGGAAGCTCTGGGGAGAGAGCATTCCAGGCAGCGGGTACAGCCATAAAGAAAGCTTCTGTATGCGTCAGTGTAGGCTAACTGCAGTGACAAATGATTTCTTGATACACGTTTCTCATTTAAGTCATGATCCAGTGGGATTGTGGGATAGGGCTCTGCCGTGTGGTGGCACCACCATCCCCTAAGGCATCTGAGGCCACCTCAGGATCTATGTGTCCAGTGAGCATGTAGGGGAAGAGGAAGAGTGGAAGATGGCTTAGGTTTTGATGAACCAGGCCTGGGTAGTGGAAGGTTCCCACCTCCCACCCACCACTACTTGTCCTGTGACTAGGTGCAAAGGACACTGGGAAATGTGTCCCAGCTATGTTCTGGGAAGGGTGGGAAATGGGTTTGGTGGGCATCTCCCAGGCTCTTCCACAGCTCTTAACTTTGGAGGTTGCAGAGGTGGTTGTAGGAGCCCCACTGATGGCTGGAAAACAGAATGATTGTAAGGGGGGGGTGGTGGTGTGTGTGTGTGTCTTGCAGGGATCCAAGAAAATGAACAGCCTTACCACTAGGCTTCATGGGAAGGGGAGCTGGTGGCACTGAAGACTCCCTTGTCCTGTCTGTGAGAAGAGCCACTGGTGGTGACGTCTCCCATAGACCAGCCTCATCTGTCCTCTGAGGATTCCTTGCAGCCATTGCTAGACTCTCCCCAGCAAAGCCTCTCTCCGTTTTGACTCTCTGTGCCCAGAAGGCTCTGATTTCTCAGCCTCCCAAGAATGGACTCCCAAGAGATGCCTCTGATTGGTGGCTCTTTTTGAGCCAATACAGGGAGATTGGCTGTTTTGAGGCTAGTATCCTCTCTGGTCAGCTTTGGTGGGGTTGTGGATGGTTTAGATGGCATCACTTATTGGAGAACATAGTGTGGCTTTTTCAGGGCTGATGGGCAGGGATGGGTCCTTGTAATGGGTTGAATTGTGTCTACCCCCCCCCCCCCATTCATATGTTGAAGCTCTAACCCCCAGTACCACAGAATGACCTTATTTGGAAATAGGGTCACTACAGATATAATTAGTTAAGATGAGGTCATGCTGGTATAGGGTGGGCCCCTAATCCAATATGACTGGTACCCTAGTAAGACATACACACGCTCAGGTAGAGAAGGCCATGTGATGATGGATGCAGGGATTGGAGTGATACATCTGCAAGCTAAGGAGCACCAGAGATTGCCAGCCATCACCAGAAGCTAGGGGAGAGGCATGGAACAGGTCCTCCCTGCCAACACGTAGAGCTGGGACTCCCAGCCTCCAGAACTATAAGACAATGGATCTCTGTTGTTTAAGCCACCCAGTTTGTGGTACATCGTTATAGCTGCCCTAGCAAACTAATATACTCCCCTTTAAAAGGGGCCTGAGGGGCAGTGGGGTGAGCCTGGCAATTGATATATCCTTCTGGCCACAGATATTTTGGGTAAGTTGGAGCTGGTTGTAAAGGAATTTAAGAGAGTATCCCAAGTGTCATCTTACTTCCTGGCTACACTGGTCGTGGCTTGGGCCATAAGGGTGTGAGAGGCAGTGCCGTGTACTGGTAAAATGTGGGACTAGAGCCAGCCTGCTTGGGTTTGACTCCTGGCTCTATTGCTTATTAGCTGTGTGACGTTGGGCAAGAGACTGACCTCTCTGTACTGCCGTTTCCTCACCCATAAAATGGAAAGAATGATAGTACCCACCTTGTAGGGTTGTTAGGATCAGATGAGCTCCTGTAGACAAACCATTTAGAAAGGTGCCTGGGAAACATTATGTAAGGTTTGTTCTCGTTATTACACCTCATGCTTCTCTTCTGTCTACTCTTGAAATCTCTACTCCAAGCAAACAAGCCTCCCTTTTGGAGGACCTAGTGCGTGTCTAGTTAGTTGTGGCTGATCCAGTTCTCTGCTCCCATGGCTGTGGGGTGTAGACATGAGTTACTTTCAGTCTGGCTTTTGGGGAACTAGGTGTCCCAGCCCAGAACTCCACCTGGCTGTCGGTGGAGAGAGGAGAGACAGCTGGAGTGTGGACACGTCCCACTCTGAGAAGCCAGAGGGCTGGGTAAAGGGAGCCTCTGTCCCTTGCAGTAGTGCCAAGACCTGGAATGCAGGTGTGTCCTGCTTTGTGTAATTAGAGGCTCCCGACTGGTTGCTGCAAGTTAAAGCTCTTCTGGATGTCTAACTAGAGGAGGGAGCCTCTAGAGGAAATCCTTTGGTCAATCCTTTTGGAAAGATCATTCCCACCGCCTGCCCCTCCCAAGTCTACCTTAGATATAAGTGTGCATTTCCTCATATTAGGCTAGCAAAGTGACACATCTTGTTTTGTTTTGGAAGAAGCTTAAGTGCTATGCAGTTCGAAGTGGAAGCCAGAAATTCTGGGTGACTTTACTGCCTTCTGGCAAAGCCTGACCTTGGAGCCAGGTCCTCGGGGTCCTCACCTCAGACAGAGCTCCGGAAGGCAGGTACCTGTCTGTCCTGCTCACCAGAGAGGAATCCCCAGCACATAGTCCGTGCCTGGCCCGCAGTGGGTGCTTCACAAATACACAGCAGACAAATCAGGCAAAGGACCTAGATGCGCTTTCAGCCTCTGCCCCTTTCTTTCTCTCCAGAGATGGCAGTATCTGGGTTAAGTTAGGGCATCTCTGTGACAACTTCCTCTTTAACCACACACAGTGGTTCCGGTCTTGGCCCTCTGCTCACTGGCCACATGACCCTGGGCAGTTCACTCTACCTCTTAGTCCCTTTGGGCCTGAGTTTACTCATCTTGGAGATGAGGCAATGGCAAAACTACCCGGTAGGATTGTTATGAGCATTAAATTTGTAAACGCATGTAGCATGCATGGTATGTACTTGACAGAAGGTGCCTTATGCTCATGCTGCCATGGTGGCTTGCAGAGCATGCATTTGTGGCTGTTTGGGGGCACAGGAGAGGGCGTGGTGCAGTCCACACATTCAGAGGCCTCTTCCTCTTGCTCTTCTGTGGCACCGGGGTAGGGGGTCCTATTGGAGTTAAGGTCCTTGGATTTGAGAAAGAGGTGTAGGCAGGCAGCTCAGCTCCTGGCTTTCTCTTTCTGCAAGTCTGGGAAGGCCTGGACTTGGAGTAGTGTCAACAGGGCGATGGCAAAGGTTTGTCAACAGAATCAGTGATGATACCAGTTTAGGATGAAAGAGGCCTTTTCCACTCTCCCGGCACTGGTGGAACGATGCTGTAAGATGCTGCCCTCATCTTACGTGAGTTGTGCTGGTGGCCACAGTGGGAGACAGTTTGGGGTGGGAGAGCAGGTCTGTGCATGTGAAGAAGGATCCTGTTCTGAGAAAGAGAAACATGGAAACTTACTGATTTGTAGAATGGAGACTAGCGAAGTTTCAGCAAACACAGAGCATAGCAAATGTGGCAGGAAGAGGAGACCCTGCAGGGCTCACGGGGGAGATGCCAGCCTCAGGGAGTCCCAATGGCCAGGTATCCCCTCCCCACCACGCCCAGTCTCTCTGGGCCACTCCTGGCCTGCTGCCAGCCGCTGCTGGTGGCAGCAGTCCCCATGCCTGCCTGGGGACTGGCTGGAAGAGGACCTGTGGCCCTGGGGAGCAAGAAGGGCCCAGGCCAGGGTGGCCAAGGGTGAAATTATGCTTATTTCCTGTTTAAGAGGGTTCTGAGCTAGTCTCCTCTGACTTTGTTTTATTTCCCTTAATTAAAATGACTTTTTTCCTCATTGTAGAAGTAACATGTATTCATGAGTAGAAACATTTTAAGCTACAACTGGCTGAGGGTAACAACTCCCTCAGCCCCCATCCAGAGGCCCCTGTGTGTGTACTCCCTTCCAGATCTTTTTTATGCAAGACTTAGATATATTTTTACAAAATGCAATTCTTTTGTAATACTCTTTAGTATTGTGCCCTTTTCAGTTTGTGCTATATTGTGATCACGTTTTATTATTAATGTGAGCTATTTTAGAAGTTGCGATAGGTGTAGAGACTAAGATGACAAACACCTATGTACTCTGGAGCATGTCCTCTAGGGTCCGACTTCCTGGGTTCAGATTTTGGCTCTGCCACTTACAGTGTTTGTGACCATGGCCAAGGTATTTAACTTCTCATCGTACCATCTACATAGAGGGATAATAGTGGTGCCTTGCCACTGGATTCTCATGAAGATTAAGTAAGCTAATTATATAATATGCTTTTGGGATAGTGCCTCAAAGTATCCCAAAGCACTTGATAAGAGTTAGCTGCTGTTGCTGCTATTATTATTGTTACTATTATTATTTCTGTATATCCTATCAGGCGAAATAAAGGTGATTCCCTCCTACACCCAAAGAGGTCCTCATCCTAATCTACAGAATTTATGACTGTGTTAACCTATATTGTAAAATGTTCATTGCAGATGTGATTAAGTTAAGGATCTTGAGATGGGAAGTTATTCTGGATGATCTAGATTATCCGAAGTAACCACAAGGATCCTTATAAGTGATAGAGGAAAGGAGGAGGGCCAGAGACTGAGAGGGAGATGTGATGAAAGAGGCAGAAGTCAGAGTGATGACATCAATGGCCTTGAAGGTGGAAGGGGTCCATGAGCCAAGGGAGGCAGGTGGCCTCCAGCAGCTGGAAAAGATAAGGAAACACTCTTGCCTGAAGCGCCCAGAAGGGCTTCCCTGAAGCCATGCCTGCACCTTGATTTTAGCCCAGTGAGACTCATTTTAGATTTCTGAGCTCCAGAACTGTAAGATGATAAGTTTGTGTTGTCTTAAGCCACTAATTGTATAGTAACTACAAAAAATGAATACACTCTCCTAACCAATGTAGATAAATCATAGTATTTGCTTTGGATCTTTTTTTTAAAGAAATAAAATATTATAAATATGTTCATGTATAGTCCTCCCACCCTAGAGGAACCAGAATTACACTTTGATGAGTATTATTCCCATGCATATTTTTTTTTATATTTCGAAAAATGTAATTTGTGCTTAGTATGTAATATATTGTGAAATATCCACATCGATATCGGTAGTGTTATTTTAACTCCTGTTAGTGGTTTCACTTGGTACACCTTGAGGAATCCACCTGTCCTTTCGATTACACTTAGGTTGTTTCCAGTTGTGCAAATCTTTCCCCTCCACACCTCTGTCATGTTTTAAATGGCACCACTTATCCACTTTATTTTTTAATTTTAATTTTATCTTTTTACCGATCTTCTAATTTTGGATATTATGTAGTTTGTTATTTTGCTGTGTCAAACAGTGATGCCAGGAACAATATTACTCTCAGGCACATCGCTGGTAATTTCCCTAGGTTAAGTTTCTAAAAAGATTTCTGGAGGAAGGAAAGGCTGTGTCGTGGACTTGGGCACAGTGCTCAGTTATCCCCAGGAAAGCTGCACTGACTCATCTGTTACCCTCCACCCTGGCTAGCACCTGGGTGTCCATCAGCTTTTCCATCTGTTGTAGGTAGGAAACTCATTGGTAAATGAAGGGTCTTGTGAGTGTGGTTTGTGCTTCCTTCTCCTTGTGGTTGGACATTTATTCTGGCCCAGCAGTGAAAGCAACAGCTTGATTCCCCTTGAGATTGTGGATCCCACGATGCATCAGCAAGACCTCTTGGGATGGTGTTGGGAAGGTGTAGAGCCTGTACTGTGGACCAGGACCGCTGATATGTTCTCATTTAATCTGCACAGCAACCTCATGAAGGCGGCTGCACCATTTTACATTCCCACTAGCAGTGGACAAAGTTCCAGTTTCTCCACATCTTTGCCAATGCTTGTTGTTATCTGTCTTTTTGATGATTGCCATTCTAGTGGGGGTGAGGTTGCATCTTATTGTGGTTCTCATTTGCATTTCCTTTATGGCTCATTTTCTATTTTCAATAGAACCCATTATTTATGCTTCTTAGTTGATGCAATGTTTTCCTTTGCATCAACTTTCTGTGGGCAGCATTCTGTGGGCAATGTTCCAATCTTACTTTCACTTTCCTGGAGCCTAGCATTGCCATCTGGTGCTTACTATGGGGCAAATGAGTGAAGAAACTCTGGAGATGTTAGCATGAGCACATGGGCATGGACAGTGATCAACAAGGATGTGATTCTTGGCTCAAGTCTAGACCCATAAATTTTAATCATTACTTCTGCTTTTTGGGGACAAAGTGATCATTTTTGAAGGTGGTAGCCTGTTTTAGTTTCCTTAGTAAATGTTCAAGTTGACCTAGATACTATGGGTGAGGTATGGCATAGATTTTTCCATCCTTTCAAGGTTTAATGCTTCGGCCTAGGGCATCTGTAGTTAGTGATCTTTTCATGGAGCCCTGGAAATGTCTCTCACTTCCTAACTGCCCACTTGAGCCACCTCCCTCTGTTGTTTGGCTGCCAGCCACCCCCTGAGAGGTGTTGGGGGAAATGGAATTGGGAGGCACTGCTGGCACCAGGATACGGAGTGTTTGTAAAAGTTTGGGAACATCTTTTAGGCGTAGTAATTATTGAATTTCTTGAGCATGTCCCATTGCGCTTCACAAGCACATATGTAGCCATTCACCATATGTATAGATATTCATGTATAGTTCCTAGTCATCACAATAAGCCTGTGAGTTAAGCCCTTTTACTGGTGAGTTAAGTAGACTTGTATAATTTACCCAAGGGTACCAGACTTTTTAGAGGAACTGTATCTGGCCAGTTTTCCCAATTCAACATGTGCTATAGAAACTTAGATTAAGAGATTGAAAAGAGAAGCCATAGGTTGGAAAAAATATTTGCAAAACACATGGCTGAAAAAAAGACTTGTATCTAAAATATACAAAGAACTCTTAAACCTCAATAATAAGAAAACAAGCAGCCCAGTTAAAAAAGGGGGCAAAAGATCTAAACAGACACTTCACTCCTTCTCCCATCCCGCTCATTCTGCCATATGCATCTTTACATTCTGCTTTACACAAACTGGGCTTCTTCTAGACCAGCACTGACCAAAAGAAATACATGAGCTATCCATGCTAGCTATGTGTATAGTTTAAAATTTTCTATTCATCACTTTAAAAAAGGTAAAGAGAGATTACATTAATTTTAATAATACATTTTATATAACTCAGTATATCCAAAGTAGTAGTATTTCAACATATACAAAACATAATTATTAATGAGATTTTAAATTCTTGTTTTTGGTTGGAGTCTTCAAAATTCTGTGTGTATTTGATACCCATGGAACATGTCAATTTACATGAATTCAGTTTTGAGTACTTAATAGCCCTATGTGGCCAGTAGCTACTATATCAGACAGTGCAGTTCTAGAATATACCTCCTTCCTCTTTATGCATTGCCCACTTCCTTTACTTCCACACACATTTTTCCTTCTTCCTCAAGCATAAAGGTGTTCTCCTTGTGGCAGCTGCTGCGATGATCATGATGGTGAATCTGAGTCCCACTTCATGAGGTCAGGTGGCTTTATTTTCCCACAGAGACTAAAAATGTGGAATTGAGCATGTCTGCTGGCTTTGCCATCTGCTTAGGTGTCTCTCCTAGATTTAGGTGTGACACCTGATCACAAGCCCTGAGCATCCAGTTGCAGCTGTGCTTCTGCAAATTACTGGGTAACCTCAGTAAAACTTTCTCCTGGGGTGGCCTGCATCCTAGGTGGCACTTATCAGATTCAGTGCACGTCAAGACTCGGGCCTGCATTGTCCCTGACTGTAGAATGTCTGCTAATGTGTGACCCAGGTTGGTGACTGGTCTTGTAAATTGTAATTGAATAAATTACATGTATATGGAAAGAAATAGAGTGCTGGAGGGGGATGGTGAGGGTCAGGATTGGGGCTGGCGGTGTGGAAAACCTCATTGAAAAGATGACATTTGAGCAAAGACATGGAAAAGGTGAGGGCATGAGCGATGCGAACTATTGGGGGAAGAGTATAGTAGGCATGGACCGGGTTTCGGTCTCCTCAAGGCCTCTGGTGGTTTGGACTGGTTGGTTTTGTGGCAGGGAACAGAAACCATTATAGACACTGTTGGTGCCTTTCCTTATCTCTTTGACACAAACCTGTGCCAACACCTGCCACTGTCCCTGAAGGCTTTTGCTGGCTTCTGGTAGAGAGCAGTTCTGGAGAGTTAATGCCTTTGGAAGAGACCAAGGACAGATGGGGAGCTGGTGGGTCGATACCCCAGTACCCTTGTCCTTGGTTGGGACAACTCTGACGTGTTCTCCACTGGCTTCATTGGCCCCGTTGGCCCACAGGGGTCACAGGGTTGGTGATACACACTGTAACTGGCTGCATCCCCTCCCCGTCTCACTGCCCTCCACCTCTTCTAGTGATTCCTGGATAAACGACTTGGAAATGCATCCTGGCATCAGCATCCATTTCCGGGGGAACCTAGACTAAGAGACACTTAGGCCCTGTGACAGAAATCGCTTGGGCCAGAATTGGGCCACTCTGGGACTCCCTGTTTTCTCTGACACCTGTGTGTGCCCACACACTTGTCATTGGTACCAGTGCATAGCGTGTGCCTTTCTCCTCTTGCTGCTAATTGCCCAATCTTTTCTGTCACCTGTCCTAATTCTAGTGAGGGTGTGTCTGATGTCCCCAGTCACTACTGCCCAGTGCACAAGTTGGGATCTGTTGCCTGGTAAGGTCAGAAACTAGTTTAAGTGAAAAAAGAGAATGTACTAGAATTTGTGGTTGAGAAGAATGCACACATTCTCTAACGCACTGAGTCCAAGGAACCAGGATCTTGGGGAGCAGAAACAGGAACTGCCTCTCCTTCTCTGTTCATCTTTCTGCTGGCCTCTGTATTCTGTCCTTGTTCTGTCCTTTCTCAGACAGCCCTGTCTAAAGAACAGATCATGTGGCCACGAGCAGCCCCAACCCAGCAGCCCGACGAGAGTGCTACTTTCTCTCAGCGTCCACAGTTGGTCCTCATTATTTGTGGGTTCCCTACTTCTAAATTTGCCTACTCACTAAAATTTACTTGTAACTCCTAAGCCAAATCTTGTGGCACTTTTGCAGTCATTCGTGAACGTGAATAGAGTGGCAAAAAAATCAATCATCTTACATACACATTCCCATCTGGCTGCCTTCCTGTTTCGGCTCTCATCCTGTTAACAAGTGTCCTTTTCACAGACTATTTACTGCCGCATTTTTCTAGTTTTTTTTTTTTTTTTTGTGCTTTTCGTTGGTGATTTTGTTATTTCAAATGGCTCCCAAGTTCTGTCCAGTGTTCCTAAGCACAAGAAGGCTGTGATGTGTCTTATGGAGAAAATAAAACACATTAAATAAGCTTTGTTCAGGCGTGAGTCATATTGCTGTTGGCTGTGAGTTCTATGTTAATGAACCCACAATATATATTCAATAAGGTGTCTTTATCCAGAAACACAAAAAATGAGGTTGTGTGTTGTTTGGTTGATGAAAATGTGGCCGGAGGCTCACAGGAACCTAACCCTGTATTTCCCCTAGGCGCAGTGGTTCAGCATTTGCTAAGTCAGTGTTCCTGGTGACTTTATAGAACATAACCGCTGTGGAAGATGAGATGGGCTTTGTACGTCAATCCAGGGGAAAGGCTCGAGCTCTGCTTCTGTCGGCGGCCCAATACTTGGACCAATGACACTGATTCTGGAAGAATGGGGTCTCCCAGAGACCAGAGGATAGGTGGGAGAGGCTGCACCTGGCTTCTTCCCTGGGCTTGAGAGTCTTGCCACCAAAGCCACCCATTGGAAGTCTCAGGGTAAAACCCACAGTCCAAGGTCCTGCTTTTCAGAACTTTCCATCTGCTCTTCCCACAGTCCCAGGAGGTACCAGACCTCAGGTTTGAGAGAGAAGAGATCCCTTTCTTTAGAATTAGCTTCTACTGCAAGATGGTAAAAACTTAAATCAGGTTAAAGTGTTAAATCAGGTAAATCAGGAGAACAGGTCTTGGCTATAGCTTTCAAAGACTGGTCAAAGGTACAGGCTACTAATTGGCTGTCTCTTTGCCTTCATTTGTTATTGCTAATATCATTCCTCCATTATTCATTTAATAACTATTTATTGATCACACATGGCTAGCTAGGGTTTCCACACAGCATGGTAGTCTCATAATAGTTGGATTTCTCACATGGCGGCTGACTTGAGGGAGGGTAGAGGTGGGGAGAGAAGGAGGGAAGGAGGCGGGGAAGCTGCAAGGTCTTCGTGAGGTCTTTATCCATACTTACATTTTAGTAATTTTTTTTTTTGATGCCTGGAGACCATCGATGGTGTTCTAGCCTGTTTATTACGCTTGGAAGTGGGCTGTGTTACAGAGTAGTACATAGTGTATCATCTCAGTGTGTTTGATAAAGAAGTGGGCAGTGTTGATCAAAAGCCTAACAGTCCTGTGGCTGCAGAATGAACGTATCAGTTTGGTAGACTCAAGGAGTTTTATTATTATAGACAGAGGCAAATATAAGGTAGTGATTAAGAAGTAGCATACTTTAACCAACCACATCGTCTGTCCAAATCCTGGTGTGCTCCATGACCTTGGGCCGATTTTTTCACCTGTCTAGCTTTTGTTTCTTCATCCAGAAAATGAGGATAATCAAAACAACTGCCTGGCAGATTGTGGTGAATTTTTACTGAGTTAATTCATGTAAAGGGCTTTGTTCAATTCCTGACATACAGAAAGTGCTGAATAAATGTAAGCTATAATATTTGTAGAGGACTAAGATTGTGGGCTTGAGACAGACATCTGTGTTCAAGTGCTTGCCTGTGGGTGACCTTAGATAAGTCATTCATTTCTCCACACCTCAGTTTCCCCTTCTATTTAAAATAAGAAAAATTCACTTTATTAGATGGTTGTGTGGATTAAATGAGTTCACATATGAGTGAGTGGAAGAATGCCTGGCACATAGTAGCTGCTAAATGAATGGTGGTGTTTGTTGACCGTGATAATGACTGTTTCCATGATCTATTGTTGTGTAACAAATGACCCCCAAATTTAGTAGTTTAAAACTGCAGCAGTTTATTTTGCATGATTCTGAGACGGCCTCACTCACATGGCTGGCAGTTGGTGCCGGCTGTCAGCTGAGGGCCTCTGTTCTCCAGATGGCCTCTCATCCTTTAGTCGGATAGCCCGCATTCCTCATGTGGTGGCCTCCAATGAACATTCTGAGAGGCAGAAGCGGCAAGGTTTCTTGAGGTCTGGGCTCTAGAACTTGCACCAGATCACTTCCGGCTCATCCTATTGTCAAAACAGGTCACAAGGCCAGCCCAGATTCAAGGAGGTAGAAACAGACCCCTCTTTTACTGGAAGGAGCTATGAGATGTAACAACAATGCTTTTCAATGTACCACAGTGTCCCCTTCATCCATCATCATCATCTTAAGGGTCGCCTTCTACTCCCTTGTGCAGGGTACTAGAGCAGTTTCGAATGCCCTTTATCAATTGTATTTTGTGTGACTACAGCTTCAGTAAACACAGTTGGTGAAAGAGAATTTCTCAAATTGCACCTGCCCTTCAAGACTTTAAATATGTATGTAAAATATCAGAGGGTATACGGTGATCCTTTTATTTAACATATTTATTGAGTACTTACAACATGTCAGACTTGGGCCGGGGTGTCCAAAATCAAGACAAGCTCCCTGCCCTTATGGAACATATAGTGTCCTTTACTTCTGGGGGGAGAAATAAAAGGATTTAAGTGAATCTTTGGGGCTGAGGGCAAGAACTCAAAGGAGAAGTCAGATTCTGGGAGGAAAGGAGCAAGATAGACCTGGTTGTCATCTACTCTCTGTTCTTTCCAACCACGTGACCTGGGCCCAGTCACTTCCTCTCTGTGGGCCCAGGTCCCCGATCTGTGACATGAGGATTACAGTATTTCATTGGGTTTTTGCGAGGGCTCAGTGAGCTGGTGTGCAAACTCTTAACAATTGTTCTGCTCACTTCTGTCCTCTGTGCCGTGGTTTCGTCATTGGCGAGGGCCTTTCTGGCTCAGAGAACCCATCGGTTCGGTCAGTTCCTCACCTTCCCCCTCTCTGTCTGGAATATGGCCCCATTAATCCATCTTATTCCATCACTCTTTTCTCTTTGGGAGCTTTGTCATACTTGTAATTACTACTTCTGTGGGCATCTGGTGCCTCCTCCCTTTCTGTCAGACCTTGGAAGGGAGGCTGTGTTTGTCCAGCTCACTGCTCCAGTATCCTGCACAATGACCGGCACACGTCAGGAACACTGTAGACGTTGTCTGAGGGGGGTGAATGCTGTTCTTGTCCTGTCTAGGCCTTGGGGATACCCTTTGGCTGCAGTGCAATGGAGCTCTGAAGGCCTGAGCTTCAGGAACCATCTGTCTGGCAAGGGTTGTGTTTCTGGAGGCCTCAGTGGCCTGGATGACAGCCAGGCCAGAGCCAACCATCAGGCACAGCCTTTGTCAGATGTGGCAGGCCTGGCTGGCACTAACAAGTAGAGGGAAATAGTTGGAATAGCTTTTATGAGGGTGCCCTTGTCATGAATTTCCATGGAAACTGAGGCTGCCTAACCCATCACCCTGGCATAAGGGAAAAGTATAGTGGGAGCATCATGAGAGTTGGTGTTAGAGGGAGCATGAATGGAGGAGATTTGCTTCCTCTTCTATAAATGAGTGGGAACTCATAGAATTTTTTTTTTTTTTTTTGGTGGGGGCTCTTTGATTCAAAAACAGAAACAACTATAGCCTTTTAGTGAGACTTTAGGGTATACCCAGGACCATCGTTTTGCTTCATCCTTCCTGCCCCCTCTCATAGGCAGCTGTAACTCCGCTGATTTATAGATGAAGCTGAGGCTCACAAAGGTCCAATGACTTGCCCAAGGCCACACAGCCAGGGAATGGCAGAATCGGGATTCAAATCCTGGTCTGCCTGTCTCTGGGATATAACGGGGGATGGCAGGGTGTGGGCGTGGAACACAAAGACCTTGTTGGGGGCAGGGCTGCTCCTGGGGATGCATGGCATGGGTGGAGGGTTGTCCATGTCCTTTCCAAGAGCCTGATGGTTGGGCAGAGTTGGCAAGGGGAACTCATGAGTTCCCTTGCAAAGCCAGGTTCAAGAAGCTAAGGATTGGGCCCAAGGCATCCAGGAAGCTTGAGGCCAAGCCAGCTATACCTCCTGACTCCTCGTCCAGTGCTTTTTCACCCTTCCTTTGGGAAAGTGGTCATCTGAGCCATCTTGGAAAGGCTGGATTATATTCCATTTGAGTTTTTAAAGTTACATTGATTACGGTTTTATTTTCTATTAAAAGAGGAATACACGGTCATTGTGGAACCATTGGAAAATATAAGAAAACACAGATAAAAGAAAAATAAATCCCATTGCCTACCATCCAAAGATCACTGGAACCAAGCTAACATTTGGTTGCTTTTCTATCAAGATGTCATATTTCACCTTTAAGGGTTATGACTTCTTAGGAGATGGAATATGTGCCTGGTATTTTAAAAAATAATATTTTAAATGAATTTTATTGAACTATGACTTACATGCAATGAAATGCACCCATTTTAAGAATATAGTGTAGTGTAATTTGACACATGTATACACATGGTAACCATCAGCATGATCGAGACAAAAAATGTTTCTATCACTCCTGTGACCCTTTGCTGTCAGCTCTCCCTTCTCCGCCCCAGGCAACTCCTGATGTATTTTCTCCCACTTGAAGCCTGTTTTGTTTATTTCAGAATTTCATATAAATGGAATCATATAGCATATATGATTATGGTTTGCTTTTATACTCATTGTAACGTCCTTGAGGTTCACCCATGCTGTTGTGGGTCATAGTAGTCTGTTTTTTTCGGTTGTGAAGTGGAATTCCATTGTCTGAATACACCTCCACCTGTTTACCTGTTCTCCTAATGGGTGACCTTGGGCACCTCCATTTCCCCTTCTATAAAATGGAAGAAAGCTTATCTACTTTATTGGATTGTTGTGAGGATTGAGTTCCTATGAGTGATGAGGAGAGTGCCTGGCATACAGCAAATGCTAAGTGAACAGTGGTTTTTATTGTTCATAGTGATAATAGTTTCAGTTATCTACTGCTGTGTAACAAACAATGTCTTAGTGGAAGACATTGGAGTTGTTTTCAGTTTGGTGCTCTTTTGAATAATACGAATGAATGAATAGATAAAAGGGGAACCTCGATGGCTACTGCCTTTGTTGCAGCTTGGACCTCATGTGTCTTGGCAAGCGGCTACCAGGCAGCCACTGCTTTTGTTTTGAGGTTTGGATGCTTTGTTCTGGGGGCTCTGATCTGCTCAGCACTGGCTCTGCTAGCCCTGTTTCTGGCCTTGCTGGGCAGACCCACCAGCTTGCTTCATTCAAGCTTCAGGAAGTGGCCTCTGTAGAAAAAAAAAAATGTATAAGCGGCGGGTGGTGAGCTTTAGGCCAAGTGAGCAGATCACTGGAGCTCAAAGCCCCAAAATAGATCTTTCTTTGCTAAGTCTCCGAGCGAGCGGGGGCAGTGGCAGATGCTTTGCATAATTTCCTACTCAAAAGGAAAGGTTTTACTGTGAACAACTTTTTGGGATGAAAAGAAAAAACATCTCAAAAAGATCCAAGTTTTTTTCTGAGCAACAGAGTGAGAGCCAGACAGGCCTGGGTTTGAATTCCAAGTCCACCATTTGCAGGCTGGGTCATCTGGAGCAAGTACCTTCACCTCTCCGAGCCTCAGTTTCCCTGTGTTAACTGTCAAAGATGAGACCAGACTTTGAGGTGTGTATACAAAGTACCTTGCATTACATTGGACACATGGTGGGATGCTGCAAATATAGTGTGTCTTTTTTTCCCCTTCATTTTCTCTTCTTGTCCTAGAACTTGTGCCTCAGTTTCTATTAGCTTCCTAAGCATGACAGGCAAGAGGAGAGGGGTAAGCTTTGGCTTTTCTGGGAAGATGCTTCCCGAACTACCTTTGAAATAATTAATGCACTCCACCTCTGCAGATCACTGGTGAGGGAGCTGATAGGTATGTATTGTAGGCATGAATATTATCCCCAAATATGTCCATGTGCTAATGCCTGGAACCTGTGGATCTGCTCCCTTATATGGCAAAGGGACTTTGCAGATGCAGTTAAATTAAGGATCTTGAGATGGAGAGATCATCGTGGTTTGTCCAGGTGGGTCCAATGTCATCATAAGGGTCCTTATGAGAAAGAGGCAGGAGGGCCAGAGTAGAGATGATGACATGATGGTGGAAGCAGAGGTTGCAGTGATGTCCTTTAAAGGTGGAGGAAGAGGCCACTAGCCAAGGAGAGCAGATGGCCAGGCCAGTGGAAGCTGAAAATAGTAGGGAAACACATTTTTTCCTGGACCCTCCAGAAAGGACCAACCCTGTCCACACCTTGATTTTAGCCTAATGAGACTGATTTTGACCTTGGAACTGGAAGAGATTAAATTTGTGTTGCTTTAAGCCACGATATATATGGCAATTTGTTACAGCAGCAATGAGAAACTTATACAACATGCTAGGTTTATTATGATTTATTTCATAGGAAGGTAACCTCTCAGATGGTGGCGTTTTTATGTTTTTGCCTATCTGTCCTGGATGGACTGTTGCAGTCTGGCCTTTGGGACGTGAGGTACTCTGGCTCCCCTGGGGTCTGGTCAAGGCGCCTTGGTGTCCGTGGTCATGTGGCCGCAAGCTCCTGTGGCCAGGATAGCTGCTGCAAAGAGGCGTCTTCTCTCTCGCTCTCTCAAGCAGGAAGAGAAATGAGCTGTGTGCTGCCAGAGGCTGGGCTTCCTCCGTGCTGCTGTGGCCCAGCGCCTCTGCACTGGGGTCCAGGCGGGGTGGGCGTGGGGGTTTACTGCCCGTGTGTTTTCTGAAGCAAGCTCCTCCTCATCTGCCGTGGGTTCGTGTTTAATTTTTTAAAATAATTGCTTCATTGTGATTCAGGACCAAACAGCCCCGATGTGTTGGATACCATTACCAGTCTCTGCGGAGAAGCAGGACCTGGCTCAGCTCTGTGACTCTCTATTGGAACCTGTTTGGATCTGTCGTAGACCGCCTTTCCATGTTCTTCCTGTGCCATGGTTGTGAGGTGATAGGATGGCAGGATTCAGTCATCCAAATTCAGTAATAATTGTTGTAATTAGGGAATAACACTGAGGTTGAGAAATGAAATGGCTCGGATCACATTCATCTCACTGGTCGTCATTTTGTGACCTATGCCTTTTCCTTCTCCACGACACCCTCTTCCATGGGATGATGACTCCTGTATAGGAAGTAGATAGTGGCCTCCAAAGGAGCCCATGGACCTGTGAATTTGTGGCCTCACATGGCAAAAGGGACTTCGTAGATGTGATACAGGGGCTTAAGATGTGGAGATTCTCCTGGATGATTTGGGTGGGCACCGTGTCATTACAGCAGTCTTTAAAAGATGGAAGAGCGAGGATAGGTGGTCAGAGTCAGAGAGAGCGAGCAAAACATCTGGCTTTGAAGAAGGAGGAAGAGTCCGCAAGCCAAAGGATGTACTCACCCTCTAGAATCTGGAAAAGGCAAGGAGACAGATCCTCCTTAGAGCCTCCAGAAAGAACACAACCCTGCTAACACCTTGATTTTTAGCCCAGTGAGACCTAGTTTGGAATTCTACCTGCAGAATCGTAAGATAATAAATTCATGTTGTTTTAAGCCACAATGTTTATGGTAATCTGTTAGAGCAGCAATAGGAAACTAATATACTCCCAAATATGCGCCTTTGTCTGAGATCCTTTCATTGGTCCATTTGGTAAATATTTATCAAATACCAATCATATGCTAGATACTGTGCCGGGCGTCGAGGTTCCCAAACTGAATGAAATAATGTTCTGTCCCTTAGGGGTTCACAGTCTAAGCGGGGAGATAGACAAAAACGTGATGATGCCATGACAGGGGTACATGTTGGGTAGAGAAAGACATGAAAATCAGACTGGGAGCCACAGAGGGTTTTTCACTGAGGGGACCTTTGAACTTAGAGTAGGAAATATGGAAAAATCCAGTCGCCTCTTGATTCTCTACTTGGACATCCAGTAAGACCTTCAAACTCAACCTGTCCAAAATGGAGCTTGTCACCAAAACAATTAAGGTCTCCCCCTTTTAAACTTTCTCTTGTTTCCCTATCTTGCTGAGAGCACAGGCCCACCCACCCTGCTGCCCATGCTAGAAAACTGGAGCTGTCCGACCTCTCTCTCCTTCACGTCCTGTGCCAAGTCCACCCCAGGTCTGTGGGTCTCCTCCCCATTCAGAGATGTTTCCCTCCTGCCAGGGGCAGAACACGAGAATCCCAGGCTCTGGGATGGAGGGGCCTGAGGAAACATGCAGAAAAACCTGTTTGTACAAGTAGCAGGAGGCGGTAAGTGTCACGGCCAAAAGGGCAGACTGTGAAGGTGGACCTGTGGGTTCAAATCCCAGCTCTGCTCTCACCAGTGTGACCTTGAGGTCAAGTTGCTTCATCTTGAGGGTCTCAGTATCCTCAGTGATGAAATGGGAATAACAGCAGTACCCATGTCCTAGGGATGTTTTAGAATGAAATGTCTTAATGTATAAAAAACACTCAGAATAACATGCTCAATAAATGGCAGTGGCAGTTGATAGAGAAGCCACTAAAAATTGTAAAAGCAGCAGCCACTTACTGTGTCCTCTGAGTGGTTTTATTAACCTCTGTCTTTGGGGCTTTATAAATTCTCCTTATGTCTCTTGATGAGTCTCCCCATTACTTTTTCATGGGACCCTTTATGTGGGATGCATGGGAAGGTGCCTGGTGAAGTTGTGTCTACCACAGTTCTAAATAGTCGATGGGCTGTGGTGCTCTGGCTGCTTCTCTACAGCTACAGTTAGGTTTTCAGACCCAAGACTAGGACTTGGCATTTATTCTTTTAAAATCCCACCTCCTCTGTTCCCCATGAGCCATCAGAAACTCGACTACCTGTAGGAGGCCAGGCAGATGACCTAAATAAGAGAAATGGGCCAGCTCAGGGGACAAATGACAAGAAACACAGGCCGTAGAGTGGGTGAGATGACAGGGCAGGTGGGAATTGTGGGAGCATGGAGCCCGTGTGTGCCCCTTAGAAGGTGGGCACAGTGTATCCAATGCTGCAGGTTCAGGGGTGGACTTATCTGTGGCTGAAAATATAGATCATTGTTGTGAAACCACTTCATTTTTAAAAAGTGCTGACTCAAATATCTGCAGCCAGCTGCAGTTCCCAGGCCAACGATTTATAGTCTGGTTTAGACTGTTGAGGACTTTTGTGATTCTCAGCAGTCTAAACCAGACTGTTTTGTGGCACCGCCTCCTTCTTTGCTTGTATTGATTGGCAGTTCCATGGGGTCCACTGAAGATCCTGGGAAGACCTGCTTGTGTGATGTCATGCAAGTTGTGAAACTCCTCCGAGACTCAGTTTTCCCATTCAGAAGTCGGTCTTGGCCTTTCAGAGCCACTGTGAAGCTCCGACAGGGCAGCCCTTTTTCATAGTGCCTGGAGAAGGGTGTGTTACATAGAAGGTTTCAATAAGTATGAGTCTCTTTCCCTTCAATTTTCATTCCTTCTCTTTTCCAAATTTTCAGATAGAATAAAAGGTACTGAGGAAGGCCAGAGCTTGGGGTTCATCATTAGAGGCCCCTTTCCAGAGTGACATTGCATGTCACCCGAGCGTCCTGACACCTAGCCCACTGTTTTTGGTTTCTTGTTTGTTTGCGTTGGTGTAGTTCAGACTGGGGTTGGGTCTGCAGGTGCACCGAGGCAGCGTGGCGTAGAGGGGAGAGACCGCTGCAAGAGAATGGATTCTAAATCCTGGTGAGTGCCAAGGCCGTGTGGTCATAGAGTGTTTGCTGTTTCAAAATAAAGTAAGGAGGGCAGGGTGTTGGGAGCAGAGTGGCTGGAAATGAGGTCAGTGAGCTGTGGGCTCTTTATAGAGACTCTACTGCAGGGGTCCTCCACCCCCAGGCCGTGGACCTGTACGGTCCGTGGCCTTTAGGAACCGGGCTGCACAGCAGGCGATAGAATGAAGCTCCATCTGTATTTGCAGCCACTCTCCAGCGCTAGCATCACCGCTTCAGCTCCACCTCAGATCATTAGGCATTAGATTCTCATAGGAGCACTGGTCCCTGGTGCCAAAAAGGTTAAGGACCACTGCTCTACTTTGTCTTGTGTTTTTAAGTTGTTGTTTTTTTTTTTTTTTCAACCAACGCATGTTAAATATTTAGTATAAGGCAAGCTACCATGTAATCATCACCCAAATCCATTGCCAGTTCCCAGGAGCCCCATGTGAGTCTTTCTGATTACCTTTCCTCTCTTCCTAACTAGTTCTTTGTTTTTCCTTATGGCTTGACCGTCTGTGTACAGCATTTTGCTCTTGTCGAAAAACAGCTCAGGAAATTTCTCTAGTTCAGCTGACACAGCCTAATACGTCCTTTTTACTGGTTGCATAATAATCCATGGTGTGGCTGAACCACAGTTAATTCAGCTATTCCTCTACTTTTACTGTGTTTCTAGATATTTAGTTTTGTATTTAGCCACTGCAAACATTGTGATAAAGGGGGCTCATTTTTTCCCTATTATTACAAAAATAATACCTGCTTGCTATAATGAACTCAAGTAATATAAGTGAAAAAAAGTTCTCTATCATTCCCCCAAAACCAGTATTAACCATTTTGTGTATTTTTATTTTTAAATCTTTCCTATGTGTATATATCCACATATACACACACACTTTAGTACGTAAGTTTGTGTACAGTTTCTTGAACAAAAATAGCATACAATGCCTGTTGTTTTGCAGCTGGCTTTTTCTTTTACTACCCTCTGGGTTAGTAAGCTTTCTCATCAGTACACATGGATCTGTTTCATTCTTTTTTGAAAGCTACCTGATGTTCCAGAGGGTGACTGTGCTGTAGTTTATTTAACCACAGTCCCTTGCTAGTGGACAGGAGGTCATTTCCAGTCATCCAAAATAGACATCCCCTGTACCCACATCTTCATGCACCTGTGCTGACACTTCTGCAGGATGGGTTCCTAGCAATGGAATTCCTGGGTGTGCACACAGAACATTTTAAAAGGTTGTATCGTATTTAATAGGTTGTACCCTCTGAAGAGGTTTTATCTCACCAGCTGTGGCCTGCTTTAGAGGGATCGTTGAATGAATTCTCTGTTGTGAGTGTGAATCTCCTAGACATTTCTCGACTCAGGAATAGTTAGAAAATCATAGAATGTGGGTTTTAATGATGATGAGGGATGTGCCTCAGCTCAGCCCTGTTTTTTCTGCTTTTGTGGTTTTCACCCATTCATGAGCTTTTGTTTCTTTTGATTATTTTAATTAATACATGTTTGAGTTTTTAAGTTTGAAATATTTCAAAATACATTACAGAGCATAAAAAATAATATAAATGATACATATGCACCTTGACCCAGTGTTACCAACTCTTAGTATTTTCTTTATCCTATTGGCTTGAGATCTTTTTTTGTTAAATGTTATAGGTAAAGTCCTCTGTCATTTCTCCCAGAAATAACCATTTTGTGAAGGTGGTGTGTACCATTCTCTTTTGTGTTTTATGCTTTAAATACATTGGAATAACTGGAATGAGTTTGTGTCTTTTATATAAGTCATTACCATTTATCCAAATTTAAAACTTTTTGCAACTTTATCTTGCTTAGCATTTTTTGAAAATAAACTTTTAATTTTGAAATAGTTTTGGATTTACAGAGGAGTTGCAAAGATCTCAAAGGGAGTTTCCATGTACCTTTCCCCTAGGGGACCCCATCTTACATGATGAATTTGCCCAGACCGAGAAATTAACACTGGTATATGACTATCAACTAAACATCAGAGTTCACTGGGATTTTACCAGTTTTTTCACTGTTCTTTTTCCTGTTCTGGGATCCATCCATTGAGTTGTTTTGATTTATCCATTTCGGTATGTATAGATCTTTTATAAATTTCTGTAGAGCGATCCATTGATGACAGGAGCCAGTTTCTCACTCTTCTAATGCTGGACATTCTTGTCGATCTCCTTTTTCCTCTGTAGTTGTAAGCAGCCTGCCGTCAGCATGGGTGTGAGTTTCTGGTGGGAGTATGCTGGGGGTGGAATCACCCGGTGGGTGGGAGTGTGCATTTCCAGCATAATTGGTGATTGCCAAGTTGCTCCCCAGGGGCCTCCTTCTGCCTCTTGGTGAGTCCCCACTTGGCACCAGGAACTTTTTTGAACACCGGATACAGAAACGAGTAGGACCGTTCCTACCTTCGGGGAGCAGGGAGATAGAACTAAATAAATAATGGCAAGGGCTGCAGTAGACTCCAAAGGACCCCAAAGGGAATTGGATGAATACAGTGGTGACAATGGGGTGGGTGAAAAGGTGAGGGTGTGGAGCTCCAGACAGGTGGAATGATTGAATGTGTAGTTGCAGAGTTGGTGTGATCAGGATGTGTAGACAGGAGAAGTGAGGTATGTAGGCCCCAGGGAGCACACACATGTTACAGCCAGTCACCTGCTCTTCCTACAACACACCATGCACATTTCCCTCTTGGAGACTTTGTACTTGGTGTTTGCTCTGTGTGGATCTGTGTGGATCTGCTTTCACTTCTTTCAAGCCTCATAAAAGAGGGCACCTCCTCCAGGGAGGCCTCCCAGGTCACACCTGTAACCAGAGCTCCTCTCCTGCCTCGTCGTCCACCATGCCTCACTCCGCTTTTGCTTAATTCTTACAGCATTCATTGCTACAAGGTATATGTACTGATTGACTTATCACTTTGCCCTCCTCAGAATGAAATTCCTAGAGGGCAGGGATTCGGTCTGTTTGGTTTACTGCATGTTCCCAGCTCCCACAACTGTGCCAGGCACATGGGGCCTCAACAGCTCTTTGATGGAAAGAGTGGATGGGCATTGCCGTCACCATGATAATCTGTGGACAAGAGCTGCAAGCATTTAGCACCAGCTGTGTATCGTGCACTCCGCTCATTAAATCTTCATGTCGCCTCTGTGAGGCAGTGCCACTTGTCATGTCTCCATCTTACCTGGAGACATGGAAGCCAGAAGAGCTGTGCCTGGCAGTGACACAGTGGGGCCGGAATGTGGACCTCTGCCTGACCCAGAGCTCCAGTCAGGAGCCCAGACGGGTCCCTGGCAAATGCTGGGACAGTGTGTGTGCAGGGGCAGGTTGTGGGCTTCGGCCCCCGACAGTGGGTCAGACAAGCATTCATACCCTTGGGCTACACTTAGATCTTCTGCAGGGTGGACTTAGAAGGGACCTGCCTGGGCTGGAGTGCTTGGGGGACCCTCTTGCCCCAATCCTGCCTTCTCTGAAAGGGAAGGAAGACTCTCACCTTCTCGCTCACTGTAACAGGAACTGCCCCCCTCCTGCTCCCCGCTCCCCCCCAGTCTTGGTTTGCAAAACTCTGAGCCTGGTGGGGAAATGAAGGGCTGGCTTGCTAACCACAGTGAGGACTCATTTGCAAAGGCAAAGCAGGGACAGTGGGGCCCTTCTTTGCCCCCAGCAGAAGGGGCTGGCTTCTGTAGGCTGCCGTCTTGCTGCAACCAGTCACACTCCACCATTAGGCTTGGGAACTTGGAGACAGTTACCAGCTGTGGGCTTTATAGTCTTTCATCCTCCATCTTCTCCTCTGTTAAATGGGAGTAATAATAATATAATAATAACAATCATGAAGCTCAAGTGAGGAAATACATGTGAAGCCTTCTCTAGTGCCTGATTCCTCATGAATACATGAGGGACGTTAGCCATCATTATCGTGGTGGTGGTGAACACAGCCGACACCCCTCTCCTGGCCTCAGCTCCACACGGTGGCCTCTTTTTAGGAGTAATCTTCAGGTTAAGCACCAAGGGATTAAAGGAATATTGCCTAATGTATGCTCTTCTTGTTTCTAGAAGAACTTGCCATTTTAAACTTCGGTGAACAGTCAGATTTGGAGGTGACTGAGGGCATAGTGGAGGCCAGACTTCGTTTCTACAAAGCTGAAGAATGAGGCAGAGGCTGGTCCTACTGCCTTGGGTCTCGTCGGGGAGACTGTGGATGTCCAGTTAGCTGTAGGGGAGCAGGGTGGAGTGCCAGGACAGGAAGGTGTTCACGTGCCGGAAGTCCAGGAATCCCCATCAGGGACTATTTGAAGGCTTCTCGTGTGCCCAGTTCGCATGGTGCTGAGGCTGTAGTGCTAGTGCAGGGAAGGTAGTAATTACTGTAAATGTGATGAGAGCCAGGAAAGGGGAAGTTGAGAAGAGGAAGGGAAGCCTTCATCGAGAGGGGGCATTTGAGCTGGGCCTTGAGCCAAGATGTATGCTCTCTCCTGCCCATGGACTCCTTGGGGGACCTGTTCCTTCCCTACAAGAAAAGTATGGGCACCATGTTTGGGGTTCAGGGACCCCGTGAGGGCTCATGGACCTCAGGTTGAAAAAATCACCCCTTTAAAGCATGAGGAGTTTACTTCCGGGGGGAGGGATTTCTAGGCCAAGAGGGCCTGGGAGGGGGTAGCTGGGCTTGTGTTGGGTTCACCCCAGGGCTTCTGGAAGACCAGGCCTTCTCTTGCAGTCTGTCCATGTCCCTCCAAGCCACCTCCCTTGAGCATGGCTCTGTCAGTCAGCCTGAGGGTCCTGAACCAGTGTTCTGGCCAACATGGTCCAGACCCTGCTGGCAAGGTGGGTGGGCCTCTCACCCTGGGGAGCAACTGGAAGCCCCGGCCTTTCCTGATCATTAGCAAGGTGGAAAGGTAATTCTGCCAGTTTTATATAATGACTGCCATTGACAGTGGGAGCCCTGCATACTTTGGCATCTCTCTCCACCTGTAGATACATGGCTTAAAAGAAATTATCCACTTTTAGCCAGAATCTAACCCATTCACCCCAGGGTTTTCTGAGAGGCCATTGTAGGGCAGCCCCCTTGAGAATGGATATGGGGCTGGAAGGTCTGGGCTCGCCTGTCTGTCTGCAGGTCTCTCTCTGTGAGATGCACCCACATCACTGCCTTGCTGTTTTTGGCATCAAAGCCCAGCCAGGTGGCTTCGAGTAAATGACTTCACCTTCCTGAGCTGTCGCTGGAAAATGGGGGTTTGTTCCCAAGGTTGGAGGGAGGATTAAAGAGATGGTGAAGTCAGCTCTGGCACCTAATAAATATTTCACAAGGAAGGTCTGGTCTGTTCTCTGTCCAAGTCAGGTGTTTCTGTCCTGGGCTTGACCTTGGCAGGGCTCTGTTTTCTGCTGGCAGAATTGGTCGGTCAGTCTGCGTGAGCATCTCAGTGCAGGAGCTGGTGTGGGTGGCACTGGAGAACGCTGGCTCTGGAGCTGGACCTATAGGGCTCTGGCCCCAGCTCACCCAACCTGCTGGAGCCTCAGTTTCCTCTTCTGCAAAATGGAGGTGCTGATAACAGTGGCCACTCACTTCTTAGGGCTGCAGGAGGCACCTCTGAGGTGATGGACACCAGGCACTTGGCTGGTGGTCAACAGATCACAAGCTCTCAGAGCTGCTACTGCCTATAGGGGTTCTGGGCCAGGGTCCTTCCAAGGATGCTTCTGAGTGGAGGACTTTTTTAGGACCCACGTAGGCCAGGGCGAGGACTGAGCAAGGGAGGTCTTCATCTTTCCTGTGTAGTGGTTACGAGTGCAGGCTTGGGACCCAGACTGCTGGGGTTCAAATCCTGGCTTGACCAGTGTGGCCTTGGACAAGTCATTGACCTTCTCCCTCAGTTTCCCCATTGAGGAATGCAGATGACCATTTCAGCCTCACATGAGCACACGTGTGTCAGAATCCCTAGTGTGCTACCCAGCTGTACTAGATGTTTCTGTAAGTGTGGCGTCTCGTCTCTCTTTTCCTCTTTGGCTCCTTCCAAAGCCAGGAGGTCCCTCATAGAAAGATGAGGATCGGCGTTTTCCATAGGAAGATTCTACATCAGTCAGCCACTATGGTTTTCTTTATCTCAGCTGGTCAAAGTTGAGATCATTGTGTTCTCAGAACCTCTCTCATCCTGTAAAACACAGAGGACAGACTATCAGACTCAAAGAATGGGTGTCTGTTTCTGTGCAGTGTGCTGGCTGGATGGACAGGGAAGGGTGTGATGACACACGAGACTGTTGTTAAAAGGGGAGTTTACATTTGCTCTTCTGAGAGCGCTGAGAAAGTCGATTTTTTTTGTGTGGGGACATTTTTCATAGAAATTGTGTTTTCGGCTGTTGTCTTTGTCTTTTGCGAATGGGTGGGCCCCCCCAAGCCAGGCCCATCAATGCCACTTCCTCTGGGTTTCAGTGACTGGCTTATCAGAAGGCTGCATTGAGCATCTATTTCTGGTCTGGCTAGAAATAGTGTGGATCCCGGAGGAAAGCAGAGCATGGAGCTGGCTCCTAGAATAGAGAAGTGGCAACGGGGAGCGGGTGAGGAATGTGCTCCCCAGTGTCTTGAGGGCAAAGCACAATTTCCAAATAGTGTCCAGGGAACTCGACTCAGTGGTAGGGGCATGATTCCTTTGCAGTTCCTCTATGATCGTGTCAAGGAGAATATCTGTTTGGTACTGGCATGCTTTTTAATACTTTGTATTCTTTTTCTTAATTAAAAAAAAATTTTTTTTTTTTTTAGGCAAGGCAACTGTTGATTGACCTCACAGATTACAAACCTTGTCAGTTTATAATCCTTTATTTTTTATTTTTTATGCCTACAGCATCTGGTCTTCCTAGGTGGTCTCCCATCCAACCAGGCCCAACCCTGCTTAACTTCCAAGATCAGACGGGAATGGGCTTGTTCAGGGTGGCATGGCCGTGACAATACTTTGTATTTTTTAATTGAAAAATTAATCCAGATAATTATAGAGGCCCATAAAGTTGTAAGAAATAATACAGGGAGATTCCATGTAGACTTCACCCCGTTTTCCCAGTGATAACATCTGCAGAACTATGGTGTGAGGTCACAGCCAGGATATCAACATTGATTCAGTCCACTGCCAATTTTCTTTAGATTTCCTCTGTTTTACTTGTGCACTCTCTCTCTCTCTCTCTCTCTGTGTGTGTGTGTGTGTGTGTGTAGTTCTATACAGTTTTATCCACGTGCCAGTTCCTGAATCCACCACCACACTTAAGATTCAGAACAGTTCTGTCACCACAAGGATCCCTCGAGTTCCCTCTTAATAACCACTTCTACCTCCATTTCTAAAATTTGAACGTCTCTTTCTGAAATTTAATAATATAAAACATACACATAGTAAAATCCACAAATAGTGTAAGCTCAAATTTACACATATGTGCACGTCTGTGACCGCCCCCCTCCCCAGAGTGGATGTGGACCGCTCCCCAAGCTCTGAGATGTCCTGCCTCCGTGAGGTCACCATCACTCTGACTTCTTTCTGCACCCGTGAGTCCTACATGGCTAACAGCCTCACTCCCTCCAGCAACAATTGCTTCTCTCCCTCTATAACTCAGAACCATGCTGAGGTCTGTGCTTTTGGCATCAGCTGTTTCTAGGCAGAATTTAGTAATATTGTCCTGTTTCCACTGGCTTTGTTATTTTACAATTCCTATTATATAGGCTGGGTGGGACTGGTTTTCTTTTTACCAAAGGCATAAACTCATTCTTAAAATGTATTCAAATGGAAAAGGTGAGTCAATTTAAAGACAAATATTAGACAAACAGTGCCAGCACCATGTAGCTATTACAAACTTTATACAGTTGATAATCACATGACAGATATTTGAAAAATAGTGTCAGAAGCCTACATAGCCCCCAAAAAGAAACAACCCAATCCCGAAACCAGTCGATCCAGTGGGAGAAAAAAAATATGTGTATAGTCTTTGTACAATGAAAGACTTCTGTGTAATTTTGATTTACGTACTGGTTTAAAGCAAAGCAAATTAAAATTTTAATAGGCCATGTATAAGGTGGTCAGTCCTACCTTTAACATCTAAACAGTTTTGTCATCTCTACACACCACTTGTTTTATACCTAATACATGTTTTAAAATGGACTCGCGCTTTTTAACTTAAATTTACATAGAAAGAACTTTGATCTCATAGTTTAGAGGTGCTGGATGTGTATTTTTTCCGATTCATATTAAAATGCTTCATATTTAAGACACAGAGTGTGGCTACCATTTAAAGTCATCTTCCATATTCTCAGTTTCTGGCGAGAGGGAGAAAATATCAAATTTAAATGACACTGTAATGATGAGTATTTAAAGAATCGTTTGATGGTCAGTGTTTGGGGTTTTAGCTGGCCAGTGCATAAAGCTCCTCTTTTTCTCTTCTCCTGAGTTTGGAAACAATTGAGAACTGAAACACAGGTAACTGATAAATGGCTGGTCCTGCTTGGAATTGATCTCTGGCCCCTGACTTGTTCACTTTGTCACTGGCATTGTTGGACACCCACAGGCATCTTAGGGGCAGCCCCCTCTCAGAAGCAGGGAGAAGGGCAGAACATGTGGTTCCTGGGGCATAGACTGGATCAGAACTGGACCAGGAGGCTGATCTGGGCAGGCCCAGTTTCTTCTTCCAGACTCTTCTGTCAGAGAATGTTCTCTCATCTCCTGGGGAGAGGGAGCCTCAGCGGTAGAGGGAAGAGAAGCTGGGTCAGTTTCTCCAGTATCACTTGAAACTCTTGAACACTCATATAACAATAGTTCGTCAACCATTTCCATGGGAATACAAAGCACTATAGTGACCACTACCTAATTAATTGAGTGTTGTTCTGAAAGAGTCTCTTCATATGAAAGTGTGAGGCTGGAATATCCTGCCAGTTGTCAACGGTCTGAACGGTTGTTAATTATTTTTTAACAAGGAAGATGAGGGTAGCCTTTCCCTCATCTCTAGGCTTTAACATAATTTTTAATATCTAAAATTCAAACAGTTTACATTTTACCAAGCTCTTTCAGATATATCTACGTATGGGATAGATATTATTTTTCCATTTTATAGATGAGAAAGTAGAGGCTAAGCCAGAATAAAGAAACTCATCCCAAGTTGCATAGCTGGGATAGGTAGACTTGGACTTGAAGCACATAGCTGCTAGATTTTTCTAAAGTTGGGCTCTTTCTACGCTCTAACTGCGTGTTCTGCAGTGCATCCCACTTATTTATCTAGCTTCAAAGTCAGATGCTGTTATGTATGTGAAATAACCTAACAACCTAGGTTTTAAAAGGAGGTTCCTTCACTGAGACAGAGCAACACTGAGACAAAGTGAAACTTCCAGCAGTGGTGAAGGTGTTATTGAAAGGTGATACGAGAAAACATTCATCTCAGTAGCTAAACTAATCTTGCCTGAGACCCCCTGAGGGCCACACAGTTTTTATTCAGTGTCATTGCATCTTGGTTGCAGAGAAGCTCAGTAAAGGAGATATCGTTATCACTGTGTGTGCAGGTGACTAACCCAAGCTCCCACCTGCCATGGCAGAGCAGAGCTGGGATTTGAACCAAGGTCTCTGCCCTCCAGGACTGAGGAGACAAGGCTGTCTCCTCCCCCTTCATCAGGTTAACTCCAGCCTTCAGAACTCAGCCGGCGCCATGCCCTCAGAGAAGCCTTTCTTCCTCTGGCTGGGGAGAAGTCCCACTGTAGACATTATTCTGCTCCTTTAGGTGTTTAGCATGGTTGTGTGTTCTTGTGCTGCTTTGGACAGGGTCTGTCCTCCCTTGCAGGCTCTGGGCTTCTGAGGGAGGGGACCAGGTCTGTCCGCTACATCCCTGCTCTCAGTGTTATGCTCAGTCACTACCTGGCTGACTGAATGACAAAGTAGGAAAGGAGGATGGAAGTACATGTGGGAAGGTGCCCAAGCCTTGCTTGTCTCCTTTCCCCTTGAATCTGTTTGAAGCTTCCTTGAAGATACTTTGTTAAACTTATTGGCAGATGGTGCCACTTGAGGTGTGGAAATTGGAGAAAAGGCCATGTGCCTGATGTGAAGGTAGGAGGATATTCCAGGTGGGGAGGCGGACAGCCTGAGAGTGGCCCAAGATAAGAGTGGGAGGAGAAAGGGAACGGGAGTTTGAAGAACAGGGTCGTGGGAACAGACAGCAAAGGGGGTGGTGCAGTCAGGCGGGGAGCAAGAAGGGGCTGAAAACCCAAGCGACGGGTGAGGAGGGCGGTGGGAGGTCAGCCGGACCTGAGGAAGACTCGAGGTGATGCCGGGAAGGGAGGTTGTGCAAAGATGAGGCCTTGCCTCTGTGGTTGTGTTATCTCACTTCTTTAAGCAGGAAACACTGCTGCTGAGCCCCACCGCACAAGGGTGCAGGGTCTGACCTCTGGCCACCAGAGCCTACTTTGAAACTAAAGTCGGTCATCTTAGTGACTCCGTGCTCTTGGCAAAGATTCCAACCAATGAAGATCAAACCCCTCTGCCTGCCACTGGCCCATCATCTTTCCCACCAGTAACCCCTATTGTCAGCGAATTGGTGGGACTCTTTTTTTTTTTTTTTTTTTTACCTTTTCTCATGCTTTTACACACATGTGTACGGGCATCCCTCCTTAGCTGAGCCTAATGCATTCTTGAAAACATGACAAAGAGCATCTTTTTTGGACAGCAGTATATTATATCATATTACGTGGATACAAATATGATGCATTAACCAACTGATTGAAAAAAACCCAAAACACCCTTATACACCTAGGAACCAACCCATCGAATATTTCTGCATTGACGGCAACAAATACCTTAATATTTGATGCTGTAATGAACTTGTATTGGACATGTTTGTAAAAAGTACATAGGGTACTGTATGGTATTGGTTCTGAAATTTGATTTTTTTTCCTTGTCCTCTACTTTGTAACTTAATAGACGTGACAATGAAATAGTTTGTTAAAAATACATCTAGATTGGACTCTGGTTGTTAGAAGTAAATGCTAAGACTCAAGGACTAAATTGGGTGGGCAGGACACTAGGTTTGATGTGCGATGACTTTCAACATGAAACATGAAAGCATGGACACACTCCTCCTTTTATAGACCGATACACACCAATATTTTCATTAGTGCCTGTACATGAAGGTCCTAGAGCAGGTATGTGATCTGTGTGGTGCATTTTGGGTAAACTATGTTTGCACGGTATAGTGGATATTCAGATAGTGAGAAGTTGAATAGTGACAGACACCTGTATACAATATGTGCATGCACACGTGTCTGCATATATGCGGATAAGCACACACACACAAGCGCATATCCAGTATCCTATTTACATAAACCACTGTAGAGTTTGTTCCACATCGGTACAGGTGGATCTGCCTCCCCGATTTCCACAACAGATAAATTGAGAGACTTTTATGCCTAATGTGAGTCCAGTTTTATTCAGTTGCATTAGTAATCTTAAAAATAATAGCTAATAAGAGCTTAAAAGTTACTACATCTTTATTAAAATCACTAGGCACTATTTAAATATACATACACGTGCATGCAGATGTATACAGACACACTCATTTAATCTCCAGAGAGCACTGTGTGGGAAGACTATTGTCACTTCTGTTGGTCATGTGAGGAAGTGGAGGCATGGAGAGGTGAAGGTCCCACTCAAGGCCACCTGCCATAAGCTGGGGTTCGAACCCAGCTGAGCTGGTTCCAGTGTCCATCCACTAATCACCAGTCATGCTCTTCTCATGATTTGGAAGGCCCCTGGGAACATGTGGGTTTGCAATCTCGGCATTAAGATAGAAGGTGGTTTGGGATTAACCTGGTTGAGTGCAGAGGGCCTTGCGCCTGTCACTGCTGGGCACATCAACAGAAATGCCCAGCGGGCCCCTCAGACTCTGCCAGTTACCAAATAGAAACCATCCCCACTGGTGAGGGATTTCCTTCCTACCTCCTTGAGGCTCCTGGAAATCCAGGGGGTGGCTGAACAGTGGGCAGCCTTCTGGTGCCTTAGGAGCTGGCCCCTACTTGCTCAGATGGCCCAGGAAGTTGTAGTGACAACTGTAAAGGGCTCGGTGGTGGCTCCACAACCACCTTCTCTTGGAAGCCCCAGCCACAGACTCATGCCCAACAGGTGACTTTCCACCTACCTGTGAGTGCCTGGGTTGCTGGCTGGGCACTTCACCATTACACCTGCAGGGTGCAGTCGGTAGGGGATGGCTCTCCACTCCTAGGAGATACTGAAGAGAATTGAAACTAGTTCAAACAAACTCGTACGTGAATGTTCGTATGCACACTATTCATGGTAGCCAAAAGGTGGAAACAGCCCAAATGTCCATCAGTAGATGAATGGATGAATAAAATGTGGTCTATCCATACAATGGAAGATTATTCATCCATAGAAAGGAATGAAGCACTGACACGTGCTACAACACAGATGACCCTTGTGTGACATCGTGATAAGTGAAAGAAGCCAGACACAAATGACCACGTATTGTGTGATTCCATTTATATGAAATATCCAGAATAGGCAAATATACAGAGACTGAAAGTAGATTAGTGGTTGCCAGGGGCTGGTGTGGGGCTGGTGTGGAGAGTATGTGTTTTGCTCTGTGGTGATGAAAATGTTCTTAACTTTGGTGGTGCCTGCACAAGTCTGTGAATATACGAAAAGCCACTGAACCTCACCCTTTAAGTGGATGAATTGTATGGTATGTGAACTATATCTTAATAAACACACACACACACACACACACACACACACACACACACGGAGGAAAGGAGGACACACGAGAGAGTGGATGTGCACTGATATTTGTAATTCCAGAACCACCTGCCGATCTGAGCCATCGTTAGGGCATGGGATTGATGGGGGCAGTAACATCTCGTCCTGTCTACCTACAGTGGCTCTCCTGGGCGAAGCCAGAGAAGTTCTATCTTCAGTTACTGGGACTTGTCCACATGCATCACTGTTCTGCCTGAACTAGAGAGATAATGGGCTTTTGACCCCTTCGAAATGCTGATCCCTGTGTCCCACAGGGTGGCACAGACATCAATAGCCTGATGGAGCAGAGGCTGCCATGGGCTGACTCTGATCACTGTTGCATTTGCTTCTACATGTTGAAGGCAGTTCGGTGTGAACAGAGCAGCCCTCTGCCTGAGGCCTTGGAAGTTAAGGCCCCCAGAAACAGTCCTCAAGCCACAGCAGGTGGAGGTTGGGGAATAAATAGCCGAGCCCTTGCTCCTCAGTGGGGCAAACTCTGAGGACTCCCAGAATATCCCATGGGCTCAGCTCCAGGTGCCCATGGGGGTACCAGCTGGATAACATGGCAACCTCCTTATCCATGTCCTTATCCACTCCTTTCCCCTCTCATGTCCTCCTCTTCTGCTGGTATTTCCTGGGATCACCTTCCAGATAAACTGCTTGTGCTCCGATCCTCGTCTCTGGGTCTGTTTCTGGGGAAAACCAAACTAAGACACCTGAGAAACCGAATTCATTCATTCAGTAGATACCTGTTTCTGCTCTGAACCAGGTTGTGATATAGGTAGCAGAGAGACTCCAGTTGTGAACAGAACAGGTACTCTACCTGTTCTCCTGGGACTTAGAGGAAGGAGCGGATACACAGGTGAACAAGTAAATCTATAAATACAAATAGTGCTAGTGAGGAACTTTATAGCACAGGTATAAAAATAATAGGATGAATCAATGCAGGGAGGTGGGAGGGAAGTCAGTGTTGAGATGAAGTCACTTAGATGAGATCTGATGTGGGTAGGAGGCAGCGTGTGTGTGTGCGCGTGCATGCGCGCGTGTGGTGGGAACTGCTGGTGGAGCACAGTGGGAACAGGGCTGCATATCCTCATGTTGCTCTTAAAGTTGCTTGTTTGACCACAAGAAGCAATATAAGCGTTCGAATCCTGACTCTTCCACTTGCTGGCTGGTGAACCTTGCCAAGGTACTTTAACCTTTCCATGCCTCAGTTTCCTTACCTGTAGTAGGGACAGTATCGTATCTGCCTCATATTATTGTGAGGATTGAGAAGTCAGTGTAGTGGTGCTGTCTCGCCACTCCCAGCTTGTGTTACCAGGCCTATCCACACTCCCTCCCTGGAGCTGCTGGAGGCAGGGAGGATATGAGGCCAGCCTCCCTCCCTCTGGGAGAACTCATTTCTCTTGTGTGATCCATGCTCCAGAGCCCCATGCAACCAGGCTGAAGGCGGCCCTGTTCTGGGACCACAGCCAAGTTTAGCTTTCTTTTCTGCCCCATTCTGTCCCTGCACTCCCTTCTCATCAGGAGAAGCAAAAGGCCCAGAATATCCCACACAATATTGAAGGAGAGCAAAATTAGATGCTACCCTACTTCAAGATTTACTATAAAGCCCTAGTTAGCAAAACAGTGTGGTATTAAGTAAAGAATAAGCAAATAGATCAATGAAACAAAATAGGGAACCTGGAAACAGACCCACACAAATATAGTCAACTAATCTTTGACAGAGGAGCAAAAGCAATTCAATGAAGAAAACATAGTCTTTTCAGAAGTATGGTGAATAAGCCAGTACTTATCTGGGGAGAAGAAAGAAGGAAGTGGTCGGGATGATGTAATGGAGGTGACCAGTCCTGGCTGAGGAAGGTGGATGCCTGCAGCCCTCTCTTGGGACATGGCTATAGCCTCTGAAGGATGCTCACTTACACTGAAGTGAAAGGAGGTGGTGTATGGATGATCAGGGACACTTGTATCGTTAGAGTGGCTGTTTCATTTTATTCTCTTTTCATCTCTCATGTCTGTGTGTGTGTGCGCGCGTGCGCATGTTTGTGTCTCCTTGTCTGGGTGGTTTGTCCTCTGTTCATGTCTGGTGTCTGTCCCTCCTTTACACTGTTTGGGTGTCTCTTTTTGCGTTTGTTCATCTCTGTGCATGTCTGTCTCTCTGTGTCTCCTTCTCAGTCCCATTTCCAGTTCTGTCCCTGTCTGTGTCCCCGTCTCTCAGTCCACTCTCCCTGACAACAACTATTTATTGGTCCCTACTGTATCCCCACCCTCTCTGCTTGGGGTGGGGATACAGTGGTGAGACAAGGAGCACAATCTAAGGGGAAGAGCTCTGAATCCACGATTTGCATTAGTGAGCAATTGCCTCTTGTCATTGCTGTGGGGGAGAGGGGCTTGGTCTGTATAATAGCAGGAGCCGGAGGGTTTTCTGTGAGTTTGATAGTAATTGAGCTGAGATTGGAAGGGAGAACTTGGAGACAGCCAGGCTAAGAGCATTCCTAACAAAGCCAACAGCATGTGCTAATGTCTTGTGATGGGAGTGAGTGCAACTCACTGGAGGTTCTGAGATTGGACCGGTGTAGCTGGAACACAGAGGTTGAGGGCACACAGGGGTCAACACCCGGCCTTGGTTCTTAGCCCTAACAGCACTGAGACACAATAGGAGGTTTGAAGGCTAGTAGTGGCCTGAGCTTATCTGCATTTCATAAAGATGACTCTGGGGGTAACTTCTGCCTACTTCAATAGACCAAGCAAGAGATAACAGTAGCTTGGATTATAGTGCTGGCCATGGAAATGGATCAAAGTTGGCAGATTCAAGAGCAATCTAGAAAGTAGAATTGATGAGAATTGATGATTGCCTGAAAAAATGTTATGTTATCTGATATTTTTTTTAGTTTCGTACATGTGTCAAATTTTTATTACAATTTTGCCGCAAGGTAAAATGCTCACTAGGCTAGGTAAAAAATTCTCTCTTGGAGATATTTTATGGGGAAAGAGACTGGTTAGATAATCATTGTTTAACTAGACAGGAAAAGAATATTTGCTTTTAGTCACTAGATTCTTGACTGGCAGTCAACTGGTTGGGTGAGTAACTAATTTCTGAGAACAAACCTTAATCTTTTATGTTTTTAGATTAACTGCAAAAGCAATTTAATCAGCAATGCTAATTTCCTCCTAGAAGGTTGTGAATTTCAGAGTACACAAAGGATCTATGTTTTATTGTTTGTTTTTGAGGACAGAAGATAAAGAGATAAGACTCCTAGGTTTCAGGGGTGGGTGAAGAATGGGGGTGTGAACCTCCTACCTCTCTACCTGCCCAGGGTTTATCGACATCATCTCTACTCTCAATTATAGGGTCACCCAGAGTTGATAAGTAGTTTTTAAAACTTTTTATCTTGAAACAATTTTAGATTGATGCAGACATTACAAAAATAGTAGAGTTTCTGTATCATTCATCCAGCTTCCCCCCAGTGGTAATGTCTTTCATAACCATAGTTGTCAAACCCAAGAGATTGACACTTTACAATATTATGAAATATACTACAGACCTTAATGAGTTTTCACCATTTTTTACATGCATTTTTTATTTGTTTTGTTTTTGTTTCGGTACATAGTTCTATGGAATTTTATCACGTGTATAGATTTGCATAACCACTGTGTCACACAGAATGCAGAACAAATGTTATTTATTTAAAGTCTTTTTATGTTACTTCATGACTCTCGTCCTCCAAAGTGTTTACCATCTAGCTAGAAAGCAGAAAGTTTTCATTTATTCCATCTTCTCCTATGATTTCATTCTCTGCACCCCCACCCTGTTGCTACCTGTAAATGGCCGTGAACTTTTCCAGTTATTTCCACCCTGACTCTACAGTGCCTTTGTTAACCTGTCTAGACTTGGTCTCTCTTCTTCCTTGATCCCAGGTCAAAACCGAAATCTTCTTCCCTATCCTCTCTTTTCCAAGAATACCTCTCTTTCCTGCTTCTCTGTTCAAGACAAGCACTGAGATGTATATACCAGGACTCTTACGGTTGCAAGGGACAGAAACTCATCTCACACTAACCGAAGCTAAAAAGAGAATTTATTGGGTCATATAAGTAGCACGTTGCAGGGAAGAAGTGGCTTCAAGTCTGACTGGACCCAGGGGTTCAAATAGCGCATCAGGGCTCGATCTTTTCTTTCTACGCGGCAGGCAACACGGTCCCTGCTGCCCCCAGACTCATGTTCTGTCAACCAGGTGGCAGCAGCAGTAGCAGCAGCAAGAGAAATTTTAGGAATGACTTTGGCCAAATAAGTCCCAGAAGGATGCTGATGGGCCCAGCTTGGGCCACATACTCGTCCCTCAACCAGTCACTGTGCCATGGGTGGGCATCTTGGTCATTCTTAGTACTCTTGGCCCTGTCTTTGGCTTATCATGGTGGGAGTTCGGGGGGATGATTAGCTTTATCTGAAGCACATGGAAAGGGTCTGTCCCAGGAGAAGGTGCTCTTTTGACAGAAGATAGGGGAGGGAGGGACTGGTTGAGTTTGTCTCTTTGTGACAGGGCACTGTTCACTGGTCATCCTATGGCAGGAAAGGGGGTCTCCTTTGAGTCTGGATAGATTTCCTCTTTGTTTCTGTTATCTTTTGCTGTACAACTATGCCAGTACTTAGTGGCTTAAAATGACAAGCATTTTATTTATTTGCACGTTACCCTGTGATTTTGGCAGGGCCGAGGGGCTGGGACAGCTCATCTTCATTCTGGGAAGTGAAGGAGTCTAGGGTGTGTGTCTGGGGTTCAGACGTGGGGCTGCATCCTCAGGGGGAGTAAACTCAGCTTCTAATTGGCTCATGTTAATTTTCTTTTAGTGGATATCATGGAAATAAAGGAAATCCGCCCCGGGAAGAACTCCAAGGATTTTGAGCGTGCAAAAGCAGTCCGCCAGAAGGAAGACTGCTGTTTTACCATCTTGTATGGCAGCCAGTTCGTCCTCAGCACACTCAGTTTAGCAGGTGGGTGCATGTCCAGGTGCTTTTCATCCTCCCGGTGCCTCAGTTTCATTCCTAGGACATTCTCTAGTCACAGGATACTCACACCTGCCTGCCCACCAAAGTGTGTTTGGGGGCATCTTGGTTTTGAATCCTAGCACTGCCCCCCTTCTAGCTGTGTGCCTTTGAGCAAGGTGCTCAACCTCTCTGAGCTGTAGTTTGCTCATCTGTGAAATGGGGAGAATCGTAATGCTGACTCTTTGGGATGATGTAAGGATTATGTGAAGGGCCTGCCTGGCTCATGCTGAGAGCTAAAGGCAAGGTTACCCAACAGAGGTGGTCTACACCATTTATTCAACTTAACTGATTTGAAAGAACTATCTTGAAATCTTCTACCTCACACATGTAAACATGCACACACATGGTGTAAACACATATACACACATACATGAACACAGAGTGCACACACATACACATGCACACACACATGCACACATAGACACTCATACATGAAGGCGAGATTTCTGGCCATCCCTAAGAATCTATCAGAAATCCAAAGTGGCCTCTGAGAGACCAGAAGAAGAGCCGTGAAAAAGCTCAGGCATCTTACTCAGGGTCAGAAGCTTGGTGCTACCTTCAGGTCCAATCCCAGAATTTATTGACTTAGAACTATATGCACAATCATGACTAATAAGAGGGAAAATAAATACCATTAAAAGTAGACCAAAGTGAGGGGAAACTATGAGAGATGAGCAACATTAGGGACATTTCATTTAGGGTCCAAGAGCTTTCATTGATTTAATTTCTCATTCGTTATTTCGTCAGGCATCTTTTGAGCATAGCTCTGAGCTCCATTGTGCCAGATGTCAGGCTATAAAGATGAATAAGACCCAGTCGCTGCCTTTAAGGAGTTCACAGTCTATTCAGGAGACTGATGTGTAGACAGGAACTCACAGTGCACTGTGCTAAGAGCAGTAGCCCATGCATAACACAGTAGCCCATGCCTGAATCCAGGGAAGGCTTTGTAGGGGAGATGACCTTTAAACTGGGTTTTGAAGCATCAGTGGGAGGTGGAAGGCAAGAGGGAGGATGGTCCAGGGAGAGGGCGTTGCCTGTGTGAGGGCTTGGAGGAGAGAAATAGGAGAGAAATAGCAAACTGGATGTGGGAAGTGATGAATGCATGTCTCATTGATGGCATGTGGCAGGTGGCGGAGAGGGGGCAGGAGAGGGCCTCATGGTAATGAACCTTCAGAACTGTGTCTGCTTAGCTCCACCGCAGGCCGAGACTTGGCCACAGTTCTTGGTAGGGAGACGATGAGAACCTGAGCAAGGCTTGGAGACCAGGATGCCAGCTGTGGTGTCTGTCCCACTCCGAGGTCCCTCTTCCAGAGCTCTGGTATTCAAGTTCAGGTAGAGAGATGGGCAAGACGTAGATTCAGATCCCAGCTTCTCACTTACTGGCCCTGGGGCTCTTAATCCTCTGATTAACCTCTGAGCCTTGGTTTTCTCCTTCTCTGTGTGGGAAGAATGAGAGTAGTAATGTGGGCATGGTCGCGTCTGGACTAACGAGAGGTGCCTGTGGTCAGGAGACATTTGATGGCTTGATGAGGTGTTTGCATTGCTAGCTCCATTTCATTGATGAGGAAGTGAGGCACAAAGGGGTTGACTAACCAGCTGGCTGTCACACGTCGCTGAAGTGGTGCAGTGGAACTTGGCGGTGATGCCAAGCTCTTAGCCACCACATGTTGCCGCTTTCCACCCCTCTCTCTTGCCTTGGTTGGAAACAGAGGAAATGCTCAGGGCTGCTCAGGATTGTGGTACAAGTTATTCGACTATTCTTTTATTCCTGAATCATATTCATAAGCATAGGGTTGAAAGCTAAAACTTTTTAAAAATTGCCTACTTATCACCCCTGCTGGAGAAGGCTCATCATGGGCATATGGCCTCATCTCAGACACAAAGCAGGTCTTATACTCTTGACCGTGTAAAGGGGATGCCTTCTTGGTGCCCTCCTGCAAAGTGACAAACTGGCACAGGCTTTTGCTGTTTTCCACGGTCTGTATGGGGTTGGGAAGGCCGGGGCTGGGGTGTCTAAGCAGAGGTCTTCCCGGAGAGTAACACAGCATTTCTGTTCCCATGCACCTGCCCTTCCAGCTGACACTAAGGAAGATGCAACTAAGTGGCTCTCTGGCTTGAAAATCTTACACCAAGAAGCAATGAGTGCATCCACACCCACCATTATCGAGAGGTATTGGCTTTTGCCTGTTTATCTCTATTTTCACTCATTCATTTATTCTGCTCCCTTCAGCCAACATAGATGAAGGAAAGAAAAAGGGGCCACTTCATCTAGGAGGATCACTGAGTGTCCTATATGCTAGCTATTAGATAGCTAATAGTGGCTGCGGACCCCCTGACGTCTCACTAAAGAGCCTCTCTCGGTGCTGGGCCTTGGCCTGGGCCTATTGGGGAGAGGAGTTCATTGAAACTGAGATAGAAACACCTTGGTGTTGTGTTTGAGGGGAGCACGGGGAGGGGTGCCTTCTTAGAGGATTGGAGGCATTGAGCTGACTCATCAAAGGACAGTCAGATGCAAGGTCCACAGTTTTTCACCTGCCACTCAGGGCTGTCTCGTCCATGTCGTGGATGCCTGGATGGGATTGGTGTATGAATTATTGTCCTCCCTTCCCCTATAAACCAAAGCCCTCCAATTTCCACCATTTTTCCTACCATATTTTAGGGGACTAACAGAATCAGAGGGAATTGTCAGTTTAAGGAACGCCAGCCTCTAGGAGTTGAAGGGGCCTCTTGGCTCAGCTAGGACATTTTAACCATGAGAAGAAAACTGCTTTCTGAGTTAGAAAGTTGGAAAACCCTTCTCCGTTTCCTTTGTCTCCATCCCATCAAACTCAGACCTGTACTATTTTATAACTGTGTCTCTTGCTCTCATTTTTTCCTTTTATCTATCTATCTGTCTGTCTGTCTGTCTGTCTATCTATCTATCTATCTATCTATCTATTTATTTATTTGCCTCAACTGTCTTCCCAGTTGGCTGAGAAAGCAGATTTATTCTGTGGATCAAACCAGGAGAAACAGGTAAGATTCATTCGTATTTTTTGTGGGTTTCCCTGGATCATTGTGGACTCCGATTTTCATTCTTTCTTTAAATGTTCCAAGGGGGTTGGATGGAGCATGTTTTGTGATGTGGGAAAGTCCTCATGAGGTCAGATTTAACCTACAAAGGGCCAGGCGCTATATTAGGTGCTAGGGGTTGACGGCAACACAGTTTCCCCACGTGGAGCCACATTCCAGTGAAAAATTCGAGTGCATCTGCAGAGACAACTTCTCCACCACAGCGCACTTGGACTTCATTACTGAGGCCACATCTGAACACCTTAGTGTCCAGGGGAGAAATGGAATCACCATAGCATCTGCCCTTACTTTGTGGTAGGGGAGAGATTGACCATAAAGAAGTAAACCAAGTTAAATAGCAACAGTTGTAATGGCCGGCAGACATGAGACGGTGGCGTGATGACATGTAATTCAGTGGACTTGTCCTGTTCACTTAACAGTGCCTCTTGGAGTGTTTCCATGTCAGCACACGCAATGGTTGATGCCAGACATTTTTTTGTAACAAATGCGGTTTGTCCTTGGATGAAGGCAGTGTAATTTCCTTATTGGTGAGAAATCATTTCCTCCTTGATGGACACAGAATTGTCCTTAGTCCTTTGTCATCTTTTGAATAATGCTGCCATGAGAACCTTTGGGTTTAGACATTTTTTTTGTTTACTTGTGTGAGGAGGACATGCGCAGGATAAACTCCCAGAAGAGGAATACTGGCAGCAAAGTGTTTTCTGGTCTAACATTTTGAGGGAGGTGGGAGCAGTCTACATTCGCCCTGGTGGTGTGGGAGGGCGCTGGTTCCCCTCTGCCTTTTACCACTTTTGACTTTTGTCAGTCTGATGGATGAAAGGCAACAGTGAATTTCTTAGCTTTGCATTTTCTTTCTTTATGAGTGAGGTTGAACATCCTCTCATCCATTTTTTCTTAGGTACCAACCAGTGCTTATTAATAATGTAATGATAAAAACTGCCACTTATTGAGCATGCCCGGCACTGTGCCAAGTACATTATAATCATTGTGTCACTTTAGCCTCACATTAGAGCTTTTTTCAATTTTTAAACGTTTTTCCTTCCTTCCATTCTCTGTTAAGATATGTCAGTATCACATACGAGGCAGCAATGCACCTCTGCCAACACTCTCCCCTTATTCGTGAAAGTCTTTCCAGCTCCAAGGTGCCTTTGTGTCAGCCAGTGTCCTCCATCACTTATTGGTGTCAGAGCTTGGGGGTGCCTCCATGGTCTCTCTACACACACCTGATGGGGTGATATGGAAGCAGTAAGCACAAAGTGCTGAAAAGTTTAGTAATGTTGTTAGGTCAGCCAGCAGCTCACATCCAGCAGCTTACTCTCTGTCTGTCTGCCTTCCCCGGCCGCCTCCTCTTCTCATTCATCATTTACTGTGTGGTCCCACACCCTGGGCCATGCTCCGGTGTTACAGAGGTGGGTCAAATGAGGCCCCTGCGTTGGAGGACTGTTGGAGGACTTTGTGCACACTGCTCTCTTTCAGCCCCAGAGGTGGTGTCTCTCTTCTCTGTGGCTGAGGAGTGACTCATAGTTGAGTTTGGCACACGGATGGCAGGTGGAGCGTCGTAGGCCCGCGCTCCATGAGGTGGTGGTATGGGGCTGTTGATTTGGTTCTGAAGTCTGCTCCTCTGTCTTCTGTTGTCAAGAAGTGGAAGCCTCCCTCTGGCTCTCTTGCTCAGAATGGATTCTTGCAAGTCCTTCGGAGAGGTCTGTCTTTCCATCAGCTGGGCCAGAACCTTCAGCAGAGAGGAAGTCTGTTTCTGGACTTGATTCCTTGCTCCTTGCTTACCATTCCCGCTCCCCCCGACCTCCCTCCCAGTGGACAAAGCCCTGCTGTCTTTCAACATGTGGAAAATCCCACCTTTCCTGTGGTTCTATGAGGCCCCAAGGGAATTTCTCAAAAGGAACTTTGACCAAGGTGCCAATGAAAGGGCAACTGACTCCTGTTCTGCCAACTTCCCCACCTTTCCTGTCGCCCATGACTAATAATTGCATTTCCTGAAGGAAAACAAAGGAGCAAAGCAAAGACTCAAGGCGGCAGGAGGCAGCTGGCCCAGCTTGGGCAGTGCTCAGACCCCAGGCGTTTTCCTTGGCCCAAACACCCTGTTTTAATTTTCAACATCTCAGGGACAACATGGCAGCAACTGGAATTTGTTGAGAACTCGCTTTGCACAGCAATGATGCTGAACACTTGACATGCTTATAGTTATGGAGTGCTGATGGAAGGCTCTCAGACAGGTGAGCGAGGTACCCTTCAACCCATTTTATGAGGACACTGAGGCTAAGAGAAGTTAAATAACTCGTCTGCAGCAACCTACCTTCTCAGGTGTGGCACCAGGGTTTGAGGTTCACCTGTCACTACTGGATATAGCCTTCCCTTTTTTTTTTTTTTTTTAATTGTGCTCTTGAAAGCTGGCAAAGGTAAAAATCTTTCCTTCCTCATCCTGACTTATAACCAAAAAATTATTTAGATGGTTTTATTGTGGTAAAGTATACATTATATAAACTTCAGCATTTTAAGTGTACACTTCTGTGGCAGTAGGTACATTCACATTGTGTGACCGTCACCACCATCTGTCTGTGGAACTCTTTTCATCTTGTAAAGCTGAAACTCTCCTTATTAAATAATACATCCCCGTTTCCTCCTCCTCCTCCTCCTGGCCTCTGTTAGCCTCTGTTCTATTTTCTGACTCTATGAATTTAACTGCTCTAGTTACCTCATAGGAGCGAAATCATAGAATATTTGTCCTTTGTGACTGGCTTGTTTCACTCAGCATAATGTCCTCAAGGTTCATACATATTGTGTAGCGTGTGTCAGAATTTTCTTCCTTTTTAAGGCTGAGTACTATTCCAATGTGTGTATATACCACATTTTGTTTATATGTTCAGCTGTTAGTAGACACTGATTGCTCCCATTTTTTGGCTATTGTGAGTATTATTGCTGTGAACATGGGTGTTCGAGTCCCTGTTGTGCATTACTCAGAAGTGGAATTACGGGATCAAATGACAAACTGCTGTATTGTTTCCATAGTAGCTGCATTATTTTACATTCTTACCAGCGATGCACAGGGTTCTGCTTTTTTCCCCCCCTATTTCCTTGCCAAAGCTTGCTCTATCTATCTATCTATTTATTTATTTGATAATATCCATCCCAATGGGTGTGACGTAGTATTTCATTTTGGTTTTAATTTGCGTTTTCCTGGTGGCTAGTGACGTTGAGCATCTTTTCATGTGCTTTTTTTCATATATCCCCTTTGGAGAAATGTCTGTTCAAATCCTTTGCCCATTTTAAAATTTCACCTTATGATTTTAATCCTTCTTCAACTTCCAAGCACTGCCCCTGGTACCTCACAACTTTTTGTTTTTCATTTTTACACTTCCATTTATTGTTACCCTTAAAAAATACATGTGGACTTTTTAAAATTATGAAAGTAACTCATGTTGATTATAGAAAAATTTGGAAATGCTGAAAATCAGAAAAAAATGGTATAAATTTGATATTAAATGGTAAGCATCATTAACTCTGGCTATAATTTTTTTCCATAGAGTTCCATCCTCAACTTTGTTTACTTATTTATTTTACTTTATTAAAATCTGACTACACGTGTGATCTTATATCCTGTTCTTCTTTAACTATTTTTTAAATTTTGGAATGATTTTACATTGAGAAAAAAGTGGCAGAGAGAGTCTAGAGAGTTCTCACGTGTCCCTTTGCCCAGTTTTCTGTAATGTTCTCAGCATATGTTACCGTTGTCAAAACTGCGAAACCAGCATTGGTACATGATTATTAACTAAACCCTGGACTTTTTTTTGACATTCACCATTTTTTCCAGCAATGTCCTTCTACTTGTCTTGGATCCATCCCAGGACCCCACATTGTACTTAGTTCTGTCCCCTTGGGCTCCTCTGGTCTGTGACAGTTTCTCAGTCTTAACTTGTCTTTCGTGACCTTGACAGTTATGAAGACTACATCTCAGGTAGTTTGTAGAATGTTTCCCAATTTGTGTTGGTCTGGTATTTTTTGTCACAATTAGACCAGAGTTCTGGGTAGCACGAGTTGGTAGGTGTTTGGGAAGACTATCAAAGAGGTGAAGCTCTCCTTTGTAACATATCGGGGTGTATGCTCTCAACATGGCTTGTCAGTGGTGATTTCAACCTCGATCACTCACCAGCGTGGTATCTTCTAAATCTCCTTTGTACAGTTGCCCATCCTCCCTCCCCATACCCTCTATTCTTTGGGAATAAATTTTTTAAAAAGTTCAGCTCACAGGAAAGGAGGGGAGGATTAAACTATTTTGACCTCACGTGAAACCATAGAACTTTTACATTTCGTTGCAACTCTTCAGGAACATCATGTCATTGTTCACATTAAAATTCAACCAAAGGGAATTTGATATTTGGCTTGAAAAGTTGCCTTTTGCGTGTCATTTTCTTCGTGTTCAGTTTTTCCTTACATTCACATTTTCACAGAATTGTGTTCAGAGTGAGCCCTCACGGGAAGCATTTCCGAGGTCACTATAGGATTCCCAGCTTTCGAGCCACAACTCCGGCGGACTGCTTTGTCAGCGGGGGCTCCTTGAGGTCGGGGATCTCTGGCTGGTTTGGTCTTCCTAGTGCTGGTTGGATGAATGAAACTGCTCCCTTTTCATTCCCAGACATGTCATCGGCAAACAGAATGTTCCAGTTTTAGAAGCTTTCTTATGACATTTCCAGGCCCTGGGGAGGCTGGGTCAAAGGCATGAGTGTTTTAACAGTGTAATCTGCGCTAATTTCCAGTGATCCCCTTTCTGAGCCTTTAGAGTTTAGTCGTCTCTTAGCTGGGAATTAGGTTCTGAGGTCATCGCATAAGTTGAACATTTCTGTGGTCCAAATACCCCTTAACAAAGAGCCCCTGTACCTTCTATGAGGGTCACTGGAATGGCATTCCTCAGTGTGGGGCTCACAGGCCACCCCCTATCCCCAAATCTAACAGCGGTGGGCAGCAGGTGAGCAGCCCCTAGGGCTGGTAGCAGATTGCCTCCTGGGGCCATTTCTATCCCCCACCTCTGCGCTTGGCCCCTTGGCATATAAACTGAATTTGCATACGCCGAGTGTGCTGGTCAGCCTGGCAGGGGCAGAGTGAAGACTGAGTTGGGCCTCAGGAGGCAAAGTGGTGGGGGGCATTGCAGACGGTCGGCAGGTGTGTGGGCCCAGTTTTCTCCTTCAGTGGGAATGCAAATAGCTTTTGTAAGGTTAATATTTGTGGCTACAGCACCTCAGGACTCCCCTGGAGAGGGGCTTTCCCCACAGTTGTGCACAGCCTCCCCTGCAGACATCCTGCTCACTAGACATTCTGACTGGGGCTCAATAATGTGCATTTCTAACAAATTCCCAGCTGAATTTGATGCTGCTGTTCCAGGGACTCTACTTAGAGAAGCTTCTAGAGCTGCACTGACCGATGCGGAACCACTAGCCACACGAGGTTATTCAAATCTAAATTAACTAAATTTAACCGTATTTCAAGTGCTCTGTAGCCACATATGGCTGGTGTCTACTGCGTTGGGCAGCCCAGCTCTAGATCATTTTCATCATTATAGAAAGTACTGGGCAGGCAGTGCTGAGATTTGAATAGTACCGGTTGTATGAGTTTGGCAAACTACTTGAGTCCACTGTGCCTTAGTTTCCTAATCTGTAAAAGAGAGGCAACGGTTCCTATCTCCTAGGGTTTGTGTGAGGATTCAGCGGGTTAGCACGGGAAAAGTGCTTGGGCGGTGCCCGGGTTCTGGCAGACACTAATGGACGTTTATTATCGTCATGACTGCTACAAGAAGTGGGTGTGGGGGGTGTGTGGCGGAGGTGTTTGTCTAGCCTCAGTGTGGAGGTGGGTTTCCTGGGGCTGCCAGCCTCCGCTGTTGGCAAGGGCTGCGGTGATGGCACTGTGCTGGACCAAGCAGGGAAGGTGTCGTGATTGTTTAGTGATGTCTGCCGTGGAAGAGGGAGGCCTGTTTGTGGCCACTGAGGCAGATTGTTTTTGCCGTCCCTCCCCAAAAGGATTGCCCTGGTTCCTAACCCACTATCACAGGTTGAGCACATTGGAAACGGAACCTGAGATGCGGGTTTGTGTGCAGGCGGTTTACCGGGAGTGCATAGGGGTCAGCACCTGTGGAAGTGACGGTGACCGGGAGAGCGGGGCTGCTAGCACAGCCTCAGCCAGCCGCGTGGGGAGCTCCTGGGATGGCCCTGCAGAGCTGTCTGGAATGGAAGCCAGAGGGCCTGGCACCCTGACCAGTCACTGAAAGCTGGGTGTGACCTTGGCTGGGGCACTCTCTTTATTTGGTGACAAGTTCTGGACAGGGAAAACGGTGATTTGGGAGCTGCTGGTTTCCTACCCTCCCGCAGCCCGGGAATCAGCGTTCCTTTCTGGCTCAGGTCAGGGGTGCAGCACAGATCCATCCCCCCGGAGTGGGGAGTAAGGGAGGGGCATGGGTAGGGGAGTAGGGGAGTGAGGTTCTAGCATAGGAGCCCGGAGAAGCTTGGCCCCCATCTTTACCTGGGGGCTCAGCTACTCCACTGTCAAGTGAGACTTTTGGAGCAAGTGGGCTCGTGTATCCTGATGCTGAGATCCCCATGCCCCTGGCCCTGAGTTTGCTCCACTGGTCACCAGGCAGCTGCGCTGGTCCCAGCCCCCAATCTCTTTATTCCTGGATGTTGGAAAATTTCTTGGCCCTGTCTCTGCCTGAAAGTTCTGGGTTTCCAAGGGGACTCTGACCTCTCCCTCGATTCTGGATGAGCTCTGCTGGGTCACCGGCTTGGCCAGACACCCCCTGGCCCCCACCATTGCCTCGTCTCGTAGCACCAGCCCCCGCCACTCCTCTCCCTTCCTCCTGCTCTTCCTGGCCACCCAGGGGCTGGTCAGAAAGGGGTCTCAGCCATCCTGCTGCTTCTCCGTCTGGCCAGCCCCACCCAGTCCGCTAGAGGCTCTTTGTTGTCCCCAGCATCTCTCTGGGATGCCCTTGGTGCCAGTCTTGTAGTAGGGATGGGGATAGGGAAGCATTTTGCACGTGAAAGTCTCTGACATTGGGGAGGCTGTTACACTAGAGGTCAGAAAGCTGGAGGTGGGGACACTGGGATGGCCAGGAGTCCCGCTTGGTCTTCTCCAGCGGCAGCTGCTGCCTCCTCCTGCGTGGACTGGCAGAGGCCGAGTTGACCGTGTTGAGGAAACCGGGCCATTTTCTGTCTACAGCCTGGTCAGGCTTCCTTCCTCGGCCGTGCACAGCCTCTGACCTATCTGACATCTCTGGAACACAGAGCAGTTTTCTCTGGCCACACCAGTGTCCCCACCCCCACCCCCACCCCCAGACCTCCTTCTCTTGCTCTGCTGGACACTTGGCTCTGCAGCCACAAGGGACTAGATCACACGTCCCTAACCACCACCCAAGTCCCACCCCTCCCCACTATTCATGCTGTTTCCCCGAGAAGCAGTCAGATGTGCTGGTTCCAGGCAGACGCAGTGGCACACACTCATGAAGATCTCTGTGATGTGGTCAGATGACTGACTGTTTTGAGTGTTAGTTCAGACCCAGGCTCTGCTGCCACCCAGCTCTGACCTTGAGTAGCGACCCCCTAACCCCTTCCCCTCATCGCTTGTTCTGACCCCGGGGATCGGTAATGCAGACTGTGTAAGGGGTCAAGTGTAGTGACGGGTTAGGTAACATTATTGCCTGGATGACACCCAAGGCAGCCTGGTACATAGTAGGTGCTCAAATAAGATTGGGTCTTTTCCCCTCCCACTCTTTGGCCTTCAGTAACCTGCCCTTGGTTTGAACCCCTGTGACATTTCATATCTGCAAAGGTTATCTGGTCACCTGATACCATTTTCTGCCTATAGCGTGCATGTCCTACATGCCACATTCATAGCCATTCCTGAAGGGTGGAGATTAGCTTTGAGCATTAAGGTGTCACCTCCACCTCGAACCCAGGTCTGTTGTTCCTGGTTGGTGCTCACCTAATAGCTGTTGGTGGGGTCTTTTCATGGAATAAGGTGAGGTGGTAGCTGATCGGAGTAGCCAAACCCTCCACTGCTGAAACCCCTTGAGGTTGACAGATCTGGAATTTTTCTTTTCTTTCTTTCTTTTCTTTTCTTTTCTTTCTTTCTTTCTTTTTTTTTTTTTTTTTGTAGCATCAGCCTCCGAGAGTTGAAGACCATCTTGCCCCTGGTCAACTTCAAAGTAGGCAGTGCCAAGTTCCTCAAAGATAAGTTTGTGGTAAGTCTCATAGCTCAGTCTGGTGATTTTGTGAACTCAGGTCTACTTGTGCCTCTCACGTGAAACTTCTTCATGCCTCTGAGCTCTGTCACATGGTGCCCAAGAAAGTTCTTTACCTTGAGATGCATCTGTTTTAGTCCGGACAGATGGATCATGTGAAGATCTTAGGACCATGATCTCAATCCTAGCAAAGGACGTCATCCATGCAGACCACATTTACGGAGCTGCCTGACCTGAAATGTTTCCAGCAGTCCAACTTTCCCTTTCCCTCAGCATCCCGCAGCCTATTTTTCTTCTAGTAATCTGAACAAATGTGTTAGTTTGGGGAAATATTTTCAAAGATTCCTCGTGTAGGGTTCTATAGATGTGGATTTTCCTGAAAGTGTAGTTGTCAGAGTTGGCTCTTCTCTGCCCTTCCCTTTGCTTCCCACCCACCTGCCCTCCCACCCACTCCTCCGTCCACCATCCTCTTTCCATCCATCATTAAATTGTTTACGTTCTTATATAATTAAGCTGTTGGCAGATCTGGGGCATGTAAAGTCACTCCAGGAGTGATGAGGCAGAGTAAACCAGGTGGGGATTTTCAGAGTGGTATAAGGATGGAGATGATGTAGAGGCATCCTTTCTGGTCCTCAGATCCAACTCTTGTCAAGGAACCCAACAACACTCCATCCCAATAACCCTGGTTAGAGGACTCACATGACCGTGTCAGCAGCAGCCCCAGTCACAGGATTCCTCAGCTGAAAAAAGCTCATTTATTTTTGTACCAATGAGTTTCTGGAAGAGTTAATCCAGTTTATTTTTTATCAAGCCATAATTTGACCTGACCCCATCATTCCAACTAATTCAAAAAGGCAAAAACAGAGAAGGATGGAGATTGAAAGAAAAGAGAGATGGGAGAAGCATTTACCATTGATTACCACTTAATCGGAATTTTGACCTTTATCAAGCTTTTACTGAGCAGATGTTAGGTAGACGTTATCTGGCTCAGTTTCAGGGAAGTTGTAGGAGGTTAGTGATGGTTCTCCCATTTTACAGATAGAGAAACTGAGGGTCTGAAAAGGTCAAGTAAATTGCCCAAAGCCATTAAACCATTCAGGGGACAAGCCTTGACTGGAGTTGAGCTCTGTCTAATCCAAAGGTTTGGTTAGTTTTCTTATGCTTTAAAAAATGACCTGTATGTATATACCCTCTAAATATCTATAGTTGTCTATATGTCTGTAGTTGAAAGTGTTTTCGAGCCCCCGCCTCCCCCAAAGGAGGGGTTCTCATTATGGCTCTTGGAATGCTGGTCCAGACTCTTCCCTTTTGAAGGTCAAGGATGAGTCGTACCTGGTGGCGTCCCTCGTGGGTATATTCTCCAGGCAGATAAATGCAGAAACTTGTGGGCAGTTTGTGTTTAGGGGAATGCCAGTTAGATTTTCGGCGATGTTGTAAAAAAGCTATTCTATTTCTGTAAGTAGGGAGGAGGCATTCTTGTGGTGGACACCAAAGATCGTGTGGTCACTTTTTTTTTTTTTTTTGTATTTACAGGAAATAGGCGCACACAAAGATGAACTCAGCTTTGAACAGTTCCATCTCCTCTATAAAAAGCTTATGTTTGAACAACAAAAATCGGTAAGATGGTTCTTGAACGATGATCAAACGATGTTTTTGTTTCCCGTGTTTCAAAGTCCAGCACATCCCTAAGAAAACCAGTCTCTTCTGTAGGCATGGAAATATAAAGTGGGAATGACGGTGACATACCATTTTCATCTGTCAGGTTGGCAAAAATTTTTAAACATGATAGAGCTATGGGAAGAATGTGGGGCATTGGGCTTGCATGTCTTCTTGGTGGAAATGTGAATGGCTGTAAGGCTGACAGAACTTTAATCTGAGTCCATTAAAGTAAAAAACTTCAAGTAACTCTATTATCTCATTCTGGAAGGAAATTTATCGAATTATTAATAGTAACCATCTCTGGGTTGAGGGAGTATGTGCGTGTGCCTTCTTTTTATACTTTTATTGATTTTTTTATGAGAATGTATTCATAACATGCTATTTTAAAATTAAATTAAAATTACATTTTAAGATAATATGCTATTTTAAATTTAAAATACATTTTGGCCTGACAGTGGTATTTTGGGGGCTCTGTTTTAGAAAAATGAAAGCACTGGAACCTAAGAGTATATTACCAGATTGTTTATTGCAGCATTACTTATGCTGGCAAAATACCTAGGTGCCATCTGAATGCCTCTCAGTGGAGGAATCAATCGCTGGGTAAATTATGATCCGTTTACACTGTGCAACATTATGCAGCTGATTAAAAATTCCGAGTCAGTTGTGTTTCTGTTGATCTGGAAAGATGTTCATGATATTTTGTGAGGAAAGCCATTCACCAGAGGAGCTGGGTTTGATTTTTTGTGAAAACAAAACAATACAATATCCTCGTTTATATTATTTGTATGTTTTTTTATGAACAGGAGGAAAGTTGGGAAGGACGCATGCATCATATTTAGTGTTGATTTTGTGTGTGTCCTGGAGGGGTTTGGGAAGACGGGCAAGGGAGATGATTACATTTTTCTTTGCACACCTTAATTTTCTTTGACGTGTTCCAAGTAGTGCTATTACTTTTGCCAAAAAAAAAAAAAAAAAAAAGAAAGAAAGAAAAAATAAGTCCCATAAAGCATAAAGCTTAAAAAGTAGATTTGGTGCAGTGCACAGAGCCCAGTGCCTGCTGGGTGCTGTGCATGCCACAAACAGGAGCGGCTGCTGTTACTGTGGGGAAAGGGCTTTGCAGGTGGAAGAGCTGAGAGGGAGCAGAGGGTATGTGGCGCTTGGAGACAGATGGATCGTCTGTTTTCTCCAATCAGCTGCATGATCTTAGGCCAGTACTGACCACTCCCAGCCTCAGTCTTTTCATCTCTTTAATGGGGGTGGTGATTCCTCCCCGCACCCCTCGCCCTGGGCTCTGGGGAGGATTGAATGAGGGACTTGGGGTTAAGAGTGTGCATTTTTGAGTAATGCGTGCGAAAGTCACTAGAAGACCGTTATAATTGCCTTGTGCACGCACGCCTGCAGGCTAGCCGCAGGGTGAGGCCTCTTGATAGGTGACTACTGGCCATGGAGTTTGGATGTATCTGAGGTAGAGAAATAGGGGGAGCATTTCTTATCTGCCTAGATTGGGGAAAATACATTATTTTATAGAGTAAAAAGTTCAATTGCAGTGCATTCACTTTTTCACATGTTTATGTATATAATTAGTTCTCGGTTTGCCAAATAGAGGAGAAAGATTGTAGGCTTTGAGAGTTGAAGGCCTGGGTTCCAGCCGCAACTTGACCTCTAACTGACCAAATGATTTTGGGGAAAGCCATCTTTTTCCTCCTTACTCAGCCTCCCCTATGAAATGAAGGTATTAGATCAGGTTATTAGTTATCAAACTTCTAAAACTGTATAACTCCCCTTCCCCCTTTATATGAAACCTTAATAAAAATAAACATGCTTCATAAAAGCTGATCAGAACACTTTTAGGTTAAAATCTCTAACTTTTATTTATAGTCAGGTCCTTGAAAACAGTGAAAATGTTTAGATGGCAGTGTACTTCTGAAATCCAGAATAATGACAATTGCTGTCATATGCAATTGACCAGGATTGAGAAAAGCTTGATTTACTCA
>CM053508.1:108667298-108683281 GCA_028627145.1 Eidolon dupreanum | reverse complement strand
ATCCAGGCCAAAGGACTAGTCTGTTCTAAAGCCCAGGGCCTGTTCTAGGAGCAGAGGGAGGCCTGTATGGTCACACCTAGTGTCCACCTCTTGGAGCGCCTGGCTGCAATTCTGGCCCCATCCTGTGTTCTGTGACACCCAGGGTACAGGAAGGGCCAGTGGCCTGGCCTGGGCACTGATGATGTCCCTCTCTCTGCAGGCGATCTGGCCGGGTCCAGCACTGCCGGATCCGCTCCACCATGGAGGGCGGGATCATGAAGTACTACCTGACTGACAACCTCATGTTCACCAGTATCTACGCCCTCATCCAGCACTACCGTGAGACGCATCTACGGTGTGCCGAGTTCGAGCTCCGGCTCACCGACCCCGTGCCCAACCCCAACCCCCATGAGTCAAAGCCGTAAGTGAGCCCATCTTCCAGGGCGGCAAGTCTCAGGTGGCCCCCTCCATGGCTTTAGCAGGGTGTAGACACCAGTCAGAAAAGCCAGCCTAATAGGCCCCAAATTTCAACGCAGCCCCTCAGCTGGGCCCTCTGGGGTCTCTTAAAGTTCCCAGGGTGGCCACAGTTTCCAAATACCTGCTCTCCCTTACCTTTGCCCCATTTTCTCTTTCCTCTCCCTTTCTTTCTTCTTTATCTTCACAGTCTGGAGCTTCTGCGCCTTGATTTTCAGAGGTTAATTTTGCCTCAGTGGTATCTTTCTTTTTGTTAAAGCTTATTCCTATTCGTTCTGAAAGCAAACAGGGAAAAAGTAATTGTAAACGTTTCCCCTTCACTTTTTATCCAGTAAAGTGAATATCAGTTATGTCTTGCAAAGAGTTAACCAGTTCTGGGAACAAAGAAGAAAAGTTTTTAAGCAGGAGACTGTTAAAATGCACATTTCTGTGAAAGCCATATAACTTATATCAACTTTATATTCTACTTCTCTTGTTTATATTCCTATGATTGCCTTTTAAAATTTGCTATTTCACATCTTCAAAAGTAACTAAAGACCAGTTAAACAAACAAAAAAATCTGTCTAAAACCCAATTCCCTGTGTCCTCTGCCTCCAATTTTCTGAAATGCTCTGCAGTGACTCTGCCACCTTCTGGTGCTGGCTTTTCAGAGTTGGGCTGATGTGGGGAGATGGGGGTGTAAAGATTAGTTGATTTGTTCTCTTGTGCGCCAAACAGACCCACTATGTGAACATTTCACCCAAACCATGTCTTGGTGATCTTTTAAAAAATGCCGTCTGCAGAGGCGCTTTGAATGGGAAGCCCATGGTGTAATTTCCACGGAGTTTTCTGGGGCCGTATTTCAGGTGCCCTCCGATTGAGCCCACTGTTTCCTCTCTTCTTGGCCGTTTTCCTGGCCCATGCTGCAGGTGGTACTATGATGGGCTGAGCCGCGGAGAAGCAGAGGACATGCTGATGAGGGTTCCCCGGGACGGGGCCTTCCTCATCCGGAAGCGAGAAGGTACCGACTCCTACGCCATCACCTTCAGGTAAGCACACGGGCCCGAGCCTGCTGCATGCTCTCTCAGAGGCGGCTTAGACAGGCCAGGTGTGGAGAACAAAGGAGGGGCTACAGCTAAACCTCACAGTGTCCTCTCCCTAGAGGGTCAATAGCAACAACAATAACAAAAGCAGCCTACACTACTAATATGTGCTTTCAGTGTGCTGGGTACGGGTCTGTTTTCTTGAGAGTAATATATTAACTTGCTTCATCTTCCAACAAGTCTATAATCATGACTGTTATTTTTCAGAGGAACAAGCACAGAAAGGTTAAGTAATTTGCTGGAACATGCAGCCAGTAAGTAGGGGAGCCGGGATTTAAACATAGGTAGCCCTGGCAGCCCACATTGGTGATGTTACAGATCTGATTTTCTCCCATTTTCATTTGCTGTACAGACCAACCATCTATAGGACTGAGCGCGTACACTGAACTTCTGGGTAGATTTTCCCAGGATAGAAGCATCTGCTTTCAGATCCATGTGAAGAGATGAAATTGTTGTCTGGGTGTGCCGGGTAGGAGGCGTCCCTTGGTGGGACCAGGGGCTTCCTGGCGAACCTAAGACCTCAGCATGTGGTGCCCACTGACTTACAGTGACACAGTTCAGGAGGCCTGAAATCACCCCTCATACTCCAGCCCTGTTCCTGTTTCCTCCTCTTGCCCAGGGAAGCTTGTTTTGGCTTGACTTTGTTTATATTTTCCTAACCATTCATTCTTCAAGTACCCTCTGGGTTCCAGACACATTGCAAAGGACTTACCCAGGGTGACCTTACAGACAGCGGTCCTGACACTCACCAGGAAACAGCAGCTTTGAACCCCTAGCACTGTGGGTGAGGAAACTGAGGCTCTCATAGAGGTTACCTGAGGAAGAAACCAGAACCAAACCCATGCTCTTAACATCTTAGAGCCTCGCTGGCCTAGAGGGCTTTTGTAAAAAGCTTTAAAATTAATTTTTAATTGTATAAATATATTCTCCTTATAAAAACTGAAAACATTGCAATGAAGGCTAAAGCACCTTGTGGTTTTACTCATTTGTCCTTGTCCTGGTAGAAAGTACAGTTTTCTAACTGGTGTCTTTATTGTGTACCTATGAAAAATATATAATGCCATTTTGTGTGTAGGTAATCTGTTCTATTCTTTAAAAATACAAATGGGATCTTGCTATAGTTTCATTCTGCAACTTGTTTTTCTATTCAGCAGTATTTTTTAAAAAATTTATTAAAATATCACGGAAAATAAGCTACAGAAGCAGATGTCTCCTAGCATTTTGTACAGGGCTTTTTGAAGAAATGGCTTAAACAGGATGTGTATTTTAAAACCATAAAAAACATCTCTAAGGTGCAACATTTTAAAAAGATGAGTATAGTCACTGCTGTTAGACAGTTGTAATAAAAAGATGCTTTTGGCTATAAAGTTAAGGTCAAAACTTATTTTCCCAAATGTTTCTATTCTTGCTGATAAAAGCTAGTAAGACCCAGGAGTGTTCTGTTTTGGAATTTTCCTGCCTCTTATTTCAAATAGATGAAGAAATAAAAGACTTGTTTCCTTTTTGCGGAGCGGGGCGGGGGGGAGGGGTGGGGATTTCACCATTGTACTAGTTGGGTACATCTTCCCAGTGGTAAGATTTAAGGATTTGGGCATCAAATCCCAGAGTTCTAGAGTAGAGACTGGCAAATGTTTTCTGTAAAGGACTGAATATTTTAGAGGCTGAATATTTTAGAACTTGCAGGCCAAATGGTCTCTTGTAACTGGCTCTGCCATTGTAGAGTGAATGCAGCCACAGGCAATACATAAACAAATGAGTGTCTGGGTTTCAATAAAACTTTATTTACAAACTCATGATGGGCTGGATTTGGCCTGTGAGCCATAGTTTGCCGACCCTACTCTGAACACTAGGATATTCCCAAAGTCAAGTCCAGTAGTTGGGGAGGAGTGGAAAGGTGAGAAGAGCTGTTGAGTCACTCTATTTCTTCTGAGATACAGGTTGTCTTGTATCTGTTTTGAAAAGACCCACATCATTGTATTCCATAGGAGCGCTACATCCTGTTTATTATCTGTAGCCAGTCTTACAACTAGGTTCTTTCTAAGAGGTTGATTGTCTGACTGCCAGGATCTCAGCTTGTCAGCCTGGTGTGGTCTTCCTCCTCCAGGGCCAAGGGCAAGGTGAAGCACTGTCGCATCAACCGGGATGGCCGGCACTTTGTGTTGGGGACCTCCGCCTACTTTGAGAGCCTGGTGGAACTCGTCAGTTACTATGAGAAGCACGCGCTCTACCGAAAGATGAAACTGCGCTACCCCGTGACCCCTGAGCTCCTGGAACGCTACAATATGGTAGGAGGTTGACTCGCTAGTGATTTGTGGAATATTTTGTTTGAGGTTATAATTCATCGTTCACTCATTCAGCAAACCTTTATTGAGTACTTACCATGCATCTGTTACTGCTCTAGGGCCCGGGGATGCAAAATTGAACAGTGAGCAAAGACTCTACCCTCATGCTGCTTACAGTCTAGTGTGAGGGTGACAGATAATAAATGAGATAAAAAAAAATACAGAGCACATGTCAGTCATTGATAAATGATATGGAGAAAAACAAACCAGGCAGATGGATAAGTGGATACAGAGTGATGGGAAAGAGGTTGCAGTTCTCAAAGGTAGTCTGGGAAGATGTCACTGGGAAGGAGACATTTGAGCAGACGTTAGTGGAGGTGAAGCAGTGGGTCATGCAGCTATGTGGAGGAAGAAAGAACAGCAAGTGCAAAGGTCCTGAGGTGAGGGTGTGCCTAGAGGTACAGAGAAGAAGCCAGTGTGCCTGGAATTGAGTGAGACAGGGTGGGGGTAGAACTTAATAAGGATGGGGATTAATAGGGGACTGCATGATGTAGGCCATTGTAAGACACTGTATTTTACTCTGAGCTATTGGAGGGTTCTGAGCAGAAAAGGGACCTGCTCCGATTACTATGTCTCAGTCCCTATCGGGTGCCTTCATTAACTTATTGAAAAGAGATTTATTGTGCACCTACCATGTGCCAGAACTGATCTAGATACTGGGAGTATGGTTGAACAAGTCTGCCCTTGGGAAATTTAGGTTCTAGGCAGGGGAGCTGGACAACATACAGTCACATAAATAAGATGCCTTCAGGGAGAGCGAATTACAACTGAAGAAAATCAAACAGTATGCTGGCACAAGGGGAGGGCATTACATCGGATTGGGGTCAGGGAGGTCAAGAGAAGGCCTCCTGCAGAGGGTTAAAATGTGAGCTGAAACCTGAAAGAGGAAGCGAATCAGCCAAGGTCGCTGTGAACGGAGCTACTTCTGTGTGGGGCAGCAGCCATGACACAAGCCCCGAGGTGACTCTGAGGGACTGCGGGATGGAATGACAGCCAGGATGGGCCTTCAGTGGGTGCAGTAAACGTTTAACCAGCTCTCTGTGGAAAGAAGCCCTGGTTTGTGGCATTTGTCAATTTCTATGGTGTAAATACTTCCATGGTGGCCAGTTTCAAGCTACTGACCCTGAATGCAGGTCAGAAGAGACATCAGATGGGCTCTGGCACACTCGGGGTTTGTATTTTTACAAAGGAGCACAATGTCTGACAAATAGTAGGCCAGGAGAGGGGCCTTTCTCATTTTGGGGTAAAATTTCCAAGTTTTGAGGAACTTCTTTATAGCTTCTTACTGTCTCTACTCATGAGGCATGAATAAACTGAAGTTTCAACTCTTCTATCGGAGGGTAGGAAACCACAAGGGTGCCTGGAGCATGGACAGTTCCATTCATTTTGTTTTGTTCTTTTTCAGGAAAGAGATATAAACTCCCTGTATGACGTCAGCAGAATGTATGTGGATCCCAGTGAAATCACTCCTTCTATGGTACAGTGCTCACCTTTAACTCACACTATTTCCTAGTCCCCAGATTGACATGGAGTCCACCCCCTAGTTATAACAGGGCAAGGGAACATTTTGGAAAACTTGCCAAAAAATTTTTTTTCTTTTTTTGAAGAAACGATGATTGACAATATGACATCTAGTTTCAGGGAAGAGGTTAATAGAATTCCATCCAAATGCGACTATGCCTTGCTAAAATTCTGAAGTTTGACAAACCACCTTTGGGCCAAACAGTTTCTAATTAAAAGCCTTTCAAATGTTTCTTGCTCACTGACTGAGCCTGTGGTGTTTATAAATTCCATTTGTTTCACTGACCTCTTTGCAGTGTGAACGCTATCTCATGTTCCCACCCTGGCTGTTGTTTAATTTCATGCAGTTAGGGCTAGATTATACTCTTAGCCCCCAGCTCCTCCTTGCTCTGGTTTCATCTCAAATTTACTTTGGGCCCATGAAGAATAATGTGAACTTTCTGTTTGAGGGGCTGTCTGGTTCATGATTCTCAGGAAGGGGCCCCACTGATGGGCTCTGTAGAAATCCAGAGGTAGATTTCTTTTTAACTTGAAATCCTTGCCAAAGCAAATCTCCTTCAGCAAGAAATGAAGTCTCAAAAAGTTGTGGGCAAATAGAGCTGTATGCGAAATGTATTAGGGGACTTAGCTTAATTGCGAAAACTTTTATTGGAAGTGATGAATGCTTTGGCAATGAGAATGGCATGGCTTCATGTCAGCCAGATGTCAAGGGATGGTGGAGACCAAGGTAAACTGAGGAACACACAGCTTATCTCAAGGGCAGCCACTCCCCACGATCAGTCATCACTGCCTTCCTGGAGAGCAGGCACCGATTTCTCAAGACAAGCCAATAATCTGGATGTTTTATGTGAAATCTCCCCATTTTTAAATCCTGGCAACAACACCAGGTTACAGAGAAAAATCTTCCTCTACTAAGTGAGCCAGGTAAAAACATAACTGCATGCTGAATTTGATCATGAGTTGCCCAGCTGAAGTGAATGCCTTGAAAAAAAATATTACTATTATTATGAGTGAAAAATGACATAACAGTTAAAAACTTGCTTTGAAAACAAGATAAAACAGTCAGTCCTAGTCTCACCACCCTAACGCAGTAGCTGTCTGCATTTTGGGGTGTGCCATCTCTTTTGGGCTTTGCTTATGTGTATTTTGCAGTAACTACCACCTGCACCTGCCCTTGTCATTCTGCTTTGTTCATTTGCCATGTGGCCACCTGTGGGCTTCTCCATTGCTAATCTTCTTAATTACCACTTTTGTCTAACCAGGTAGGCCAAGTAATTTAGATGAAATATGTGGCTTGGAATTTTAAAAAAAGAATGTTCTCAGTGCTGCGGAATATTCTGGGTGGTTGTGCCAGTTTAGCTATGTTCCCATCAATGGCCATTTGGGTCGTTCCTGGTCTTCGCTCTTCTAGTGAACACTAAAATGAACTTCCTCACATGTGAGGCTTTGGGTATCTTTTGCATTATTTCCTTTGGATGAGTTCTTAGAACTGGAATGACCAGATCAATAATAATAGGTAACATTGATAACCAAGCATCAAGCATTATTCTCAGCACTTGACAACTCATTAATCTTCACAACAGCCCCATTCAGTGGGTACTACTTTTGTGCCCATTGTACAGATGAGGAAACTGAGGCATACAGAGGTCAAATAATTGCTGAGGTCATATAGCTAGGAAAGTGTGGGACTGGAATTTGGATCCAGGCAGTCTGGCTGCAAAGTGTGTGCTCTTAGCCACTTTGCATTGCAGCATGCCTACTTGGTCATCTGATGGATGGTTTATTCTGTGTATTTCATGAGAGACCACCTGCCAGGCTAGAGACTTACTCCTTATGGAAGCCATTATGTGGCACCCTCACCTCTACCACTTCCTTGTGGCCTTAGAGCCTGGCAGTGACCTGTGGAGTTTCATGGGCAAAGATGTAGCTCCAATCTTTATATCCACCCCTAAAGCAAGATGTGCAGGTAGAGCATGCTCCATTTGCAGATTGGGGAGACGAGTGCAGGAGACCCGGTAAGCCTTTGGTTGGAGGTTCCTACAGCAGAGATTATAGAACCCAGAGTAGATTGCTTCTTAAGGAACATCATGAACTATGGCAATAATGCACATTAATTGATTCATCTCTGAGCCGAGCCATTTACCAACTGGTTAACCTTGGACACAGATACTTCATCTCTCTGTACCACAGTTTTCTCATCTATACAGTGGCATAATAATACTGTTGCCTACCTGTCATGGTCATTGGGAGGATTAAAGGAGATACTATAGATCAAAGGCCTAGAGCAGTGCTCTGACTATAGTAAACCCTGAAGAAGTGCAAAAATTGTCATTTTTATCGTTACATGCATTATCTCATTTAATAGTCTCAGCAACCTTGTAAAGCATGTCAAGTATTAATTCCCAGTTCACATATGGGGAAACTGAGGCTGAGAGAGCTTCAAGGTTATATAGTAGTAAAGGACGTAGAAATAACTTGAATCCACATATTTGATTCTATAGCCTGTGCTCTCAGGAACAATTTTACTGGATTTCTTATAAAACCCCATTTCCTTGGGTAGAGGAGGGCAAAGTTGGTGATGTAAACAGGTTTGCCAATTTTAGAGGTTTTCCCATTAATATTTGCTTGCTGTGTGGATGTTCATTTTGCCACGGATTTATGCTTGCCAAGCAGCAAGCATTAAAGCAAATTCATTGAAGAAAAATTTTATCCTCAGTTCTGGCTTACTTGTTTCTACAGAGACTACCTTTTGATAAATAAAATGGAGGAGCACCTCAGTTAGTCCTGCAAAATGTCAGTGTTCTGCAGAAGTCTAGTTAGGGGACCTCTGGCCTAAGTAAAATATTAGTGAGGCTCAGGATGGCCAGGAATAGTGTTGAGCTTGAACTTCTGGGAGGGTTGTTGAGCATAGGCACCGAGGACTTTAGAGGTGGTGGTGTGGCTTAATCTGAAAGGCATATCGTTTCTTCATTGAAAAAATTGAGCAATTTGGGTGACTCTGAAATGCCCTTGGCTCTGACCAGGCCAGTCTCCATCCCTGCTCCCTGGTGACCTTTTGGGACTACTACTCCATCACAGTGCTAGAACTTTTCCAGCAGATGGTGCTGTAACCTCAGACTGATGCTTCCCAGTCCCTAATCAGAAGAACCACAAGTGCCTGGGAATGCAGCTGCCTCCCTCTGCTCTTGTCTGTCGGCCTGACCTTTTCCTTCTTGTTTCCCCTTAAAGCCTCAGAGAACCGTGAAAGCTCTGTATGACTACAAAGCCAAGCAGAGTGATGAGCTGAGCTTTTGCCGTGGTGCTCTCATTCACAACGTCTCCAAGGAACCCGGGGGCTGGTAAGGCTGAGCCGCTTGGCAGATGAACTTGACCGGTCCCTTCTTGGTGTTGAGACTCAAGTGCTGGCTGCGCTCTGACTCCTTTCATCTGTGTCCTGTTCTGAGCTGGCTTTGACCGGTTGTACCTTCTCTGGAAAGTGGCCTGATGCATGCATGCTCTATTTGGAAAAGTGGATAAACAATAATAATTTACATAATATCATATCACATTATGTATTAATTGTAATGGCAGCTACCACTTATTGCGGTCTTACTGTGTGCCAAGCACTATGTTAATTGTTTTTATATGTCATCTAACCAAACCCTCATTCTAAACCTATAGAGTTATGATTGTGATTATCCCTACTTTACAGATGTGGCAAATGAGGCTTTCCAAAGTCACAGAGCTACTAGTAGTGCAGGCTGTTTCCATTACACAGGCCTGCACATCATTTTAAATTCAAATGTTTATGCAATGGCTTAGTCCTGTACCCTGTGCGATGACCCATCCTGGATTGAAGAGGGCACATTTTTAGGCCAAAGGTACCTAGTTACCTCTAACCCCTTTTCACCTGGGAAAAAAAAATTCACTGCCCATCCATAGGTCCCTGGGCAGGTGGTTTCGTGGGATGCTTTCTGCCTTAGAGCAATAAGAACTTGTTTGTAACCATGAGCTCTGGCACAGATTTGAGCACCTCACAAGATCTGTACCTCTTCCTGCACAAGATAGCTGGGCCTGACCGAGAAATCAGAATAGCAGCTTGAATTGAGCGCCTCTGTGTGTCAAGCACCATTTAAAACACTTATTTCAAATAACTAATTTAATCCACACAGTGATTCCATAAAGTTCTTTCTTTTGTTACCTGCATTTAACAGACAAGGAAACTGAGGCCTAGAGAAATATAGTAACATGTCCAAAGCTGTACAACAGGCTGAGGTTTGAGCCAGGACTTCTGACCCTAGAGCCTACACTCTTAAGTCATGTGCTAGATCCAGAGGTTTTTCAAAGTCAAGGCCTTTTTTTTTTTTTCCCCCAATTTGGAGAATTCCCTCTTTCCAACCCAATTCTTACCTAGATTCTCAGAGTCAAAATCAGGTCACAGAGTTTTTTTGCTGAAGCTGGAGCGGGGTCGTGGAGCTCACATCTGGCCTCCTGGCTAATGTCCGCCCTCCCGCTGCGGCCCCAGAGCTCCCTCTCTGTGGGCTCCCAGCCCCAGCTCGCCAGCCACGGTGTTGTCCATTCGCTTCTCCCCAGGACAGAGGTGCGACTTTCCCAAGGCCCCTCTACCCAAGTGGAGCTGAAATTTGAGTCCAGGATTTCTGGCTTCAGAACCTTCTTTATGCTGCCCTTGTCTCTAAACTCATAGCCCTCCCTGAAATGGGGTCGGACCTGCTCTAGAGTAGAGTTTGTGTCTTTTGTGGCTGCTGATGTCCACGTAAAGCATTGAAACTTTTGACTTTTGGTGTCTTTGACCAAATATTAAGATCATGGTAAGAGGATTTCCCTCTAATCAGTTATCGCTGATAAAGCAGAGGATCTGTCTGAAGTGCTCTGTTGTCGCAGCTAGTGACCACCTCCTCTGGTCACTTGATCACTTGCTTGCTGCCTTTCTCCCATCAGCGGCTGGAACCGAACGAGCAGTGATGGGTTATTAACACTGCCCTGTGGGCCCTCTGATGCCCTGTTTTTATTTAGGTGGAAAGGAGACTATGGAACCAGAATCCAGCAGTACTTCCCGTCTAATTACGTCGAGGACATTTCAACAGCAGATGTGGAGGAGCTGGAGAAGCAGGTGAGTCTCCATCATCACAGGGAGGGACCTGGCAATCCTCTTCTTTGGGGAACCCCCTGAGCCATCTTAGTGGGTACATATCACATGCAATGCCATGTGGTCCCCCTGGAGCTCTGGAACAGGGACAACAGAGTGACGTGGAAATTAGGATTGTCCCCTGAGCTGTGGGGAGTGAAAGTCACTGTGACAGGCCATTGTGTTTTAATCAGGTTGTGCTGGGATGGAAGGCTTTGAATATGCAGGAGAATTCCCTCGGAAGTGAAAATAGCCGAACAGGAATTTGTCCTTTGCTTAAAGCAGCTTGCAAATAGAACACATTGAGTTTGGCCAGCTAGACACTCAGAACGTGGTTGGTGTGAATAGGCGAGTGGGCCTACGTAGAAGCTGAGTTGAGGCCCTCCTAGTAACATTACAAACCTGGTTTCTGTCCCCCACCTCCTCTCGCTCAGAAGGCTCAAAGAGCAGCCACTTCATTTGAAAGAGCACTGCACCAGGGATGAACTCTTTGTAATGAGGATTTTACGGTCCTGTTTGAGCCCAGGGAATTTCCTAAGGGAGTTGGGGCAGTCTGGGAAGGCTGCATGGAGGAAGGGATATTTGAACCTTAAAAGTCAAGTTAGAGATCTATAGCAAGAGACTGGCAGGAGGGAATTCCAGGTGGCCTAAGAAAAGATGTGGTGCTGGGAACATATTTGTGTTCCATGTGTCTGATCTGAGACAGAGTCTGTCTGTGGTGCTCCTACCCCCACAGCGTTAGCCTGGTGGAGGGGTGGGGGAGTACAAGCAGTGGACAGATGTACAGTTCTGCCATTTCTCCTGAGACCAAGATATTTCCCATTTTGCCTGTACCTTGGGATGGTTCAAATGTCCAGTGGGAGGTAGAGCTGGAAGGCTGACCAAGACCCAGAAAGCCTCAAAGCCAGATCACAGAGCGTGGTCTTGCTCCTAGAGGACATGGGGAGTCACAGAAGGTTCTGGAGCTGGGTTTTAGGAGTCCAGAGAGTGCCATTTCATAATAATGTTATAAAGGGTCTAAGACGTTTTTGAAACCAGATCCACGGAATCACTTCAGAACCTGTTCTAGAATGCACAAGGCACCTTTTTACAGACTGGAAAACGGAACGCTGAACTGCCGGCGCCTGCTCGCTGCTCGGTCCACATTGGCAGCATGCTCCATTATTTAGTGCTCTCCCCCTGGACATGTCCTGTGATGAAAATGCATTTTAAACAGTTCCACTGGCACTGTCTTTGCTAAACGGTGTGCTTTGGAAACGAGTTGTCTTTTATGATTTTTCCTGTGAAGACAGATGCGAGTTATGTCTTGTTTCTTCACAGATTATTGAAGACAATCCCTTAGGGTCTCTTTGCAGAGGAATATTGGATCTGAACACCTATAATGTTGGTACGTGCACACTTGGTTTTAGCCTGGATTCCCACCCAAATCCCCTACAGCTTGGCCTCAGAATCACCCTAGGCAAGGAGGTGGCTGTCGCTGGGTACGACCTGGATGCTGAAGCTGAATATTGGGCCAGGCTGGTCGCCGATTACAATGTTATGCCTCCTAGTAATGTCTGTAGAGTGCTAACACAGAGTCTGGTGCAGAGTAAGTGCTGGACAAATGTTAGGTGTTTTTCCCAGCTTCTTTGTCATTTCAGGGATCCTGCTGGGTTTCCCATGCTTTGTTAAGAGGAGCGAGGCTGTAGGTCAGGCTGCAATGGAGTATGGAGTTGGGAGGATCTAGTTCTAAGCCCAGCTGTCTCTCTCAGTTGCTTTAAGACCCTGGACCTGTCACTTGTCTCTGAACCTCCGCTTCCTGGCTTTTCAGCTGGGTATCAGGAAACCTGGCCCACCCACCTTGGAGTCTGGTACACTGGTGGCAGGGCTGTGATTTGCATGGGACTTCCTGAGTCCATGCCCGCTTTTAAGTGGGGATAGAGTGGCTTGTATACAAAGGGACCGAAGACAACAAGAACAATCTGGGCAAGGAGCCCAAGCAGCTACTCTTCTCTGAGCAGCCCATGTTTCCACGCTCCCTGCAGTCCATCAGTCCATTAGTCTGGGCTTCTTCCCACCAAGACCCTCAGTGTGGGGGGCGGGGACCTGAAAAATGGTGTTAGGCCTCAGATAATAGCAGCGTGAGCAACGTTCTGCTTCTAGTGACAGTGCTTTGCTTTCTCTATTTAATACCTGTTTTTTTTTTCCCTGACAACAATCTAATTGGGTAGGTAGGTGAGGGATTCTTTGTCCAAGTTAAGACTAGAAAGCCAAGCCCCTAAGTGACCATGGGCCCTGCCTAATGTCCCCAGGCAAGTTAACGGATGAGCTGTATTGCTCTTCGTGTTGTCTCCTGGACCATATTTGCAGAGCACAGATGCGTGGCTTAGTGGTTATGAAGAGGGACCTCTGAGTTAGATACAATTTGAGCCTCGGCTTTACCATTACTAGCTATGTGACCTTCCATACTTTCCCTCAACGAGTCTCTGTTTCCTCTACTATAAAGTGGGCATGACAAGAGTAGCACCCTTAAAATGTTGTGACAAGGATTAAATAAGATGTATCTGCATGTAATCTGCTTAGAATATTGCCTGGCACATGAGGGCTCAAAGAGCTTAGTGAATGTTAGATGGGATATAATTTCTCCTCTCATAGCCTTAATTTTCTTATCTAGAAGGCACTTTCTCTGCAGAGACTCTATTGCATGCCTCACTCTTAGCTTCTGGTGGCTGGTGGCGATCCTTGGTGTTGCTTGGCATGAGGCTGCATCCCTCTGATCTGTCTTTAATGGCTATCTTTCCTGTGTCAAAGTTCCCTCTTCTTTCTCTGATAAGGACACTGGTTCTTGGATATAGGGTCCACCCTAAATCCAGGGATGATCTCATCCTGAGATTCTTAGGTACATCTACAAAGACCCTATTTCCAACTAAGGTCACGTTTATAGGTACTAGAGTCAGGATGTGGGCATATCTTTTTGGAGAACACTACTCAGGCTGCTGTGTATCTTAAGCAGTAACGTGTGTAAAGAGTCTAGACACTGCCTGACACAAAGCAGATGTTCCAGTCAATGCTGACCATGATTTCAGCAATGGCGGTCGGGTTGGGTTCATGACAGAAGTGGCTCAGGCAGCTGGTCTTTGTGGCTTTCTAACAGGCTGATGAGGACTTATGTTATTCTCTCTCAAAGTGAAAGCCCCACAAGGGAAAAACCAGAAGCCTTTCGTCTTTATCCTGGAGCCCAAGAAGCAGGGTGACCCTCCGGTGGAGTTTGCCACAGACAAGGTGGAAGAGCTCTTTGAGTGGTTTCACAGCATTCGGGAGATAACCTGGAAGATTGACACCAAGGTAGGCCCTTTGTTCACCTGGGCTCAGGTGGGCCTGGTATTCTCAGGCCTCTGGCACTCTGCTACAATGTGGATGGGTCCGGGCAGCAGGAGGAGCAGGCCCGGGTGCCACAGGGAGGCGATGGGGTGGGTTCAGCCTCATGGGGGCACCAGTCATTTTGAAGAGGAAAGGAATATCGGAGTTCCCTTGGGAAGCTGGGTCTAGTTTGAATCTTCAGAAGGCTCAGAGTGTGTGCAGTGACTCTTGATGTTTGGGGCTGTATCTTGACAAGAATGTTTTGCCTTCCTTATTTTGAGCATTTTCTTTAAACACTGTTCAAAGCAGGCTGGATCCTTCATACAGTGAGTATTCACTGAGCTCGCCTCCCTGGAGCTGCAGTGGGCCCTAGGGGTACTGTAATCAACGGGACCCCATTCCTTCCCTCCAGGAGTTTGGAACTTCCACTCTAGATGGGAATGAACTCTCTTGGGTCATACTCAATGAAGCATAAGTGTTTGGCTGGAAGTGTTTTGACAAGTGAGGTTTTGGGGTAAGAACAGGAGGTTTAGGACTAGGCATATTGTAGTTTGCATCTTGGCAGGGCTGGATCCCAGGCAAGTAACCACACTTCTCTGGGCCTCAGTTTCCTTGTCTGCAAAATAAGGAGCCAAATACCTAACTCAAAAGATGAAGTGAGGATGAAATAAGATGAAGTATGAAAAGTGCTGGGCTTGGTACCTGACACAGCAAGGGCTTCAGTTCGTGATGTTATTTAATCACCACGTTGTCAGAGCAGAAGGGCATGGGGATGTGTACGGTGCTGTCTGCTCTTTCTTGTGGCCGTAGAACTGGGGAGAAGTTTTAGGGTTTCCCATGTACCTGTTCGCTTCTAAGGCAGATCTTGACTCAAGAGACTGATTTTCAAGCTTTCCCAGGACCTCCTGGGTTTCTGCAGCCTCTGGTTAGAGTTTCTGAGTCATTCCTCCTTCAGTGTCCTTGGACATCAACCTGGTCTTCCCTTCCCGCCCTGGGCCAGTCTCTGGTCACCCTGATTGACCCTTTGAACACTCTGGGCTGAAGATTTTAGAAGACTTTCTGCAGAGGGCTGGTGGGATGAGCATTCTCCCTGACAGGGCCTGCCATCGTTCCCATCCAAGAATCTAGTCAGAGGCCTCACATAGGGGTCTTCATTCTTTCCAAGGCTTGTCACACCATCACCAGTCACACGAGCTTGTGATCAACGGGCTGTTTGTTCCCACTTTTCCTGACGGGGGCCTCTCTTCCCTCTCGTGCCTCTGGTGCAGTACAGCTCTGAGGCACAGGGGGGTGCCACCACCCCAAGATTCATTTGAAAGATCATTTCCCCCCTAACTTCTAAATGTGTGTTCTCATTGCGGTTGAAGAGCTGGAATCATGATCTGTATGGCACCATTTGCCAGCATGTGACCCTCACGAGCTTGTTCTGGTAGTTGGGATTCTGGGCCCCTGTAGCCTGAGAATGGAGAAAAACACTAGTGAGAAAGCCCTTCGCAACTCTTCTCTGTAGATTTCATTCTCAGGCACCCAGCCCTTTCCTGGGACTGGGCCGAGCATAGGACCCAGACTGGCATGGGCATGGCGATGACACCCTCTGCCTGGCGCATCCCGGCTCTCCACTCCTCTTTGTGGAGAAAAATGTGACTTCACTTGAAGGTTCCCGGCCCCTTTCTTTCCTCTCCTGCATAAGGATTCTGAAATTAAGCTTAGCTGTTTAAGACTACTATCCTGTCTTTGATCTACATTCCTCTTTAATTGGTTTTGACATTTGCTAAGATTTTATGAGAAAAATTTTAAAGTCTCATTACACATGAAGGTTAAAAAAAAAACGAGTTGGCAAAATTGACTGAGTTCTCACTCTGGGCACAAGCAGCAGTATGAGGAGCTGGTGTGGGAGCAAGGGAGGGCCCCTCCTCCCCCCCTCTGGGAGACCAGCTTGAGGTGAGCTCTCAGCTTCCTGCCAGCAGCTCCTCACTGAGGCCTTACGGTTGTGCCCATCCCTAAGAATATGCTCGGGAAATAGACATCCATTTGGAAAAAGTAAAGTTATATCCTTACCACAAAACAAAACCAACAAAAATAAACCTGCTCAGGGCTCTGTAGTTTCACACAATCTCTAGC
>CM053508.1:108635767-108666798 GCA_028627145.1 Eidolon dupreanum | reverse complement strand
TGAGTCCTCTAAGAGGAAGTGGCTCCAAAGTCCATGGCATGTGTCCTGGGCTCTGGGGAGCCCTTGGGACAGAGCCGTGATGGGCTAGGCCAGAGGTGGGAGGAGGCGGCGCATACTGCAGGGAAGAGGGGTGCAGAGCCTGCGCATCGTGCTGTGGTGTACAGAGCCCAGGAGGACGTGAGCTCATGCGCTTGGAGAACCAGAGTTTGATGAGCTATAACTGGGGATTTAGGGGAAAGGACTGGGCAGGAAGCCTATAGCAGAGGATTAAGGAGAGTGGGGTGGTGACAGACACCAATCCTGGGTGGAAACGACTTGGTCAAGAATTTCAGCAGGAAAAAGAAGGAAAGAGAGGAGGGGGCAGGGGAAAGGAAAACATTCAACTACATTGAAGATCCGAGCATGCAGGAGGGCCGAGAGGAGAGAGAGGGGACTTGGAGGGGAAGAAAACTCATGCCAGGTGAGCCAGGAGGACGGGATTTCTCAGGTGCTGGCTGAGGCCTGAAACTAAAGATGGTTGGTCCCAAACAGGAGAACAACATGAAGTACTGGGAGAAGAATCAGTCGATTGCCATCGAGCTCTCGGACCTGGTCGTCTACTGCAAACCAACCAGCAAGACCAAGGACAATTTAGGTACTGTCTCCCATGACTGTCTCCCAATGTGGTGAAAACTCATTTCCTTATGAGTCTGGCGTTGTCACAGGGCACAGTACATGTGGTTCCTGCTTGTTCTTAACTGCTCTAGGCAGAGCCTCTGCTTGAATTTGTCCTCAGGGCCTAACAGGCCCTGTGGTATCTTCAGGAGGAAAAGCCTCTCACATAGTAAATTTATTTTCTACTGCTGCTGTAACAAGTTACTACAAACTTGGTGGCAGAAATCAACACATATTCCCTCATCGTCTTGGAGGCCAGAAGTCTGAAATCAGTATCACTAGGCTGAAATCAAGGTAGCAACAGATTTCAGCCACTCCCTCCAGAGGCTCTAGGGGACAATCCATTCATGCCTCTTCCAACTTCTGGTAGCTGCCAGCATTTCTTGGTTTGTGACTGTGTCACTCCAATCTCTCTCTGCCTCTGTGGTCACATGACCTTCTCTTCAGTCAGATCTCCCTCTACCTCCCTATTATAAGGACCCCGTGGTTACATACAGGACCTGGATAATCTCCCCACATAAAAGGATAAGCTCCTTTCAAGCATATGTGAAAAGTCCCTTTGGCCATATAAGGCCATGGTCACAGGTTCTAGGGATCAGGACTCAGATATTTTTTTGGGGGGGTGGGGGGCCATGATTTGGCACAGAAAAATTCAAAAACGGATCTTCTACCAAATTCTCTGGAGTAGACAGTTCTTTGATCTAATGATCCCATTCACATTTTCTTCCCCCTTTCCTTGAGCATTTTGAGTAGCTCTTATCTTTGATCCCAAGGACCTGTGATTCCAGGATGAGGGGGCCAGAGAAACAGTACCAAACCCCAGGGTTAACAGTCGCTACCAGGCTGGTCCCTGGGCACCGCCACGTGCAGGGAAAGATGCCAGACTCTGCAGGCTTGTGAGCCGTCCCACCAAAGCTGAATGTGAAGGAGCAAAGCTTCCCTCAAGCAAAGAATTGTTTGCATGTTCCCATCCTTCTCCTCCCATTCATTCTCCCCCTGGTCTGTCACATCCCTCCCTGCAGCAGTTGATTCTCCCTCCACCAAGGGGCTTGGTTCACTCATCTATAACATCTTCGATGAGAAAGTTAGATCTACTGTTGGGTTTTTCACTCCTAAGATTTCCTACCTGCTGATCCCTAAGGCCATTCCCCTTCCTCCCCCTTTCTATAATTGTACCACTTTTGCCGTGTGTAAGGCTATTGATAGTTTTAAACAAAAAGAAAATTACAACAATCCCAGACAAAAAGGCTTTGGGAACACTGGGCTCCCCTTTACTATCTGGATTTCCCAAAGGGCAGGTGCTTGGAGCAGTCCCAATTACAGCACTGTCACCAGAGCCACCTGCATGTCTTGTCAAAGTGAAAGATTCTGGGTTTCATTTTACAATGTGCTCATCCAGCTTTTGCACTAAGACAGTGCATGAGACACAGAATAAATGATGACTCCCTCTCTGTGTGCAGAAAACCCTGACTTCCGAGAAATCCGCTCCTTTGTGGAGACGAAGGCTGACAGCGTCGTCAGACAGAAACCCATTGAGCTCCTGAAGTACAATCTAAAGGGCCTGACCCGCGTTTACCCGAAGGGACAGAGGGTGGACTCCTCCAACTATGATCCCTTCCGCCTCTGGCTGTGCGGCTCCCAAATGGTGGCGCTCAATTTCCAGACAGCAGGTAAAGGGGCACTGATTGTGGCCGATAAATCCGAGAGGATGGTGGTGTCATTTCAGGCACGATCTGCTGGGGCCACCAGTGGGATGTAGTGTCCCGGAAGTGTGATATGTCTTAGGAACTGGTTCAGCTAGCATGCTAGTGTGAGGCCCATCCGGTGAATGGAGTGATGATGAAGGGGACTGATGGGCAGGCCTGACAGCAGACACTTGTATTTGGCCGGCCCTGTGATGGCAAGTGACAAATGTTGAGTTAACCTGGCTTAGGAGAGAAAAGAAATGCATTAGCTCATGGAATTAAAAAGACTAAGAGTTGATTCCCTTCAGGCACAGCTGGATTTAGGTGTTTGGTGGCTTTTTTTCAGCATTCTCTCCTGGCCCATCTCTCTTGGAGGGCTTCGTGCTCAGATTCTCTTCCAGAGATATTCACATGCTCGAAAAACCAACTTGCAAAGCTTTTACAAATGGTAGCATAAATCAGTGTTTTACAGTTTTGTTGTTTTCTAAGCCTCTTGGGGGGCGGGGCAGTCTGTTAATCGGTAGTGTCCTTTCTATTGTTTTTATGGCTGCATAGGATTCCACTGAATGGAACCATCATTTATTCAGCCAGCCTCCTGCTGAGGCACATTTAAGCTGTTCCAGACACACTGCCTTCTGTAACCTTCTGTGACTGTTTCACAGATGTGGGACTGCATCTGTGGGACAGAATTCTCAGGAGTGCAGCCTGGGTTGAACAGCACTGGCATTTTGATCTCCTTTGCCACTGACCACTGTATCCAGTGGTGCCTGAACTCACATGCTTGGCCACATCCTCTATAGCAGCGGTCCCCGACCTTTTTGACACCAGGGACTGATGCTCCTATGAGAGACTAATGCCCGTGGAGCTGAGGCAGTGATGCTAGCACTGGGGAGCAGCTGCAAATACAGGTGAAGCTTTGCTCACCCACTCACCTCCTGCTGTGCGGCCTGGCCCCGGGACCCCTATTCTATAAAGATTAAGAATGGAAATGCAAACTGGTAAAGTGTTTGAGTACACCTTTTTGGCATAACTTCACCTAGTTTTACCAATCTTTGCCCATCTGGTAGGTGAAAATTGACGTTCCATTGTCGTTAGAGCTTTCCTTATTGGCATTGCTCTTATGAATCACATGAACCAGTTTCTCATGTATTTAGGAAGCAGTTGCTTTTTCTTTTCTGCAAATTATCTGTTTATGCTTCTGACCCAGTTTTTCTAATGGGGTGTAAGTATTTATAGCACACATTTATCAGATCTCTTAGTAGGTTAACTTTATATGTATATATTTATCTGTCATTTGAGTTAAAATGATTTTTCCACAGCATGTCTTCACATTTATGGAAATTTTTTTCTCTGTAGAAATTTTTAGCTTTGAGTGGGTTTTAATAACTTCTTTTTATAGTTCTGGATTTTGTGTCGTACTTGGAAAGGTGTTCCCTGGTCTGAGATTTTTTTGAATAGACCATATTTTCTTTGAATTAGATCTCTATTTTAACAACTGGCTCAAATGATTTTTGGAAAAATGTGTAAATCGTTCCCGACCTAGCACCTCCTGGCCCAGGAGGCTGGCCTTTTCCTGCCTGACTTATAGCAGCAGTGTCCTTACCTTCCCAGATAAATACATGCAGATGAATCAGGCCTTGTTTTCACTCAATGGGCGGACTGGCTACGTCCTGCAGCCTGAGAGCATGAGGACGGAGAAGTATGACCCCATGCCGCCTGAGTCCCAGCGGAAGATCCTGATGACCTTGACGGTGAAGGTAAGGCCTGGCTCTCCTCGAGCCAGGGCTGTGTGACTTTGGGAGGACCCAGCCCTATGCCTAATGAACCTGTCTTGTTTAGACCATCACCACCCAGACATAGTGTGAGGCTCTTAATTACAGAGCATTTCAGGGGGAAAAGGGAGAGACCTCTTTCCAAATTTATCTTGGACACCTTACCATGTCGTCTGCTGGGCTAAGGTATGAATCCATCTCTTGTGGGGCTCAGCAGGGTATCTCCTGGGTCCTGATGAGAATATTTTCTGGCCAGAAAAAAAGAGCGAGCCTGTGGAAAACGGCCATTTGGTCTTTATGGCAGGGAGCGTTTGTTCCCCTAATGGCCAGTTTTAAGGGTGAAAGCTTTTTAAAGTTCATTTAACTTCCAGAGACTGTGTTGTCTCTTTGTAAGAATTTTTGTTTTTATTCCTGTTGAAAACTATGCAAGGTAGAGAAATAAATTACATTTCTCGTAAGATTAAGGAAGGAAAAAAAATGAAGCTGTCATAACCAAAGAAAACCAGTTACAAAAAGAACATCACACACTCCCCCATCCTTTCCTGGGAGCTGGGAAATCAAGTGATTAAAGGTTGTTTCCGTGGGTCCCCACCTGGGTGTGGGCTGATGTGTTTATGTGCTCAGGTGAGGGCTACCTGTCAAGTCCTGCGGCATAGGGGCTCCCATCCTGGCTCATAATAACAGCCGTGAGAATCCACCCCAACTCTCCCATTTCCTCGTCCATGAGAAAAACAGTGCTGGGTCTACTTCAGAAGGTTGTTGGACTTCTCCAGTGAAGGAGCTGAGGCTGGCTTTGAACTCCTACAGTCTGGCTCTAAAACCCGAGCTCCATGCTCAACCACCCATGCAGAGCTTGCTAGTTCTTCCCAGGATGGATCTGGGAGAATTCCACTACTGACCGTTCGGTGTCGTAGGTTCTCGGGGCTCGACATCTCCCCAAGCTTGGACGAAGTATTGCATGTCCCTTTGTGGAGGTAGAAATATGTGGAGCTGAATATGACAACAACAAGTTTAAGACGACGGTTGTGAGTAAGTTGCCTAGGTCCTTTATTCTCTTAAACTTCAAGTGAGTTGAGTCACATGTTGGGGATGCCACTCACTGGGTTGTCCAGGTCTTTTCCTTTATCCCTCTTGCTCACACGTGTCAGCTCAGGGAGGGGAAACAAAGGGCCCTGTAATTAAATAGTTGGACTTGTGCCCAGTGCTGTCTCTCTGCCTATAACTCACGCAAGGCTCCTGCTGCCTGTACCATGACACTAGGATGGTCCTCTCTGTGCGACAGCCTCCACTTGCTTTACCTACTGGGTCCAAGACTAAGAAGCAGAGACAGAGAGGATGTGGTCACCTGACCCAAGGCTGCAGCCTACCCTGGGTGATCTCTTCCCACAGAGGGCAGGGAGGCCAAGAAAAATGCATGTTCTTTTAGTTGAAGCCAGGAAGAAACTGAACTGTGGGCCTTTTGAGGCCCGGGATTACTGGCCCTAGGGCAAGGTAGCCCAAAGAGCAACCCATGTGCTGGCCAGTGAAACTGGCACTTGTGGAGGTTGGCAGGTTGACACTTGCCTCGCTCCACGAGGTTCGTTCTCCCCTGACAGCTACAGAACTCACACTAGCTCTGCCTCTGCAGAGAGACTAACGCACTCCCTTCTCTTCTCTCTTCCGAACCCACCTGTTCCTGCTGTTATCCACCGCCTGTCCCTTCCACATTCCAGGGAGTTGAGATGGGAGCTGTATAAAGGGGAGGTGGTCTCCTCACTGAGGGCCAGGCCCGTGACAACAGGATTACCAGGACTGTTAGTGGGAAAAAAAGATTATTCAGATTTTCTTAGATCTTGGCCTGGATGCATATTTACATGATTACTAAGGGGATTAAAAACCGATGAATGTGTAGGGATGGTTTCTCTAGGATAGGGCAGGATGAATGGGATCTCTAATAAGCTTTGATCATCTTCTAGATGACAATGGCCTAAGCCCTGTTTGGGCTCCAACACAGGAGAAGGTGACATTTGAAATTTATGACCCAAACCTTGCATTTCTGCGCTTTGTGGTGTATGAGGAAGATATGTTCAGTGATCCCAACTTTCTGGCTCATGCTACCTACCCCATTAAAGGAATCAAATCAGGTAAGAGGCGTTTTAATGAAGATGTTCTGTTTGGGCTAGCATTTTTTTCTTTGGTCTGCGCTGCTGGCTTTTAAAAGAATTAAAATGCATTTTCCTGGATTTTATGAAATCACTGCAAAACCACTTACATGGCTTGGACAGCTGATCTCGTGGTAGTTCCCTGGGCTAGCATGTGTACAGTCCATTTAGCACAGGGCCAAGGGAAGGAGATGGGATGCTCGGCCCTATGAATTCAGGTGTCTGCATGCAAAATTGGATTATCAGTTGATTTTCCACCTGGCACTGTGGGCTGATTTCATTTGGAAAGGTTAGAAGCTGTTTGCCTGTCCTCAGCCAGGGCAAGGGGTTTATGTACGTCTGGTCGGCTCTCCCACCCTCTCCCTGCCTGGTAAGGAAAAGGCCCTTAGCAATTAGCATGAGTTACAATCGTGGGTCCACCCCGCCTGAGTCATCCTGGGCAAGCTACTGAAGCTTCCAGAGCTTCACCTTTAATATCAGGATGGTTGATTTACTAGTTCTAGTTGTGATTTTCTTCCCTGCTTAACAAAACGCACAACCCCTTAATGCTTTGAGAAGTCATCTTGTTTTTGCCTGAGACCAAGCTGGGTCACATGACTAGCTCCTAAGAATCAGGAGACAAAGTCCCAGCCCTCCAAGGCAGATAGACTTCCCCAGGGGAGGGGATTTGGGGCCCATGAGCTTGGTGCTTCTTTCAGGGCCATTTATCCAAGCTGCTACTTTGTAAATGTGACTGTGCTTGTATACAGTTTCTCTAATTTACTTTTCTGATGGATTTCATGTAGAATATTTAACAAAGAGACCGTCACTTGATGTTGAATTACCTTCCCCCCGCCCTTAGTATTTGAAACATAAGAACATAGATCCTCTGGATTCCTCATGAGGTCACTGTTTCCTCAGCATCATTTTTCAAGAGAAAAACTTCACTCCTGTTTTAGTGATTTAGTCTTTTCTCTGGATGTTATTTGGAACCTTGCGTCCTGTTTTTTTTTCCTCTAAATTTCTACCTTTCTTAGTATCATAATCTGATCATTTCCACCCCTGGGCACTTGCCCAGTTAGGCATGCTGGGGACTCTGGAAAATGCATGTTCCTTGGCCCATCCTGTGGTGCAGATGCAGCCAGTCTGGGCTGGGACCTAGGATTCTGTGTGTTCAGCCAGCTCCTCAGATGGCCTTGGGCAGCACTTTGCACTACACCAAGACTGCCCATGTTTTCAAGGAGACAAACTCCTAAGCAAATAAATAGATTAAAGGAGAACCTGAGAAATGTTTAAACAGTCTGATTTTTTTTTTAGGATTTTAGAAATATCCAGCTTCCTAATAGTAAGTATTCATTTGCAAATAAGTCCCAGAGGCCTGATGTTCGAGAACCCCTCTCAGTTAACTTGCCCATGTTAAACTACATTAAATCCAGCAATTTAGCTGTGGTTCCTAACTTTGTAATTTAACTTAGTCAAATAAGCAAGGGTTAGGACAGATTTCTTTTTATGGTAATTGTGCCCACCTATTCCTAACCCACGTCCACGGGACTCACCCTGCACGACGGGTGGCTGTGCTGTTGACCATGTCCTCCTGAAGGATAAAGGATGTGAGCACTGCAGCCCCTGCCAGCGCCGTGGAGAGAGGTCAGAGTCGATGAACACTTCTTACCAGCCGCCAAATATGGTCGATTCATCTAGAAAATGCTATGACTTAGCTTGGAGATTGAACAAAGAACAAAACCTCAAGGATGATAAAAACTGTGACCCTTCCCCCAACTGTGAGACACTCAGTAAGGACCTTTCTCTGTTCCAACAATGCCTGGCACATCCATATTCATGGAGGGAATGAAATAAAATGAACAATCCCTTTCTGCATAAGGCATTGGGGGCCTTCCGAACCCAAAATAAACTTTACCCATTGTCACTCGGGATGCACTTAAGCTTTTAAGCCAGCTGGACTCGTGAAGGAAGAAAAACATAATTTGTTGTGTGAGGTGCCTTAAACTCTTTCTCTTTTAATCCTCATAGCAATCCCATGAAAGAGGTTTTATCATCTCTGCTTTTTAAATACCAGCACTTTGGGGCCTGGAGATGTTAATTAACTTGTTCAAGGTCACACACCTGTAAAACCAGAGCTGGATCCAAACCCAGAAGTGTCTGACTTCAAATCCCACGTTCTTTCTACTCCCCAGGCCCCCTAAGCCAAAAATCTGATCCTACTTCAAAAGATGTCTCTATTTCCCTTTCCTCTGTGGTACAACTCAAATCAACAAGAATAAAAACAGAATCAAACTCTTTTTGGTGAAATTGGCGAATAATAGAGCGTCCTAACCCCAACATACAAGAAGGGCTGCTCATAACCACCAGGCCTCGTAGTTAGAGGAGCTACAGGGAGCTGGAGACACCCAGCAGGGGCACAGAGCCCATGTCTCCAAATTCAGGGGTGCGTGCCAAGTGCAGCAGTGCCACTCTGCTTGGAACCGATAGTGGAGGGCTGCCTGGCAGCGTCCCTGGGCACCATGGAGAGCTCAGCATTCTAGAACGTTTTAACAGTTGAGCAGCACTTAGACCGACTTCTCTCCCATTGTCCACAGACCAGCTTGTTAAAGATGCAGACTCTCAGGCTGCACCCCAGACCTCTGGAGTCTGCATGTTAGTAAAATCCACGGGTGATTCACACCCACATTAACATTGCAGGAGCACTGTACTGCAAGAATTCTGTGCGTATCCAGGCAAAATCCAATAAGCAAACAAACCAACAAAAAATATTCCCAATACCTGTAAGGGGTATCTAGGTCAGAAAACTTCTCTATAGCAGTATTCAAGGAGAGCAATGTCCCCAAAATCCTCCAGAGAAAAGAGTGACTTGAGAGTTTTATACCATTCACTATCACTCAAGCATAAAATTAAAGGGCAGATGCATTCCAACACACACAGTTCAGGGATTATATGTCCTGTGAGCTCATACTGAAGAAAACAAGACAAATTTAGCCAAAGTTTCGATGGAAAAGTTCAGGGAAAGGATAGCATCAGAATATTTTTAAAATTTTGTGCATTTCACTGTGTAAATTTTATCAGAAAAAGAATACTGTAAACAAATATTGAGCTCCAGTTAATGAGATAGATTCATGTTGACATTCAGGGGGATGTGTACAGATGTCTTCATCTTACTTTGAAATTACATATATATATTTATATATTATACACACATACAGTAGATTGATAGGTAGATAAATGTGATAAAACAAGTATAGTAAAAGGTTAATGGTGAGATCTAGGTAGTAGGTATACAAATATTCCTTGTAATATTTTAGTATTGCTGTATAAATGTCAGAAAAATATAACTAAAGCTCCCTTTGTGGGAGAATTATGGTTATAAAATGGGACATACATATTATATACCATGTCGATGTAGAAATATGGTTTACCCAGGGGAAGAAAAGGGAGAGAAGGTATAGGGTTGTGCAAGCATGCTAATTTCCTCATCACAAGCAGTGGAAAGTGATTAATTCAACAGATATTATTTAAAGGTTATAAATCAACTACTAGTATAAAGGGTTCCCTAAGAGAATAAGAATAATCATTGAACAAGCTAAAACCTGAATGATGGAAGGCACAGAGGAAATAGTGAGAATGCCCTAATTTGAGCATTGCTTGTTCTGGAAAATCGGTAGATAAAATGAGAGTAAAAAGCTTTCACGTCAGAGAGGCGGGTCCAAGATGGCAGCACGGGTGGAAGCTGAGCTTGCCTCCTCCCAAGACCACATCAGATGTACACACTTATATTTAGAGCAGTTCTTCCTGAGACACCTGTGAGCCAGTTCAACAGCTTGTGCACCATAAACAAGAGCGGGAGAGCACACAGAGAAGGTTGGGGAACCACGAGAGCTCTCCGGGAGCTGAGGGAACAACCCAGGAGCAGAGGAACTGAACGTTCATTTCCCCTGAACGTGGAGAGTGGGTCAGAACTCCATGCAGCCTCTCTGACCAACCTGCAGTCCCCAGCCACTCCTCCTGGAGCTAGATCCAACAGAAACAGAAGGGCACCATGGTGTGCATACAAGGGACCCCTCTACCCGAGATTGATCCAGCAGGTAGAGCAGGGCTGCTTCACACACCCACTGGGCTGCACACAAGGGGCTCCCCTGCCTGGAGAGAGTGCAAAGCCAACAAAATGCTGCGGTACCTGCCAGCAGGACTACACTGTCCCGAAAGTGCAGAGATAGTGGGGCACCGCTGCACTTGCACATGGGGCTGCCCCATTCGAAGAAAGTGTCGAGCTAGCAAAACCTTGCCCCAGGCAGAATGAGTGGGGCACTGCTGTGTGGTTGAAAGGCTGCCGCACCCAGAGAAAGGGCAGAGCTAGTGGGGCACTGAGAAGCAGGCATGCAGAGTGGCCCCATCCAGACCCTGCTCTGAGGGCAGTTAAAGCAACAGTGCATGCACACGGGGCTGCCAGTGAAAGGGGCGCAGCTGAGCACTGAGGAGCTGCACTGCCTCAAGAGGGAGCAGGACTAGCAAAGTGCAACTCTGCATACACATAGGTCTACCCCAGTCAGAGAGGGGCAGAGCTGGTGGGGCACTGAGATGCAAGCATGCAAAGCAGACTCGCCCAGACCCTGCTCTGATCACAGTTAAAGCAACGGGGCACACCAAGAGCACAGCTAGCTTCCCTGTCTATAGCAGGTAGCCCCACTCAGTTAGAAGGGCAAGGAAGCATGCACACATCAGGTTGCCCCACCTGGAACCCACTCCTTCAAGCCAGGTGATATACCAGGCACCACTGACCTGCCAAAACTATTCAACACCCAGTCTACACAGAGACTACTGTCTGAAGACGGGGAGGGATAGCTATTCTATAGAATAGGAACAAACACAGAAAGTGAAACAAAATGGGGAGACAGAAGAATATACCCTAAATGAATTAATAATAAAAAAAAAACCTCTAGAGAAAAACCTCAATGAAACAGATAAGTAATTTGTCTAATAAAGAATTTAAAGACATGTTCAAAAGGATGTTCAACAAACTTGGAGAGTACTTCAACAAAGAGAAAATATAATAAAAAACCAATCAGAGAAGAAAAATACAATAATTGAAATGAAGAGTGCATTAGAAGGAATCAAAGCAGATTGGTTAATATAGAAGAATGGGTTAGCTACCTGGAAGACAATAGTGGAACTCACCCAATAAGAACAGCAAAATGAATAAAGTTTTTAAATGAGGACAGTATAAGAGATCTCTTGGATAACACAAAGCATCCTAACATTTGCATTATAGGGATTCCAAAAAAAGAAATGAGAAAGGGGCAGAAAGAATATTTAAAGAAATAATGTCTCAAAACTTTTCTAAACCAGGGAAGGAAACAGACATCAGGTCCATGAAGCACAGAAAGTTTGAAATAAGATGAACCCAAAAGACCTACACCAAGACATATAATAAAAATGCAAAAGTTAAGGATAAAGAGGCATTCTTAAAGGCAGCAAGAATGAAACATGAAGTCATATACAAGGGAAACTCCATAAGGTTATCAGCTGATTTCTCAGAAGCAACTTTACAGGCCAGAAGAGATAGAAAGAGATATATAAAGTGCTTTAAGAAAGGATTCTACAACCTAGAATATTGTATCTAGCAAGGTCATCATTCAGAATTGAAGGAGAGAACTGAATGAAAACTAAGAGTTCACAACCACTAAACCAGCCTTACAAGAAATGTTAAAGGGTCCTCTTTATGCAAAAAAGGTCATAACCAGAAATAAGAAATACAGGAAAGAAAAAATTTTCACCGGTAAAGAGAAATATACAATAATCACAGTGAATCAGCTACCTAAAAAGCTAATACACAGGTTAAAAAACAATAATAGCAAAATTATAACTACAATAAATAATCGGGGGATACGTAAAATAAAAAGATATAAAACACGATGTCAAAACAAAGAGTGGGGGAAATAAAAATGTAATACTTTCAGAATACTATTATACTTATATGCCTGTCAGTTTAAAATAGACTACTGTAGATATAGAAGAATATATATTAACCTCATGGTAATCATAAACCAAAAACTTACAAAAATACACAAAAAATAAAGAGAAAGGAATCCAATCAAAACATTAATGAAAAGCAACAAATCAAAAGGAAAGAGATCATGAGAATAAAGGAACAGTGAAGACAAAAAATTAACAAAATGGCAATAAACACATGCATATCAATAATTCCTCTAAATTAAATGGACTAAATGCTCCAATAAAAGATGTAGGGTAGCAAAATGGATAAAGAAAACATGACCCATGTATATGCTGCTTATAAGAGACTCACTTTAGATTGAAAAATAGACTGAAAGTAAAGGGATAGAAAAATATATTCCATGCAAATAGAAATGAAAATGCTGGGGTAGCAATGCTCATAGCCAACAAAATAGACTTCAAGACAAAGAATGTAAAAAGAGACAAAGAAGGACATTACAAAATTTTAAAGGGGTCAATCCAAGAAGAGAATATAACAATTGTAAATATTTATGCACCCAAGACAGAAGCACCCAAGTATATAAAGAAAATGTTAATGGACATAAAAGGCAGAAATTAACAGTAATAGAAATTAACAGTAATACTATAATACTTGAGTACTTTAATGCACCATTTACCTCAATGGATTGATCACCCAGACAGAAAAGTAATAAAGAAATAATGACCTTAAATGACAAATCAGACCAGTTTGACTTGATAGACATTTATAGACCATTGCATCCAAAAACTGTAGATTACACTCAAGTGCACATGGAATGTCTTCTAGGCTAGAACACATACTAGGCCATTAAACAAGCCTCAGTAAATTCAAGAAGACTCAAATTATATCTAGCATATTTTCTCACCAAAATGTCATGAAACCAGAAATCAACTACAGGAAGAAAACTAGAAAAAATCACAAACAAATGAAGATTAAACACCATGCTTCTAAACAACCAGCAAAATCAGTTATAAGAGGAAATTTTATAGCTATACAGGACTACCTCAAGAAGCAGGCAAAAATCTCAAACAATCTAGATTGGCACCTAAGGAAATTACAAAAAGAGGAACAAACAACCCAGAGCAAGTAGAAAGAAGGAAATAAGATCAGAGTAGAAAGAAATGAAATAAAAAATAGAAAAATAATAGAGAAGATTAATGAAACTAAGACCTAGTTCTTTGAAAGGATAAAATTGACAAGCCTCTAGCAACATTCGTCAAGCAAAAACAAGAATACAAATAGAATCAGAAATAGAAGAGAATAGATTACTACAACCAAGTTACCACAGAAATACAAAGGATCATTAAAGAAACTATGAACAATTATATGCCAACGAATTGGATTATCTAGAAGAAATAAATGTCTAGAAACGTACAACCTTCTATGACTAAACCAGGAAGAAACAGAAACTGACCAGACTAATTACTAGCAATGAAACTGAAGCAGTAATCAAAAAACACCCAACAAACAAAAGCCCAAGACCAATGGCTTCACAGGTAAATTCTACCAAACATTTAAAGAATTAGTACCTATCCTTCTCAAACTATTCCAAAAAAGTGAAGAGGAAGGAATGCTTCCAAACTCATTCTACGAGGCCAGCATAACTCTTATACCAAAACCAGACAGACACTACAAAAAAAGAAACTTACAGGCCAATATCCCTGATGAACATAGATGCTAAAATTTTCAACAAAATACTTGCAAACTGAATTCAACAGTAAATTTAAAGCAGCAGTCCCCAACCTTTTTGGCCCCTATGGGAATCTGATGCCTGATGATCTGAGGTGGAGCTCAGGCAGTGATGCTAGTGCTGGGGAGCGGCTGGAAATACAGATGAAGCTTTGCTCACTTGCCGGCTGCTCGTCTCCTGCTGTGTGGCCCGGTTCTAACAGGCCACAGACCAGTACCAGCTTGGGGGTTGGGTAGCCCTGATTTAAAGGCTCATATACCATAGTCAAGTGAGATTTATGCCAGGGATACGAGGATGGTTTAACAGTTGCAAAACAATTAATGTGGTTCATCACATCAACAAAACCAAAGATAAAAATCATATAATCATTTCAATAGATGCAGAAAAAGCATTTGACAAAATTCAATATCCATTTATGATAAAAACTCAAGAAAGTGGGTTTAGAAGGAACTTACCTCAATTTGATAAAGGCTATATATGACAAGCCCACAGCTAACATCGTACTCAATGGTAAAGAACTGAAAGTTTTTCCTCTAATATCAGGCACAAGACAAGGATGCCCACTCTCACTATTCAATATTTATTGAAAGTTCTAGCCACAGAAATCAAACAACCAAAGGAAATAAAAGGCATCCAAATTGGAAAGAAGTAAAACTGTCACCATTTGCTGATGACATAACACCATACATAGAAAACCCTAAAGAATCCACCAAAAAATTAACAAATAAAAGTAGAATATAAAATGAATATACAGAAATCCATCACATTTCTATACTGATAACAATCAGAAGTCAAAATTAAAACAACCCAATTTACAACTGCATCAAAAAGAATGAAATACCCCAATCAAGAGATGTTTGGATAAAGATGTGGTACATATATACAATGGAATATTACTTGGCCATAAAAAGTGAAATCTTACCATTTGCGACAACACGGATGGATCTAGAGGGGATTATGCTAAGTGAAATAAATCAGACAGAGAAAGACAAATACCATGTGATTACACTTACATGTGGACTCTAAAGAACAAAAGAAAACAAAACAGAAACAGATTCATAGAACTGACAGTTGCTAGATGGGAGGGGTTTGGGGGACTGCGTAAAAAAGGTGACGGGATTAAGAAGTACAAATTGTTAATTACAAAATAGTCATGGAGATGTACAGAATAGGGAATAAAGCCAATAATATTGTAATAACTATGTATTATTGCCACATGGGTACTAGACTAATTGGAGGGATCACTTCATCAATTATATAAATGTCTAACTACTATTCTGTGCACCTGAAACTAATATAAAATAATATTAAATGTCAACTGTAATTGAACAAAAAATCATCAGATTTCTATGGAAGTACAAAAGACCTTGAATAGGGAAAGCCATCTTGAGAAAAAAGAACAAAGCCAGAAGTATCACTCTAGCTGACTTCAAATTATACTACAAGGTGACAATAATTAAAAAAGCATGGTATTGCCAGAAAAAGACATATAGACCAAGGGAACAGAATCGAAAGTCCAGAAATAAACCCCTGTATATATGGGCAAATAATTTACAACAAAGAACCAAACACATACAATGGAGAAAGGAAAGCTTCTTCAATAAATGGTGCCAGGAAAATTGGAAAAGCTCATGCAAAGAATGAAACTAGATTGCTATGTGTCATCATACACCAAAGTTTATTCAATTGGATCAAAGTCCTGAATATAATATCTGAAACAATAAATTGCATAGCAGAATATACTGGTACTAAACACGTGGACCTTGTATTTAGAGAAGATTTTGTGAATTGGACCTTAAAGGAAAGGGAAGTAAAAGCAAAAATAAATGAACATGATTATATCAAACTAAAAAGCTTCTGCACAGCAAAGGAAACCATCAACAAAAGGCAATCATCAGAATGGAAGAAGAAATTTGCAAACAATGCCTCTAATAAGGGCCTAATATCCAAAATATATGAAGAACTCATACAATTCAGCAATAAAACAATTCAATTAAAAAAATGGGTAGAGGACCTAAACAGACACTTCTCCCAAGAAGACATACAAATAGCCAACAGACATATGAAAAAATGCTCAACTTCACTAGCTATTAGGGTAATGCAAATCAAAACCACAATGAGATACCACCTCACGCCTGTTAGAGTAATAACAAGCGTTAGAAAAGTTGTGGAGAAAAAGGAACCTTCATACACTGCTGGTGGGAATGTAACTTGGTATGGGTGCTATGGAAAATAGTAAGGAGGTTCCTCAGTAAAACTAAGAATAGAATTACCATATGACGCAGCAGTCCCTCTTCTGGGTATTTACCCAAAAAAACTTGAAAACATTTATCTACAAAGATAGATGCACCCTGATGTTCACTGCAGCATTGTTCACAGTGGCCAAAACATGGAAACAACTGAAGTATCCTTTGATAGATGATTGGATAAAGATGATGTGGTACATATATACAATGGATTATTATTCAGCCATAAGAAAAGATGAAATACTACCATTTGGGAAAATATGGATAGATCCTGAGATTATCATGCTAAGCAAAATAAATCAGAGAAAATTGAGAACCATATGATTTCACTTATGTGTGAGATATAAAACTGAAAGCAACAAAGAAACATGACAAACAGACTCATGGACACCGACAATGGATTAGTGATTACCAGAGTGGGGAGAGGGGGTGGTAGTTAAGGGTAAAGGAGGTCAAATATTTGGTGACAGGAAATTTAATTTTGGGTGACGAGCACTCAGTGCAATATACATGACATGTTATTGAATTGTACACTTGAAACCTATTTGATTTTATTGACCAGAAAAAAAAATTTTTTAAAGAATAAAATATCTGAGAATAAATTTAACCAAAGAAGTGAAAGACCTTTACTCTGAAAACTGTAAGACCTTGAAGAAAGTGAAGATGACACAAATAAATGGATTAGAAGGATTAATACTATTAAAATGTCCATTCTACCCAAAGCAATCTACAGATTCAGTGCAATTCCTATCAAAATACCAATGACATTCTTCATATAATTCTAAAATTTATATGGAACCACAAGGAAAAAAAAAACCATGAATAGCCAAAGCACTCCTGAGAAAGAACAAAGTTAGAGGTATCATGCTTCTTGACTTCAAACTATATTACAAAGCTATAATAATTAAAACAGCATGGTATTGGCACAACAACAGACCCATATATCAATGGAACAGAAAGAAAGCCCAGAAATAAACCCTTGCTTACATGGTCAACTAATCTATTGTTTTCCATACTGGCTGTACCAGTTTGCAGTCCCACCAACAGTGCACCAGGGTTCCCTTTTCACCACATCCTCACCGACACGTTACTTGTTGACTTTTTGGTAATAGCCATTCTGACTGGTGTGGCGTGGTATCTCATTGTGGTTTTGACTTGCATTTCCCTAATGATTAGTGATGTTGTGCATTTTTTCATATATGTATGCATATGTATACATGCACATGCATGCACGCATACAATGGACTATTTACACAGCAATAAAAAAGAATGAAATCTTACCAGTTGCAACAACATGGATGGATCTAAAGGGTATTATACTAAGTGAAAAAATTCAGACAGAGAAAGACAAATGCCATATGGTTTTTTATATGTGGAATCTAAAGAAATATATTGGAAAAATACCCCAGGCTCATAAAAACAGAAACCAAAGGGATGGTTACCAGAGGGGAGGTGATGGGGGATGGGTGAAAAAAGGTGAAAGGGAATATAGTCAATAATATTGTGGTAAATTTTCATGGTGACAAATGATTACTAGAATTAGTGGGGTGATCACATTATAAGGTACAAAAATGTTGAATCACTATATTGTACACCTAAAACTAATATAACTAATATTGTATACCGACTATACTTAAATTTAAAAATGTAATTTAAAAAAAGCTTTCAGGTCAACCCAGGGCCATATAGTGAATCCCCAAGAAAGTGGTAAATGGAAACTGTAAGGTTCAGAATTGCTTGGGTCAGGGTACTGTCCTTTGCGATTTTAAGGGGAACTTGAACACATGTATAGACTATCTTGGGGAGATGCTGTTAACAATGGTTCCTTCTGGAAGAAGGGATTATGAGTGGGTGGGAGGGAGACTTATTTTTACCATGTGTTCTTTATTAATTAAAATAAGCAAACAAACCAACCTTTGAGATGTGTTTCCGTAAACGTTATTTAATGGGTGGTGGTGGCAGAGGATTTTAGCTTTACCTCAACCCTCCTCTTAAACGTTTAAAATGACTGTCAGATACCATTAAAATTATAAATAGAGAATGGCTTTCTGAGGAGGATAATCAATACTGCTATGAACTGCCCAGCGACAGGAAGATTTCCTCCCACTGAAAAATCTTTAAAGGCATTCCCCTGTCCTGTGCTTCATAAAAGGCTAAGTGGAGGAAATGGATGTGAGGATTCATTACTCCTTTGAGTCTTTTGGCCTTAGGAGTATGTAAGGAATTGAACCACAGCTGCAGCCACTCTAAATGCAATATGTAATGTTCTGTGGGTTTTAATTTCTTCTGAGTGAATCATTTTCATTTCTAGATGGCAGATAGTTTTAACTTCACTTCTCTGTATGGACCTGTCAGTCAAGGCTGCATTCTGGAGCCCATCTCCATAACCATCAGGATGGGACCTCTGGTTTCCAGAAAGTCAGGCCCAGCATGGGGCACTGACTTCTCTGTTCCTTGAACTGGGCATGTGATCCCTGGGTACCCCAAGAAAGCTAAGGTCAGACATTAATTGCCTGCTTTTGCACTGTTTCCCCCCCCCATTCTGTCACAGGATTTAGGTCTGTTCCTCTGAAGAATGGGTACAGCGAAGACATTGAACTGGCTTCCCTCCTGGTTTTCTGTGAGATGCGGCCAGTCCTGGTGAGTGGAGAAACATGTTGGGGTTCTCTGAGCTCTACCTGCTGTTGGGGTGGAAATGGCCAATGAGTATGGTTGCCTGATGGACTAAACCCATCAAAAATTATCCAGCCAAACATGCCACATCATTAAAGAATTCCTTTCAGTGACAGATATCCCCCAGAGGTCCTAGGTCCTTCCTCCCAGCATCCATCTGTCTTGGAGGATTTTCTACAAATCTATGAGTAGGCCATGTAGGTGGAAAGGGTGAAGCTCTTTGAAAGTTCCTCAGTAGTTTCATTTCAGCAAGAGCTAGGCAAGACAATGCTCTTCTAGATCAGTTCTTCCTCCCTGGGTGCCTTTTTCTGCCTGTCGGTCTTTGGTAATCCCTTAAGATCAGAGCATCCAACAAGGCCTTGTCATGGCCTGTCTCGGGGAAGGAAATTCAAGAACCACAACTTTCCATAGTGAGTGGCACTCCTTTTGTGGTTCTCTCTGCTGCTGGAGGAGCCTGCCTTCTTGATCTGCCAAGGCCTGAAGATGTTTAGTCCACCCTTTAATCAACCACTTAGGGGAGACTTGGCAGAAAGGGTTTGGCCTCCTTGAACTATGAAAGAGGATAAGTTTACTGAGGACACAACACCAAGCTGTGGGTAGTTCACGTCGTGGGTTTGATGATGGGAGAAGATGTGGATACTTATTGTGATTCTGAGCTTCAGAATCTTCCTGATGGCCTCTTGCATAGAATGAAACCCATTTGGTGTGTGTTTTTGCAAGGCCTCATACATGACCGATACAGTCTCCCAAGAGCTTCCCATTCCCCTACCACAAAACCCAGCACCGGCTGGGGGATTCCTGTGCTCACTCCAGTTCTCTTGGAATAACTTAGAAAAACTATGGTTCTGGACTCCAGTATGCTAATGTGGGCTTGCTCAATGCCCCTGGCTGCCTATCTTTTCTCAGTTTGGTTGTTCTCTGGGTAGAGAAGTCACAGCCTGTATTGTTATTCTTCTGGTTGTAAGAACTAAACAGCGATTTGGAAGTTACTTGTTTGGGAATTTCCAGAATACAGCTGAGACCTACCAAACAGAGAAGGAGGATTACAGAGGTGGAGATGCCTTTTAATAGCCATGCAGTAAAAATTCATGAACTTGACTCAGAGGAGAGAACATTAGGCTTTTCTGCATAGCTATTTCCCTTACATTCGGTTTTTGCAACCTTAATAGTTTTACACTCCAAAGCATTTGAGAAGCATTGAAATGGAAGAGGATGCAAAAATAAAAGGCGAAAAGCAGTAAAAACAGGAAGCACAGACTTAAAAAGCACACTAGTTGGGGGCCCTAGAACCTCAGTGACAGCCAGAGGCATCACTTTTTATTAGCAAAAAAATAAGCTCATGATGATGACATTCTATCTTAAAAAGGTAAGGGGGTGGATAATGGAAAGTTTTCCATTTTGAAACATTTTAAATGTTAGTGCTTTAGATTCTGTCAAAATAAATTATAGTTCACTTGAACCTTAAATTATGGATCAAAAAATATCACCTTTCATGATTCTTACTATTGTAGAAATGCTCATTAAAGTTTATATAAATTCCCCCCTTTGCCAGGCAGCTGAGTCAGCCAACAGGTCCTTGTTGAGGATGCACAAGTCTTAAATTTCTCCTCTTTTAGAATGAATTGTGCATTATCAATTTATCATTAATAAGACTACCTGAGGTCTTTCAGAAGTCCATTAAAAGACTTAAGCTAGAGTATATTATTTTGTATAAATGGTTTAAAAAACCACACACAGACACAGCCCAGATTATGCAGAAAGTATAGTCTTATAATTTGGGGGAAGAGGTGAGTAGATAAAGCCAGCATTTGGTTTGTTTGCTTCCTTAATTTCCCAGGCCAATGCACTCTTTATATGAATGTACTAATGATAATACAAATTCATGTATACATAAATACTTTTTTAAAAAGTAGGTGTTTTTTGAAACTTTGACACTCTTGACATTTGGGGCCAGATCATCCTTTGTGGTGTGGGCTGTCCAATGCATTGTAGGGTGTTTAGCAGCATCCCTGCCCTCAACCTACTAGATGCCAGTAGGACCCTTCCCCCTGTATAACAGCCAAAACTATCTTCATACATTGTCGAATGACCCCTGGGTAACAAAATCATCCTTGGTTGAGAACCACTGCTTTAAAGCAAGATAAGCACTTTCCCTGCTATTACCTAATCTTCCCTAGCATTTAATGACTGACAGATTTTTCCATCAAGCTGATCAACCAGATTAAGCATTCCCCTAAGTTAGGCATTTAGATGGAATCCACTTATAAATAAGGCTCTCGTGAACATTTTCATGCTGTTACCCTTTTCCTCCTTTAATTCAGAATTATTTCCTTAGGATCAATTCCCAGTTATGGAATTAGAGGGTTCAATTTATTTAGCAGGAAGGCAAAATTGTAAAACTTGGACCTTCAGTAAAAGCCTGGAATAAGTGAGCATGAAGACCCTTGGTAGCCCATTGAAGGATCTGGGATTCTGCTGCCCAGGGAAAGGATGCCAGCTCTTCCTCTTCATGTACATAAAGCCCATTAGCAGCCATTTCACGGAAAAATGAAGCGATAAAAGTGGTTTTAGATCGTCGTAGGAAAGCATTCGTCTAGACACTGGTGTGCAAAGCTGTCATAAACAACTCAGAAACATTATAAATAATTTCAATAATTAGGGATCAAAGGCAGCTTAAAAAATTACTATATTGAAAGGAAAATGTGTTTATCCAGATTTGGCTTCCTGGAAGGGGGAAGCTTCATGCACTGGTTGCTGTTGGCGACGCCACCAGCGTGCGGTGGAGGAGTGGGTGCGTAGCGTGGGGTTCCAAGTGAAATGTTGACTCTTGCAGATCTGCTCTGTGAAGGAGTTTTGGCGGAAAAGTTGTCTGAGTATGTGCAAATTTCATTTCAGCTGCTGGTTTTCAAGCTTTTATTTAATTCCACATCTGTCACCTGGTTCTAAGCCACAGGTGCTGTTTGGTGTTTCTGCACCACTTTGTGATGATGAGTCTCTGGGAAGCTGAGCTGGGTTGTGTTCTGTGGATCTGGGCTTTCTTCTTGCCCAAGGTCAGACCTTGTTTTATTTATTATCACCGTATCCTCTGTGATGCCCAGGAGAGACTCTGGTAAACAGCTTCATGAGAGATTTGTCTGAGTAAATGATTGATCCAGTGAGGGCTGAGATAGAGTTTACTCATAAAACATTTGCTGAGATAAAGTTTAAAGCCCCAGATAACTGTCAATAAGCACTTTAAACCCCTTCCGAAGAAGCCATTTACATGTCACGATTACTTGATCAATTCTCAGTCCTTTATTCATCTGTATATATGGTTTACAAAGAATATTTTTAACACCATTCTGTTACCTACTATATTCAATTTGAGAAACAGGAAAAAGGGGGAATTTGGGGGGGAAATTCCCATAAACAACTTGTACATAGCTACTATTAGCATTTTAGTATAATTCCTTTGCCTGATAATTTTTTGCATATGATATATCCATAGTTATATTTAATACATATGAATATGTGTCTTTTATGCACTTCACAGAGGACTTTAAGCATTTTTCTTTGTTATTATATGCTTTTCTGAGTCGTTAATACCTATTTCATCAGGTGTCAGTCCCTAATTCACTTAGCCATTCTCTCACTGATGGATGGTCAGGTCGTTTGTAGTTTTTTACTTTATAAATAACAAATATCTTTATAAAACATTGTTGATTAAAAAATTATTTACTGATGCTAGGTATTTAGTCATGGAATAATAGATACTAAGAGGGGGGAAAAAAGACCATATATTTTTGGATACATGTCAAATTATGTCAAATTGTTCTCTGAAAGTAAATGCTTTCAAGTTGATGTATTAGATCCAATCCTGCCATTAATTGAAAAGGGCCTCCACTCAAATGATGTAAACTTGTACGATTCAGAAGAATGGGACAGGAGGAAGTATGGAAACTTGAATAATCCATCCTAATCACCATCAGTGGGCAAGCTGGCAGTACCTGGATGGTGTGTTTGAGAAAACTGGCTGCCCTAGGATCTTTGAGTACTGACCCTAGGGTGGACAGTGTTTAGCTTTGTCTGCACTGGGAGCAAGGGACGGAGTAGCCTGGTGGAAAGACCAGGATGCTGTGGTTCCCGGTGAGGACTCAGCAGGAAGAGATGTGTGAATCCCTTTGCAGAAAGGCTACAAACACACGCTCTGGAGTCCTAGAGGACCAGGAGGGGGCGCTGCTCTCTGAAGCTGAGCTGCTCCTGGTTTGTGAGTTTGGGGAAGATTTCCTTACAGCTGGGGAGACCCAGAGGCACAGAGAAAGACCCCTTTTTTGTGCTTCGACAGCTGAAGTTCGCCAGTTTGCCTATTGTCGACCCCAAAGAGCAGAAACTGCTGTGCCTGCCACCAAGACTCCACAATCAGATGTGACTACTGAACAGACAAAACCATGAACACATAGTGAAAAAAAGAATTGGCACAGAGCAATGAGAGGAAGACAGACAGTGGATACCTGGTACAGGTAGCTGGCAGTTGAAGTAGAGCCATTGGAAGCACCTGATGAGAACCCTAACACATAAGTCATAAGAGCTTTCAAGGATATCCAAGTAGAGCACTGAAAAAGACAGATTTAAAACAAAAAAACTGATTTCTTGAATTTAAAAATTTGGTATATAAACAGAGGTTCATGTTAGTGACCCAAACCATAATGTAGAACTATCTCACAATGCAGAGCGATACCACCATGAGATGGAAATCATAAAGGAAAAGATAGGCTCAGATGACAGATGCAAATGAGCCAACATGCAAGCATGTTCCGAAGGACGAAGTGGAACAGATGGATGGAGAGCTATTAATGAAACAGTTAACAGAGGGAATTTTCTTTGATTTGCAGCTTGAGAGTGCTCACTTGATTCTCAGAGGGATGAATAAAAACACACACACCCAGCCCCAGACGTATTTTAGTAAAAGTTTTGAATTCAAAGAATAAATAAAAAACCTGAACTAAGTTACTTACAAAGAAAATCAAATATATCTAACATCAGACTTGTCCACTTCAGCACTGGAAACTAGAAGACACTCGAGTGCCATCTATGTACTAGTAAGATGGAAGAATTCAATGCCTAGCCCCCCACAGGTTAAAGCAATGGAAATGTATTTGTGGATATGCAAGGTTTTAGATATGTCATGTATCCTACTCAAGGAAGACATCAAGAAAGCATATCAATCGATGAAAACTTTAACTGGAAGATAAATTTCTTGATAAAGAGATCTAAATAAATTTTGCAATACAGTTAAATTTTAGAGTATGATAACACTCAGAAATTCTGCGATGTTAGGTGTCACATAGGATTCTTGAAATAGAATACATTGTAATGAAAAATTTTGTGATAGTCTGGAATTAAAATAATGAAATATCAGTAAAATCCAGGAGTTCAAAGGTAAAATAGAAGTGTCCAACTTTGATACTTAGGGAATAAGTAGGAAAACAAAACATTCTACAAGAGGAGAGTTAATTCTGATATTTAGATGTATAAAGAAAATGTAATCTTAATTAGTATTGTTTAAAAACAAAGTAACTGCTACACAAATTGAAAAGCAGAGAAATGAGGAAAAAAATAGAAACTTGAATCAAGAGAGTAAAAATACGGAAAAGTATAAAAGAATAAAAATGTATAGTAATCAAAATAGAATGGATATAACTTATATTTGAGCCAATGAATGGACTGAATTCTCTATTAGAAAAGAAGCAAAGGAATCTAACTGCACAATGTTTAGAAGATATTAAGCCTAAAACAATGAAGAAAGGTTAAATAAAAAAGGAATGGAAGAGTCACTGGGAAAAATTGAGAAAGAAAAATTAATATCAAAGTAGAATTTAAGATCAAAAGTATCAAAAGAGTATTAAGAAGAACAATACATACTGATAGAATTGTTTAGTTTACAAAAGGGATGCGAAAGTCATAGATGTTTAATTAGGAGACACCATAGTACCTAAATGTATAAAACAAAAGCTCCTACACATACAAAGATTACTTCATAAAAAAATATTTCAGAATTTGGAAGGTCTAGTATATAAAAAAATCAACAAGGTCAGATGATCAAAATAATATCGATAAGCTTAATTTAAGAGATACACAATTTTGTGTCCTACAAGTGGAAAATGTACATTGTTTTCTTCTATTTCCTAGAAGCTTTATAAACTTGATTGCATACTACTTGGTCACAGAGAAAATCTTAATACACTTTTAAAAATAATGATTTATTTCATAAGTCATTATTTGTCTACAACATGATAAAATATGAAAGACAGTAAAAGATGGTTAAAGTGTTTCCTATTTAACAATAAGAAGTTCCTAGATGAAATACATCAAAACAAATAAATTACACATGTAGTAAAACATTTATGCCATAGCTAACCATATTTAGAAGAGGATAGTGCTTGCCTTAAAATATATGCACTAAGCATTCATTTTTAAAAAAAGTTTTAAAAACCCATAAACTAATAGGAACAAAGTAGAGATAAAAGCCAACTGAATAAAACACAAACACACACACACAAAAAGAATAGAAGGAAAAACAAATGCTGATTCACTGAAAAGACCATTTAAATAAATTCTTTGCTTGCTTAGTCAAGGAACAAAGTAAGAGCAAAAACATATAAGAGCATTGAAAAGGAGACTAAACCCCAAATAATGAGATAAATTTGAAAAGTGATGGCAAATGGGTGATTGCCTTAAAGAATATAAATGGACTAAAATTGTTTCAAGAAGCAGTAGAGAACTTACAGATTGCTACAGGAAACATCTGAAGGGTCATAATATACCCATTGGACAAAATGGGTGTCAAATCTAGATGGTTTTATAACTGTGTTCTACCCGGATTTAAAGATCATAATTCCAATTTTAATCCATCGATGTCAATAGAAATGTGGAAATGCTCCAATATCTCGAAGCTATATAACTTTCAAAACTGGAAATAGTATGCCTCTCCTCTCCCTCATACAATCATAGATCAATGCCACTTATGAATACAGAAGTTAAAATTCTAAAAAAAAAAAAAAAAAAAAAAATAGCAAGTCATTTCCAGCTATTTACTAGAACAACAACATATCACAACCAAGTAGTTTATTGTGATGATGCAAGGATGGTTTAACACTGGTGCAATTAGCAACATATTTAGTGAGAAAAAGCATCAACTACTAGGTGCCACAAAAATAACCTGTCGAATGAAATAATCAGTACGTATTATGGTAAAGAGACAAAACTATTGATGAGACGTACCTCCTGAAAAGGGTCCATCACTTCTCTGCCATTCTTGCCAAAGCTGCACGACCTCAGACAAATCATGAGAAAATACTAGCAAACCCAAATAGTGGGACATTATACAAACTTACTGACCAGTACTCTTCAAAGGTGTCAAGGTCATGAAATATAAGAGAGGACTGAGGAAATGCCACAGTTGGAGGGCTCTGAATGAGACATAGAAAGTAAATGCAGTGTGGGATCCTGGACTGAATATTGGAACAGAAAAAAGGACATTGGTGGAAAAAACAGGGAAAACTGAATAAAACCTATAGGTTAGTTAATAGTATTACATCAGTGTTAGTTTCTTAGTTGTGATAATTGTACTGTGGTTGTGTGGGCTATTAATCTTGGGAGCCTGGGTAACATAACATAGGGTATAAGAGAACTCTCTTTTCTATTATTGCAATTTTTCTATAAGTTTAAAATTTCATCTTAAAAAAAATTAAAAGAAAAAAGCATCAGTGAAGGAGAAAAACTGAAAAAACTAATAGTCGAGAACCCCATGAAGATTCTGTCACAGGCCAGGTGTAATTTATTACCAAAAATGTCCTCCAAGAATTCAAGGATCTTAAAAAAAATACCCACATACATACACACACAAAAGATACAAGTGAGAATAAAAACATGACATAAACATAAATTGATATAACCCAGAATGGGCATATCTCCAAGGAGGAAGATAAGAGAGTATATAGGGAAAACAGCCAAATCCTTCTCTGAAGATAATCACTAAAAACTGAAAAACCAAGATCTTGCAGTATAAGCATTTTTTTTAGAATCAAAAGAAACAACTATCCATTTTAGGGAACAGGGGAATGAGGAGTGGGTATGGTGAACAAGGAGACAGCTGGGTTTTTTGGTAATAATCCCTGTAGTACGTCTTGACTCTTTCAACTCTGTGCACACATTATTAATGAAAACTGAACTTAAAATTGAGAATGTAAGTGGGAGTAGATGATACATTGCTGGGGAGCATATGACCTATTCAAGGACATTTGCTGTGAAAGTGACAAGAGACGGGTCAGTAGCTGGAAGGGGATGTGGGGTGAAGGGAGAGCTTGTTAAGATGTATTTGCATCCTGAAGGGGATGGTTTAGTGGAGAAGGGCAACAGTGATACAGGAGAAAAAAAGGGTATGTAAAGGAGTGAAGAAACGAGTAGGAGAGGAGATGGGACTCTGGGGCCGGCAGGAAAGAAGGCATGGGATAGGTACCGGCGCCCAGGACAGGCAGAGTTCCCATGTAATTTCTTCTATATTCCATGTGAAACAAGCAGCAAGGCCATCCGCTGAGATTGGGGACATTTGAAGAGAGCACAGGTGTGAAACAGTCGTTGAGAGAGATTAGAAAAAAGAATTTCTTAGCAAAACATAAGAGGATTATATTGTTTAATGTGCTTCTATAATGTATGTGTTAATATTTTATTTAGGATTTTTGCACTGGTTTCACTGAGAGTTGAGCCTGTAGTTTTTGGTCAGGTTCTGTTATGCTGGCTTCATTAGAATGACTTGGAGACCATGCACCTCTTTTCTCAGGGCTATGGTGCATTTCGAGTAGAACTGGAGTTAACTGCTACCAACACAAAACTCATGTTAAAGACCGTGTTTGTAAAACTTTCTGAGCCTGGTTATGAAACTTTCTCATTTTCTTCTAGGAAGAATTTTAAGTTTCTTCAATTTTTTTTCTCTTATGGGATAATTCTGTATAATAGGAAATATGTGTACTTATCAATTATATAATGGAGATTTAAGAACCTTATGTAAAACAAACACATATATTCATTCTTTTCATTATCATCTTTTTATGTTTCACAGTTTCGTTTCTTTTTATCTGTAGTTATATACCTAATCTTATGTCTTATTTGGGCTTTCACACATTTCTAGATTAGATTTAGATAATGGATTATCTACTTCATTGACTGTGTTGTGTTTTTCCCATAAAACAACCCAGGTCTTGAATTTACTTTATATTTTTATTTTTTGGTTTCCTAATTTAACCATTTCCATTTTTATCTTTACTGATTTAGTCTGCTTTCCTTAAGCGTATGTTCTTTTTAAGACTGCTTGTATTTGGACACTTCATTTCATTTTTGTGGCTAATGCAATACACGAATAGAAGATTCAGGTCCAGGTGGGCTTCATTTTTCTGAAACACCCTTCAGATAAAAAGATTTGGCAAGGACTCAGGTCAGTGGTCAGCTGCTTGCTTGAGGGACTGGGACAAAAGTGGACAAAGCCCTTCAGCTGAGGCACAGGCTGGCATAGGTAGTATTCCTGAGAACCTAGAGCTCCAAGCCATTAGCTTAACACTTTGCTGACCTTGCCCTTGAGAGCCCTGCATTAAGGACATTCAACAAACCAGACACCAACATTTCGATTCAAGGGAGGAACCAATCTTCCCATTCAAGATGAGCTTGCACATTAAAATTTTAAAATACATAAAGAAAATAATGCCAACACAGCCAACAAGTGTAAAAGCAAGAGAATTCACTCCAGTGAATCTGAAAATAACTTTGAAATGTTTTTTTCTTAAGAGAACCCATGAATAACTTGTATTTTAAAAAGAACAACTCTTCTTACTATTAATCAAGTACATGTAGGAATGAAAGGACCAATTAGAAATCATGGAAATACAATTTGAAAAATCTTCGAAAAAAATTGTTTGAAGTCTAGTAAGGAAATTCCAGAAAAGCTACAGTTAAAGAAAGAATTAGTAAATGTGAAGATGGTGTTTGAGAATTTGCTTTGAAGACAGTATAAGATAAAAATATGAAAAATAAGAGTTAAGAATAGAATGAGAAACTCCAACATAAAATATTTGAGAGGTTGATGGTTGAGAATTTTCCAGCATTGAAGAGACACAAGTACTCTAATTTATAAACACAGCAGTATAAATAGGTATAGATCCACATATAGATATTTCATACTGAATTGGCAGAACAAACAAAAAGAGGAAATAATAAAAGAGAAAAGACAGGTTACCTACCAAGGATCGACCAATGACAGTAATACACACACCTATCAAGAGCATCCTAAAGACTAAGACATGTCTTCAAAACTGTTCAAGACACACAGCTATAGGTCTAGATATTCTATATCCTAATAACTGCCATTCAAGAGTGAGGGCAAAATGAAGGTGTTTTTGGACATACAAAGGCAGATAATTTAGTAAAAGTAACCCTTGCAAAAAGAATGTTCTTGGGAAAGAGGCAATATAATGCAAGAAGCAATGGTGAGCAAAGAAATCAGTAAAATATATTAGGAAACAGAAATAACTATAGACTTGAAAAAGAAAAACTAAATTTTTGAAAACTAGACTTAGAAGAAAACCAGGAAATAATGGTAACAAAATTCGAAGGGAGGAGGAAGGAGTCTTGACTGGAAGGGGTGCTTAGAGTGGACAGTGCTCTATTTCTTGAGTTGGTAGTGGCTCCACGGCTGTTTGCTTTACAGTTATTCGTTAAAATGTAGACAGTAAATCCTCAATGTCATCAATAGGTTCTTGGAAAATGCAACTTTAAGCTAAACAATGTATAATGAAACCAGTTTTACTATAGGCTCATTGACAGAAACAAGAGTGAAGTTCCTATGGCATATTTCTGGTCACAAAAACATGACCAAACTTCTAAAGACCCCAAACACTTCTAATATTAAACACTGAAATAAATGTGAGCTAGATATACACTTAAGAAAGATTAATAAAAACAAGTAAGATAATTTTTTTTCAACCTACTTATTCCAGTTCAGGGTCATGGGTGGCCTGAGCCTATCCCAGCAGCTCAGGGTGCAAGTGGGGACTCCATCCTGGACAGGATACCTTTCCATCACAGGGCACACTTACACACACACACAGTCAGACTGGGGGAGTACAGACACACCCATTCACCTCACCTGCACATCTCTGGGATGTGAGAGGAAACCAGAGTACCTGGAGAAAAGCCTTGCACACCTGGGGAGAATGTGAAAACTCCACAGACAGTGGCCCTGGGTTGAATCAATTTTTTCTTTCTTAACGCTATAATGAAACATTGAACAAAACGTTATTCAGGGACCTGCTATATATATTTACATACTTTTCTGAATGTTATTTGTATTTTTTTAATATATGATGTTTTATATATATATGAAATACTAAGGATTAAATTATATAATATAGCTATAAATGCTTTGGGATTCAGAAAAAGAGATAGTTTTAATTATAGAAGCATTAGTAGAGTAGATTTTGCTCTTAATCCGAATAAGAAATAGTCATTACATATATGAAAGCAACAGAAGTTTTCTTCTAGATGGAGAGAAGGTGAAAAGAGACGATTTGCAGTACAGAGTTAAGACTTAAATGGGGTTTTGGTTTTGCTTTGCTTTATTCATAATAGGAAGGAAAGCTGGTCTCCTTGAGGAAGGGCATAAATTTAAGTCACTATTGATTCTTCCCAATGTCTTCCTCAATATATTGAATTAGTCACCAAGGACTGTCCATTTTACCTCCACTCCTTGTGCAAAGACAATCATCTTTTTACTCCTCTGCAGCTTTGCCAGTAGCCGGAATAACCTTCACCATTGCTCTCCCTACTCTCCAAAGTCAGAGTTCTACCCTTTATCCTGGGGGATGTCCATGATTGTTAGGGTGGGAAAATAATTTGCAGAGCAAGGTATGATCTGAGTCCATTTTTTGTAAAAATAAATGACAAAAGAAGTTCATTTGTGTATATCAATGCACGTTTTTATGGCATGGGTGTCTCTCACTGAACTGCTCCATCAGTAGCAGCAGCCAACAGACACACCTCCCAAGCAGCCATTCTTTACAAAATAGTCAGCAGTCTTCTAAAAACAGCAGTGAGGTAACACATCCCTCTCCTCCTCCTATGCTAAAACCCAAATTCTTTACCCTGATAAGTTTTTTTTTTT
>CM053508.1:108593153-108635267 GCA_028627145.1 Eidolon dupreanum | reverse complement strand
GGGTGGGAACAAGGCCAGCAGTTTCCACCTGCTCTGAATGCCTCAGTCTCTAAGGGCTGGCCTGAGCAGGGTGTGTCTTAATGCTTCACAAATTTGAGGCAGTGTATTTCTAGGATAATCACATTATCAAGAAGGACAATTCATTATTTGAAGCTATTATTGACTCAACTACTGATGGCTGTTTATAAGGAGAATTATACTGGGGCAGAGCAGATGGTTTTTAAGGTTTTGAGAAAAACTTAAAGAGTAAAACATTTATGATGCAGTTTATGAATACTTTTGGACTTAGGTTACTGTATCTATTGAAATATCAAGTTCCATTTGAATTCATTGATGTTTTCATTGTTGCTTGAATACTACAGTATGCTGTGAAAGAATTTATTTTACTGCATTCATAAGGTTGATACAGGAATCTTTTCAAGTGTATTATTGTGCTACATAACTGGTACCAATATTTACTGAAATATTTATTTTTCCACATGCACAATGGCTACTGACAGAGGAATTTATTCAAATGTATTATTTTTGTTTGCTGCATGGCTTACCAATTTTTACTGGTATATGCTTTATTTAGCATATACTATAAAGGAATTCCTTTGAATATCTTTTATGTCATGGATTTTTTTTTTCTGTTACCAGTATTCAATAAAACACAGTGCCAGTGTTTGCTTTTACACTACCACATGTCAGATTACCTTCTTTTCCACTAGATGTGTTTTGCTGCTGGTTACATAAAAGGATCACTGACAAACACGTATACATAAAATTTTCTTTAGATAGGTCATTTTATACTGGCATTTCAGTGTTGGTAGATTATATTGCTGCATACTCAGAATTTAGGATGTCCTAATACATTCTACTATATGTATATAAAATGACATTTCCCCCTCAAAACCACTTCACAATAACTTCTAATACATGTATTATGGGAAATACTTAATTCTTTATATAATTGTAATATCTTATATAACAGTGATCATGCAATTTATGCAAAATGGGACAGATTAAAAAGGGGACACTATTAAAAATTAGGATGGGACTACAGGCATAAAATTGGAATGATCCTGGGCAAACTGGGACATATAGTCACTATATTTATATACCTGCCTACGTCAGCAAATGAGGAATACTAATATACAAATATCTACCTATATACTAATATCTGTAGATCATCATGATGTCCATTTAGTGAGAAACACAAGTAGCAGAAGGAAATGTGGGGTAGCAGACAATAGTTTGGGGAAAAACAAACACTTCCGCCTTATTTTCCACATAAATATGTAAACAGAATTTGGGGCATGTGGGTAAAAAGGGTTCTTTGGCCTTATTTGCAATGTTTCAACTTTTTACAAGGAAAATGTATTCATGCAAACTATATAAATGTCAAAAAGATAAAACTAAACAACTCTCTGTTTTACTATAGAAAAAAAAAACTAAAGAGAAGTATTCTGAATATATAGAATTAAGAACTTAACAGATATGTCGTTCTGAGTTGGCTTTTCAGCCCAATGTGGTTTAAAAATGACACACACCATTTTGAGTGTTTAAATACATCAAAATTTAAAGAGTGGAAAAGATTACCATTTTCTTTTTTTAGCATGGTATAATCTACTCCATAACTTCAAAAAAATTTTTTTTTCAGTTTAGAGCTTAAAACATCATTGATTTGAGGTATTTAAAACCACAGTAAACAAATTAGTACCTGTTACATAGCAGTGAATCAATGAAATGTTTTCATTAGTACCATCACTATCTGAACACCCTGTTCTCAAACTCCAGTCCCACGATGCTAATTTCTTACTGAGCATTCCACTTGAATGCCTCTGACTTAACCAGCATGCCTCATATCTTTTCCCGCACACATTAGCTTCCCCTCCAAACCCTTCAGCCTTTCCCAGTGGAACCACTATTAATTAAGGATCTATGTGCATTAGTTCTTTGCAGGTTACAAAAGGGCCTCCATGCCATTTACCACACCGGCTCCCCTGTGAGATGAGTAGGGAATGTATTATGTCTACTTTACAGATGAGGGGAAAATATGCTGGAAGTTGAATTGCAAGAGACAGATCCTGCCTAAGGAAGTGCAAGCGCACGTGAGTCCCTTGAACACTGAGAGGCCACAGTCACCCACCACCGAAGAATTCATTTCCACTTGGACCAAAGGTCTAAGGTCTTCCTAGTGCTTAGAGAAACCTCAGAAGTATTTAAAAAATCTACCTTTCTGTGGGAGAATTTCTCAGGGTATCTACAAGTTGGACTTTGCACTTTTATTACTTTGGCAGATTTTTTTTTTTTTCTAAATTAGGCTGGTGCTCTGTGCCCAGAATGAAGCAAGAAACTGCTGGGGAGGCAAATATCAATCAACTGAATAAAACATGGGCTCCGCTCTCAAGACTGTTTTAGAATGTCGACTTGGGAAGAGGAAATTAGGACATGTGCAATATGACCAGTCAGTATATGATTAGGTACAAAAGCAAATCGACTGTTCTTGGAGGATGTCCTATGTGTTATTAGGGCTCTTACATTCCATTCTTTAAGTGAGTCAAATTTTAGATTAACCTACACACATCTGTGCGTGCCACACGCCGGCCCCACTACACTCGTTCACATGGTAAACCAATGATTTTCTTGTTCCTGTAAACTATGAGGTTGTGCAGTAAAAATCACTATATAGAGTTACATGTTTTTTGCAATAAATAATGTAAATAAAAGTTTGTTTGTTTTTTCATTGTAAATGCAGTTTGGATGACGTTTCACATTGAATAGTATCATGCTAAAACCATAAAGCCACCTCAGATGTGGTAGTCAAGAGTTTGGTGTCTGGACCTGGCTCAAATCCAAGCTCCCCCACTTCCTAGCCAAGTGATTTTGGGTGACCTTGAGCAAGATTCTCTACCTCTTTAAACCTCTATTTCCTCACACGTAAACTGGAAAAACATGTACCTACTACTTAACGTCATTGAGAGAACTAAATGAGTTTAAGAAAATAGCCTTATACATAGTATGGAAACACTCAAAAAATAGTAGCACCTATTAAGAATGATCGTTTTTGAGCAATTTAGTCAATGAAGTTAATATCCATTGTTATCCCAGTGTTGAACAGATCTGGAAGCAAAATCCCACTGGCAGTTATTTGACCACAAATCAGTGGCGAGTGTTGTAATTGCCCTAGCAACACAGCAAATCATTCTTCTTTAAAGCTGGGGAACATTTCAGATGCATATTCTCTCATCAGGACACTCGGCTCTTAGGGATGCTTAGGCGCACAAGATGATGCATTCTCATAACAACATTTTAAAATATATTTTGGTAATAAAGCATTTTACTCTTAGATCTGTAATAAGCTCCCCTGGAGGACTGGGGGAAAAGACATCTAGAATATTTGCCAGGATTAAATTCCTACAAACACAGAATTTTTAGATTACTTGCATGCCTCAACCAATTGATTAAAAATAAACATTGCAAATTACTTCATATAAACCCCTTGTTGGCTGAAAGCCACTTGCCCAAGTCATTTGGCTGTATGTCATTTCTTGAGGTAGATTTTGCCTCAGTCATAATTACTTGAGTTCAATGACAAAGGTATCTTTCCTGGTGTGTATGAGTTCTAAAATACAAAAGGGTAATATATAAATTCACCCAGCCTAGAGATACTGTGGTCTGGCTGACTCCATTTCAGGTGAGATTTTCAATAGAAAATGGCTATTTAGTGCTACATGATCAGGCAACCAGGCTAGACTGGATGGGTCACAACAGGAGCCCTTTGGCCAAAAGAAAAAGGTTCTAGGAGTCTAGAGAAGTCAGCACTGAGATGTGGCACTGTTGGTCAACAAACAGCTGGGCCTGCAGAAAGGAGGAACAGGTAGGTCCTTTTGGAGGTCCCATCTCCCGATGCATTCATTCAGCAAAGGTGTGCCAAGTACCTGCTGTGGCAAAGCACTGGGAAGGGGACAGAATTGAGGAGCCTCTCACTTAACGTGGTGCAAAGGGAGCACATGTTTGGTATTTGGCAGCATTGCATCTCCTTGTTGGGAGATACAAAACACCGGGAGGACTCCCAACCCACACAAACCTCCTCAATCAGAACTGCCAGGGGAAGAGTTCAGAGTCTGCATATATATTTTTATGGCAGTAAAGTAGACGTAACATTAAGAGTTCTGAAATTGTCTGTTCTGATCATTTCCTCCCTCCCAGTTTACTGGTTGTTCTGGTGAAAGGACTGGCCCCCAGAGCTTTCCACTCTGTTATTCTGCATGATATCTCCCCTCTGCACTCTATTTTCTTTTCAAAATAAAATTGTATATATTTAAGGTACAACACGATGATTTGATACACATATAGAAAGTGAAATGATTACTACTGTCAAGCTAATTAACATTTCTCTTCATGCAGTTACCTCTTTTGTGATGAGAGCACCTAAAATAAACCTAGAAATCTAATATACAGGACGATGGCTGTAGATAATAATATGGTATTAAATACTGGTGTCTGTTTTTTTTTTTTTTTTTTTTTTTTTTTTAACTTAGGCCTCCAGTATTCTTATTTTCAGGTAGGTCTGGGAGTTATAGACTTAAAGGAAGGGATAACCGGGGGACATCCGAGTCATAAATTCAGATGAAAACACCTGGTTGGTAAATGCATTCATCCAACCCACAAGCACTCATTGGGCAGATAAAGGGACTGTTCTGTGTTCTCTCTATATAGAAGGTGACAAAACAGACATGTCCTCATGGGATGCCAAAATTCTGGGGAAGAAATCACTTTGTCAAGCAATTTTCTTATCATAGAACAGGAAAGTTTGAACTAGATTCTAAAAGGTGGGTCCAGCCCAAAGTACATGATTCTAGAAAAGGAGATTAGCTCAATTCTGGAAGAACTCCAGCAAACATTCAGTTCCCCAGGGGCTAAAAGACGGCTCCTTTTGGAAGGAAGACAGCACACAGGTGAATGGAGAATGAGTGCCCTTGGAAACCACAGATTGTGATCACCTGTGCCAGGAGTGAACTGTGGAGACTAGAAGCAAAGACCTTTTCCAATTCACAGAGAAAAATCCAACTCAAAAGACTAAGCAGAAAAGAAAATATATCAAGACTCACAGGAGAGGGTGATCCAGGGTGAAGTTAGCCTTGGGCATGGCTGGGTGGTAGAGCCCCAATGATGTCTTCAAAGACCCCTTTCTCCATTTCTTGGTTCGGCTGTACTTAACTCACAGCAGCAGGCCGGAGCCCAAACAACATTTTCAGAGCTCGGTCTGTCCTTCGCTGTAGGAGGGTTTGTGGCAACCCCAAAGCCTAACCTCTCTAGGAAGTGACCACCGCAGGAAGAACTTTCTCCACCTAGGCCCCGGAGAAAAGTTGAGGAGAGGATGCTGATTGGTCCCAAGAATTGAGGTCAGAAGGACAGCAGTCTTCTGATTGGCCAGGCCTTACCAATCAGAAGGTCAACCCCATGGAAGGCCTGGGAATGGGGTTCCCGCATCAAAAAGGGGAGTGGGGTGTCATTCTCTAAAGCAAGGGTTGCTAGCAAACAGTGACAATTTTAAAAAGACACTAACTGCTGGTGTTGGCTGCCAACGCTAGCTAACAGGGGGACCATTAGCCCCAGGGTACACAGCTGGGTGGGGCCTGGGGGTAGAATTCTGTAGGCTGCTCCTATTACCTGGTCTCTGAGGCTAGGTGAGCTCCTGGGGGTTTGGAAAGGATTACAAGTTGGAGATGCCGCGACAATTGTTAGTAAACTTATTAAATCTATGACAAAGCGATACTGGCTTTCTCATAATCACCAAGTCAGGTGATTGAGGGAAATAAAACCTTTTCTTGAAAAGAATCCTTAAGCTTATTCTGCAGGCTTGAGAAATATTATAACTTACGTAACGTGGTGCTAGAATTAGTCATTTGGCCTGTAGTAACGGCTACTTTTCCTTACGTTCCACCCTCTGCCACCCTTGACCAGAACAGCAGTAAAGAAACCAAATATTTGAACAGGCCTGCTAGGCCTCGCTTTCTTTCAAGGCAGGGGCAGTTTGGGCATTATCGTTGTGCTCTACTACATGGCTCTTTGTCCAGTGATGTGATCCTCCAACAGGCTAATGGCTAACTGCCCACCCTGAGGTGGCAGTGCTGGGTGGCTTATGCCCAGGTGTCTAGGAGTGTCCCCATATGCACAAGCGTGAGCATCATTTCACAGTTTTATGCAGGTTTGGGAATTCAAGCTTGATGGCATGTGCCGGCAGCTGGGAACCCTAGAGCTAAGGAAATTCCTTAACGACAGTATCTCCTGGCCTTAGAAAGGAAAGGAGTTAGCTTTTAGAAAATAGACTGAGTTCCTTAAAATGGTCAGTTTTCAGCTGAGATGTGGAGGGAGCAGAAATAACTTTCCACTCAATCCACATCCTGCCCACTTCTCTGAACATCTTACAGTGTTTGATAGCTCTACCATGTCACATGGAGAATGGTCTCATCTCATCTTGATTTGGTTTACACATAATTCTAGCACAATGGCTATTTTTCCCCAGTCTTCAACAGATTAGAAAGAGTAAATTAGAAACCAAAAAAAAAAAAATTTTTTTTTGAAGGGGGAAAATAGCATTCATTCAACAAATACTGAGCTCCTGTTTTGTGTTAGGCAGTAGGGATACAGTAGTAAGGAAGACTTAGTTCCTGCTTTCAGGGAGCTTACTGGCATTAGACAAATAATTACAATAAGAGCTTGTGATAAAGGCTGTAAAAGAAAAGTAGGGTGCTATAAGAGTTTGTAGTAGAAGGACCAAACTTAAATTGTGATCATGGAAGGCCTCTGGAAAGAGACTTAAACTAAAACATGAAATAAACATTATACAGTTTTTAAAAAGGAGTGGGAGTCCTGAGGAACTTAGAACTCAGAAACCTGCGAGAAATTGGAGTCGTTTTGGCAAAGAAGTACGGCTTGAGATGAGCATGGAGCAGTAGGCAGCGGCCAGATCAGGTAAGGCCTCTTAGGTCACATTAAGAATTTTCAGTCTGAACTCAAGGAGAGTTTTGAGCAGGGAAGTGACACAAATTTACATCTTTATAGCATTACTCTGGTTGGCATGTGGAGAATGGATTGAAGGGAGGCAAGAGTGGATGCAGGTGGAAGAGAAAAGAAGTTATTATTGGAGTTCAGGGGAGAGAGGTAACACCTGTATACAGGGCAACTTTGAGCACTGGCAGAGTGTAGAATCAATGAGCTTAAATTAAAGGCAGGTTAAGTGTGTCAAGTTAAGGGGAGACAGAGATCAGATTATCCCTGATTTCTGGCGTGAGAAATTCAATGATACAAGTGACATTGTGACATTTACTAAGGAATGAAAGCCTGTAAGAATTTGAAGGAACTGTGAATTTCATTTTGGATGCTGACTGAAAAGTACATGTGAAATATCCAGGTGGAGATGCAGAGGTAGTTAGATGGGTCTGGAGTGCAGAAGAATGGTCTGGGCTAGAACTGTAAATGTAGTGGTATATGTTTGGAATAGAGATGGAAATTAAAGCCAGGGGCTTAGACAAGATCACTTAGGGAGAAAGTGTGGGGGCCTAGTTCTGAGCACTGAAGAAATCGACCATTTAAAATGGGAGTGGAGGAGGTAAGAGAACTGAGGAGATGAAGGAGTGTGGTAGCAGACTCCCACATGGCCTCTAATGATCCCCACCTCCTGGCATTCATGTCCTGTGTGGCCTCCTCTCACACGGAATAGGGCTTACCTGTGTAGCCAATGTGCTATAGTAGAAATGACAGAGCATGCCTGAGGTTGTGACTATAAAACCATTTAAGACCTCAGAGAGCTGTTTCGACAATAAGAATCTTAAGGGTTTTGTCCCTCAGCAGTCTGAGCAGAAGCCCAAGGTAGAGAAGGACTTACCTCAAAGAAATTCATGGGTGTGACTTTTGTCTGATGAAGTGCAAATAAGACTAATAAGGGATAAATAAAGTACTCAAAATAATTATATTTACAGTAGCACTATCAGCTTGAACTGAAAGAGATATAGTACAATATATAAAGAGGCTTTGGGGCCCCCCAAAATTCTACCTGGTAGAAGCAGGCTGAGAAAACTATGTAGCTATAAATATGGGCTACCTTTCATGGAAAAGGAAAGATGATTCAGAGGGTGGAGCCAGGAGCCCAGACTCCAAGATGGCCCCTAACGTTCCCCACATTCTGGTATTCACACCTTTGGGTAATTCCCTCCCACACTGAGTAGGATTGATCTGTGTAACCAGTATATTGTGGAGTGACAGTGTATACTTGAGGCTAAGTCATGAAAGACACCGTGGTTTCCACCTTGCTCTCTTGGATCACCTGCCCTGGGGAAAACCAGTTGCCATGTCAGGACATTCGAGAAGTCTTATAGAGGTGCCCACACGGTGTGGACTTGAGGTTTCCTGCCAACAATTGCGTGGATGATCCATCTTGGAACTGGACCCTCCAGCTTCATTCAAGCTGTCAGGTGACCACAGTGCCAGCCAACACCATGAGGTGACCCTCAAGAGACACCGTAAGCAAAAGCTACCCAGTTAAGATGCACTCAAATACCTGACCCATAGAAACTAAGAGTGCTGGAACCCGCCAGTCGGAGTCAAACAGTCCTGAGTGGGGGAGCGAGGATTAGGAAAAAAGAGAAGAGAGAAAGATCTCGGGAGGGCATATAGTCAAAGCTGCAGCCTTGAGTTTATTTAGCACCGTATTTATACAGCTTGAGTACGTGACAAACTGCTCGTAACAAAGCAACAAACTGCTCAAAACAAAACCACAAGTATCCAGAAACAATAGCTGCGATTAACATGGATTAGCATAAGGAGAGAGAAACCTCCTCCCTTGGGATTTCAGGAACTGATGCTTCTCCTCCCTTGGAGGTTCTAGGAACTGATAATTCCTTACAAAGCGCTCCCAACGTAAGAGGCAATGTTTGTTGCTTTAAGATAATGTCTTGGGGTAATTTGTCACATAATAAGTAATACAAAGAGAAAGGCCAGAAGTGTAAATAGACTATGTTTCAAGGAGAGAGTGGACAATTGTGTCAAACGTTATAGAATGGCCAAATGTCTCATACCTGGATGACAATAAAGCCCAGATATTGATCCTGAATTTCACTGAAATATTTTGACCACGGAAAACAAAAACAAAAACAAGCCAAACCCTACTATGCTCAGCATACTTGTTTTGAGAACACTGGGAAGTATCTATCGTTCTTTTAAAGAACTTCATTAAAAACATATTTTGAAAGTCTGTGATACCTCTAAATGGCAATGGATGTTATACTGTACCTATCTGGTCTATCAATGACCTTCTCATATGGACACACCATGTCATTACTAGACTGTAAGTCTGTAAAGGGCAGAGAAACTTGCTCCGTAGCACCTGGAATGTTAGATATGCTATAGGTGCTCATATATGTTACCTCCAGACTAAAAAGCAAAAGCATCTTATAAGACTCCAAAAATATTTTACCCAAAACAATCACTACCACCACGTTTATGCTGCAATTTATATATTAAAAGTATTTTCACTGTACCACAACAAACTGTGTGAGGCGGGTTGGTGGGTTTATAGAGGGAGCAAATACAGTTGTTCCCATTTCCTAAATGAGGGAACTAAGGCATAAGAGGCTTCAGCTACTTGGTGAAGGCCACATAAAACATTCATGGTTGCATGTCTTCTGGTATCAAGCTGAGTTCTTTTTCTAAAACATCCAAGCAACATTCACTCGGGTCTGTTCATCTAATGTCCTCCTTCTACAGATACTCTCAGAACAATTCTAACATTACTTTCCACAGCAATCTATGATGTTTTATGTTCTAATACTGTCCTTTTTGTAGCTGGATTCATGGAGGGGTGAAGACTGTCTGTCTTCTTTCCACTTTGGTTCTGGTCCAACAGGACAACTTGAACGTCTTCCAAGGCAAGCCCCAAGCAAGGGTGGCTACTCAACACCGCCATTGTTCAAAATACTTCTCACTGGAAATTGTCTTTAGAGAACCCAAATTCTTCCCACTAAGAAAACCAGTCCATTAGTTTACAAATCTTTCATTTTTAATTGGAAATGGCATCATCAGCTTAATCATCTTCCTTAATCATCAGTTTTGTAGCTGTTTCCTAAACTTCAATCTATCCTCAGAGACCAAAACTTATAAACACTGACTATATTCGAATACATTTGTTACAGACTTGGAGGGCATACTACAACGGCATTCCAGAAAGGTTAGCAGCAACAGCTCCCCCTCTATAAAGAACACCCCAAGGAAGAAAACCCTCATAAGGAATGTATAGTAATAGTGTTAATAAAAATAATGGCTTAAATGTGTTGAATGGCACTTGATGTGCCATGTTTAATTTGATCCTCAAAAGAATCTTATGAGGTTAGAAAAAATCTATTTGTTTAAATGTCAAACATTAGCATGTGGTCACACAGGTCTAATGTCCTATATCACAAAGGGCAAAAACTAATTGCCAAATATATGCAGTGAACAGGTAATGCCTCCTCTACAACAGTCACCATCTCTTCAGAGGGTTGGTCCGTAGGGACCTGGCCCAATTTGGTGTTTTTCATGCATTTTCATGCCTGTTAGTGTTTTGCCATTCCCATATCAGTGTATGTTTTAGTCCATTCCAAGTAGATGCAGAGTCTGTGGAATGGAAATAAGTATGTTTCTGAGAAATTCAGGTTCAGACACTTCCAATCTAAGTAAGTTTAGGTCTATGGCTCCAAAATGACTTCTACTGCACTCATCTAAAAGAGAATACAAGAAACAAAATTTCAAATTTATCTTTGCTTCTTTTTTCTCCCATCAGGATTAACGCAAGGAGGTAAGAAATGAAGAATTAATCCAAGAATCTATTCTTAAGTAGCAATTTGAGGAGCCAAAATTTGGCACCAGCTATCTCTATCTATCTATAGTTTAAAACTCATGTTTCATGAAAACTATCTCAGCAAGTATGATCAGCTCCTTACTTTTATCTCCTTCTTCATAGTGATAGAATCATAGAAAGCCATGTGAGAACTGCTATAACCAAGAGTAAGACTAACAACCCATCCCAAACAAGACACTCAGAGTCATGACTCTTAGAAGTGACCATGGGCTTTAAATTATTCAACTACTTCCTGGAGGTCAAATGGCCCAGCCTCATAACCTAGCTCCTTCTTGGCCTTTTCTAGGCTAAAGTAATGTGTAATGCCAGTTTTGCAAACTTCTGTGTGGGTGAGGAAGGGCTGGAAGTTGTAGAGTCAACCCAAAATGATGTGAGCCATCTCTTTTAGGAAAGTGAAGCAGTAGAGGAAGGTCAAGGGCAGACGAATGGATGGGAACGGTTAGCCCTCAAAGGCCAGAACTCAAAGTTGCTCATGGGTATGCCATCTGAGATGAAGTAGGGCTGCCCAGAGGCAATGTGGCCCTTGTCAGCTTTCAGGGCCTCTGAAGCCAGAATGTGACCCTCTACCAGGTTATCCACATGGACAAAGTCACCCAGGCTCCTGGGATCCCCGTACACAAACTTGAACAGGCCCCTCTCAATGTAGCTCACTATCCTGGGAAGGTGCCTGTGTTCTCTAAGCCCATAAATACCAGATGGCCTCAAAGCACAAGTTCTCAAGATACCATCGCTTCTTGCCAACACTGTACCACTGGCCTCCAGCACCTTCTTCTCTGTATTAGATTTGGTCTGAGCGTAGTTATCATGATGGAGGTGAAGAGTTAAGTAAGGCAGAGATTCATCTTCATTTCTGATAGCTTGACCTCTGAAGATGACATCGAAAGTGTCAGTATAAACCAATCTTGGCACCCCTGTCTTCCTGCAAGTCAGAAGGATGTTGTCTGTGCCACCCACAATGACTTCTTTGATCAGGTTTCGATTTAGTTGCTCCTGCCCTGCTATACCATAAGAGGCAATATGGAACACACAAGTGACATCTACATCCTGGAAGGCTTTCTCTATATCAGGGAGGTGGTGAATGACTCCATATATAAACTTAATTCCTTCTGGATTGGTTTGAGCAGGGGTGCTGATGTCAAACAGAATCATATGGACTCCTTTCTGGTTCAGAGCACAGCCTAGGCTGAAACAAAAAGAGTAAAAGTTAGATCAAATCACTATTAAGCTATGCCTAGGAGATGTGTATAAATAATTTACTAAGTCTCCTTGGCTTATCCTGTGTTTCTCACTTTACATATTCATTGGGGCTAAGTCTTACCTATGCAAATATTCAAAAATGAGAATCCTCACATCTACTTAAATTACAATGAGAGAGGCTTTATCTTCAAAGATGGTGGCATCTACAAGTCACATTTTTTCCCTCTGTTCTAGGATCCACCATAAATTCTTTGGAATATTTATGAATGATAACATAACTGTGAAAGAATCACTATTATTTTAAATTGTTTCTGGTCATGTGAATATCTCTCCTTTCCAATTTAATGGCTTTATAAAGAATTTTTCTTAAGGTAGAATATATCTGCAGTTCTCAATTTCAGTATCTGAACACTGGGCAAAATAGTTCTTTCCTGGCTTAAAACTATACAAACAAGTAAAAGTCTATACTATATTAATGTCAGAGTTGAAAGCTATACTTTTTCCAGCAACTACCAGTAAAATAAGTCCATGGACATATTTTATAACTGCACTGACCAGAAACCAAAATAGCCACCTCCTCCTGTAATGAGGACACCTTCCTTCGGAGATTTTTGGGAGTCTGTATGTGGCAGTCAAAAGATAACTGGGCCTATAATAAAAGAATTATGCAACACTGTTACTGATCCAAATGCAAATGTGATTGTCTCCAATTTGGAGTTAACAAAAACAAAAAGGCAGTATGTTCTAGTAGAAAGAAAAACTAAGACCTAGGTTCTAGTCGTGGCTGTGTAATGTTAGCCAACTACTCCTCTTTTTCACTTTTGGGCTTCAAATTTCTTATGTAACATGAAGGCAGAAATATCTGCCTTGCCTGCCTGACAAGGTCAATATAAAGGATAAATAACATAATTACTGGGGAGTGCTTTGAAAACCACAAAGCACTCTACAAATGTAAGGCATTATTCTTACATTTAATATTTGGGAAAAAATTAGAGCCTTTCTGAAAAGAATTCATTCAAATTTGGTAGGGAGAGGCCTTTTCCATCATGCACCAAAAAAATCAAGAACAGAACTCTAAAGCAAATTTCCAACAACTTTTGCTTAAAATAGCATATTGCAGCATGGTTTGTTTAATACTGGTGTTTTATTAACCCTATACATAAAAAAAAATAGGGGTCAAAAATTTCCTTAATATAGCAAACCACATTTCTCACCCCCAGGATATCTTGTAAGTACTGCATGTGCTCAATGCCTATAGGGGTCTCACTTCTCTCTCCCTCCTATTCTATGCCAAAATAATTATGTTACAAATTATAGCTTATAAAAATATTTATAATATTTTCTCAAGGCTCCAAAAATCCATTCTCTCAAGAACAAGGCAACATAAGCGAAAAGTGGGCTGCTTAACTCCTTCCACTTAAAAAGAAATAGAACGCGGGAATGCAGGTCCTCAAATGCACTGGGAACATACATGTTCACTCACTCAAATTAGTGGAGATATTCAGAGGTGTGGTTAGGCAGGGAGACTGCAAGCAGTCTCCGCTTAGACAAGTTAATCCCTTTGAGCCTGCTGCTGTATCTAAAAAGTAGAGCTGATAATAAGCTCACAGGCTTATGAAGACTGAATGGGATAGTACATAAAAAAGGCTCAGCAAAATGCCTGGCATGGATGGGTGCTCCACGGATTTAATTTCTTGAATTCCATTTTCTTCAAGCTCTGGAGTTTAGGGATTCAATTATTCTATTACACTCCCACATACAATAATTAGTTCTCTCAAACACACAGGGTTACAAAAAGTTTGACAAGTTCTTCTGGATAAGTGTACTAAGTAGACCAGATTGCCAGGAAAACTAATAAGATCATTCATGCAGAAATCAGTTTATGTGACAACTGAAGACAAGATTCAGCAAGAGACTGTCAGTGGCTTGAAGGCATACAGAAAAAGAGTGACAAATATTAGGAAAATTGAGCAAATAATGTGGAGGATGGCTGATGTATTCCAAAGGTTTGACTCAGCAATTCCATAGCTCTGCTTACGAGACAATGCGTAAAGAATGAATGTACCAGCATCCCTTTAATCTACCTAACAGTGTCTTTATAATTCTATTATTTTCTGAGTACAGACAACTCCCATTTGGATTTGAAGTAGTCATGAAACTAAGTGTAGTCAATTCTAGTATTTAACATAATCACATGACTTTGTTACAGGTGCTATTTCTAACTAAACATTATACACAGATGTCAGTCATTGAGGTTTCTTTCTTTTTAGGCGAGGCAACCCTTGGTTGACTTCACAGATTGCAAGGACCTTGTCAGCTCACAATCTCTCTTTTTTAAAATTTTTTATGCCTACAGCATCTGGTTTTCCTAGGTGGTCTCCCATTCAAGTACTAACCAGACCTGACCCTGCTTAGCTTCCGAGATCAGATGAGGTCAGGCTTGTTCAGGGTAGCATGGCTATAGGCTCACTGAGGTTTCAATCCAGAATTCTTACCTTCACCTCCAGGACCTAGTGGCAATATCCCTCTCTGACTTCTCACATTCTTCCACCATTAGTACCCTCAATCACCTGGACTTTTTTCCCTTTCCTTAAAGATGCCAAGATCATTTGTGCCTTGAAGTCTATGCACACTTGTTTCACCTCAGTGTGAAATACTACTGCACCAGATCATTCCATGGTTGCATATTTGTCAATATTTAGGTCTGTTCAAATGTCACTTATTCAATTGAGACTTCTCTGATCACCCTACCTAAAACAGCCCTCCCTTACTGTAAATGATGCTTTGTGTTCTTCATGGCACATTTTACTATCTAAAATTACTGTTGATCTTCCAACAGAACATGTGTGCCATGACAACTGAGTCTTTCGGCCTTTTTTACTGGCATGTCCCTACCAGAACCTAGAACACAGTAGGTGTTCAACAAGTATGTGGTGAATTTATGGATGATTTTGAACACTGGGGTGACATCCGATTTTGTAAGATTATGATGGGCACAAATTATGCAGGGCCCTGCAGTGTCTAAGAGTCATTGTTATATATGCCAATTAACACTGCCATTTTGATTTAACTTATCTCCTAAAAAGTTCTGGAATAAAAATGACATAAAGCTAAATGAGACATCTCCTGCATCCTGGAGCTTACAATGAAGGTGAGAGGCTTTTGTAAATATCTAAAGTTCAAGGCAAAAAGAGAAAACAAGATTACCATAATAATGTCAGCATAAACAGGTGCTGTGGGGAGCACTGAGGTGGGGTGGGAGGAGAAATTGATCCTGAAGGCCAGATCAGCGAAAACTTCATCAAAGAGTGAACAATTAGAGCTGAACCAAAACAATGGGAAGACTTGAGTGGGCTCACTTGAGGCAGAGGGTTACTACAGGCTGAGGGAGCATCGTAAATGAAATGGCAACAGGGAAGCCTGGTGTGGGTGACTAATATGGCAAGTCTGCTGTGGTCAGTGTGCAAACTGAAAACAAAGCAAGTAGCTGGTGTTTTAGGGCAGAAGGATATCCTGGGGTTAGGTTGGAGACAGCTTTGAGTTCCCTTTGGGGGAGTCTGAATTCTATTTTGTAGACAGTAGAAAGCCTTTGTGGGTTTACAGAATGGCACGCTCACTTGGTGCTTGGGAAAGACAAAGCTTTTCCTGCAGAAGGAAGCGCCTGGAAACAGGCAACAGTCCAGGTAAGGAGCGCTGAGGATATGGGCTGCAGTACTTTCGGTGAGGACAAAATGCCATTGCGCTCAGTTGAAATTAAGACGAGAGCTGGCAAGAATGACGCAGCAGCAGACAGTGTCCAGGTGAAGTTTGAGGGAGGTGTTGTCACTAACTGAAGAAACACCCACAGGTTTTAGGAATGTTCTGTCTGGTTAGTGAAGTTTTGACTAATAGGATACGAGATAACAAAGTTTAAGATATTCTTAATATCTCTATAAGCCTTCCACTGTAAGGGATTCAGACAATGGACAAGGCCTCAAAGAGTCCAATTAAGAAAATTCCAACAGAAATTCTCCCTAAGCTCTAATTAGTCTTTGTTTTTAAAACTGCACATTCCAGTCCAGGCTCAAGACCTCACAGCTCATGTGCATATTAGCCATGCTGGGGACATACAAGTTCAAACTATTAATGGTTCAGGGTACCCGTCAGCTTATTCATGCTACTCCTCATTACCTTCCAACTAATTTCAGAATGATCTGAGGCAAGAACTTATATAACTGACCTGATCAGGAAGGTCAGAAGAGAAAGGTGGCAACCAGTAAGGAAAAATCAAGGATTTAGCAGGATAAACAGCAATGAATAGCCTCTACCAGGTCAGTAAAACCATCATAGATTGTAGATTACTAGCTATTAATGGTTCCTCCCAGAAGCCAACTCCTCCCTTCCTGGCTCCCTACAATTGCACAGAAAAACTGCAGTAAACACATTTTGCAGAAACTACAAAAATTTCCCATAAACATTAAGCCAGAGGTATTAAAAAAAAGAAATTCCCATAAATATTAAGCCAGAGGTATTGAAGATTTTCTTCAATCAGCTGCCTGATTTCTATATACTTTATGGCTTCTGTTTTATTAATTTGTTTCCATCTGATTCCTTCTAGGGTGGGCATTCAGACTGGCATTTATAATTGCAATTGCTGTAGGCTCTTTCAAAACATGGCTTTGCTCAGTAATTGCTTTCCTCTGAATGAGAGTGTGTGGAGGGGAAGGGTCACATTTGACCTGAGCAGTCATTTCAGTGAATACAGGTTAAAGTTAAATCCATGATCAAGAAAAAGGAATCTTAATTACAAACAGGAGAAAATGAAATTTAAAACCTGCCTGACCTCTTGATAATACAAAGATAAAGTGAGGGTAATAAAGTTGACATCTCACAGGGAAGTTATGAGAAGAAACTCATAAAAATAACTAGGAGTGCTTTAGATTTACAAAGACCTAATTAAATGCTAAGGATCAGTAATAAGAACCTTAGATTATGCACACAGTTCCTTCATCCCAAGAGTTCAAGACGATGATGTTACTAACCTTCTGGTATTATAATGCAATATACAAATCTAGGTGCCACTTGAGTATGAAATAGAACTGACGATTGCTTTCATAAAAATAAAAATTACTGTATTTACTTTAAATAAGAAAAAAAATATTTCCAGGTATAGTTTAACCTGATGGCATGTTTCAAATGACTTGTCCAAGTACTGACTAGAGGCAAAAGGAAACTATACATTTACTGTACTGAGAGCAGGAAAACACATTGAAGGTAGAGGGCTTAGAAATGGTGCTGTTCAAATTCCATGCATGATCTGAAAATTATTTGCATGTAATAAAGCAGTCAAAGCAATAAAGATGAATAATTGTTAGAGATGATAAGGAGAATAACCCTGACACAGGTAAAAGGGATGTGAGGTATAAAACCAAAATGGCCAAACACATTTGGGAAGAAAATTAATGAGGGGCATAACACCAAGTGGAAAGTTGATACTCATAATGGATAGGGGTATTTGTGCACACTGCTTTGAATGTAACTGAAGGTGGCAGGGCAGCTGTCTAATTCTCATCACCCTAATTAGGTGTGTCAAATCTTCTTGTCCATCTATGCACTCAAATTCCTTTTACCCAAATATTGCAGAAAAGATCCTTGCAATTCTTCACTATGCTTATGGCAAAAGTGATTAAATAATTTTATAATTGATATTTCCGATATGCTTCCTAAGCTACCATATAAACTCAATGCAAGCACAGGCCATTTCTCAGGAATATCTGCAGTGACAAAGAATATCTAGCAGACTGTAGACCCAGTAAATCCAAATGGAATATGTACTCTGCAATCTTTTCAAATGCCCCTTTTGGCTGTTATCTGCAAGAACTACACTGAACTTCCCTCTCGAGCTCAACATGTCTGCCACTTCAACATATCCAAGTAGTATCAGCTGCCATTTATTAAGCACACTTACTGTGTGCCAGGCATTGTACTAAGCCCCTTCCAGGAAATTATTTCCCCTGGTGCTAACAACCCTCTGAGATGGGTACTAATTTATTAATTCCAAATTTACTAAACTGAGTTCTGGGTGGGCTTTCACAACTAACATATTTGCTATTTCATACAGGCCCCTCCAACTCCCAGAGGGGCAGGGAAGAGGTGCCTCATCCCCTCCCATGAGGTAGGGGCAGTAGATATGCAGGGTTAAGCTTTCTAGGTTGGAAATCAGAAAATCTGGGACTAGACTTGGCTCTCCCACCAATTCCCTGTGTGACTGTGGGTAAGTCACTGAATCTCTCTGATCCTATTTCGTCCTTGCTAAAATGAAGGGAAATCGCCATCTCAAAAAGATATCTGCACCCCATGTTCACTGCGCCATTATTTACAATAGCCAAGACATGGAAACAGCCTAAGTGTCCATCAACAGATAAACGAAATATGGTATACATAAACAAGAGACCATTATTCAGCCATAAAAAGAATTCTGCCATTGTGACAACACGAATTGAGCTTGATGGCATCATGCTAAGTGAAGTCAGACAGAGAAAGCCAAATACTGTATATCACTTACATGTGGAATCTATAAAAAGCTGAACTCATAGAAACAGTAGGATGATGGTTACCAGGGCATGGGGGGAGGGGTAGTGGTGATGAGAGGATGGGGAGATGTTGGTCGAAGGGTACGAACTTCCAGTTATAAGACAGAATAAGTTATGGGAATCTAATATTCAGCATGGTGACTACAGTTAACAATACTACATTATATGCTTGAAAGTTTGTAAAAGAGATCTTTACCGTTCTCACCACACACAAGAATTCTAATTATGCAAGGTGATGAGATGCTAACTAAGCTTATTGTGGTTATCATTCCACAATATATATGTATCAAATCATCATGCTGTACCTCTTAAAATTACACAGTGTTATATGCCAATTACATCTCAATAAAGCTGGAAGAAAAAAAGGAAGGAAAGGAGGGGGAAAGAAAGGAAGGACATGAGAGAAACTGGCTTACAAATGAAGCAGGACATAAGTGGCTGAGTTAAACCCAGGACTTGAAGTAACGTCTATAGGACTCCCCAGCTGGGTTGGGACAATGCAGTGTTGTTCACTTACCATCTTCACAATTTCTGTCACAACTGGTACCGCTGGTACTACGAGTTACCTATTATGTTTTACTTAAGTCTACTTACCTTTTTGCTAGAAACACATCCATTTTAAATGAGAACCTTACACTGCCACTTTAAATGAGAAACCAGAATCATTTGTCATAATCTTTCCAAAAAAGTGAGATGAAAACAAAAGATGTGAATTAAGTCTAGCGAGATACAGATGCAGGCTGAGATCTCTGAGCTTGCAGCCTGCTGTCTTTAAAAACCAACCAGGGTGCGGGGGAGGCAGAAGAGAAGCAGGGGCTAGCCAGTGTTTCAGCCCTTGGGAACATTCTAGAAAACCAAGCTAGAATGCCTGACTCCGTAGCAGAGGGTTTTTTGCTAGCTGGGTCAGCGTTACCCACTACAGGGCTGCTTACCACCTGCCACTGCGCTCGTCCCACCTGGGCTGCCACGCCGCACAGGTACAGGAAGGGGTCACTCTCATGGGCCCTGACGCCCTTTGGAGCCGCAGCCCTGCCTCCAGCTCCCACCGGGTGTCCACTCAGGGCAGCCCTCTCCACCCCGGCCCAGGCACAGCAGCGGCATACGACGGCCGCAACAGCAAACTAAGTGACACAGTGAGGCCCAGACATCAGTGCCCCATGCCACATCTGCTAGGCGCCCCCAGAGCCATCTGACCCGGCCCCCATCCCCAGCCACTTCCTGGCCTCTCTAGTAAGCTGGGAGGTCTCAGCATCTCTCTGATGTGCAGGTTTCTAATCCACCCTCACCTGTGCTGGGACAGCAGTTTTGCTCCATGAATCTTCCCCATGTACCCACCCCCTGTATTCCAGCTTCGTGGAAGCCCTTACAGAGTCACGCCTACTGCTATTCCCAAGTCCAATTTCTGCCTTTTCACTTCTACTACTGCCTTTGTGTACCCCCAATGCTGAGTACAATGCCTGATAAAAAGGAGGGCTCAGCTCAGTCAGTATTGCTTGGATGGATGGATGGATGGATGGATGATGGATGAAGCTCCATGAGACTCCCGAATATATTAAGGTCTCCCTGTATCTGTTAAAGTCTGTATTTAGCACTAAGTTCCACATTTATGTGTGTCCATATGTTTTCCTGTGTCCCTGATATTCAGTGTTTTTTTCCAGTTCCACTTTTTCTGGTCACTGAACAGGCAGTGAGGTCAGGACTACATTTACAAGCCATGTAAAAAGGAAGATTGGCATCCTCGTTCAAAGGTGTCCTTGAGAGGCCCAGCTTTTGTCTATCGGAAGTCTGATTCTTTGGAGAGTTGCAGGCTCTGTGTACACACACACACACACACACACACACACACACACACACACGAATTGACCCCTGGCTTGGGAGGATTTCATTTTGGTATCTCAAAGAGTAAAGATTTTGACTTCATCTGCTGCTCTTGACACATTTAGACTCAAAGAGGCTCAGATGAAAGATATCATTTACTGCTAAGTTTCCACTTAAGAACACAAAGTCGTGAGGACAACCTCAAGCACTGGGATATGAAAACTGAAGGCCAGGTGAAGAAAGCTAAGTCCTCAGCATTAACCTTTCTGATCTTGTCTGTCTGCCTTGTCCCCAACTGTGATCCAGCCACAAATCTTAGGAGACTGAGATATGGTTGCACCAAGGAGTCTTAAGGAACAGTTTTGCGCTGGCTGTCCAGGATGCACAAAGATTAGAAGAGAGGAAGGGGAAAGTTAGTGAGGGGTTTGGGAGACCAGCCACCTGTCTTGAGACCTACAGTAGCCAAGGGAGAAAACACTCCTCTGAGGATGCAGTACAAAAGATAGATTTCCCTTAGAAATTTCAGATCCTTTGAGGGATGTCCAGATCTACTACTGCATGTTGATAGCACATGAGAATAAGTATGACAAATTTAAATGTTAATATTCTTGTGTCATCCAGGACTTTTAAAATCTAAGCACTTCTATTTTAAAGGAAATTACAAATTTTATAATTACTTCCTTAGTTTCTACTGCTATTTAATGGAATTTAGTAAATGTGATTTTGTAAAGGTCTGAACAAGAAATTGAAGATAGAAATGACCAGAGAAAGAAATTAACCTCAGTATGGGTTGATATGTTAATGCTTGTTTAATTTTTTGTCCTATTAATATATCCAGAGAGTGGGTACATTGCATAAAATTCAATTTATGGCCATAATTACTCACAGGTGTATAACACTTTATACTTTACAAAGTACTTTCATACCTATCTGCTTACTGGATTCTCGCAGAAATTTTATTCAGAAGGATTTCTGGACTTCACATAGTAGAGAGTAGCTCTAGCTAATTTAAGTGAAAAAAGCAATTTTTAGCATCTCAGAGTTGAGCAATTTATGTATTTACAGTAAGATGTGCTAGCTTCTATAACAGATAAACCCTGAAGTCTCAGTGGTTGAATGCAATGAAAGTTTATTTCTCACTCTCATCACAGTCCAATTTGGTCTGGAGGGAAGGGGAGAGTGGCTCTCCTCCACATAATCGCATAGGGACCCATTCTTGCTTCATTTGTTATGCTGTTGTCTTCACCGTGTGGCCTGTAAGGTTCCTGCAGGAAGGGAAGCTAGAGCTTGGTTTCTCCCAACACCCGTATTTAAACCAGGTCTCATGCAGCCTTTGAAATTCTGCAATCTCATCACAACACTTAGCCTTCTAAACTCCTCTTGTACATTGCTAGAGCGAAAGTGCCATGAGGGCAGAGACCTGCTTTATTGACTGGTGTACATCCACTGCCTGCAATAGTATCTGACACAGAGAAAAAAAAATTTTTTTAATTGCTGAATGAGCAAGTGAATAAATGTCATATCTCTTGCTATCTTTTTTTTTTTTTTTTTTTTTCAAAACCAGATTTTCAGGTGAGATCTTCTGACCCAATTTGGCTCAGAAATCACCTCTACTGAAGTCATCTATGGCAAGTGGGTACAAGAACAGCTATTAATGGCTTACTGCTGTAAACTGGGGCAGTTTCCAGAGAAGAGAAATCATTGCAAGCCTGGAGGCTGCCCTAAAATCTTGCTACTCAAAAGTCTGAAGTAGCAACATCAATGCCACCTGAGACCTTATCAGAAATGCAGATTTCAGGCCCCACTCCAAACCTAAAAAGCATCTACAAAATTCTAGCAAAATTTGAAATTTCTCTGGGGAATTTCTATGCACAGTTAAGGCTGAGAGATATTGCCCTCAAAGATGTTCACCACTACAAACTCTCTGAGAATGGGTAAGGAATTCCTTGTAGTAGACTCATGCCCAAAGTCACAAAACTAGTAATTGACAGAGTTGAGATTAAAAGCCAAGGCTTCTGATTCTCATTTCCTCTATGTTCCATGTTCCTTTTACTATGCTGCTCTATTTCCTGGATAAATCTATTTTCTTCCACTAAAAAAAAAGGAGGGGAATAAATAGAAAAAAAAAAAGAGAGTTACATTTATTCGATGGTTAATAGTTTCAAGAACTGATTTGTTTTAGAAAGGGAAACTAGCATTTATTACTCATAGTGCATTTGATAAAATATTTTGCCCCATTACATAATAAAGAACTCTGAAGTAACAAAATGAATGTTCATATTTATTCATCAGTTAAGCATCTTACCATTCTTTTATAAGCATTTTTAGCATTTATTCAGAATTATAAAGCATCTTATTTGGGTCAATGGTTTTTCTTTTTCCTTTTAAAAACTTTTGAAATATCTCATTCTTATTACCCATGCTCTCTCAGTACTGTTTAAATAGTGCTGATTAAAGCTATATGTTGTTTTGAGTGTCTTGGTCAAAGGCTCAAGCCTTTAGAGCTTTCTTCGAAGGACACAAAAGATCCCCTGGAGATGGTAAAGTTTACCTCTGCCGCTTTTGTTCTTTGCTGTTTTCAAAAATTGAGGAGAGTGGATACAAACTATGTTAATCAGGTATCTTTGGGTTGCAAATCATAGAACTCCATCCTCATATAAGTAAATCAAAGGTAGGAATGATTGGCTTCTATAACTGGAAGTTCAGAAAGTGGTACTAGCTTCAGGGCCTTGAACATCATGAGAGTCCTGTCTCCCCATCTCTCAGCTTCCCTTGCTACTGTTAGATGGTAATCTTCTTTTGTTAACTAGATGGAATTCATTGGCTGTCAAAGCCAATGACTTCCTAATACATTGGATCCTTAAGAAAGACTTTTTTTCTGTTATTTCCTACAGAAGTCCCAAGGAAGACTCTGATTGGACAGTCATGGGTCATAAGATTATTTCTTAACCCATCACTATAGCTGGAAGATGGTATATTCTAATTGACAGAGATTGGATTATTATTCACCCTAAGATAGCATATTAGTTTCCCATGGCTGCTGTAACAAATACCACAAGCTTGGGGGCTTAAAACCACAGACATTTATTCTCTTACAGTTCTAGAGGCTATAAATCCAAAATCAATTTCACAAAGTGTTAGCAGGTATGGTTCCTTCTGAAAGCTCTAGAAGAGAATTTGTTTTCTTGTCTTTTGCAGCTTATGAGTGAGCCACATATTTTTCATTCCTTTTCTCATGGCTCCTTCCTCCATCTTAAAAGTAACATAGCAGCTTTGAATTTCTCTTTGCTTCCATTGCTGTCATGTGGCCTTCTCTCTCTTCTATAGTTTAATCTTCCTTTGCCTCCCTCTCAAAAGGATACTTATAATTCCATTTAGGGCACACACATATAATCCAGGATGATTTCCCTATCTCGAGATCCTTAACTTAATCACACTTGCAAAGTCCCCTTTTTTTAAAATAATATTTTTTCTTTTTCAATTATAGTTGGCATACGATATTATATTAGTTTCAGGTGCACAACATAGGATTAGACATCTATATAACTCACAAAGTGATGACCCCAATTAATCTAATGCCCCTCTGACACCATACATAGTTACTACAATATTATTGGCTATATTCCTTATGCCAGGGGTCTCCAACCCCTGGGCTGCAGACTGGTACCAGTCTGTGGTCCATTAGGAACTGGGCTGCATAACAGGAGGTGAACGGCCAGTGAGCAGGTGAAGCTTCATCTGTATTTGCAGCCACTCCCCATCACTGGCATCTCTGCCTTAGCTCCACCTCAGATCATCAGGCCTTAGATTCTCATAGGAATTCTGGCCTCTGGTGCCAAAAAGGTTGGGGACCTCTGCCTTATGCTATACTCTAGATCTCCATGTCTAATTTGTAATTACCAATTTGTACTTCCTAATCTCTTTCACTGATCTCCTCCCACAAGTTCCTCACCCATCTGATAACCCTCAAAATGTTCTCTGCATCTATGAGTTTGCTTCAGTTTTTTTTGTGCGTGTGTTTTACTTTGTGTTTTTTTTTTTTTTTTTTTTTTTTTTTAAGATTCCACATATACGTGAAATTGTATGGCATTTGTCTTTGACTTACTCCACTCAGCACAACACCCTCTAGGTCCATCATCAAATATCTTTTTCCATCTCTTTAGTTTCCATCTGTGCGTGTCTTTTAATCTGAAGTGAGTTCTTTGTAGGCAACCCATGTAAGGGTCTTGTTTTCTTATTCATTCAGCTACCCTATCTTTTGACTGGAGATTTAGTTCTTTTTCTTTTTTCTTTTCTTTTCTTTTCTTTTCTTTTCTTTTCTTTTCTTTTCTTTTCTTTTCTTTTCTTTTCTTTCTTTTTATCAATAATTCTTTTTCATTTGAAGTGCTTATTGATAGAGGTAGTTATTGCCATTCTTTATTTATATTTTCGATACATATTATTTTCTTCTTCTTAAAGAAGTCCCTCTGACATTTCTTGTAATACTGGTTTGGTGATGATGAACTCCTTTAGCTTTTTCTTGTCTAGGAAGCTATCTGTCCTTCGATTCTAAATGTCAGCTTTGCTGGGTAAAGTAATCTTGGTTATAGGTTCTGGGTTTTCATCACATTGAATATTTTGTGTCAAGCCCTTCTGGCCTGCACAGTTTCTCTTGAGAAATTAGCTGTCAGTCTTATAGGAGATCCCTTGTACACTACTAACTGATTTTCTCTAGCTGCTTTTAAGATTCTCTCTTTGTATTTAAACTTTGGCATTTTAATATGATGTGTATTGGTGCAGGACTCTCGGTTCATCTTGTTTGGGACTCTCTGAACTTCCTGGGGTTGTACATCTATTTCCTTCACCATGTTAGGGAAGTTTTCCGTCATTATTTCGTCAAACAGTTTTCAATTCCTTGCTTGCTCTCGTCTCCTTCTGATACCCCTATAATGCAAATGTTGTCATGCTCGATATTGTCCCAGAGGCTCCTCAAACTGTATTCATTTTCTTGGATCCTTTTTCCTTGTTGTTATTCTGATTGGGTGTCCTCCACTACCCCATCCTCTATGTCACTGATTTGATCCTTTGCTTCATCCATTCTGTTGATTCTCTCTAATGTACTCTTCATCTCAAATATTGTATTCTTCATTTCTTATGGTTCTTTAATATGTTTTCCATCTCCATTTTTTTATGTTTTCTATCTCTTTGTTAAAGTTCTCACAGAGTTCATCTATTCTTCCCCTAAGTTCATTGTGCATCCTTACAACTCACATCTGTTAGATTGCTTATCTCCATTTGGTGAAATATTTTTCTGGAGTTTGTTCTGTTTTCTTTCATGTGGGACATGCTTCTTTGTCTCCCCATTTTGGCTGCCTCCCTATGTTTGTTTCTTTGTATTAGGTAGAGCTCCTAGGTCTCCTGGTCTTAGTTGAATGGCTTTATGTATTAAGTGTGCTATGGGGCCCAGTGACACAGTCCTGGGAGGGATCCAGCTGCAGGCCAAGTTCAACTCAGCCTGTGCACCTCTGAGGCCACGTGGTAAGAGTCATCAAGCAATCCACAGATGGCTACCACCTGTGCTGGGCTTATAGGTGCCTTGAGAGGCCAAGCCAGAAACTAAGGCTGGCTGCCACTGATGCAGGGCTTGACGCTGCTCAGTAAGAGATGCAGAACACGCCAAGGCCAGATGTTGCTTCTTTGGGTTTTGTAAGCCTTTGAGGGATTTTAGGAAAGTCTGCAGTAGGAGCCAAGACAGCCCATTTCTATGTAATAAACCACTGAAAGTGGCTTGGGTGGGCCCACAAGTTGGGAGAAGTGGGAAATCCCCTGGGTGGAGTGACCTGTGTTATGCAGGTTGATGGTGACTCAGATATGTAGGGCATATGTCCATAGGCTTGGACGGGGGAAGGCTCAGCAAAGGAACAATGGATATTGCCAGCACTTCTATCCAGGAGAAAGCTGCCCCTCCAGCCCTCTCTTTGAAGCCCAACTAATCAGTGCCTCCCTGTATGTCCCTAGTGCCCCTGAAGCAGCTGCCCCAGCATTGAATCTCAGAGTGAGTGAGTCTGTCAGTGAGTACGGCTGGGTGTGGGCCCTTTAAGAGGAATGTCTGCGACTTGCACAGTTCTCCATCTCACTCAGCCACAATCTCCTCTGGCTTTCATAGCCAGAGGTTATGGGGACGCCTCTTCCTGGCACTGGAACCCTGGCTGGGGAGCCCAGTGTGAGGCCAGGACTCCTTTCTCATCAAGTGGGGGAGGGGGCTCTGCAGCTAAGATAGCCCTCCCAATTCTTGATTGCCACACATGGTTGTGGAATCTAGCCGTTTCACATCTCTGCCCCTCCTACTGGTTTGAGGTGATCTGTTATTTTTGTCCCTAGTTGTAGGGCTTCTATTTAGCCAGCCCTCAGGTGACTCATCTGCTGGCTGCTTCTGTAGTTTTGTTATAATTTTTGTGTAGTTATGAGAGGAGGTGTGCACAGCCTCTACCATCTACACCATCTTGACCTTTGCACAAAGTCCCTTTTGACATGGAAGGTAACATTCACAGGTTTCAGAGGTTAGGACATGGTTATTTTTGAGGCTATTATTCAGCCTACTGCAGATAGGATTCAGTACCACCCAACCATTGGAGAGAAAGATTATTATAGGACATATCAGATGTGGTTTCCCCCAATGAATGGATACTTGGCACATAACCAAAGTACATACTCACTATACCAACCAACAAGATCAATGTGTACTTTGTGGAAGCCTGCTAGTTATTACCCTAAAAACTCTGTTCCTTCTTTTATAATAATGGTGTTTTATTAGCACATAAACATCCAAAATAAAAAATACATTTACCAGCCTCCCCTGAAGCTAGATGTGCCCATGTGGCTGGCTAAGTTTTTGCCAGTATAGTGTAAGTGAAAATGATGTGTGCAATTTCTGCATCACATGTCTAAAAGGAAAATTCTTGCCTACTTTTCTCTCCTCCCGTGGACTGAAACTCAGCTTGGTCATTGACTTAGTTTCAACATTGTGATGAGGATGGTACTCTATCAGATGTTGAAGCAACAAGATAAAAGGTACCTGGACCCCTGAAAGACCTTGTGGAGTAGAGCTGTCTCACTAGTCTCACCAATCTAGATTACTTGTACTGTCACATATTTATCATACTATATATTTTAATTGAACTTTTTATTAAGAGAATTGTAGATTCACATGTAACATTTGGCAAAACTATAGTATAATAAAATTGCAACCAAGATATTGACATTGATGCAAGCCACAGATCATATTCATATTTTTCCACTTTTACATGTACTGATTTTTATGTGTGTGTTTTGTGTATTAATTCTTTTAGATTTTATTACAAGTGTAGGTTTGTGTATCAAGACACTATAGTTTGAGGATTTGCTTTTTTGCAGCAGCTTAGCCTGTATAACAATATGACAGTAGAACAAACATGTGCCAAGAAAGAATGATGCATTCAAAGGCAGGAGATACTCAAATGTGTCTGAAATCAATTTCACTGAACTAAGGTCAAGATGTTGACAGGTCTGGTTCCTTCTGGAGAATTTATTTCTAGAGAATTAATTTTCTTGTCTTATGCAACTTATGAGCCATATTCTTTGCATTCCTTGTTTGGTCTGCAAAGACTATCTTTATCAAATGATAGTCAGAATGTATGGGACACTGGCTATGTACCAAGCATCATGTCAGGTTTGGGGCAGTGCAGTGAGAGGTAAGAGAGTCCTAGAAATGATAACTGCAATGGTTATATTTATCATCTAGCAGGAGTTAGTTCTATTGCCTGCTCCCTATTGCTGTGCAACAACCCTGATATAAAAGACATTAATTCTCACAATGACTGAGCCCTTCAGGAGATATCTTCTCCAGACCGCTTCTTTTGAACCCCTTTCAGAAATGAAAAACAAACCTCATTAACACTCCCTTCTTGTATATGGGGCCTCCATTTAGGAGGGTGTTATATAACTCAGAACAGGCTTTGCAAGAAATTTTGATGATTAGATTGTGAGAGATACCCACTGTGTCCTAGTTTGAGTTTCCTCAGAAACAGATCTTGAGGCAAGGAGTCAAGTGCAAGTACTTTATTTGGGAAGTGACCCCAGAAAATACGGGTGGGGGAGTGAAACACAGGAAGAAAGGAAACCAGCTTTCATCAGGATAACTGGGGCTTAATCCTTCTGAGGAAACTCTGGAAACCAGTGTAAACAGCTTTCTCAGAGTTATCCCACCTGGTGTGCAAGGCAGCTCACTGTTTACCCACTAAAACCCCTTGATTATTGGTTAAGGGTATGTTATGCTGCTGGTATGTGGGTATTTTTGTTTCCTATCACTTCTAGTCTTCCCATGACAGAGCAATGCAAAACAATGCAGATGCTAGCACTTTGAAGTTGGGCAGGAAAGCACTGATGTGGCAGGTTTGAAGGGATGGCAGGGGGGCACCAGTAGCATTAAAATCCTCTAATGCTGTACCTTTTAAGGGTGCTCATATTGAGGTTGCTATCAGTGTCTCTCTTATTCTGGTGGTTTCCTTAGGTACAGCTTCTAAAGTGTCTATTGAGGAAGTAGCTTGTGACATGAATCCTAAAGAATGCGTAGGAGTTAGCCTAGAGAGAAGAAAAGAAAGAGACATTTTGGTGAAAGAAATAATGGGCAAAAGTACAGAGTCAGGACTGAGCGCCACATGTCTAAGTAGTGAAGAGGTGCTGGCTATGTCTGTGCTGGGACTAAAAAAGAGATACTACTCTGTATACTGCTCAGATTAATTAATCCAAAGGGGAAGACCTTGTGCATGTGTTAGGACTGTCCAGTAGACTGCAGCAAGATGAAAGAAGTCTACAGGAGGGAGAAGACATGATCCAGATGCCCATATCCCATTCTTTTTTTGACATATCTTCTTTCTCAGAATAAACCACTTGGTTGATTCTGAAACTTCTTTAGAACCCTGTTGTGGTTCAGGGAAACCACAGTAGGCTTCCGAAAGCTCTGTCCTGTACTTTGTGGAGCCTCCTTCTGGCCCTGGAGGTAGTTTCTCCAGGGAGCCACTTTTTCAGAGGTGGTAGTTTTCAAATAGAATGTGTTATGATCAGCTAGGAGGTGTCATAACTAATGTCTTACTTTGGTATAATAGTTAACTTGAAGTAATGCATGGTTTACCTTTCTAATTTTTAGATTTAGAGGAAGTAAGGCAAGGAGATTAGAAGAAGGACTTTGGATATAGAGCAATAAAGATTTTAACCCTGGCTCTGCACATAGGATTTCTGAAATAATGAAATAAGATGATGCCTGCATCCCTCACAGACACCTCCTGGGCAGTATTAGCTGCTCTTAGAGATCAAGTTCAAGATTACATGTGCCAAGCTTGTACAAAGATGTTCACAGCAGCATTATTCATAATAACTCCAAAGAAGGAGCAACCCAAAAGTCCATCAATGAATGAACAGATAAATAAAATGCAATAAATCCATACAAGTGGGGTGTTATTCAGGCATAAAAAGCAACGAGGTACTGATACATGCTACAATAATGAATGAGCCTAGAAAACAATATGCTCATATTTTATTTGCCAGTTTCAGAAGCCAGTCACCAAAAAACCACATATCAACATGATTTCATTTATATGAAATATCAAGTATAGGCAAATCCATGCAAATAGAAAGCAGACTGGTTGTTGCCAGTGGCTGGGGGATTTAGGGTGAAATGGGGAGTGGCTGTTAATGAATATAGATAGCATTTCTCTTTGGGGTGACGAAATGTGGTGATGGTTGTACAGCTCTGTGAATACTAAAAACCATTGATTTGTGTACTTTAAATGGATGAATTATATGATATGTGAATTATATCTCAATAAAACTGTTATTAAGAAAAGATTACATCTACCTACAATGTCTTTGTAATTTCAATGTTGTTCGAGTGGGAGAAAACAGGATGTCCTATCACTCTAGACATGCCCAAAGAGTGCAGCATAGGTGGCAAAAGTAATACAAATAAGTTTAGGAGCCCCTGCATTAGACACACAAGCACAATTCTCTTGCTCTATCATCTCATTGTGATAGGTTTGCCCCTGGGACTCCTCTCACCTTCCTCTTTCTCAGCAAAAGGAGAAAAAGGTACAAATCAGGAGAGAAAGTGCTTTTGAATAAGAAGTAGTTTTCAATGAGCTGCATTGGAAATTGAGAGTTGACTTGTATTAATTTTCATGATCAAATTACTTCACTAAGTGAGAGGGTGATTTTATGCCAGGATTGTTTTAGTCATTCTAATTATGCATGCATCAGTATTTAGTGGGTGTTTGCCTAGCCTCACAGTATGCTGGTGTTTTCCTCCCTCAGAGACCATGGAAGTGCATATAATATGAATAGGTAGTGCATGGTGCAGACATGAAGCTCCTTTTATTTCTCCTTCCTTGTTTGTAAGAAACATTCAGGTGGAGGTTCTTGAAATGCATTGTGTCTACTATTCAGATGCTTCTACAAAACTAAAAGCATCCCTGTGAATGCGATGACTTTGTTATATGGTACTAAGTGCAATTCTTGCACAGATATTTCATTAGGGAATCGGTTACATAAGACAAAACTTACCATTTGTTTATGGTAAGAAAAAAAATGACTTCACATTTCAGTTTACATAAATGTAACAGTACCTTTATGGTAACTATTTCATTTTCCTTTTTGCAAAGAACCTTTTCTCTCTAGTTGTAGGGTATTTGAATTTCTCTGTCGCTGATAGGATGGCTTTTTCTTTAACTAGCACTCGCCAACTTATGCTCTGCCGCCTCCTCCTTCTCTTTCTCTTTTTACTTCATCTCTCTTCTCCATTTTCTTTCTTTGACTCCTTTTTATTTCATTCCCAGCTCCTAACTGGGTAAAACCCATGAGTCTACCTTCAGCCTCATTTTTTCTATCGTCTACGGTTCTTTTGGTTTTAACTCTGAACCCTGAGCTAATCACTCCCAAACACATATAAACTTGCCACTGGGATTTATTTATGGGGATGGTCCATTTATCTTAACCTAACTTTCAGAAGTGGGTTCCTTACCTCCAGCAGTACCTGGCATTGGCTGTACAATTTTGACACCTTCTTCTTTTCCTTCATTCTCATATTAATTTAATTTCACCTGGCAAAGTCTCTGACTCATTTTCTCTTTTTCTATTCCTTCTGCTTTCACTCTATTTTCTTGATGGCCTCCTAACTAGAGTAACACCTCAGAGGGTCAGCAAATTAATCTTGAAAGTCTGCAAGTTTTGATCATCTCTTAGATAATTCATCCTGAGGCCAGATGGCAGGACTGCCTTCTTACTCCCTTCTTCCACTCCAAGGGTCCAAAGAGGCATTGCCCCTGCACCATTCCCTTAAGTCCTGTGGAATGAGATGAAGCTGATAGAGAGCCTTAGGTAAGAGGACATGAAATGCGGCAATGCAGGGGAGAGTGTGGGGGTAAAAGGAACAATATGGACCAAAGAGGTCTTGGGAATGTGGAAGAAGAGAGAGAGAAAATACCAGGGGAAAGGTTTCCTTTCTATCAGTGGGGTGGCTCTGTGGAGTGGCTGTTATTCTTTCACTCAGAGATATCTTATTTAATTGGGCATAGACAGAGTTGGGTAAATCAAAATAGTGTTAATTTCAACACAAATACAGTATTGTGGATGCAATATTTTTGCTAAAAATTTTTTAATATTATCACATGTCTTAAATATTTTAAAACAACTTCATAACTGAAGGTTTACCTCATTCAAGTTTGGAAAATATTCATATTATTGACCAAGCCATTCCACATTGTCAAATCAATTAGCTAGCTCAAAGTATTTGACTTCTTTTTGAGTTATATGCTTTAAATTATATTTAATAGTCAGCTGTTAGAAAAAATATGACTTCATGTTTCAGTTTACATAAATATAACAGTACCTTTATGGTAACTATTTCATTTTTGGTAGGTATATTGATTGATTAATTGTGGAATTTGTTGTTGCCATAAAGTTGTTACGTAGATTATTTTTATGGGAAAAATTAGAACATGTTAAAGGGGAAGGAAATGGGGACAGCGTGCATTGAGCAGGAAACCTTTCACCAAGGAATCGTAGGAGGCCAGGCAATTGGGCAAGTGGACAGAGTGGTCCAAGAGAAAAGCCAGGACAAGTGTGTGACCCATGTGTTTGAGGAGCACCTAAGAGACCTTTGTATCTAGAAGAGAGTGAATGAGGTGATGAAAGTCTGAGATGTGGTCTAATGCCAGATCATCTAGCCTTGGAGCCATTAAAGGCTTTGACTTCTACTCTGAGATAAGGAGCCTTTGCCAGGTTTCTGGCATATGAACTAAGTTAAAGTTTTATTCAGATAGCCAAAGCTTTGCATGTTAATTCCTTTAAAGTCGTTTTAAAAATCAGTTTATGGTTGGAGGGTTGGGTGAAAAGGGTGAAGGGATTAAGAAGTACAAAATGGCAGTTACAAAATAGTCATGGGGATGTAAAGTACAGCAGAGGGAATATAGCCAATAATATTGTAATTGTGTATGGTACCAGGTACATACTGGACTTATCAGGGGATCACCTCATAAGTTACGTAAGTTTCTAACCACTACGTTGTACACCTGGAACTAATATAATATTGAATGTCAGCTGTAACTGAAACAATTAAAAAAATTATAATCAATCGAAGAATGCATTCTATTCTTTTTGAGAGGTTTGAGATCCCCTCTTTTAAGGATTCCCTTTATGGTGGACTTGTTGACATATGCAAACAAAAGAAAAGGGAAAGCAAGTGTTCATGATAAAGTTGGAAAGCTCAGAAAGTAAACAGAACAGCCTCAGAAAGCCTGTATTTAAAAAGGGGCAGATTTTCCTAGAGGAAAATGGTGCTGGAGGTGGAGCTTAAGCACAAGATGGTGGCTACCACACCTCATGAGATAAAGAAGTTGGGGAAGGGGAAGAAGGAGCCTTAGATGCCATTTCACTTCTTTCTGTTTTTTATGTGCCTTGGTTAATTTAGAGTCTTGAATACTTAAAAAGATTCAAGGTACCACTTAAAACAAACAAATGGCTTCCATAAAAGAAGATCTTTCCTCCCCCTTTCCCCTTTATCGGCCAGTCCCAGTGTTGAGTTGTAGACATTCTATTATCTTTCTTCGTTTCAGCTCTTCCTCTGACTTTATAACCCTGACATCTGCATCTAACTGAATGTCAGTGGCCAGCCGAACCACCATTAAGAGGGGCCACAGGCTTTTCCTTCTCTGCCACAGTACATAATGTGCATTACTTCAAGCAAGTGCCTAAGATCAGCCAGTATTTTGGGGGCATCTGCATACTTACATGGCGGTACAAATAATTTAGCATATAGGCCACCCCTCCCCACATGTATGTAGATAGCCAGCTTGGATTTCCCCTTTGGACACTTCTTTTTTAAAGCCCATTTCCACTTTCCTGGCTGGCTTGCCAATTGTTGGGAAAAATTTTTTGGGGCCAAAAGAACAAAGGAAGAGGCTGACAACTCTATTATTACATTTAGAGTTAAGAGAACTTACATATGAGACATCCTGGGTGGCATTGAGAAGCCAAGGGTATCCTCTGCACCATGCAGCAGGGACTAAGGGGTGGGACAAGGTAGGATAGTGGGGTGTAATCTGCCCCTGATAAGAGGAAAATGGCTATCATGCTTACTTGGGGCAGGAAACAGCATGAACCAGGGGGATAGGGGAGGGGTCAATCAGACAGTCTCTGAGAGGATTTAGGGGAAGGAAGCTCTGTTCTACCTGGATCTAGCTAGAAGATCTGGCAGCAGTCCTGCCATGAAATAGTTTTTCCTCTACTCATAGGCAGAAATATTTTTATACATGTTGATTGCTTAATGTCTTCATGAGAAGTAGAGCTACGTAGATGGAGAACCCTTGTAAATATACAAATGGATAAATCAAAATAGAACTGAGGGATCTTCAAGCTGGCCCTTTACTGATACTATTGTTTTGATACACAATGTAAGGGAGGCAAGACAATAAGTTCATGAGTACACTTTACTTCCTCAGTCACACTTAAATCCCTTAAGGACAAGGAAGGGTCTATACCTCCAATTACTGACACTGAATGGACACAGTAGATAATTGATGAACCATGAAATGGACTAAAAGCCAATTATTAGATCAATCTGCTACAGCTTAATTTCAGTAGATCACTCCACCCCACCCCCTTTGCTTCATTCTTGGATTTATGGTCATAAGTAGCTCATAAAGGCAAAAGTGGTTTATATATGGTCTCCCTGCACGTAGCTGCACGTAAGATTAAGGTTCCTGAAGTCAATCATTATTGAATGAGAACTCTGGACCTGACGTTGCACTAAATACTTGACCAGCACTGAGCATACATAATCCCCCTAAGAACACAATAAGGGAAATATTATCTCCAATTTAAAGACTACAGAGCCCAAGGAAATTCTTATCAGCAGGACTCAAGAGCTGTAATAGAGCAAAGATAGAACACACATCAGTCTTTCACGTACACAATGCACACACATACAAATACTCACACACATACACAGACACCTCCTATGTACACATGTGCAATCCCATATATACTCACAAACTTATACACATGTGTGCATACATGTAACCACATATATCCACATGCGTATTCACACACACCACAGACACTGACACCCACACACATACAACAGTCATATGCATACACACCTACATGTGTATACACATGTGCACTTGTTCACACATACACACATATACCCCCATAGACACATACTCTCTCTCTCACACACACACACACACACACACACACACACAGAGCAAGAGCCCAGGTTATACACCAAATTCTGATGTACATTGTCCTATGACTCTGGTCAAGTATTGTCCTTTCTCTGTTCCACAGGTTCCTCACTGTAAGTTTAGATAAATCAGCGATTATCTGATCTTGTGTCTAGATGCCTTGGGGCTGGCTCAGTAACAATAGAAAAGCCCAGCACGATGGTTGCCTACTCTCACCTCGGCTTCCACCAAGACAGTTAAACTTTGCTTTGTTTCACCAGTTGCTATTCCACTTAATAATTTCATTTGTACAAAAGGGTCCATATCTTAAAAAATTTGCAAACAAGCAGACTGCAGAGTCCTGGGGAGAGAGTCAGCCAGAGAAAGCCAGGGACAGGCAGGGCCCAGGGGTCTCATGAGCAATGATGGTGAGCAATCAATGCTCTTGGCATTCCTCGTACAGCTCACTTTATTGCCCAGCCACCTCGGCTTCCAGTAAAAGTCTGTTATACACAAGAGCCTCATCTCACTGGTGCCACGGGAAACTGTGGGACAGGGCAGTTAAGGGAAGTGCAGCCTGTCCTGACTCATTCCTCTGCTGAAGCCAATGCAGTGGTGGCTCTGTTGGGTGAAGAAAAGGTTCTAAGCTCAGCCCTGGGCAGCAGCCTGAAAGGAACAGCGGGGCCCAGAGGAAATGAATTGCTGGTGGGAACCAGACTTCTCTGGACCTGCTGGCAGCAGGAAAAGCTTTATGAGAAATGTAAATCCCCCCAAATCCTCAGAGATAATGTAGGGAGTTCTCTGTGAGGCGTTAAGACTCTAGCCTTATAAGAGAAGAAAAGCCCCAGAAAGCCAGAGACTTGGGAATATTTGGGCCATTAATCTGTGTTGTACATAAAGCCATCAGGGTTGTAGAGAAATTTTTAAGTCTTTTTTACTGATATTACAAACCTCCTTGATAGGACAAGAACTACCTTGTAATCTATGCTTAAACATAATTATTAAATTTAAAGAAAGGTGTGTGTGTGCGCACACACGTGTGTGTGCATATGTGTGTATGACTTTTTCCTCTTTGGTGTGGTTGTTGCCCCTTGCTGTGGTCAGTGCTGAGAATAGAAGGGGATGAAATATATATAAATATACATATATTATATTATAAATTATATTATATTGAAATTATGCAATAAATTATATTAAAACAATATAATAAATTATATTATAAATTATATATTATAGTAAATTATATAAATATATATATATTTAATACTGTACTGAACTATTGTGCCCCATTCTGGGTCCAGCCTTCCCGGGGAGATATAAATAATTGGATCCCATTCTAAGAAAGGCTAGGCTGCTGATGTCAACATGAAAATATCCAAACCTATAGAGAATCTTTATAAAAGTTTATTTGAGCTCAAACTGATGACAATTGCTGGGAAGCAAGATTCTGAATGCTCCTGAGAATGACAGTTTGCAGTTTCTTTTAGGCATTTGGAATTAAGGAGGGAACATAAGATTAGATGAAGGTAGGGGAAAGCAAGGCATGACTGGGTTACAGGATAGTTAACAAGATTATGTGTTCTCTTGAGGGTGGTTAGGCTTATTTCAAAGGTATTTTAACCTAGATGCACAGAAACAATGGATGGGGCTTGCTTAAGACAAAGATAAATCTTTCACTAAAAAGTTATATGCCTGGGCATGACTATTCACCATGACCTGCTCAGTTAGGAATTTATCAGATCACCCTGTGAGGTTGCTTTTATTAGAACCCCTTTTTTGTCCACCCTAAGGATCTTTGAAACCCTATGTGCAATAAATAAGATCTGACCTATTTGGAATCTGACTCCATCTGATAATTGTGGAGTTTAAACATCTTTACCCACACAACGTCTCCATGACAGAAAAATGACTTGATCCAACCCTAGCTTCTGTTTTTCTCCTGGCTCCCCTCACTCCACACTGTATGAAATAAGAGTGACATATATAATATTTGCACAATTACAATTCAACATTTAAAACATTAGTTATCACTTGAAACCTTGAAAACCATAACAAAACTTGCCTTGGCAGAAAGACCATCCTACTGTCCCTGAGACGATCTGTTATTACTTGTACCACGCGGTCCATATCTTGAAGTTAGGGTCACCCTGACATCACTATATGGTTATTCTCTACTTGGTGAATTATGCCATAATCGCGTTACACTCACCATAATAACGTATTCTTCAGTTATTGCAACAACATGATTTTTAAAATGTTCGAACTCTTAATTAAAAATGTGACTTACAGGCACTTAGCACCAGATCAACCATATTCTGCTGCATATATGGGTAAATGAGAGAACCTAGGACCATCAGCTTGGAGAAGGTAAGACGCGATGGCAGTCTTCAAATAGCTGAAAGAAATGGGGACTAGATGTGGTCTGTGTGACTCCAAGTGGGAAGGGAAGGGCAAATGCCACAATCATGCTTTTTCTAATGAGAGCTTTCTAATACTCTAAGCTGTCCTAAACTGGAAGTCAGGTGTACTGGCTGCAGACAAGATGACCCCTTGGTGGGGATGTTACAGAGAGAATTCCTATTTTTCCTGAGAAATTTCTTCTTAAAATTCTTTCTAAACTCAAGAACCACTGACTCTAAGAAAGTACATATTCTCAAGGTTGGGAAATCCCAGGTTGGGAAATCCTCTCTTTTGGGTAATATATCTTGTCTTCTAAAGTTGTCTTCGAAATGGAAAGAAGCAGCACATTGACCCACAGGCATCATTAGCAAGAATGAGTCAATCCATTGGCTCCTTCCTCTTTGGAAACTAAGGACAAGTTTACCAGAAATGGGACACTGGCCTCAGCGATAGCTCTAGAACAAAATGATGGTAACAAAAAGGAGACACAATTGAGTTCAGTCAGATGGACAGAGTCTTCATTCAGAGGCAGAGCGGCCCTTAAATGGCCTAGGCCCTGAAGTCCTCATCAAAGGAATGCAAACATATGCTCAGAAAGGGTTGGGCTAATTCTCACCTGGGAACCCTTCAACTCCATCTGTGTTTCTAATCGGTAAAAAATCTTCCTTTCCACTGCTCCTGTGGCAGTTAGTCTTTAGAGCTCCCCAAGGTCAGGAACTGGATCCATATTATTCACTGCTGAATTCCCATATGCTGGTAAGAATCTGCCTCCTAGAATGTTCTCAGTACAGACTTTCTCCTTTTCATATTCATTCAACAAATATTAATTCAATGCATACTATGTGCCAGGCACTAGGCTAGGCATTTTGGTGAATAGTGAATAAAAATACAACCATAAAACAGATATGGTTCTTGCCCTCCGAAGTTTGTTGTCTAGTAGGGGAGATAGAAAAATTCTAAAAATCAACAAAGTACAGAATTATGAATTGAGCTAAGTGCAGCAAAGGAAATAGGGTGTGGTGATGAAAGTCATTCAAGTTGGGTGGTGAGGAGGCGATATTTAAGCAGAATCTGAAAAATGATAAGGGGAAGTGTGCGATGAATGGAATGAAGAAATCAATGAGTGAGGAGGAAGCTGGCAAGAACCTCTACCTCTGCCCAGGATATAAAGACCTTAGTCTTCTTAAGGCAGTGAGTGCTCCCAACAATGAGAAAAGTGGCTATTGTCCTGTCAGTGCCAGCAACAATGCAAGAATTATGTGGTTCACCTTTAAAAACAACACTAGGGAGCTGGGTTTCCTTTACGGAGAGGTGGAAAACTGACTCTCAGGAAGAGCAGGTAACTTGCCCAATGCCTCACAGCTAGCAAAATGGCAAAGTCAGGATTCAAACTCAGTTCTGTGAGGCTTTAAAGCTCACATTCTTAACTGTGCACCTCCTTCCCCATCAGAGGGCAAGAACCATCCTCGCCTAGACTTCCACTTCACGACAGCTGTCACCCCCTCCTTTGGAGCCCCAGTACTGAGTAGCTGGGAAGCCACATGGGGAGCCACCAGGAGATTTGCTTCATCTCCAGTGCATGAGACCATCAGGAAACCCACATAGATGTTTGGCCCCAGCCCCAGTGTAGGTATCGCTGACAAAGTATCGAGGCCCCCAGAAAAGAGCCGTAACCATCCTGTAGCTTCACCTGGAAAACAATCTGACACCAGGGCTAGTTTGTCTGAATCTTCCTGGCTGGTGAGGTCAAGAGGCCAGTGAGAGGTACCTGTATCTGGGATGGGTGTGCCCATAGCTAATACGAGTAAACAGGGTGTGTGGAGGGAGGGAGATCTCAGGGCTAGCCAAAGGGAATTCCAGATTCTTCCCCCTAAGCTTCCCGGCCTGGAGCTGGCAACCTCTCCTTACCTCAGATGTCTATGGGGCTGGGAGGGCAGACAAGAGGTGCCATGGCCCCATGAGAGAACCCCTAAATGACTTTGTCATCACTCTTTGCAGTTCCACAGAACAAGATGGTTCACACTTGGTTTTCCTTGAGTCTAGAGATAGCCCTGAACTCACGTGGGCTCCCTTTACAGCTGAGCTGGCCAGGGACAGTGACTCACCAAAGGCTCACCTGAAGCCAGAGCCAGCTTCCCCCACTCCCTGTCCAAAGCACTATTAAATTTCTTACATGGTGGGTACATTCCCTCCACAGCCCTGCCTCCCCCAGATCATCTGTAATTGGAGTCCTCCCCCTCCTCCTTCCTGCCCCTCAACTCATCCTAACTTCAGCCATGTTTTAGGAAAAGTCAACATTCCATTGGGCACTTGATTGTACTCCTCTTGTTCTTCCTGTGAGGGGAAGCAAAGTTTGCCATGCCAAAATACGCTTTCTGAGATATTGATTAGGTTTGTCATTTTTGAGAAACGAAAGACTCAGGAAAAACCCTTGACCTTTGCCCTAAGTGCTTAAAAAAATTTGGATAGAGGACTTGCTCAAGGAAGGGCACTCTTATCATAGATGACTATAGTTAAATATGAACTAGTGTGTGACAGACAAGGAGAAACTCAAAGTCCTTTCGGTGTGCCATTGTTAAAGATGGTCCAGCAAACATTTATTTACCTAACATTTGCTCTTCCATCTCTATGTGATTTGCTTTCCTCCCCTTTGAAGTTTCAAACCACAATCCCCCTTTTTTCCTTAGCTCAAGATGGCGTATAAGCCTTAACTACCTGATCTGTCCTGAAGTCTCATGTTTTTACAGAACCCCCACATGTATATACATAATAAATTTGGTTATTTTCTCCTGTTAATTTGTCTCATGTTAATTTGATTATTCTTCCAGGCAGAACACCTTAGAAAGGTAGGAGGAAATTTTAATTTTCCTCCCTCCAAACTGCCCTGTTTAAAAAAATACAAATTGCTGGCATTTATGAAGCTCCTTCTGGTGTTCCAGGCCGGATGTGTTAAGTGCTTTACCTTGATATTCTTATTATTTGACAGCTGAGGAGATGGGCGTCTGTCTAGGGAGGTGAAGTCACTCACCCAAGATGACCTAGTTAGTAAATGGTAGAGCTAAGATTGGATTTGAATATAAATAATCCGACCTCAAAGTGAGAACTTTCCTTGTCAATTCTGTATCCCTCCCTGCCAGATGCCCACAACACACAGGACACACTGTAAGTCCCAGAGGCTCGGTGCTCTCTTGGGGCAGTCAGCATTGTCACTGGTGGTCAAAGCGATAATATAAAGTATCACAGCTCTGAGTGCTGGCTTTGACCCAGCAAGTCATGGGTGTGGGTCCAAATCCACTGCTTACCTTCTCCCAGCCTATTTTCCTCTTTCTAAAGAGAGTGTAGTGATATCTATCTTGAAATGTTTCCTAAGGTTTAAATGAAGGTAATGTATGCGCTAGTACATAACATATTGTCTTTTATTTGTGCCTAAGACAGGCATTAAAGTGGTTAAGAGCATAAAGCTATGAAACAAGGCTGCTTGACTGCACTGTTATGTGATCTTGGGCAAGTCTTTTAAACTCTCTGTGACTCATGTTCTTAACCTATAAAATTACTATAATAATAGAAGCTACCATCATAAGGATATTGTACTCAAAGAGACTGAGCATATTGACTGATGAGTGTCAATTAGGTTAGAGATTGGCAGAGAATGGGATCTCAATAGAGAGCATGAATGGATAAGTAGTTATATATGGCACAAGTAAGTACAAATAGTTGTGGGCCATTATTAGCTATATTATCATTGTTATTATCTTATCCTGGCATATCTCCCCTCTGGCAAAACTAAAGCACTTTTCATCTGCCATGAGCCTCTTCCTCTAGCTCTTTATTCCCTCTCTATTCACCCTTCAGTCTGACTCGGGTAGGAGATGGTGGGAGTCCTGCAGATATGGACAAAATCAGTGATGCCTTCCCCTTCTAGAATCAATCTTCCAGACCTCACTTGTTGCCTGAATTTACAAACACACAGACAGACACACAGACACACAGACACACACACACACACACACACACACACACACACGCATCAGAAAAAAGACCAGACAGGTGCCTAAGGAGAAACATGTTTTCCTGTAAGTTAGAGGTTTTGGAATTCACAGTTCAGATTGAATTGTGTCAATAATTATCCAATTACTTAGCCCTCCAGAGGTCATTAAAAGACTAATGTATGTTTGTTCCGGGTGAGAATGCATGTGTGCCATGTGTAGTTGTGGGGGGAGCAATCAAATAGGAAGAGCTGTGGTAGTCATATCAAACTGTGCACTGGTTTAAATTACCCACTAGGAAATACGTGCCTGTATGTGTATGATTAATCCAGGCTCATTCAAAGTGTGCTGGGACTGCCCTCCTCCACCTCACCCCTGCCCTCCCCTTCTTGCCTCTCTGTTCACATATACCAGGCCGCCTCCAGCCACCATTTGCCCACTTACCCTGAGGACGAGAAAGTGCAGCGGAGTCTCTGAGAATGAGCACTTTCTTCGCTGGGATGGTGTATCTCTGCCTGGCTGTCACC
>CM053508.1:108065598-108592653 GCA_028627145.1 Eidolon dupreanum | reverse complement strand
CCGATTCCCACAGGTACAAAGGCTGTTTGTCTAAGCGGAAGTTTCTCATGGCTTGGCTGCCTTTGCAATCTATCTATTTGACAGTGTTAAGCAGGATGCAGTTAACCTGTTCTGGGAACTGGCCTATGCAGCTGGGTCTCAGGTCTATATGCTCTATAAATGTTTCTACTTTATTGTTTGCACTGAAAATTGATTATTACAACAACATTAGACAAATTCCAATAGAGGGGTATCCTACAATACACCTGAACAATACTCTTGAAAATCAGCAAAGATATCAAAAACAAGGAAAAGTCTGAGAAACCGTCATAACCAAGAGGAACCTAAGGAGACATGACAACTAAACATAATGTGGTATCCTGGAACAGAAAAAGCACATTAATTAAAAAGTAAGGGAGTATAGAATTTGGTTAATGATAATATATCAACATTGGTTCATTAATTGTAGCAAATGCAGCATACTAATGTAAGATGTTAATAAAAGGGGAAACTATGGGGCATATGGAAACTCGCTATACTTACTGTCTTAATTTTTCTGTAAATCTAAAACTGCTCTAAAAATTAAAATCTATTAAAAAAACACACACACACACACACTTTACCTTGAGATCTCAGGCGTGAAATGAGGTAACAGATAAGAATATTATACTCTGAAACTTTTGGGACCTAGTTCCTTTATGTGGAACAAAATTCATTAAAGCCTACCTACTCCACCCATTCCCACAGAGGCTTGTGTTGGTTGCCATGTACCCTAAGGGCAATGCAGATTTTCATGGGAACTGGCTCTGAGCAGAATGCTGAATGAATCAGAGTCATCTATGTACTCTAGTTTCATTTGTGAATATAAAACTTGAGAAACCTTTCATAAGTTAGGAGCATATAAAAAGTGAATGGATGAATGTGGTCATTAAAAAAAGATCTGAATTGTACCTGTTTGTGGCCCATCAGTGTACCATTGACTATACTTAAAATTTTTATTTATTTAAAAAATTTATTGAATATCCATTACAAGTCAAGCACTGTTGATAGCATAGGGATATAAGAATGAACAGTCTCTGTGCATAAATCATTACTTTATATTCTACTAGGGGAATAAGAAAAAAAGCAATTTGATCAACAAATACAACCTTTCTTGACTTGAAACAACCAAAAGTCTGAGATAAAGACAAATGAGGTATAAGATTTGGAATGGGGAGTGGTATAGGTTGAATCTGGTGGGAAACAGATTCTGAGGCAGAGTTGAGCGTGCAAGGTATTTATTTATTAAGGAGGGCCCTGGGATATTCACCTATGGAAGGGAGAAAAGGAAGCAGGATGGCCAGTCCTGTGGGGAGCTCTAGGACTGGAATGTCCCTTCTGATTTCTCCCCAGTTGGGCTAAAATAGTGAGGCCTCTGTGCTTCTGCACTGATCAGTTACTGGATGTGGACCACTTTTGGGAAGGTGGCCCTCTGTAACTGAGACAATTCCCGGAGGAGCTGTCTTCTGAAGAATGTCTGCTGACAGCATTCACAGCAGCTGGGGCAAATCCTTCCTCTGAGGCAGCCTGGATGATATATCACAGGGGTGTCTACCATGGGAGGTAGGGGTCATCTACTTTAAAAACAATGATAAGGTAGTTCTCTTCAAGGTGGTGACATTTAAGCTAAGGCTTGGAGGATGAAAATGAGCTAGCAAGGCAAAAAAAGATGAAGTATTATATGTACAAAAGTCCTGAGGTAGGAAAAAATGTAGTCCTGATGCCACTGATAGGAGACACTGGGCACATTCCATGCACTGAGAATAATATTCTTTTTCCTTTCTGAGGTGTGTTTTTCTGATAACTAACTGAATATTTCCTCATACTACTGTGCGTTTCCAGTAGTGTGCTGGAGTCAGCTTGTACAGGCTCTTGAAAGTCAATTGCAAAATATTCAGGAATTTGGAAGCTAATTGTGAAACCACTGGCACCTTAAAAGTTGTCTTAGCTCAAGCTGCTGTAACAGAATACCATGAGCTTGGTAGCTTATAAACAACAGAAATTTATTTCTCAAGTTCTGGTGCCAGCATGGTCCAGTTCTGGTGAAAGCCTTCCTTCCAGGTTGCTGACTGTAGACTTCTTTTGTATTCACAGGACAGGAAGAGAGCAGGCCTCTCTGGCTACTTCTTCTAAGAGCACTTAATCCCAATTGTGAGGCACTGCTCTCAAGACCTCAGCTCTTAATGCCATCCATGGGGATTTAGGGTTTCAATATAAGAATTTTGGGGATTGTCATTGCTTCTAGGCCTTTTCAGGGGACAGAACTAGGAAATATGTGATGTTTAAAAAGAAGACAAGAAATCATAAATTCACATTGATACTTTCAGTTCAAATTTAAATGACAGGACTTTTTACTTCTTTGATTTTAGACTTGTATCTTTTTTCTTTATGCTGTAAAATCTTGGTTCCTATAATATGAACATAATATTTCATTTGCTTTATTCTTGATATACATGTGACAGTTCAAAATAATTATAATGACAATATAACTACCAATAAGGTTAATGAATGTAGTTTAAATTTTTTGTCAGTCTTTACAATTTTAGCTAAGAGATGCAAAAAATGATAAGGTAGAAAAATTATTACTTTTAAATCTTGAATGAAATATGTATGGAGACAACAATCACTAATGTCATTAATATAGCTAAATCTCATGAGAAAGGTTGATGGGGAACTTCATATTGAATACACTGATGAACTGGCATCACTAACATGAGGCATGACTTAGTCTTGTCTCTTCTGATGTGATGCAGCAGGAGGTACCCAGCACTGTCTACCATGCAGTCTCAAAAAAAAAAAAAAATTAATCCATCTAATCCTCTAGATCTAACTTTACTGGAAATACAGAGGACAGAGGAGCAAGTCGACAGCACAAGAAAACAATTTGCCAAATTCAGGATGTGAGATAATCTAAAGCAGAGGTCCCCAAACCCTGGGCTGTGGACTGGTACTGGTTCGTGGCCTGTTAGGAACCAGGCCACACAGCAGGAGGTGAGTGGCAGGTGAGTGAGTGAAGCTTCGTCCGTATTTGCAGCCGCTCCCCAGTGCCAGCATCACTGCCTCAGCTCCACCTCAGATCATCAGGCATTAGATTCTCATAGGAGCATCCATCCAAAAAGGTTGCAAAAAGGTTGGGGACTGCTTATCTAAAGGATATCTAAATGTCTTGTTGTCTTCAACAAATAAATGGCACAAAAAAGGGGGAGAAAAGAATTTTATGGACAAAATGAGGCTTAAGAGACATGAAAACCAAATGTTATGTGTGAACCTTGTTTGTAACTTGAGTCAAACTAACTGTTAAGAAAACATTTTTAAAATAAGCAGGGAAATTTGACTACTTCTTGGGTATCCAATGACATTAAAGAAGAATTGTTCATCTTATCAGCTTAGTAATGATAATATAGTTTGGTTTAAAATGTTCTCATCTCTAAGTGGTATATACTGATATATTTACAGATTTATGAATAACATGAAAATAAGTATGAGATTTGCTTTAAAATATAAGAAAAAGAGAGAAAGTGTGTGGGGAGGAAATAGAAGGAACAAAATGTCGGTAATCCTCATAGATGGAAGATGGACACATAGTTCATGATACAATTCTTTGCTATTCTGCAGAAAATCATTTTTAAGAAATTAAAATAGTGAGCAATGGCAAAAGGGACATGAGTGAGGGTTCTAGGTAGAAAGTCCAATCTGATCAAAGATGTGGGAACGAAATCACAAAGGAAATTTTGGGTTTGGTGATGTTTGGCATTCAGGATACAAGTAGAAGGACAGTGGGGGATACACCTGGAAATGTAGATTAGAATCAGATCATACAGCTTTGATGCCAGACTTAAAAACTTGAATTTTATTCTACAGTCAGTGAAAACCTCTGAAGCTGTGGAGCAGAGGAAAAGTAGATTTTAAGACACCTTTGAGATGCAGAATCAGGCACTGTGGGCCAGACAGATGGCAGGGCAGGCAGGGCAACAGTGAATCCAGGAAACCAGTACAGTGAAAGATGACAGGAAAGATCATGGTGCCTGAACTATGATACTTTCATTTAATCAGCTGATCATTGTGTCATTCGGCAAGTATTTACTGAGCAACTACAGTGTGCCCAGAACTGTTTTAGGCACAGGGGATAGAACAGTGAGCTAGATAACCTGATAGAGTCCTTGCCCTGATGGAGGTGGCTTAGTTCTTTCTCTTTCCTGCCCGTATTCTTCCCCATGGAGTGCTCACTAAAAGAGTGACCTTGAGTTCTTCGTAAGCAAAAAATGTCTCATAGTTTTTAGAACTTTTCTATTTGTAACACTCCTCACTTTCTGTTGTAATGCTTTGCCTAATATCTGTCATTTCCCTACATCAGGTTTGCTCAACCTCAGGGTTGCTCCAACTATGGCCATTTAAGGCCAGATAACTCTTTGTGGTGGGAGCTGCCTTGTGTACTATAAGATGTTGGAACATCCCTGGCATCTAGCCCCTGCATGCCAATAACACTCTCAGTGTTGTGACAACCCAAAATGTCTCCAAACATTGCCAAATATTCCGGGGCGGGGGCAAAGTCACTCCTGGTTGAGATCCCTGCCTTAGGTCAGTGTTTCTCAACCTTGGTTACACATTGGAATCATGCCCAAAAGCACACTGGAGAGCTTTAGAAACTGTCACCAGTACTTGGCTCCATCCGGACCAACTAAGTAAGACTCTCTGGGGGTGGGGCCTGGGCAGATATTTTTTCAGTGTCTCAAGGATTCTAGTGGGACTCAAGATTGAGAACCTGTTATCGTAGGCAGTAAGTTTCGTGAAGGTGAGGAGATGTCTCTGTTTTATGGTAATATTTCTAGGACTTAACACAGTGATCTCTGAAGAATGAATAAATGAGTGAATGAATGTGAAGAGAGGCAGAAAGAAGTATTAGAAGTTAAAAGTGACATTGAGGGGAAGCCAGAGCACCACCTTTTGTTATGGTCATGAGTACCAACTATTGGATAGGTTCTTCTTATTTTCTGTTTGAGGAGGTGGGCATTTAATAGATGAAAAAAAAAAAGTTTTCTCTGAGTCTCTACAAAGATACCTCTAGACAAAATGAGGCTGGGAAGCCTTTACTGAGTCCCCTAAGTTCCGTCAAAAGAAAGATTTTCCACCCTTGTCTGGATACTTAACTCCTTCTAATGGCCTCTGGTTTTGGCTGAGGATTTCTGAAATTCTGACCATTTAGGTTGACTGCACAGCATTCCCATCAGCATCAATTTCAGAATGTCAGTATTGAGAGTCATGTCCAGTGTTTCTTAACTGGAATATTCTTAATAGATACAGTATGAAAATTTGGACAATTATGATATCATCTTCTGCTGCCCCTGAGAATGTATATCCCCAACTTGGTGGCAATCTGATGCCAGGCTGAGCTGAATTGAGCTAGCTTCTTTGCCATGAGTTGCAGAAAAGGAGATATGGAGATAGATGTCAGAATCTTGGGATGAAAAGCATGGGTACTGAATGGAGGTGGGGATTGGGAGAGAAGAAACTGGTCCTGGGTAACTGGAAGGAGGGTAGTGTTATTTAGGAGAATAAGCAGTTCCAGAAGGTGAAGCAATCGGGAGCAATTGGTGATGAATTCCACTTGAGTTTGGGGGTGGGGGCGACAGGTAGAATTCAAGAGAGCCATCAGGACTGGACCATGGTCTGGGAATCCAGCCACTTGATCAAACCCAGCAGGGCTATATTGATTGATTGCTTATTTGCAGCAAGGCTAGGAGTTGTTTCCTCATGCACCAATGAGAAAAAATCTATTATATTTCCTCTTTTGGAAGAGCAGCTATAAGTAGTTTGTGCTGTTGCACAGGTGATGGGAGTCCATCCTTTGTGAAGGGAGCTGGCACCACTTATGGGGACCCCTCTCTGGCAGATATCTCCCATCACTGGTGTTTCTACTTTGTGTATACCCTTTCCCCATACCCTATGCTCAAGGAGACAGTGAATTGGTAAAAGAACATGCTTTAGAAAGAACAAATCTGGGTTTAAGAGCTGATCCTAGCACATCTTAGCTGGGTAGCCTTGAAGAAATATTTGATATCTCAGCATCTCAGTTGCCTATCTTCATATAGGAATAACAATGGCATGGGAGGATTATTTGTAAAAGTTATGTTCCAGGAAAAATGAATTTATTTCCATTAAAAAATAGATATGAAAACTCTAGCTATTTCTTTCACCACCTAACAGTTACCATTCTTTTAGATTGTCATGGGCAAGAGGAATGGGGTATCGGTGGTACAATTGCCAAGTATTTGCTCTTCCTGGATTAGGAGCTGAGCTTTGCATGGCCTTCAGACAAATGTTAAATGTACTACAGTTTTGTTTACCTACCATTTTACAATACCTTAATCTATTTTATAAGGAACAGGTAGTGTCAACACAAGGGTGGCAATCTGATGGATTGCTTAAATCTTAAACAGGGAGGGAAAAGTCCCTCTCCTTAGTTTTCCACAGGTTTCCAGATAAACAGTTTTTGACCCAGAGGACATGTGTAGATGGGACTAAGTATGTCAAGAGTCTTGGGCTCAAAGGTTACAGAAGTGGGGCAGGTTACATCAACAAGGAATGCTGGCAGTGGAGATGTACGTGCACATGACTGAACATGGAGCCTTGTTTTAACTGAGAAAATGGCCCGTAGAAGGGGTTGGCCACTGGTAGCCTCAGCTTCAGCTATGGGTTCTTTGCAGAAATGCAGGTCTGGAGTTGGTCCATTTCCTGGTTAATCGAGAGAAAACAGTGACCAGGATTTCCAGGTAAAATCATCCTATTTGAAATATTAGTTAGATTTTCACAAAATATACCGTGTGGGCCAAGTCAAACACACATTTAGACCATGCACTCTTAGTGATACATAATAGGACCTTGTGAGATAAAAACTGAACTGAAAATTCTTTTGGTTCCCCGAACTAAAGGTAGCCAATGAAAGAATTGTTTAAATGTTGCCTTTTACTTAACAAACACCCGTATAGCAACTGCCATGTGCCAAGCCTTGTTTAAATTACTTTAATGTATCAAATCATTTAATCCTCTAACAACTCTATGAGGCAGGTTTTAGTATCACTCCACTTTATAGATGAGGAGACTGAGACACAGAGAGTTAAGTGATTACCCAAAGTCACACAGCTCAGTGGAAGAGTCAGGATTTGAACAGAGAAATTTGTTTGTTTTGACTTCTCTGTCCATTTCCCACTTAGCAAATAAAGAAGTTTCCTCAAGACCCACTTTCTCCTGAGAACGTGGACCATCAAAAATAGCATTCTGTGTTTCCTTATTAAATAATTTCTCTTGCCCCCCCTAGTTAGAGCCCACTTTGTCTTGCCTTGACCCCTTGCAGGTAGTGATTCTGGATTTGGTCATGCTTTGTCCAAGTATCTGGACCAGCTGGGCTTCACAGTGTTTGCCGGAGTTCAGAATGAAAAGGGATCAGGAGCGGAGGAATTGCGAAGAACTTGCTCTAAGCGCCTCTCCGTGCTCCAGCTGGATGTCACCAACCCGCAGCAGATAAAAGACGCCTACAGCAAAGTGGTGGAAAAGGTGCAGAACAGAGGTATTGCTTTCAGTCACCTGTGCTCACAATTATCTTCCACCTCCATGCAAATGCCAACGTGGGTTCCAGCCTCTAATTCTCACTGCCCTCTCATCCATTCTGGCTGCTGATCATACCTGAACACCTGTACAGTGCACCTGCCACATTCCCGGGCCTCTCACAGACATGAAGACCTTAGAAATGAGTCAGGCATGATCTGTTCTCACAGAACTTATAGAATTCTTTATCCCATTCATCATCACCCCCATCCCCTCCTCATTTCTTTCTCCCCTCCAATATTAACATTTATTAGACTTAAAAAAAAAAAAAAGCCTAGTAATCACTGTCTTTTTTTAATCACTTCTCTTTCTCTTCCCCTTCCTTCGTGGCCAAGCTCTGGAACCCTGCTGCCTGCCCTCTGTTTTTACTTCTTTACCTTCAATCCGACATTGGCTCTCACCATGCATCTCCAGCTGGTCTAGCCAAGCTAATCAGTATAATCCTAAACACCTAGCTCTTAACTTCTCTGCAGTGTTTAAATGTATCAATCACCCTGCCCTGCCTTGCTTTAGGGTTGCCAGCCCACTAATTGCCTTCCTAGTTCTCCAATCATTCTGTCTGCTTCTCCCATATGAACCTCTTCCTCCACTCCCGTCCCTGCCCATGAATGTGAATGTTACTGAGAGCTCCATCCCCAAACTTTCTACTTCACATTTTTTAGGCTATACTGTTCTCTCCCTATACCAGGCATTTCAACTGGGAAGTGTTTGAAAATATCCATGCTTGGGTCCAGAATGGGCTACATAAGTTGGGAGGCTCAGTGCAGAATAAAAATTGTGTGGCGCCCCTTGTTAAAAAATGATTAAGACTTTAAGATTGTGCCCGCAGAGAATTCAACCAAACATGAGGCCATTCTGAATCTCCAAACCTTGATACCTACCCATCCTGGGCACCCCTCCCCGAACCAACTACATCAGAGTCTACCTACAGTAATCCTTCAGCAGTGAGGCTGGTACTGTTGCTCTCCTTTTGCTGGGAATGTCAGCTGTAAAGAAGATCCTATTTGGGGTCCCAGGTATCGGTATGTTTTAAAGCTCCCCAGACAATGCTAACATTCTGCAAGAGTTGAGAAACAGTGAGATTTAAGCACCTGGGATTTAAGTAGCTTCCAAATTTGTATTATGAAACCTAGCCCTCTCCTTAACATCCTGAATTATATGTATATAAAACTGTCTATCAGATACTCCACCTTGATTTGTCAAAAAATGACCTCATTTTATTTTCCTTTGTTGCCAGTCTGCAAATCAGATTACCCTCTGGCACCTCATGGTGCAGATGCTAATACTGCCACCTCATTAGTCATTCAAGCAGGCAACCTGGGGGTCATTTAGACCTGCAGCTACCCTTGATCCCTGCATCTACCCTTGATCTCTACATCTACCCTTGATCCTTGCATCATTTTGGTCCCAAGTCCTGTTAATTCTACCTCCTAGATCTTTATCAACCCAGCCCCTTCCTACCATCTCTGGGCAGCTGTGGCTCAGTCCAGGTCCTCATCTCCCACCTGGGCTCCTGCAATGATCTCCTTGCATCTGGGTTTTACCTTCTCCATTACTTTCCAAATAGAGAGGAATCTTTACAATGAATATGCACATCTCACAATGTCATCCATCTCCTAACAACCCTTTGACATGCAGAGCCTCCATGTCTTGGGTTCCTCCCATGGGCCAGGCCTGTGCTTTGTCTCATTAAATAGTTCAGTGATTCTCTACCCACTACAAAATAAAATCTGAACTCTTTAACAAGGATTTGAAGGGCTTTCAGGACAATGGCCCCTGCCAGCCCACTCAGTAAATTCTGAATGGTTTCCAGGATAGAATATGCTAGTTCATGTCTTTGCATATCCAGCTTCTTCTTGCCAAAATTTCCTTCTTGCCTCATTGCCTCACTCCCTTTCTCTAAGACTCTTGCCTGTAGACACTACTTCCACAGGAGACCTGGCTCAAATATAGCATCTCTTGCAGGATCTTCTTTCATTCACTTCCTCTTCTGGACCCTCACTTGTACCTTGCACACACCTGTATTACTGCGTTATTATAAATATCTGTTCATCTCCCACTCCTCAGCACTAGGTTCCTTGAGAACCAGAACCATGTTTCCATTAGGATTCTTTTAGATACAAGTGACATGACCCAAAGTTGCTAAAGCATAAAGGGAATGTATTTGCTCATGTAATTGAAAAGACCTGTTGGCTTTAGGTATGTCTGGATCCAGGCACTTAAGCAATGTCATCAAGACCCAGTCTCTGTTTCTTAGCTCTGCTTTCTCTTGTGCTGGTTTCATTATGGGGGATTTCCATGGAAGCCTCAGGCACTTCCAACGACTTGTTTGTTCTTTTACAAAAAAAGAGAGTAATGTTATTTGGATTCTTTTGGTAGTTGAAAAAGCAGCTATTACACAGAGAGCAATTAGAAGAGTTTCTGGCATGAGGCAATCTTCCAGTAAGGGCTCCTATTTTCCATTCATTCAACATTAAACACAGTCCCTGACACAGTAAATAGTCAATAAATATCTAAGAAATGAAAGGAGAAAAAAATTGATTGTTGGTTATTAGGAATCAACATTCAGCAAGTTTAGTAATGTATCATCATTTTCTAGAAAGGTAGTTTTCCTAGCGTGGTCTTTTGCTATCTGATTGGACTGAGCTTGTCCCTCTGATGAGTTGGATTTCATGGTATCTTTATTCAAGGAGATATTCAAACATACCCCTCTACTGAGACCCAGAGGGGTGGTATTGACCATATTAAACAATAAGGCAGGGAGTTCTAGATATGGAAATACCATGCCAGAGCCCAAGAATGAAGAGGTGTGGTGAGCACACATTGAAAGGTATGAGCCCATGCTGTTTTGGAGTCAGCATTCTGGAGAGCAATCCTCTTCTGAGACCTGATTTCCATTACACATTCTGCCTGCTGTCCTTGAAGTCTCAACTCCAGCCTTCCAAATCAAAGAGAACATAGAGCAGTGAAACAGAGGGCTTTACAAATACCAAGAAGAATGTTTGCTAAAAGACTATCTGGTACCTGTAGATAAACCAGAAAACCTCAACTCCTGGAAGAGGGCCAGCAACTGTGCTGTGTTCCTACATAGCATATCTCTAAATTAGTATTAATATATTATTAATTATTAATTAATATTATTTAAAAATGTTATTGTCTTATAGGTATAATGAGCTGATTGGCTTAGAATTCTATGGCAGGACTTGGCAAACTATGGCCTTGCATTTTATCATTTCATTTTGAAATAACTGTAGATCAAGTTGCAAAGAAATGTACAGGGAGATCATGTGCACCTTTTGCCAAGTCTCCCCTAGTATTAACATCTTGCATAACTATAGCACAATAGCAAAACCAGGAAGCTGGCATTGATACAATTCAGAGTTTATTCATATATCACCAGCTACACACGCCAAGTTTGTGTGTGCGTGTGTGTATAGCTCTGCAATTTGGTAACATGTAGCTTTGTGCAAAAGTCACCACAATCAAGTTACAGAACTGTTCCATCACCATCAGCCTTTCTCATTCTACCTTTCTAGAGCTATATTCTCATCCCTAACCCCTGGCAATCACTAGTCTGTTCTCTATCTCTTTGTCATTTAAAGACTATTATATAGCTCTGCCACCTGTTTTTGTATACAGCCTGTGAGCTAAGGATGTTTTTTACATTTTTAAATGTTTTTTAAAAAATCAGAATTTTTTTGACACATGTAAAATTATATGGAATTCAAACGTCAATGTCCATACATCAAGTTTCATTAGTACACAACCAGGCCCATTTATTTACAGATAATCCAGCTTCTCTCACACGGTAAAGGCAGAGTTGAGGTAGTAGGACCTGTAATGCTAACGCTAATATGTTTATTATCTGACCTTTTGTAGAAAAAGGTTACCAACCCCTGTTCTAGGGCATTCTTAAGCTACTATCTATGTGTTGACTGGTCAAAGGTGTGCATCAGGCTGAGTGAATTAAAACCCTCACTTGGAGATGCAAGTGGAGGCATCTCTTCACCCATCACCATCCTCAATAATAGCCGTTGAGCTCTTACTACATACCAGGCATCCTGTCCTTGGATGCTCTCAATAATTATTGTGCATAAATGTCAGACCACCACCTTGAGTGTGAAAGAAATGTAACTTTACTTTCTATATTTGAATTCAGTTTCTATGTTGAGCCATCTTTCTGCCATGTGGCAAAATCCATTTCTGTCATTTGAGCTTTATCTCATTTCCCTGGGGTAGCAACTGAATTCCTCAGGATAGGACATTTAGTCTTGGATTGTCAACACATCATGTTGGCCCCTGTGGATATGTCCAACACTGTCCAGTACTCACATAAGTTAGCTGCTATATACCTCCTTGATGCCATTGGAAAGGCACCATTAGGGCTGGTGCCTCCTGCCATTTCTGTGCCTTTGCCAGGATCAAGGCTCATTCCTCTCCTGTACATACCACAGATTCTCATACTTGAGCATGCATCAGGATTGCCTGGAGGGCAGGTTGTATCAGATGTTGAGCTTTAACAATTTCTGATCACCAATTTCTGATCTAGCAGGTCGGAGGTGCGGTTCCGGAATTGGCATTTCTAAAAAGTTCCCAGTCGATGAGGATTCTGCTGATTCTAGACTATGCCTTGAGAACCATTGTTCTAAATCATGCTGAGGTTGGGGGAACTCAGAGAATCTGCTTCGGGCCCGTCTAGCTAAATACACCCCAGGTCCTGTCACCTCCGTTCCTCCCAGATAAAGAAGACCCAGGTCGCTTTCCTTAGCTCCAGATCCTTCACCCCCCAAAACATCTGGAGTTTTTGTTATCTCTTTCTACTATTTAAGGCAGTGGTTTCCAAGCTTGCTTGTACATTTCAGTCACCTGGAGAATTTTAAAAACTACTAAGGCCCAGGTCCCCTCTCTACCCCAGTGTCAGCACTGAGCTGATCGAGAAGGAAAGGTTCGATGATGAAATGCCCAGTTGGAAGAATGCACAAAAGGCCGACATGAGAATGAAATGGCACCAACTTTTTTTGTGCTGAGCGCAGTTCTGTTGGGGGGAGGTACAGTTTTGTGCGCACTTCTCCTGCTCCCCTTCTTGTGCTCTTCTTCTGCTCTCCTGGGGACCGCATGGCTCCACACGTAGCAGAGTACAATAGTGGCATTTAGCCACACATGCGTGATACAGTAAGCTGAATTATGTTTGCATATTTTAGGCTCAGGTACCCTACTACAGTAATGTAACATTCTAAATCTAGGGTCCTATTTCTAGTTGCAAGCCTGAATCATAGCCAGACCTGGGACCCGCCAGTCCTGAGACCCATGCCCAGAGTTCCTGATCTAATTGGATATAGTTTGGGCATTAGGATTTTAAAAAGTTCCCCCCACCCCACCCAGTGATCCTAATGTACACTCAAGGTTGAAAACCACTATTTCTGGACAGTGGTTCTTCAAGTGTGGTGCAGGCCCGGGAACGTACTAGAAATGTATATTGTCAGGTCCCACTCAGGATATCCCAAATCATACTTTCTGAAGAAGGGGCTAGCAATCTATGTTTGAATAAGCCCTCCTGGTGATTCTGATCAAGGGATCAGGCTGGTTAGAGAAAATAATAGGGCCCTGGGACTCTGCAACCTTCATAGTTCTTGGTACCTGCATTCTAGTTTTCCTGTTTCTCTGGACTAGGAAATCTTCTAGCCTTAGGACAAGAGAAGAGAGGCTCTTACATCATCCTGCATTGTCCTAAAGCTGTTATACTGTCTCTACACACTCCTTGGAGGGAGAAACACGAAGTAGACTTATACTCTTCACTTTGCTGTGCCATCCCTTCCCCGATATAACAAATATCTAGCTGCCTGGATGTAGGAAAGGGCTTTGAGGTAAAATGCCTCCAAAAAAAAAAAATTGTTTGATATTTCACAAATTTCCTCCCCACACAATCTCTCAGTGTAGGTGGTTGTAGGTATTCAAGACGACTTGAGATTTGAGAGTTTGAGCGATCTTCCTAGATCCTAGATCTCAAAGAGGCCCCCTGGACTCCAGAACTTGAAGTATTAAAAATTGTCCTTCTCTCCAGTCTCACCCATTCCTTTCTATTCTCAGGACTGTGGGCTCTGGTCAACAATGCTGGGATCCTTGGTTTGCCCATTGATGGGGAGCTCATTCCCATGACTGACTACAAAAACTGCATGGCTGTGAACTTTTTTGGGGCCGTGGAAGTCACGAAGGCATTTTTGCCTCTTCTTAGGAAAACCAAGGGGAGGCTGGTGAACATCAGCAGCGTGGCAGGTGAGTTGACCCTTCTCTGCAAGATTATGTGGCAGCCCATGGTGCAAGAGGAGGCTTGCTGAGTTCTTTGAGGGCTGAGCAAGAAAGCAGGACATGATCATGCAGGGCCGGGTCAAGGTTAGTCAAATTGTATGTTCACTGTTGATCTAAATACAATAAAAGGTTTCTCTCCTTTTCAAATCTTTTCATGTACAAACTCTCCTAACTCATCTATTCATTATTGAGAATTTAGGGTTGTGGCAAATCTTCACAACATGACTGCCAATGTACAAGCTTCCTAGTCTGGACAGGAAATCCCACATATGGTTAATGTCAGCATTACAGGTAATCTGTTTTTAACCCTCCCTGAACTTGCCACAATCTTTTGCTCACTGTGAGGTGAGTAGGTAAATGTCTTCACACTGTTGACACTGTCAGAACTCCATGTATTTTTCATAAGATCATTCTTATCATTTTGCAATCTAAGGCAACTGGGTCAGGGCGTGACATTTGATAATTCATCTCTCTCCACTTGAAAGAACAGAGTCAACAACTTAAATCAAGGGTTTAACAATCTTCCTTTCATAAGCAATGCCCATGTATATGACATCACATATGTGTGATAAAAGATATCCTCTAGGAGTGCTTGGAATACCTTGGGCAGAGTCAGCCTTGGTATAAACAGCCAGTCCTGGGTATTAAGGCCAGCCCACACAGTAGGTATTTCCAGTGTGTGTGAGAGTGGGGGTTAGGGGAAGGATGGCAGCCAAAGAAGATGGGTAGAGGCACCATCAACCCAGGTGTATTACTTTACTATTGCTGCTTTGGCAAATAACCACAAATTTAGTGCCTAAACAATAAAAATTTATCTTACAGTTTTAAGGTCATAGGTCTCACTCGGCTAGAATCAAGGTATTAGGAGAGCTGCATTCTTTTTGGAGTCTCTAAAAATCAGTTCCCTGACTTTTCTAGCTTCTGTAAGCTACCTACAATCCTTGGCTCATGGCCCCTTCTTCCATCTTCCAATCTTTCCTTGACTCTTATCCTCCTGCCTCACTCTTATAAGGACTGGGGTAGGGGAGAAACATTATTTCTTTAAATTATTCTCTAGGAGATGCATGAAAGAATCAATCAAATTATTAATACATCCTTCCCTCCCACATCTCTCATTCCTAAAGAAAGGAACAAGAAACAGAAAGAGTGAGAGAGACATCATGTAGCTATATAGTTAGAATCAGGTTTCAAATAGGAGAGGTGGCCAGCTAAGCAGAGTGGAGACAAATTGCCTAGGTTTTTATCCTGTCTTTACCGCCAACAATTGAGTGACCTAGGACAAAGCCCTGAACCCCTGGGTTGCAGCGTCTTCATTAACCATGGGGATAATTGCTTCTTCTTAGGAATGTGGTGAGATGAGAAGAAATGACACATGTTCAGCATCAGCTACACCTGGTCCGTAGTAAGTTAGAGACCTAAAAGCCATCCACCATGACATCTGGGGAAGAGGCTGGCTGTATTGTTCACTTGTGTTTTATTTATTTATTTATTTATTTAATCCTACCAGTTGCTAGCATCACCACCCAATTATGACCACTCCTGCTGCCCCCTGTCACACACTAGCCCCTAACAGGTAACCACTTTTAGATTTGACCATACCTTTTCTAGTAGAATTTTATCTCCTGTAATCGTGTTTATCATCCCTCTCACATAAATAGAATAGCTCTTTAACCGAAATCCTGGCATGGCAGTTAGATAAATATTTAACTAAGGATCAGAGGAATTGGGAGGCAACTTTTTGATTGTAGAAAGGGCAACTGAAAAATGTTTGAGCAGTCTAAAAGCCTTTTCTGGACAGTTTTCCTCTTAAGAAATCATAGAGTAAAACCTGTGTACAGTTGCAAGCTTGGCTTCAACAAGAATGGTTGAAAACAAACCTTATAAAACAACTCAGGCTTCAGGGATTTTGAGCCAGTTGTGGTTTGAATCCTGCTCTTCTCTTACTAGCTGGGCAATCTACATGTCTGTTTTATCACCTTACTTGTTTACATGTCCCCTTTATCATGTTAATGGTTGGGTGACCCAGCAACTGGGTCTAGGCAGTGTTTCACAATCTCAGCATTATGGATATTTGGGGGGAAGTTAATTTTTTCTGTGGAGCAGCTTTCTGATGCATTGTAAGTTATTTAGCAGCATCTGCGTTCTTAATTCACTAAATATAAGTAGCACCAAGCACCAGGGGTGACAAATCTTCAGACATTGCTAGATGTTCACTTTGGCTAGGGGGTTTCATGCAAAATCACCTCTAGTTGAGAACATCTGGTCTTGGTTTTAGATATGAATACATTATGCATTCTGAGTGCTTAGCACGGGTACTAGTTAAAACAGATTAAAATTACCTTACACCAAATTAAGTACCCTTGGAGATTGTTACAAGTCTACAAATTATAGGTATCCAGCAGAGTTCATGGTTTCAGGTTTGTGCCTGGTCTTAGTTTAAATAAGTTGACTGGGAAATCATTTGTGGACATTTTCTTGCTGAGCTGGCTGTCTGAAGAGAATCATCTGGCTAATCATTCAGCCAGCACTTCAGCTGTTCCATGATATAAGAAAGCCAAAGCTGAGAGTTGTTTCCCTGAAACTCTCACACAATAGCAGGGCTAGTGTTAAGGAAAAGGGAAGAGAGTAGAACAAGACCGAGGGAACTTCTTTGTGCTAAGTTGTATTAGACGTCTGAAGCCACTTAATTTGAAGGTCTGCAGGATGTGGGTATTGATTCCTTTTCCATGTTAAGGACCCTCGAGTCCAGATACATCCAGCTAGTAAGCACTGAAGTCAGGGTTGATAACCTGGTCTGTCTGTAAGTTCTGTGTTCTCACGTTTTCACACTATCAAATAAAGACATACGAGGAAAACGGGACAAAAAACAGACTCTACTTTAGTGTGTTTAAATGAGTGGGGAAGTGTTAACAATTTAAGCCTGTCTCTTATACCAATGCTTCTCAAACGCTGTATGATCACCTGGGATCTCTGTTAAAATGCAGATTTTGACTGAGTTGGTATGAGGGGGAACTGAAGAGTCTGCATTTTTATAACTAGTTCTTAAGTAGATACTACTCATCTCTGGACAGCTTTATCAAACTTCAGATGTTTTAGAATCACCAGGAGGGCTACTTAAAAACAACTGCAGGAAGTCAAAACTACAATGAGATAACATTTCATGCCCACTAAAACGGGTTAATCAAAAAACCTGAAAACAATACTTGATGGCAAAGGTGTGGAGAAATTGGAATTCTCCTGAATTGCTGGTAAGAATGTGAAATGGTATAGCCTCTGAGGAAAACATTTGGTGGTTCCTCGATAAGTTAAACAGTTAATTGTGGCCCAGCAATCCCATTCCTAAGTATATATACACAAGAACAGAGAACCAGTGTTCAAACAACTTGTACATGGATGTTTATAGTATCTTTATTCATAATAGCCAGAGATGGAAATGACTCAAACATCCATCAACCTGTGAACTGATAAAAATGCGGTCTATCCATACTGGAATGGTATTAATCCACAAATAGGAGTGAAGCACTGATACATGGTATAGAGTGGATGGACCTTGAAAAGATTATGGTAAGTGATGGAAACCAAATACAAAAGGCCACATATTGGGCGATCCCATTTATATGAAATGTCTAAGTTAGGCATACTCATAGAGATAGAAAGCATATTAGGGGTTGAAGGGAGACGGTATGAGAAGTGATTGCTGAATGGGTATGGAGTTTCCTTCTGGCGCACTGAAATTATTATGGAACTAGACAGTGGTGATAGTTGCACAACATTGTGAATGTACTAAATGCCACTGAATTGTATATCTTAAAATGGTTAAATGGTGAATTTTATGTTATATGTATTTTACTTCAATAAGAAAAAAATTCTGCATCCATCCCCAGAATTTCTGATTCAATTGGGTCTGGAGTGGAACCTGATGATTCATACTTCCAATGGATCCCCAACTTCTGCTGTAGTTCTCAATCACACTTTGAGTAACAAGGTCCCATATTTTGATACTCAATACTTTGTCCCATCCCCAGAGATTATTGGATTACAAAAAAATCATCAGATGCAATTAGTCTCAATTTTCTGCTGGTCATGTCTAAAGATGAACAAACCTGCCATCCAAAGTCTGTATGCTCAATGCTCTAAAAGGCCTCAATTCAAAATGTCAGAGTTTGGAGGGAGGAAAAGTTTATTGATTGAGAAGGAGCCAACCAAGAAGATAGGTGACCTAATTCTTAAATCCATCTTAACAAAGTATAGAGTTCAGTCTTCTTTTACGTCAAGAGGAGGGACTGTTTTTGTAAAACTCAAGCTGCAAGTAGAATTCCTCTAACAGTTAGCATGTCTATATGCAAGACAAAGCAAGCTCTATTAGCCTGAAGACCATGGAACAACACAGGCTTGAACAAGATGGAGTCAGAGAGACTGAGCATTTCACTTCGTTATACTACTTCTTTGCGCATGTGGTTGGTCTGTGTTCTTCAGCTTGGAAATGTGCAATAAAGGAATGGACTTCATTACCTGAGTTTGTTACCAGAGAGTGGGGTCCTCTCCCAGCGCGTTGACCAGGTTCTTGATGTCTCGAACAAAGAATTGAGCAAGACAAGTTGACTCCGGATGACCTTGGAGGAGGCAGAAACTGGCTTGGAGTCCTCATTATATCCTCTTGAGACAAGCTCATTCAAGGCAAGGCTTGAGAAGGTATTAGAGAACGAGAAAGCTGCTGTGGGTATGGGACCCTGATACCCCTATATAAAAGTGTCTTGCATCTAATTCCAATGTGGGGAGGGGGCAGTTCCCTCACACCAACAAACAAAGCTCAGAAACTAGCAGGACATCTTACAATTCATCTCAATTCTGTTATCTACTTCGAAATAGCATCAGATCTTACAGGTTAAGGGCTGGGTCCTACAAGACTATTCCACCACCCTCCTTTCAGATGCTAGTTGCCAGTTGCAAGCCCAGGTTATCTACCACCTGTCTATTATTGGTAATAGATCTCAAATCACCAGCCTCTCTCCCCTCCCAGGAGGTTGGAGGGAGAAAGGATCGAAAGCTTCAACCCTCTAATCACATGACTGGCTCCCTAGCTACCAGCCCCCATCCTAAGGTAAATTCTAATCACCTCATTGACATAACAAAAGACACCTTTGTTGTTCTCAGCACTTAGGAAATTCCAAGTGTTTTAGGAGCTCTGCGCCAGAATCGGGAAAAAGACAGAATATATATTTATTATAAATCAAAATATCACCCTACCTATACACCTATAAAGCCTCAGGATGAAAAGTTGCACTATATCTGCCCTCTGCTGTGTTAATAGGGTATATTCACTTAGAGAACACTCTTCCATAATTCCTATGTTAGCTTTATATTAGGAAAAAGAAAGATTTCCAAGTAGGTGTTGATCTTTGAGACTACAAGTTTTTGAGGGCTTGTGTTACCTTAAAGGACATCAAGAACATTTGGCTGGTAGAACCTTAGGAAATGTTTCTAACTTATTTCTTTTGCCACACCAAGAGAGTAGAGAGTCAGGCAAAGAGACCAGGTCTGAGCTCACTGCAAGAGTCGGCATGAGGAGGAGAGGCAGAGAAGGGTGGGGGTGGGGTAGAGGGTCTCCACGATTTTTCCTATAAGCTCCAAAATTGTAATTCAAGTCTCCCTCAGTTTTAACCATGACCAACAATATACCATAACATCAAAAGAAAGACAGTGACCACCAGAGTGATCAAAAACATGAATGCTGAACATATTCACTTGCCAGTGCACAGTCACTGAGTAGCTCCCCAGACAGAAAAGCTGGGTGGGGGACTCTGGTATCTTCTAGATGCTACATTCATGGTAGCTATGCTAAGTAAGGATAGACGATTTGTAGTCAGGAATGGCGGAAAGAGTCTAGAGGTCTTTACGTGGTTAGTTAAAACAAGTCCTACTGTTGACTGGGTATTCTGTTAAGTCACCTACTAACAATAGGTGACCCAAAGTTCTAAATTGTTTATCAACAATGGCTACTTATTTGGGGGAGACCAAGAATTCAGTTTTGATATCTCCTAAGCAAGTACTGCTCTAATGTAACGGTTTAAGATTTTGTATTCAAAAGAATTGGATTGATTTTCAATGTAGATTCTGATCCAGTAGGTCTAGGGTGGGTCCTAGTAATCCACATAATAAACAACTATTATGGGAGATTCTGAGCAGGTGCACTTATTATTTTAAGAAACATGGAACATGTGGATCCCTTTGGGGTATTGAGATATTATAAAAACTTTGAGTAGCACTCATAATAGGAGATTCTTATATGGAGCTTACTTTGTGCCAGGTACTATTCTAATATATTAATCCATTAAACTTTCACAACAACCCTATGATGCATGTACTATCATTATTCTTAATTTAAAGATTAAAAACAGGCACACAAACATGAAATGATTTTCCTATTTTAAATTCATTTTACTCATCAATCGCAGAGCTGAGACTTGAATACAGGCAGTGCTGGCTTCAGAATTAGCTGTTAACAGCTGGCCCCTGTTAACCTGCCTCCTGGCTCACCAGCTCACCTCATCTGTTAAAACTGTGAAGTGAGAACCATATAACCCCACAAACTGTGTTGCAACTTTAAACAAGTTGCTATGACTTCTTTGGCCTTTCTCACCACTAAAAGGAAAGAGTTGCTTTGGAACTCTAAGATTTTGTAAAGCTAAAAATCACTTAAATAAGAATCAGCTGGTCATCTGTGGCAGTGCTTAAAAGTTTGACGTGAGATGCTATATTTATATTTCATCAATTAAACCTCAGGATTGTTCCTTTTAAGTGACAGGTAAACCTCCAACTAGCTTAAACAAAAAAAAGGAAAAAGGAATTTATTAGCTTACCAACTGTCTGGAACCAAGTTTTAAGACATTATTGCAACCCTGCCCCACCTACACTTCCTGGTTCCCTCCTCAACTGGCATCTCCAATTCTCTGCTCTCCCCTCTTTGCTGCTCTGCTTTCCTTTGTTGACCTTCTCCTACATGGTAGTAAAAGTGGCCCCTGGTGGTTCTGTCAGGACTCCCCTCCACTACTATATCAGGACTTTGGCTCAATTCAGGTCACATGCACAGCACCGACCCAATCTTCATCCCCAGGGGATGAGGTATTGTAATTAGTCAGTCTGCCTCTCTTAACAAGGACAGAAACGTTGATTGACAGCCTTCTTATAAAAACAGGGAGGTAGGAATCTATCAGTACGGGCATACCTAGTTTTATAGTGCTTTGCTTTATTGTGCTTCACAGATGTGTTTTTTTTTTTTTTCCCACAAGTCAAAAGCAAGGCCTTTTCCAGCAAAAAGATTACAACCCATTTTATTGCTGATATTATGAGAACCAAACCCATAATATCTCTGAGGTATGCCTATATTTCTCAAAAGGAAATGATGTAAGCCAGACCAAAGATTTAATAATAATGGAAGAAAAATGATGATAATTGACATTAACTATTTCAGATATCTCTACTTCAACACCTATGCTCTTCCCCACCTGACCCCCTCAATTTTATTGTGATATAATTGACATATAACATTGTATTAGTTTAAGGTGTACAACATATATATTATGAAATGATTACAACATTACGTTAGTTAACATGCATTACTTCGTATAGTTACAAATTCTTTTTTCTTGTGATGAGAATTTTTAAGACTTGCTCTCCTAGCAACTCTCAAAAATACTATATAATATTAACTACAGTCATTGTGCAATACAGCAGGTCTGGGAATAATGTTTTGTTTGATATAGTTTCATTAAAATGTTAATGAGATGCCATAGGAACTTATCTATTGTTTATATTAATTAGCCTCTGGTAAAATTGGTTTTGTTATATGTGATTTCTTTAAAGTTGCAGACCTATCGATGATTTAAGTGAGGAGTTACTGTATATTACACCTCCAGAATTTATTTATGTTATAACTGGAAGTTTATACCCTTTGAATACCTTCACCCATTTCACTGACCCCCCCACCCCACTGCCCCACCACCTCTGGTAACCACGAATCTGTTCTCTGTATCTGTGAGTTTGGTTTTTTAGATTCCACATACAAGTGAGATCACATAGTATTTGTCTTTCTCTGTTTGACTTATTTCACTATACGTAATTCCCTCAAGACCCTCAAGGTCCATTTGTGTTGTTGAAAATAGTATGATTTTCTTCTTTTTTGTGGCTAAATAATATTCCTTTGCATATATTATACCACATTTTCTTTCTCCATTAATCTGTTGAGAAACACTTCAGTTGTTTCCATGTCTTGGCTATTGTAAATAATGTTACAATGAATGTGGGAGTGCAGATACTTTGCTCTTTTTTTAAAAATTGAAAATTTTATTAAGATCATTGTAGATTTACTGAAGTTGTAAGAAAGAGTAGGGAGAGATCCTCTGTCTGAAGGCTCTAAGGGAGAACACCTTCTTGATCTTTCAGCTTCTGATGGCTCCAGGCATTCCTTGGCTTGTGGCAGCATCATTTCTCTGCCTCCATCTCTACATGGTCTTTCCCCCTGTTTCTCTGTGTTTCTTCTGCTTTATCACCTCTTACAAGGACACCATCACTGGGTTTAGGGCACATCCTAATCCAGGATGTTCTTGTCTTAAGATCTATACCTTAATTACATCTGCAGAGAGGCCTTTATTCCAAATAAGGTTACTTCACTTTATTGGCTTCCTTTGCTTTTGCCTTTCATAGCTTCTCCCTCATGCCTGGTCCATTGACAGTCCTGTTTAAGGCTCAATCTCACTTAGCTTCTAAACTAAATGTGATTTAGGTAGGATAAAGAAGATCTTCCTCCACCCAACCTTAGCTAGCCCTCCTAGAATAAGTCCTTTCTCATAACCTCTTACAGAAAAGCCCCATGGTTCCCATGGGGTGTGTAACTCCTAGTTGCAGCAAGCATTAAAACCAATTTGTTTAACTATAGGTGTTGTAATGGGCTGAACAGTGTCTCCCTTCTGCCCCACCCCAAAGATATGTCTACCCAGAACCTCAGAAAGTAGTTGGCTGAACAGAAAAGTCAGAGGCTGGGGCAGGTGCTCTTTATGCCACCCAAATCACATTTAGCTTAGAAGCTGGGAGAGATTGAACCATATACTTGATTTGTCACTGGACTATCTGTTATAAAGCAGCCATGAAGGCAGAAGCAAAGGAAGCCAGACAAATAGTTGTGACCAAGAATACATACAGAGGGCCCCTCATACCAATTCTTGGCATGCAGTGGGTGCTTTTTAAATACTTAGTGGATAAACAACTAAAAACATCAGACCTGATTTTTTTTTCTCCCCTTATTTTCATAGGAAGTGCCCCAGTGGTAAAGCTGGCAGCCTATGGCTCATCCAAGGCGGCTCTGAGCATGTTTTCAGCAGTCATGAGACAAGAGCTTTCAGAATGGGGAGTTAAAGTCTCTGTCATCCAGCCTGGAGGCTTCAAAACAAGTAAGTATCTAAGCCTAAGAGACTTGCAATGTTTGTCCTAGAAGGAATGTTAAAGGTCCTTTGTTCTGCTCAAACTGGACCTCTCAGAGGTCAACCAAGGAGGGGCTAGGATGACTGGGTCTCTTTTAAGAATAGAGGGACAAGGACCAGGTTCTTCAATTGTTGGTTGCTCACCTGCATCCTTCCACAAAGTACTTAAGTTTTAATGTCATATATTTTTCAAACACTACCCCCTCCCCTTTGAAGAATATGACCTACCTCCCTTCCACCTCAGAAGAGATGGCCATCTGAACTCTGGGCAGATGTAGACTCACCTCTATGGCTCAGTCATTGGTTCTAGACCATCAATCAATTAATTGTGATTTAAGTGAAGATGTAAAAGAGCCTGTTTAATAAAAGGCCGCATATTAAAAGGGATTTCGAATACACTAAAGAACAAACCCTAGAGGTTTGAATCTTAACAAGGAGGAACAGGATTGGATGAAAGGCCTATTCTATGAGGGTAATAGAGAGAAAAAGACCTGGGCCACTTGGGTTGAGAGGCTAGGATACAGCAGTAAGAATGGAGGGAGGGAAGATGAAGTCTTGAGAGAGGTTACGACCTTAGGGACTCCCTGGGTGGGGAAGAGAATTGAGTGGGTCAAAGATAAGGCCAAATGTGACAGACTGAGAGACTGGGATAGAAGACAGAGAGAAGAAAGCTGACTAAGAGCTAGCATAATGGGGAAAATGATGAATTTGATTTCGAACTTGGCAGGATTGAGGGTTTGGTGACACAGCCAAAGAAAACTTCCAACACAGAGATGTGACTCCATTTGGACCAGGGAGTAACCCTGCAGTTACAGTTTCAAGAATTCACCAAAATTGTTATAGCTAACATTTGCGGGGAGCTGCTCTTTTCAGACACTAGCTACTTTCCATATATTCTTTCCTGATGTTGATCTTATTTATTTTTTAATTGAAAAATATATCATATATACACATAGTTTAATAAAATAACATAAAAACTCATGTATTTAACATCCAAGTAAAAAAAATGACATTTCTAGCACCCAGAAGCCTTCATATGGTCCTCTCCAGTCATAGCTCTCTCTTATCTCCAACATGTGACCACTCTCTTACTTTTTGTAATAATCATTTATTTGCTATTCTTTACTGTGTTACATCCATACATGTATCCCCAAACAATAGAGTTTGGCTGTACTGATTTTTGACATGTTTGCATTCTTTTGCATCTGGCTTCTTTTATGGAACATTATGTTTCCACAATTCATCTATATTGTGTATGGCTGTGGTTTATTCATTTTCATTGCTGTATAGTATTTTGTGAATATGCCATAATTTTTCTACAGTTATTTGGGTTATTTGGGTCACTTTTGGACAACTATGAAGAATTCAGCTACGAACTTTCTGACACATGTGTATGTACATAATTTTTCCTACAATACATATCCAGGAGTGGAATGACTGGATCATAGAGTTAGCTATCTTCAACTTTACTGAATAATACCAAACTGTTTTCTAAAATATTGTTCCAACTTATACTCCCAACCTTTCCATATATGTCTTAATCTGTAACACAGCCCCAAGGGGTAGGCTTAATTGGTACAATTTACCAGGTGAGGATATTGAGGTGTGGTGGGTAATATACATCCCAGTTTGGGTGTCTGGCACACCGTGATGGTGGGAAATTTGAAACTTGATCCCTAGGTTCAGTGTCCAGATTCTTTCTTTTATACCAGACTGCCCTAAGTTTCAAGCTGATATTCGATGGTCAATCTGAAGGCAAGAGGCTAGACAATGGAGGGCTAAGGACTCAAATTTGGAGAATGATGCTTGAATGGAAACAAAAGGAAAATTCAGAGACATAAAGAGCTTCTGAAGACATTCAAAGAGTCATACCAGATTTTTTAGTGTCCTGCAATAAGAATAGCTAAAACATATTGCATGCTTAGCAGGTTTTAAGCACTTTACATGCACAATCTCACTTGACCCTTACCTATGAGGTAAGCATTGTAATCCCATTTTGTAGAGAGAAAACTTGAGGCTTAGAGAAATTAAGGAATTTCCCAAGCCACAGAGCTGGTATGAAGCAATATGAGACAGAGATGGGATTTGGATGCAGGTAGTCTTAACAATTTTATTGTGTGTAGCCCCAAAGCAGCAGGGGATTGGCGTGTGTGTGTGTGTGTGCACACGTGTGTGTGTGATAAGTGGCATATGAAGGTTGACAAAGGGCTGGTGGCTTGCCCCCAATAAAGAGCTTTAGAGACTCTAGACAGGGTACCCACAAGAGTGGTTAGAAAGTCCATGAGGTGTTTAAAGAGGAGGTGGAGAGGGAAAGGAATCCTCTAGCCTGTGAAAGCAGAGACTGGGGGAGAGGTAGTTGGAGGAACAATAATTCATACAAACCTGTTTTTCATGACCCAGAAGCCTCCAGCGTAATTGCCAGGGCAATCATTTCTTTAAATATGGTTTGTGCCTTCATGAAAAGAAATCAACAATTGAAACTCCATTTGCATTCCCATGAGTATAATTGGATTTCTCTGGCTTACATTTCACTGCAAGGATCCCCTGCAGGCCTGATACAGGAGAATCACCCAAGCTCGCAAACAAAGGCAACCTCACAGCAATCCTCCAGCTATCACATACTTTGCAGGAGTAAGGGTGGGTTGCTGCAATCTTCCTGGAATGTAGCAACAGCTAATAAAATTCAAAATGAGTGTGCCTTTTAACCAGGTAGCCACACTTTGGGGGCATAAGTAAATGCCGAAATACAAAAGGATATGTAGTATAAGGTGATTTATGGCAGAGCCACCTAAAATGGTGAAACCTAATAACTGTGGGGAAGTCCTTTGATAGATGAGTGGTTGACTAAAAGACATTCAGTGGAAAAATCTGCTGCTCTGGTTTAAATCTGTAGCTATGGACCAGGTGGCCGGTTTGTGATTTGTTACTAAACAAAAACAAACAAGAAAGCAAATTCCTGGAAAATATGTATAGTATGATTCTTTCTGTTTTTTATTTGTTCCTGGTAAATTAGTATAAAACCAAAGCCTTCTTTCTATGTGTGTGTATGTTGGTGTGAACAAGGGGAAAATGTAAAAAGACACACAAAACTATAAGTTACCTCGAAGGAGATTAATTTTAAAAACATATATGTCTCTTTACTATTTACTTATTATTCACAACATATTTATACATATTTTATACATTATGTATATTATAGTATATACATTATATTTTATATTGTATATAATAGTCATGAAAAGATATGTACTGCAATGTTTGTGACAGCACGATTTCTAAGAGTCCCAAATTGAAAACAGCCCAAATGTCCATGACAGTATAATGAATAAATAATTTGTGGCATATTTACATAATGGAAAACTATGCAGCTATGTGAATGACTACACAGTAACATGGATGACTCTCTCAACATAATATATGATCCCATTCAAATAACGTCCAAAACCAGGCAAAACTACTCTATTCTGTTCATCGTGACAGTGGTTCTCAGGAAGGGTGCTGAGACTGGGGACTTGGAGGCAGGTTTGTCCTTGATCTGATTTACTGCTTACATGAGCTACTCAGTTTGTGGAAACTCAGTCATTTGTGTACGTTTCTGTTAAAAAATATAATAAGTACTAATATAAAGCACATGTTTTAAAGGTGTTTGGGAATGCCCATCCTTCCCGACAGAAGCCAAATCACAAGGGCCTGCATCTCCGTTAGGGAGTGGCCATGCTTGTCCGGGCCTTCCTAGCATCTGAACCTCCCTTTCCTCTTGCCTCCCAGATATCATGGGCACAAGTGAAATGTGGGACAAGCTGCAAAAGAACATCCTAGATCACCTTAGCCCTGATGTGCTGGAGGACTATGGCAAGGACTATGTCCTTATGCAACGAAATTATTTCAGCTCACTGAAAAAGTATGGCCATAAGGACTTGACCCCTGTGCTCCTGGACATCCAGCACGCTGTCTCTGCTAAGAGACCCTTTAGCTTTTACACCCCAGGGTCAGCAGCTTATCTGTTGTTATACATTTATTTCTTTAGCCCGACCATCATGTTTGATTATGTTAGCAAAAAATTTAATTTCTTGGTAAGTGGTATGTCTAGAGCACAAAGAATGCCTAACTGAAAGAATAAGGCCATGTAGACAAATAAGTGGGAAATGTTTTAGTCTTGGAATGAAAGGGAAACCTGAGCTTCTCATTAAAGTTGTGGTTTCATACCTTGCATTTCCTGTGAACTCTGTTGGCTGAATGGGACTTAGTGGTAGGAAGCCTAGAGAGTAGAAATCACCACTGTGGAGAGCATTTATTGAGTGCCTGCTCTATATCAGATATATTTCAGATATTCTCTCATCTAGTTCTCATCAGAGAACTGAGATAGGTATATTCACCCCCACTTAATGAGTAAGGAAATTTAGGATCAGAGAGGTTAACCTCCTAGTTCCTTGCCACAGAGCTAGCAAAAGACAGAGCTGGAATTGGAATCGAGGTGGGACTCCAATGCTTGCTGTTGTAGAAAGAAATAAAAGAGAGATGAAGAGAAAAAGAAGAGAAAGGGAAGAGAGAAGAGGAGGAGGAAATGGCAAGGACCACAGTTAAATTGACTCTTTCTCACTGTGCACTGACATCCCACAGTAACTACTGCATCCAAGGTATTGGATTTATTGTACATATTCAGTTCTCTGCACACCTCCTCTCTCTTCCTCTACCAGGAGCCCTGGAGATAGCAGGATGAGATCTCCCATCTCAAGCAAGGCCCCAGAGACCTTTTGGTAGGCCCAGGACTGGCTGGTTTGGTGTCCATAGTAACCATCACTGTCACCTCCATCTGAGTATCCCAGGATGGAAAGCCACCATTATTACCTAGAGAAACATGGCTGAAGGGAGAAATGTCAGATACTAAGAGGTGTTGCCAAGTTCACCTGGGGAAGGTGAAAGGGAAGGAGGAGCTGGTGAACAGAGATATTTAAAAAGAATTAGGAAAAATATCAGGCTGACATAAGGGAAGCAGAGGTTTAGACATCTTGCTCATTGCAAACCTCCCTTTGTCTTATTTCCCTTCTGGAACGTACAAGTTCTTATTTTATTTTCCAACATCATGGAGATTTTGGGACAGTAGATAAACTGACAGTGCTATGAAATTTTCTCCAAAAGAAAATAATAAATCAGAATATAGTGAGATAATAGTTGGGAAGTTATTAATACAATACATTTTTAATGGCTGGTCATGCCAACTGCCTATTAGATCTCTACCATTGCTTTAGGGCAGAAAAGAAAGAAAAAAAATCAAGTTAAGCATTGATTTCCAAAATAGGCACTTTTTAGAGGTAACATTTGTCAAAACCAACACTTCCATTTGCACAATTCAGACACTGAGAGGGCAAACTCTCAGAGGACTAAATATTTTGTGTTTCACTATAAGCCAGTGATGCTCGAAGTGTGGTTCCTGTACCTGCAGCATCAGCATCACCTGAGAATCTATTAGAAATGCAGGTTCTTATGAGCCTATCCAATTTCATTTCAGGTTCCTATGGCTGTTAACACATTACCAACAAATCAGCAGCTTAAAACAATATAGACTTATTATTTTACAGCTCTGGAGTTCAGAATTCTGAAATGGGTCTCACTTAGCTAAAATCAAGTTGTTAGCAATACTGTGTTCCTTCCTTCTGAAGGCTCTAGGGGAGAATTCATTTCTTGCCCTTTCCAGCTTCCAACGTCCTCTTGTATTCCTTTCCTTGTGGCTGCATCGCTCTGACTTCTGCTTCTATAGTCTCATCTCCTTCTCTGACTCTGATTTTTCTCCCCCCTTTTTATAAGAACCCTTGTGATGACATTGGGCCACCCAGATAATCCAGGATAATCTCTCCAGCTCAAATAATTAATTTAATAACATCTACAAAGTCTCTTTTACCAACTGAGGTTACATATTCACAGGTTCTTGGGACTTGTGTGCCATTATCATTACTAGGGACTATTATTCTACTGACTTTACCTAATGAATCAGAAATTCTGGGGATGGATCCAGCAACTTGTGTCATAATGAACCCTCCAGGTGATGCACAGTCAAGTTTGAGAACCGTTGCTCTAAGGTAGAGAGTTAGCAGGTTACAGGGTATATGGTCAGGCCACAGGAAGAGTGGGGAAGCTCTTGGAGGACAGTGGGAGAGAGCTGGAGACATCAGGTTGAGACCTGAGTGTGGGACCTACTTTCTTTCCTGCAGCTTGTAGGGATTTAAAACTCTGTGGGGCATGGGGAAAAGGTGCTGAATGGGTCTGAGAATCTCATATCAGAAAAGTGGCTGAATGGTTTCCTGAAGGAGTGCTTCCACATTATCTTTGGGTTACCTCAGAGGGAAAGAAACCACAGGGTGACCTATTTTAGCCAAAGAAAGACTGACAACCTCTCACTGTCACTCCTATCATGACTCTCTTGGGTTTGGGTGGGAGTGGGGAGGTATGGAAAAGTCAACGAGTCTCCTGGAAAGAGCAGGGATAAGTGCAGGAAATGAACAATCCAGGCGCCTGTGAGGTGGGCGAGAGAATGCTCTTGCAGAGACCACCAGGTGGGTGGCCTTGAGCTGGGGGATGAGAAGTCCAGCTAGAGGCCAGTGAAGATGAGACAGTGATGTTTCCCTGGTGTTGGGGAAATACACCAGGCCCTAGAAACTCAGATTCTGAGGCAAAGGGAAGGAAAAGAGAAGGTAGGTGGGGATCTTGAATTCCACTGCACATTCATCTGGAACACCCCATTTTAAACCAGTAGACACTAAGTTACCTAAATGTATTAATTAATAAGCATTCAAATATATTTCATTTTTAGCACAATATTTATAGATTTTCAGAAAACAGGGATGACAAGTATGACATACAAAACACTTCCATGCCCTGTCACGGTCAGGGCATGGAGGTATTTTGTATGTCATACTTGTCATCCCTATTTTTTTGTATGTCATAATTGATGTCCCTGGTTTAGAAACCAGTAAGAACTAAAGGCAGAGGGAAGCCCCCCAATATGTTCACAGTTCCTTGAACTCTTGAGGAAAGTCATGATGAGCAGGTGATTCAGCAGCAGGACTCCCGACAAAAAGTATTTCATTCTCCCCAGTTCTGCTCTTCTGCTCAAGCACAAGGTGCAAGGTACATTTAATATCTGGCCACATAGTATCACAAGCAAATCTCATGCAAAACCCTACCCAGTCAATCCTCTTTATTTCTTCCTTGCTTATATTTTCCTACTGTTGGCAACAGGAAAGTAGACCATCCTTACAATAGACCCAAGACAAGAGAAAAAAATTAGGAAAAGCAAACAGCGAAAATATCATTTCTTTTATTACATAGGAAGCTGATAAAAGCCTACAAATACATTTTACTATTTTATTTGAATGGAACATTAAATTTCATCATACTCATTATACTGGTGATAAATACCATGTTTTGGAATGCCATTCTGGATGGTATAATTCTGAAGAAGAGTAATTTCATACAAACAGCTCTGAAGGGGTGGTGGTACCTCCTGCCCAATAATAGTCCCTAGTCCAGCTCACACATAGTGGTCCACTGAGGGGCTTAGGACCCCTGGACACCTGCCCTGGAGTGGCTCACAATAAAGTGTTTCTCTACTGATTTGTCTTGTAAGCCAAAATTTTATTCTGGGATCCTGGGAGTATGAGTGGCTATGGCAGGACTAGATGAATATTTCTGAGTCCCAGCTTGATACCAGCTCAGAATTCTATATCAAGAAATGAGACACAACAGGAGGATAGAGAGACTGGGAACTGCTCTGAAGGTTGAAGATAGGGAGACCTCAATAGGTTTGTAGTTTGAAGTTGCTTACTTTTTTGCCTGTCCAGCATGCCTTTTTGGGAGAATTTTGGTGAGATTGTCATTCAAAGCCCCCCACCTCCCCACCATAGGGGTGGGTATGTGACCCAGGCTTGCTAATCAATCTATACCCTTGGCTCCAATGATTGGTTCAGGTGTGGGCACATGACCCAAGAAGAGCCAATTATGACTCCCAATGGTGGGAGGATTGTAATGGACACTGGGAAAAAAGGGCTATTCATTTCTGCTGTAATAATGTCCATGTTAAACTGTAATAATGCCCATCAGCAGGAGAGTCTGGTAGAGAATGAAGCCAGGATAGAGGGAAGTAGAGTAGAATGATGAGGAAAAATCAAGGTTTGATGACATTTTTAAGCCCCTCAAAATATGCTATGCCTGCAGATCTACCATTTAGATTGATTTCCAAGTTGCGTGAGCCAATACCTTTCCTTTAAACTATTTCAAGTTGGGTTTATATATTTTACAATAGAATTAATTCTTGACAAATATACACTCTAGAGAAGAGTTTGGTAAAAAATGAGCAATAAAATAATGTTTGACAGAAAAAATAGGCAAGGCAGTAATGTCCTAGGAGAGAAAGTGATGAAATTAAAGAAAAAAGATTAGGGTGGGTAATATTATTATTCAGTAGCCTTCTCCAATAGAAAAGCAATTTTTCAGTTAAAATTTCTTTTGGGGTTTTATCCCCAAAGTCTGTGAGCATGGTCTCTCTGGAACAATGTGAAACAAATCCTTGCTGAGCCCCATGGTAGAAATCAAAGATTTCAGCTGATTGCCAGCAATTCTAGACTATTAGAATCATGCTTGACTAGGATAACAGTATAAAGTACACTACATCTAGCATGATACACTATTACATCCTGATCAATGCAAAACTTATTTACCATATTGCAAAATATGGAGATGAGTGATGTGAGAATCCTGGCCATGGGAAATAGGAAGATCAAAAGACAAATTGAAGGCTTTTGTTCTGAATTATTTGTTCTCAGGTCATTTTATCCTTATGACGGGGTTCTAGCCACCATGTAATTGCCCTGGGAATTTTACCACAGAGTTATTTTTGTTTAGTTCCACTTTCTGTTCTTCCTTCTACTCTGACACTAGGCAATGATTTACTGCTGGATAATGTTTTACTGCTGATTTACTGTCTTTTTGGCATTGTCTTTTGCTCTCTCTCTCCTGACCATCCAAGATAAACTGATTCTATAAAGAGAAAGGCCTAACTTGAAACATGCTATTCTTTGGTTCAGTTATGATTTTCAGGTAAGACTTAAACGTTTGCACAAGAAATTGTCATTGATGAATACAAAAACCACACTTTCATCTTGAATACTCATGGTAGAAAGCAAAACAGGACTGAAAAATCATAACAGGGCTAAACCAATACATATCATTGCCATTGCACCGCTGAATTTTGGAGTGTATATGTGTGTGAGGGGGAGGGGTACTGTTTAGCCTCCACTTACCTTTCTATTTGGAAGTCGTTCCCCAGGTGTGAAATCTTGGTGGAAAGAAATGCTTTTCCTCCAACTACAGAAGCCAGAGATTTACATCCTGACTCCTTCAGCATCTTAGCCTCTAAAAGTGGGGCATCATGAATAAATGTATGACCTACCTAGAATATGGAATGTTGATTGGGGAATATGAAAAGTATTTTGTTAAAAAACTGTCAGTTTCTGCTTCTTGCAACCACAAGCATTCTAATTTATATCATAATCATTGCCACAGTGTTTTCAAGGGCCCACTCACAACACACAGCCCTACATTTTTGTGAGTCCTTAGGGCAAATGGTTCTAAGAAGGATGCTCTCTCTACAAAGAGGAATGGCATGTGCATTTCCCCTTGTGCACCATTCCAGTAAATCTCTCCTCCTCTTTGCTGTCTAGGACTTTACCCCACCTGTAGGGACAAAGTAGGATGGGGCCCTAGGCGGGCTCTGGATTCCCATCTCTTCTTTCCGATTTCTACTGAGAAACATCTTTATAACCCCAGATCCTGAAGTGGCTTCCCCCAGAGAGAATACTGTAAGGGGCAAGATTAAGATTTGACCTGAGCTGGTAGAGTGAAATGAAAGAAAGAAGATTATTCAAGGGAACACTTTTCTGGGGAGACTTATAAATAGAACGGGGCGAGGGGGGGCTTTATTAGTCTCTCCCTGCTTTAAGATCAAAGGACTCCCCTTGTACAGTGTTTTGTTTTTTGTTTCAAATTCTGGTTAATATTGCTCCAAACATGTCCCATTCTTTGTGGCAGAGCAGTAAGGTGGTATGATATGGGCATTTTGGAGTTACACAGTATTATGGACTGAATGTGCCCCCCTTCCAAACTCGTGGGTTGAAATCCTAACCCTCAGTGTGATGGTATTAGAAGGTGAGAACTTTAGAAGGTGATTAGGTCATGAAGATGGAGCCCTCATGATGGGATTAGTGCCCCTATAACCCTATAAGAAAAGAAATGAGAGAGCTTGCTTTCTCTCTCGTCCATGTGAGGATACAATGAAAAGATGGCCATCTACAAACCAGGAAGCAGACACCAGATCTACCAGCACCTTGTTCTTGGATTCCTAAACTCCAGTACTGTGAGAAATAAATGTTATGATTTAAGCCACCCAGTCTATGGTAATTTGTTAGTGTAGCTGGAACTAAGACACGTAAACTTCGATTCAAATCTTGAGTCTACCTTCAACAGTTGAGTGATCTTAAGCAAGCATTTTAACTTCTCTGAATCTTAGGGTTTTTTTTTCTTTCTACTCTAAAAACAGGGGCTGTGGTAATGCTAATCTCATAAAGTTGTTGCAAATGAAATAGGATAATAATGCAAGGGTTTAGTAATAATGCCTGGCATTGAATAAGGTCCCTATAAACATAGGAAGAATAATTGTTTTCTTCTTCTTTGTATCTGAGCACATTTGCTGTGGAGACGAGATCATATTGATGTGTCCTTTCTAGATTGAGGTTGGATGGGGGAAAAGCCAGCGTGGCTCTGAATCTTTGCAGGGAACGCCCTGATACAAATGGGAGCTTTCACTGCCAGCTGGCTAATGCTCCTCCCACTCAAGGGAGCACAAGGGGGTCTTTCAGGGACTAATGATGAAGTTCATGTCTTCTACTTATCTTGGTAATAATCCCTATTGCTTTTTTTATTTTAAGCTAACAATCATTTATGGTGTCCTATGTGCCTGAAACTCTGCTGGACAATTTACTTAGACTAACCAATTCAATCTTCATAGCAACCTCATGATGTAGTTACTCTGGTTATTTCCATTTTTAGATGAGAAACCAGGCTTAGCAAGTTTTTTTTTTAATTGAGGTAAAATATACATACCATAAAATTTACAATTTTAACCATTTTTAAGTGTATAATTCAATGACATTAGTACATTCACAATGTTATATAATCATCACCACTCTCCATTTCCAGAACTTTTTCATCATCCCAAACGCTGAGCTTTTTAAGCTGAGTTTAACTTCTAATTTGTGAAAGGAACAATTGTATGGTGATTAAGAGTATAAATTCTTCTGGCGTTCAAATCTCAGTTCTGCCATTGATGAGCTATGAGATCTCAGGGGACTTACTTGTGCCTAGTGCCTCAGTCCTTTCGTCTGTAAACAGTGAGGATGATGATTCATGTTGCCTCTCTCACAATAACTTAATCTATATTAAATGCTGAGAATTTACCTGGTAAATAGTAGGCACACAGTAAACATTAGTTACTATTATTCCATACTGCTAATAAAAGCACAAGTTTTACTCAAGCTGATTTCTCTGAGTTGGACTTGAAACAATATATCACTTTCTTACATAACGTTGGTGGGATTTCATTAGGTCACTAAAACCTCCTCTGATGTTGAAAAGCAACATGATCTCTCTCATAACTAGAGAACTAGATGGCCCAGCAGTTCACTGATAATGCATGTGAACATCCTACTCACAGAGCTGGCAGATGGAGAGTCTGGGATGAGCTACAGCCTGCAAACCTGTACAGGCAACATCCTTAAACCCTCCTCTCCCCTGGACTCCAGGCCAGGACACAAAACTCATGACTTCCACTCCATCTCCCTCTTCCTTCCACATGTCAAGGAATAATTTTCAGAAGATGTTAAAATCTCAAACAAACATACAATGAACCTCCATTAAAGTTTTATTTAACTAATTAATGACGGAACTGACAGGACGGCAAAGCTGTCCTCAGAGAGGATATGAGAAGCTGATATATAATATAATGATCTTAAACTAATAAAAGGATGCTAGAATTAAATTGCTAAATTAGATACAAACTGGTTAAGAGTCTACAGAGCAATACACTCATAATCTTTGAGTCTATAGTCTCTATTGGATAAAAATAATTTGCACCCTATTAGTTTTCTCCAAATTAACATCTATTTTTACAGAGCTGGGTCCCCAGACAATACATAGGTTGTAAATCAAGAAAAGTCATATTTCCTTAGAGTCAGGTGGTCCTGAGGTAGACTTTCAGACAATGCTCTGGCATGATACTAAAGACCATAAATATCTTTTGCCTTATTTCCAAGTTCTAGATGATTTTTTTTTCCATCTAACTAACCAAGATATGGATTGATAATCAGAAATTCTTTTCCACCAAGCCTAGATAAGGTCTCAGATGCCTTTTCTGCACTGTGATCCACATAGCCATTACCACATGGTAAGAGCTGGTGCAAAAGAGGAAACTGACTTGACATGCAGCCCTCCATGACAACCATGGCTTGTTTTAGAAGTTCCAGACAGCTTATCCCATGGCTGGCTGATGCTATTCCAGTGATTCAGTCAAAGCTCTGGCTCAGCCATGAAGAAAAACCTGAAGAAATATCATCTCTCCCTGAAGGAAAGTGAGAAGTCAGAAAAAAAAAAATATGGGAGTTCAAAGAAAGCTATATTTTTCCCATCCTAGAAAAGGATGCTCTTCCTAAGTCAGGATTTCACAGACAAGTTTCATGACTTCAGAGACTTTTATCTCACGCCAATGGGTTGCTTTGATTGTATCAGGTATAGAGACTTGTGTGTTAAATAAGTGAGGAGTTTGCAGTGGGATGGAAGATTTGTTCTTAGTTGTGTTGGGTGCTGCTAGTGACCTTATAGAGTGTATGTTCCCTCCATTCAGTACATGGACCTGTTGTAATAAAAAGAAATGGGAAGATCAGAACCCAAGAGGAGAAGCAGTCATCTTTTACTCATTCTAAGACATTTGTTGGTATCTATTATGCACCAAGCTGTATTGAAGCTCATTGGAAGCTGTTGGACAGTCTCTCCCTTAGAAGGATCATGAGACTTTCTAGTACTACTCTAGAATGAGTTTCCTAAGTAAGCTATGCTAAGGCCTATGTGCCTCTTTCCATAAAGGCATGTTCATCTGCACTCAGAAAGAAGACTTAACATTGTGTCAATGTCCTTTGCTGAAATGTTATTTCCGGTAATTATGCAGTGTTTAAATTGTCAACAAAATATCCTGCTTGAAAATTACACTTGACATTTATATTTCTATGCGAAATTGGGAACTAGATGGTTCATCACTTTCAAATAAAGTAAAAAAACCTCTAATTTGGTGTAATCATTGTTTTTTAATTTCTGTTCTGAGTGAAATGATAACGGGGGACAGACATTTTCCTTCTCAGGGCAACGGTGAATGGACAGTTGAAGAAAAGCACAAGGAGGCAGAGGCTAGATAGAAGCTGAGTGGATAATGCCTAGCATCGTGATTTGTATACAGAACATGTGACACATCAATGTATTGGCATCCTGTGCTTCTGCTTCATTGTTACTTAAGAGTGAAATTACTGTGTAGTAGACAGGAATATACTAAGACTTATCTCAGATTTCTGAGGGTCAATCTTCACAAAGACATTGAAAATGAGAGCATGTCAACAAGAGAAACATCCTAAAATTGAAGGTAAGAAGACAAAAAAAGAGATACCAAGCAAATACTAGTTAAAAGTAAGTTGATATAGCTATACAATGCCAGACAAAGTAGAGTTTAAGGAAAGAAGCATTTCATATATTATACTGCCTGCACACCCCAACTGGAGCCCAAATGTCTCTGCTTTATGATTCCTGGCCACTCTGCCTTCTCTGATCTGCTCTGGGAGTACAAACGCCAAGCCAGATCATGGCTGTCCACTTTGCCCACATTGTTCAAAGGAAGAAGTCTTGTTTCAAGCCCAGACTTTAGGTTTTCTCTTTCATCTCTCACCCACCAACTCCTTCTCCCACTCAGCAGATTTTTCTGGAGCTCTTTCCTTAAGTCAAGCATGGTGCTAGGCCCTGAGGCACATCTGGGGACAAAACAGAGAGATTCTTGTTCTCCTGGGAATTGATAGTATAATGGGGAAGACAAACATGCAGCAACCAAATAAATTATTGCTCGGTGTAAACGTGATCAGTGCTATTAAGTTTGAGCGCCCAGAGAGCTTGATACACCTATCACAAGGGGGTCCTGGTTTTAGTTGTTTTATCAGGGCTCCAATCGTTAAGTCAACCACCACTGGCTCTTCCAAAAAGAACCAGTAAAGGATGAAACCCTTGAAAAGTAGCCCCAGGAGATATAAAAAGGATAACAGCTCTCCTCTAAGTAACTGGTTGATATGCCAGGGTGTTCAACTCACTCTAACTCAGACATGTGCTGCTCCTAGGCTCTTGAGAAGTGACTCCAATCCCCATCTAAACCTGTGGGGAATGCATGGTTCTGCCCCGGCCTGATTGTAAAGTGTGTCTTAGAGTAGGGGCTCAGCACCCAGGTCCTCAGGCCCTGGACCACAAGGAGATTGTGTTCTGGTCTGAGGTGACAAGGGGCAGAATCTATTTGATCTGGTAATTGGTTTTGAAACATCTGGGCACAGGCCCAGTGGTAGAGGCCCAAGAGGGACTGAGGGCATCTCTGGCCAAAGCTGAGTGGATGGAAGCAACTTGCCAGCCAGGGGCTGTGGATAATTTTAGTACATTATTTAGCTCATTGAATATCAGATAATAGCCCTCATTGAAAACTGGCTCATGTCTTTAGGCTGCTTTCTTTTAGACCTGCTCAGAGATATCTATAAAACAAGGCCATTTTGCTCTTGCCTTCCAGGATCCTGAGGCCTTGAATGCTGCAGGAATTCTGAATCCAGTCAATGCCAGTGTCCCTTCCTGTCTCCCCCAGGCTACATTTTAGCATAGATACTAGTCTCTATGGTACCTTTTGCAAGTTAGTAAACAATTTCACTAATCTTTGCTAGATAGACAAAGTCCCAAGGATGAATGGCTTGGTAAGAGGACTGAAGGCTGGATGTTAGGCCTCTCTATCTACCTTAGCAGGATATACTTTGAAATGTACAACCTGTGCAACCAGGCATGTCAGCCTTGCTGAGCTTTTAAGATTCTCAAGGGCAGTGCCTGTCATCCTCTCCTTAGAATACATCCTGTAAGACGTGAGTTAGCATCAGACTCAAGGGGATGAGCAAGTAGCACCTGGAGAAAAATGTAGTAATTCAGCTTTGATTCCAACTCCCTCTAAGGCCTTCTGCTCTAGGGGGGCACCAGAAAGGACTTTGGATGGATCCTAAGCACCAATTCATCGGATGCTGAATAACCACACAGACTCTTATAGGACACCTAGAAGGCAAGGCAAGTTTGGGGTCCTAAATTTCAAACTAACAACCAGGAGTGGTTACTATTACCTCTTACCTTTCTGTCTTCAACGTCTTGCAGGATGTTGCCTGGCAAGCATTTCCGGTAGGAAGATGAGGAGGTTGGGATAGGAGGTAAGGAGATAATGGGTGGAGCAAGGTGCTGGAGGTGGTAGGAATAGGGCAAACATATAGGGGAAGGGGCTGAATGAGGGAAGAAGAGCCAGAGAGTACCGGGATGGAGGCAGGTCGTAGAGCAGCAGGGATGAGGAATCTTGTCTGGATAACATTTTGCCTCATTCAAGTTGAAGTCGATACAACCAGAATGCTGAAGGTGCTGATGGTCTAAAGTAGTTATGGAGAACCTTTCTGAAGAGGTAACATTTAGGCTGGGGACAAAGGTTGTGGAGGAATTAGACATAATCATTTCTGATAAAGATTTGTAAAACTGAGCATTATTTTATGTACAATAAAAACACACACACATATATACATACTTTAAGCATATGACTCAGTGAGTTTTGAGAAATGTAAATATACCTGTGTAGCCCACACTGGTGGAATTAGAGATTTTTCCATATGGATATCCAGTTGTCCCTGCACCATTTGTCGAAAAGACTTGATCTTCCCACTGAATTACCTTTGTAAAAAAATGACTGACTATATAGATATGGGTTTATTTTTGTACTCTCTTCTATTCCATATGTCTGTTTGTCTATCCTATGCCAACACCATATGATTCTTATTTCTCTTCTCTTTTTCTGTCTCTTATTGGATGAGTTCAGTTTTTTTTTGACCTTTTATCTTTAACTTGACTGCATTCTATTTCAATTCCTTTAATGATTACTCAAAATTTTAACATATGCACTTAACGTTATATTTTTAAAAATAATATCCACATAAATTTGTATTTCTAGTCTCTGGAATAAGATGAAGACCTTAGCACAATTTAACTTCCCTCAAAATGCTCCCTTCCAATCTTCCATGTTATTTTTTCTTGTATCATTTTTAAAACCAGATAAATTGACTATGATCAATGAATATTTAAATTTCTAAATAATTACACAATTTACAATCGATGTACATTTATATTTTCCAACCAATTTTTGCTGATTTCTGTCCTCACTACTTCTCTCATGACATACATTGCTTTAATTTTCCTAAGTCCATTCTTTGTACTTCTTCCAGGGAGGGATAATAGCTCTTAATATTTGGATTGTACAAACAAGTTTCAATACAGAATTCTTTATACAAGTTAACTATCATCAAGTGTAATTCCATTTTTAACTATGAGTTCAAGATCTATCTCCCAAACGATTTATCTTGTCTAAATTCACACATGAACCACAGTTTTTTAAAGACAATTTTTAGAGCAGTTTTAGGTTCACAGCAAAACTGAGGGGAAAGTACAGAGATTTCCCATATATCTTTTGTACCCACATATGCATAGCCTGCCTAACTATCAACATTCCACACCACAGTGTATCTTTGTTACAATTTATGAACTATACTGACATATCATAATCACTCAAAGCCCACAGTTTACCTTACTTAGGGTTCACTCTTGGTTTCGTACATTCTATGGGTTTGGACAAATGTATAATGACATGTATCCATCACTGTAGTATCATACAGTGTTTTCACTGCCCTAAAAACCCCCTGTGTTCCATTTATTCTTCTTTCTTTCATTCTCCCCAACCCTTAGATTTATTTATTTACTGTCTCCATAATTTTGCCCTTTCCAGAATGTCATATAGTTGAAATTATACAGTATGTAGCTGCTTCACATTGGCCTCTTTCACTTAGTAATATGCATTTAAGTTTATTCCATGTCTTTTCATGGCCATCAGCTTTTTTTTTTTTTTTTTTTTTTTTTTTTAAGCACTAATACTATTCCATTGTCTGGATGGACCACAGTTTATTTATCCATTCACCTACTGAAGGACATCTTGCTTACTTCCAAGGTTTGGCAACTATGAATAAAGCTGCTATAAACATCCATGTGCAGATTTTCATGTGGACATAAGTTTGCAGCTCCTTTGGGTAAATATCAAGGAGCGTGATTGCTGGATCATATGGTAAAGTATGTTTAATTTTGTAAGAAACTGCCAAACTGTTTTCCAAAGTGGCTGTACCATTTATGCTCCCAGGCCAGACAGTTTGACTACTGCTTATTACTGTGGTTAAGTTCCCTTGGTGGCCGCTGGAACATTTACCTCTTGTTTTTAGTTTTGGCTATACATTTTTAAACTTGGGAGGAGTGTGCATCTCTTTAGTCCTCCATCTTGAGCAGACATATTTAGAGTCAGGAACAAGCACTACCCAGGCAGAGAAAATAGCACATTGCATAAACCCCTCTGTGGTGAAAGGTTTGGAGAGAAGGCCCTGTGATTGTAGTGTCCTAAGGGAGAGGGAGAGCTTATAATTTGAGATGCCAAGGCAGGTCCAGATTACACACAGCCAGGGTAAGGTAAGGAGTTTGGAGTTTATTCTCAGCATAATGGAAAACCAAAGAAACATTCTAAGCAAAGTGATATGATCAATTTCCAGATTTAAAAAGTAATTTGGCGTTCACTGCTGGCTTTCTCTTTTTCTTTACTTATCCAGCTTCTGAGAACCCCTTATTTTACTTTCATATACATATGTCCGTTTTCACAGCCTTAAAGCATTTACATTTTGAGAATGCCTCCTACAATATAAATAAAAGTTTCCCACATTAGTCTGCAGAGAAGAAGAAATCATATCAAAGCATTGCCTTAACCCTAGGTTATAAATTGCATGACTCGTATGAAGCAAAAATGTAATTTGCATTAGATTTAGCTATGTTTTGTTAAACTAAAATATCAAGTAATTATTTAACAAATACATTGCAAGAAAGAGAATGATGGAGTAGGGAACCTATAGATTAAAAAAGACTTAAAGAAATATCAACTAATCACAATGTAGAGACCTTATTTGGATCTCAATTAAACAACAAACTAAAAAAATGGTATTTATTAGATAATTGGAAAATTTAACACTGATTGGATATTTTATGATATGAAGAAATTGTTAATTATTTTACATGTGATAATAGTTATTTTAAAAACCTTATCTTTTAGACATATATGTTAAAATATTTTCAGATGAAATGGTATGACATCTGGGATTTGATTTAAAATCATACAGAGTGGGGTAAGTGGGTAGAAGTATAAATGTAACAAGATAGCTATAAATAAATAATTGTTGAAGGCTCGAAAATGGGTACATAGATATTTATGATACTACTTTATCTACATTTGTAAAGGTTTGACATTTTCCACAATAAAAATCTTTGAAAGAAATTAAAAGCAATTTGTAATTTTTAAACATTCAGTAAAAAAAAAATGAATTTAATCAATACGAATTTTCCAAATAAAAATGCCTGTGATCCTTCTCTTTTCCAATGATTTTTTTTAAATTTTATGTATTAGCTATCCATCCAACCATCCTTTTGTCAATCTGCCTATCTATCTATCTATCTATCTATCTATCATCTATCTATCATCTACCTATCCTTCATCTGTCTGCCTATTGTCTATCTATTCTTACATCATCAATAAAAATTGTTCAAATGCCTGGTTCCAAGTTTCTATCTTAATTTGACTTCTCCAGAAGCAGCCCCTGAGTTGAGGATTCAAGTGTAGGCAATTTATTTTGGTGGTGCAAGAAAAACTTGGAGAGTAGTGAGGAGAAAGTAAAGTAGCCAATAAGCTACCTTATCCAGCAAGTCAGCACTAAGGGGAACTGGAACTAAATTCCCGGGAAAATTCTCTGAAGTAATGTTACACATACACACCTCCTAGTAGTTCTTTCCTGATGGGTGTTTTGACACCAACTCTGATCAGTGATTGGTTGAGAGCTGCTTCCAGAAGAAGTCTCTGGCACTTCCCATGTGCTGCGCCCAGGCAGAATACTCTCTCACAAATTTGGAAAAAGGCTTTGGCACAGAGATGTGCATTCTGGCAGCTGGAAGTTGGCTGGAGTACACTGAATGGTAAGACCTAAGGAAAATTGGAAAGCCATCAAAAACTTCTGATATAGCCTGCCCCTTACACTATTCAGACCTACTTTTGTTCCACATTAATTCCCTCCATCCTGTCAGTGCTTCTTCAATGTGGTGGTCAGTCACAATGTCAAAAATAAAAACTTGTAATAGGAGGATTAGTGAGACAAGTTACAGTCCCTGCTGCTGTAGTCGGGTCTGACATTACAATGAATACTCATTATTTCTCTCCTTTTCCATTCATACCAGATTCCCCTCTTACTTGGCAATACTTCTGGTCTAGGTTGCTTGTTCAGTGTGGTAATTCAGAGCTTTGTCTCTGAAAATTGGGAGTCTCTGATTATTATGCCCTTGTTAGGTGGTAGTTCATGCAAATTCCCATTTATTGTTTTCCTGGACATAGAAGTATGAGGAAGAGCTCCAGTGAACTCCTGGAGTACCATACCTACTCCCCTCTGCCCTCATTATATGACAGCAACCTTATCTTCTCACAGAATAATTAATGTGAATTTCTCCTGCTGGTATAGTAACTCTTTCCTTTGACTATTAGTCTATGGGCACAATGAGCTCAAAAAGATCAGCAGCTGTTACTTTAGATTTAGTGAACCACTAACTGTGACCCCTAGCAGAAGTGTTTCACCTGAGAACCAGAACTTCTAGCCCAGTAAAGCCTAATGCTGAAGGACAGGAGACACAAATTCTTTAAGCAGGTCACTAGAAGAAAGGAAGGGACTCTCCTTTCCTTCATTCTTGGATCCATGAGCATTAGTTAGGTTACCTAGAAGCCAGGCCTAAGATAGAGGTTCCTGTGCAAGCAATTTATTAAGGGAGGGCTCTGAACAGAAGCCTGTAGGAGAGTGAGGGAATTAGGAGAGGGCAGGGAAAGATTCTAGACAAAGATAGTTTTTAGTATAAATAAATGGATTAATTCTGCAGGCTCAGAGGTTTCAGTGATATTGGTGCATCTTTCTTTTCCTTTATTTTTCTGTTAATTCTAGCAAGAAAATGAAGAGTGAGGTAGGCTCTGTTAGTTTTTTTGAACTAAGAGTGATTTGGCATAAATCAGTTCTAAATGAAGAGTGTATGAATTCTAACACTTTAAGTTGTAAATCCAACTGATTGTTCTCAAGTGCACCCACTCAGATATTCCTATCTCACTTTCTCCTTATCATAGCCCAATTTTGATATAGGAGATTTACTGAGATTGTGAGTCAAGCATGTCCATGTTATTCTCAGTCAGGTCTTGGACCCAAATGTCAGCACAATATGCTATTCTTTTCACAACAAATTCCAGAGGATTGTGAAGGAGCTAATTGGAGTGGTTAAAAGCATAGACCCTGGGGTCAAAATATATGAACTCATATCCCAGTTCTGCTACTCTCTCAGATATTTATTGCAGGATAACAAACTGTCCCAAACCTTAGAGCATACAACAGCAAGAAATACACAGTATTTCTTATGATTCTGTGGATCAGATAGAGCATAGAAGGAATGAGACCTCTTCTTTTCTCTTGATGGCTCCCTCCCTCCTTTTCTCCCTTCCTCCTTCCCTCCTTTCCTTTTATTGTGCCATATCTTCCCTTCCCTTCCCTTTCTTTATTTTTCTGTTTATTTTCAGCAACAAAGTAAAAAGTAAACTGGGCTACATTAAATTCTTTAAACTGAGAGTACTTTAGAATAAATTAGAATTTTTGAGTGATGACAGTACTAATTTTTACACTTTAAGTATTAAATCAATATGTTTCCAACCTATGTGATTCATACATGAGAAAGTTTTTTTTTTTTTTTTGCTTTATCATAATTGTTTACTTTTGTATTTGAAACCATTAGAATCTATTTAATGCTTAAAAAAAAACACCTCTGGATCTCTGATGAGCTATCAGGAAGACTTCAGGTTTTCCTCAATTTTGCTCTCCAGCTACCACGTATAAACCTTAGAAATTATCCAATGTGATTTAAAAGTCACTGTGGGCCAACTAGTGGGAGCCAAGGATGTTTCCAAGCACTCTGTCATCTCCATTGCAAGCATCCCATGTTTTTGCCGCCATCACGAGGACAGAAAATTTCAGCCTCACTTTAAACCAACAAGGTTCAGTGCTGGAGACCCTTAGCTGTCCATGTCGCATTGGCTACGAAGATAAAAGCAACCTCAGACTTGTAAATTCGGCAGTTTTGGATGATAATTTCTGAAAACAAATAAACAAACAAACCCCAAAAAACCTAGATGTCAATTTCTTTAGAATCAAGGGGGAAAAGCTACACTCTGTTTGTCACCTCCTCTCGGGATACCAGCCACAAAGCTATTGCTGTCCTGAGCAGGAACGGTGTAGCAAGCAACTCAACATTCTAGGTTGATTATTCCCTCCCAGCCCCCGCTCCCACCCCCACCTTCCCGTAGAAATTTCTTTCTGAAAAGACTTTTTCTCTAGTTTATGCCTCATTGTTGATATGTGCTGGCTATTTCAGAAGAAAGGTTTCTAAGATTGAAAATAAGGCAAGGATGTGTACTCTCATCACTCGTATTTAATATTGAATTGGAAGTCCTAACAACTGTAATAAGGCAAGAAGAGGAAATAAAAGACATACATATTGGAAATGGATAAGTAAAATTGCCTATTCACAGATGACTTCTGGCCTCCAGAACTGAGAGTGAACAAGTTTCTGCTGCTTCAGCTGCCGAGCTGGCGATGGACTCTGGGCACTTTGTTACTGCTGCCCGGGGAATGAGGGCAGGGAACCATGGAGAGGGCTGTGGTGGGTGCTGGCGTGTCAGCAGGATGCCTCGATTTGGTTGGAATCGCAGTCCTGATCCCCACTTGGGAGGGGACAGAGCACGTCTCACATGGCGCAAGGATAAAGCCATCTGAGATGCCTGCACATTTTAAAATGATCATTTCATGTTTGGACAACAAGCACACAAATGAATATTTTTATCAGACAGACCTCAGAAAGTAAAGCTCAACAAACCTGGGTTTAGCAATACCTGGAAGATAACAGCGATTCTCAACTTGGGGCCATGGATGGACAGGTAGGATGTGGGAGCGTATGTGTGATTTTTGTTTGTCAAAAGGGAGCACGGGTTTTAAAAGGCTGCAAAATATGGCTACAAGTCTGGCTACGTCAGGGTTGGAAAGGTGATTCTGGATGCCATTGGCAGAGAGGGCAAACCATGTCCTGTGACTATTTTTCAGTGACTGTTTTGCAGAAACGGGTCTATTTAGGGCAAAGGTTGCAAATAGGAGGTCTACAAGGTAGGCCTCATCCAGTATTTGAGACATTTAGAATTATTTGGCAGTATTTAAAAGTGGAAAAATTGCACTTACCGATCTCAGTTGGGAGTTTCTCTGGAAAACTTACCTGAGGCTGCACTGCCCGCTGGTGAAGCTGCATAGACATTGCCTTTCTCTGCTTTGCCACAGTCCCCACTACTCCTTTTGGCCTCTCTCTGTCATGTTGTGCTGGCTGATAAGATTATGACCCCAAATTCAGGGCAGTTTTTCTATGGTTTGATTTATGCTTCCCTGAAAAAACCAAAGCCTTTCACCCTAGAGCCAGCTGTTCTACTTCCTATGCCACACTTCTAAGGCCAACATTCCCTCTTATCTCCAGTCAAGAGAGGGATCTTCAAATTCAAGGACAAAAATACATTTTGATTACCCGGAGAAGTCCCAGATGAAATCTTTTGCCCTCGGCTCTGCTGACTAAATTTATCAATGTACATAATGTTTTGTACTTGTTCCCTAATGGACTGTCCAGGCTCTCTTGACTCTTTTCAGAAATCCAAGATTTAATTTAAAACAACCACAGAGCACTACAGGATAATTTAAATAAAAGCTCACATCTTTCATTTGCATTATGTGGTAAAAAAAAATAGCTAACATCAAAAAGACTGACAATATCAAGTGCTGATGAAAATGAGGATCAAATGGAACTCCTATATGTTGAAGATAAGAGTGTCAAATGGGGAGTGATGTCAGAAACATGGCAGAGTGAGAGATGCCCCACATTTCTCCCCTCGAAACAACAATAAGCTGAACATCTAAAACTCAACAAAAAACACACAACTGCACACCAGCAAGTCTGAGTGTGAGATCTGCACATAAGAACTACCATAGGTCAGAACTCCCAGAGCAGGGTGGTAGACTGGGAGAAACAAAGAAGGTGCCTCTTGCAGCCAGAGCTCCCTGAAGCAGGAGGGGGAAGGGAGAAGGTGCGGCAGGTTCCTGAACAGCCCTGCCTGGTAGAGCTGTGAGCTCCATGCAGTGGCAGTGCCCAAGCATCAGGGCTGAAAGCAGAGAAGTGGGGATGGCAGAGAAATGGGGATGGCAGAGAAACAACAGTTGATTATTACAGCTGTGGCTGCAAAAACTGAGGCTGAGCTGTAATCCCCATCCCCTAACTCAGAGGGTCCCTTCCCCCATATCCTCCAAGATTGAATACCGTAGAGCCTTAGGGGAATCTACGCAAACACTACCAAAATTGTCACTGACACTGACAGGGACTGAGACTGAGGGTAGTGAGCATGATTAAACATCTATCAGAAAAAATAAAAGGCATAGTTAAAACTTTATATAAAGCAGGGATCCAAGAGGCTTAGATGTAACCTTGTGGAAAACAAAAGAAAAATGCCTTCTTTGCAACAGGCTAAAGAGAGACCTTCATATAATAAATCTTTCTGGGAAAGAAAAGCAGAATACGCTTCCATTAATGTCCAAGTGAAGAAATAGTTCATTTAACGTCATGAACAACCAAGGTGACAAGGCAGCTCAGAAAGAAAAAGAAAAATCTCCAGAAAATAAGCTTAAAGATATAGAAATATACAATTTAAATGACAGAGAATTCAGGATGGTACTTCTGAAAAAACTCAATGAGATCCAAAACAAATCATATCAACAGTTTCAGGAACTGAAAAAACAACTAGATGAGCAGAATGAGTTCTTTAGCAAGGAGATCAAAACCCTCAAAAAGAACCAAATAGAACTTCTAGAGATGAAGAACACACTGAAAGAGATGAAAAATGAGATAGCAAGCTTGAGAAATAGAGTCAACCAAATGGAGGAAAGGATCAGCAATATCGAAGACAGAAATGTAGAAATAAATCAGAAGGAAGAAGATAGAAATCGAAGAATGAATAATAGTGAAAGAGAAATACAAGAACTAGTTGATACCATCAGGAGAGAAAACATAAGAATAATGGGCATTATCGAAGGGGAGGAAAAGGAGCAGATTAGAAAGCATTTTCAGACAAATATTTGATGATAATTTCCCAAATCTAAGGAATAAGCTAGAGCTTGGAATTCAAAAGTCAACAGAATATCCAATTATCCAACCCTAAAAGGCCTTCACCAAGACACTTTGTATTAAAATTATCAAAAATCAACGACAAAGACAGAATTCTCAGGGCAGCCAGGGAGAAGAAGATGGTAACCTATAAAGGAAAATGCATTAGATTATCATTGGAATTCTCAGCACAAACCTTACAAGCCAGAAAGGAGTGGAATCAAGTATTAAATGAAAGGAACTACAAGGCAACAATAATGTATCCAGCAAATCTCTCCTTTAGATATGAAGGAGAAATAAAGATTTTTCTGCACACACAAAAATTGAGGGAATTCTCCAATACAAGGTCTGCATTACAGGAAATACTAAAAGGGGCCAGCTCATCTAAAAGAACATGACAAAAAATATACATAACTAGGAGTAAGGCAACTACCCAGCAGATAGAGCAGAAGAGTGCAACCCTTCTGCTTAAACAATAAGAAGAGATTTTGCTATTACAAGATAGTAATGAATGTTCAGCATACAAGGAACAAACTGAGATAACAATAACAGAAAAGGGGAGGATTCAAAGATCCAAATTTTCAAAGGGGAATAGAGATAAGGCACACGCAGAAGAAAATGGACTACTACATATATATAAACTCTATATATTTGTAATGGTAACCACATACCAGAGATTCAGAATTGAAGTATATAACATAAACTAAGAAGGATGAAGGGGAACACCTACAAAACCCAACCAAAAAACCCCCCAAAACCAAAAAAACCAAACCAAAACAAAAAGCCCCCAGAAACACAAGGACAAGGAAGCAATGGAAACACTGAACTATTAGAAAGCAAAAGATAAAATCACTATAGGAAAACCTCATATTTCAATAATCACTCTAAATGTAAATCGACTGAACTCACCAATAAAAAGGCACAGAGTTGCAGATTGAATTAAAAAACAAAGCCCAACCATATGTTGCCTCCAGGAGACACATCTCTGTTCCAAAGACAAATATAGACTCAGAGTGAAGGGTGGAAAATGGTATTTCAAGCAAATGGCATTCAGAGAAAAGCGGGAGTAGCAGTACTAATATCAGATGAAACAGACTTCAAAATAAAAAAGGTAAAGAAATATACTGAGGAACCCTTCATAACGATAAAGGAAATCATGCACCAAGAAGACATAACACTTATTAACTATCTGTGCTCCCAATCAGGGAGCTCTAAAATACATAAAGCAATTACTAACAGAACTAAAGGGAGAAACAGACCAAAACACTATCACAGTAGGGGACCTAAATACCCTACTGTCAGATATGGACAGATCATCCAAACAGAAAACCAGTAAGGAAACAATATCCTTAAATGACACATTAGACCAACTGGACATAATTGACGTTTACAGAGCCTTTCATCCCCAAACAACTGCTTATACATTCTTCTCTAGTGCACATGGAATCTTCTCAAGGATTGACCCTGGGACACAGAGATAGCCTCACAAATATGAGAGGGTTGAAATCATACCAACCATATTCCCTGATCATAATGCTTTGATGCTAAAGATCAACTGTAAAAAGAAAGTGGGAAGGACCACAAATACATGGAGATTAAACAACATGCTACTGAAGAATGAATGGGTCAGAGAAGAAAAAAAGAGATCAAGAGATTCATAGAAACAAATGATAATAATAGTATAACATGTCAAAACTTTCAGTATACGGCAAAAGCAGTCATAAGAGGAAAGTTCATATCATTATAGGCCTATTTCAAAAGACAAGAATGAGTCCAAATAAACAACCTAATGCTTTATCTTAAAAAAAAATTAGAAAAGGCAGAACAAACGAAGCCTAAAATCAGCAGAAGGAAAAAAATAATCAAAATTAGAGCAGAATTCAATGAAATTGAAAACAACCAAAAAAAAAAAAAAAGAAAAAATAAATGCAACAAAGAGCTGGTTCTTTGAGAAGGTTAATAAAATTGACAAACTCCTGGCTAAACTCACTAAAGATAAAAGAGAAATACAAATAAACAAAATCAGGGGTGCAAGAAGAGAAATTACATCAGACACAACAGAAATACGAAGGATAATATAAGAATACTATGAAAAAGTATATGACACCAAATTTAACAACCTAGAAGAAATGGACAAGTACTTAGAAAAATACAATCTTCCCAGACTGAATCAAGAAGAACTGGAAAATCTAAATAGACCAATCAGCAGTATGGAAATTGAAACATTCATCAAAAACCTACCAAAAAGTAAAAGTCCAGGACCAGATGGCTCCTCTAGTGAATTCTACCAAACATTCAAAGATTTAATACCTATTCTCCTAATACTCTTCCAAAAAATTGAAGAGGAGGCAATACTTCCTAACTTATTTTATGAGGCCAATATTACCCTGATGGCAAAACATGCTAAAGATAACACACAAAAATAAAACTATAGACCAATATCTCTCATGAACACAGATGCAAAAATCTTAAATAAGATATTAGTGAACCTAATACAGCAACATATTCAAAAGATTATACACCATGATCAGGTGGGCTTCAACCCAGGGCACAGAGATGGTTCAACATATGCAAATTGATTCATGTGATACACCATATAAACAAATTAAAAAATAAGAATCATATGATCATATCAATAGATGCAGAAAAAGCCTTCGACAAGATACAGTATCCATTTATGATCAAAACACTTAACAAAATCAGTATAGAAGGAAAGTACTTTAAAATAATAAAAGTCATATGTGACATATTAAGCCAGCATAATACTTAATGGTGAAAAATGAAAAACCTTCCCTCTAAGATCAGGAACAAGGCAAGGGTGTCTACTGTCGCCATTGTTATTCAATATAACATTAGAGGTCCTAGCAAGTACAATCAAGCAAGATAAAGATATAAAAAGCATCCAAATAGGAAGCAAAGAAGTCGGACTGTCACTATTTGCATATGACATGACTCTCTATATAGAAAACCCTAAAGACACCACAAGAACACGACTAGAAACAATAAGCAAATACAACAGAATTGAGAGTACAGAAGTAAACACTTGTTTACATGGGCAAATAATTTTTAACCAAAGAGCCAAAAACATGTAGCGGAGAAAGGAAAGTCTCTTCAATAAATGGTGCTGGGAAAACTGGAAGGCCACATGCAAAAGAATGAAACTAGACTGTTGTCTATCGCCATGCAGCAAAATTAACTCGAAATGGATTAAGGACCTGAATATAAGACCTGAAACAATAAAATTCATAGAAGAAAACATAGGAACTAAACTGAAGGACCTTGGACTTAAAGAGAATTTTATGAATTTGACCTCAAAGGCAAGGGGAGTAAAAGCAAAAATTAATAAATGGGACTACATCGAACTAAATAGTTTCTGCACAGCAAAAGAAACCATCAACAAGGTAAAGAGACAAACATCCAAATGGGAAAATATATTTGCAAGCAATGTCTCTGATAAGAGCCTAACATCCAAAATATACAAAGAACTCATACAACTCAATAATAACAAAAACCAAATGATCCAATTAAAAAATGGGCAGAGGATCTGATCAGACACTTCTCCCTAGAGGACATAAAAGTGGCCAAAAAAAAAAAAAAAACATGAAAAGATGCTCAACATCGCTAGCTATTAGGGAAATGTAAATCAAAACCACAATGAGACACTATCTCATATCTGTTAGAATAGCTATAATCAACAGGACAAGTAATAACAAATGCTGGAGAGGATGAGGAGAAAAAGAAATCCTCATACACTGCTGGTGGAACTGCAAATTGGTACAGCCACTATGGAAAACAGTGTGGAGTTTCCTCAAAAAACTAAGAATTGATCTACCATGTGATCCAGCAATCCCTTTACTGGGTATTTACCCCAAAGACCTGAAAACTTATGTCCAAAAAGGTATTTGCATTATTCATAGCAGCATTATTCTTGGTGGCCAGGACTTGGAAGCAACCGAAGTATCCTACGTTAGATGATTGGCTAAAGAAGCTGTGGTACATATATACAATAGAATATTACTCAGCCATAAGAAGAGATGAAATACTGCCATTTGGGACAACATGGATGAACCTTGAGATAATCATGCTAAGCGAAATAAACCAGACAGAAAAAGTTGAAAACCACGTGATATCACTTATATGTGGGGTATAAAACTAAAAGCAACAAATGAACAGGACAAACAAGCAGAGACTTATGGGCATGGACAATAGACTACTGGTTACCAAAGAGGAGGGTGGAGTGGAGAGGTAGATGGGGTAAAAGCAGTCAAATATGTGGTGACAGAAAGAAATCTAACTATGAGCAGTGAACACACAATGCAATATATATATATATATATATATATATATATATATATATATATATACGCCTTACTGTTGATTTGTACACCTGAAACTTACTGGATTTCATTAAAAAAAAAAACAGTCTGTTTCTTATAAAAAGCACACACTGTAAGATCCAGCAATCGCACTTCTAGGTATTAATTTATTCATGATAAATTAAAATATATTTTCACAATCATTTATACACAAATATTTATATTTATGATAGAACAAAACCAGAGACAGCCACAAGGTCATCAATAGATGAACGAATAAAATAAATTTTGGCATAGTCATAGTATGAAATGCCAGTCAGCAATCAAAAGAATCGAACTACTGTAACATTTAACAACATGGATAAATCTCAAAATATTATGCTGAGCAAAAGAACCTGGGTACAAAAAATACGTACTGTAAGATTCCATTTAAAGGAAATTTTAGAACAAGCAAAACTAATGTAATATGATAGAAACAGATCAGTGGTTGCCTTACACAGGAGGTCAGGAGAGGCAGAAGGGAATTTCTAGGATAGATGGAAGCATTCCATACCTTGACTGTGGTAATGGTTACCCAGGTGAATACATCTGTCAAAATTTATGAAACCATAGACTTAAAATGGGTACATCTATCACATGTAAGTTATATCTCAAATAAAATAAAAGAGACCTATACTTGGTCCCGACCTTTTAAAAGAGTTACTTCTAAAAACCTTCAACTTGAAGCTGATCTCTTCCTTGTCTTCTTCTCAGGGAAGTTCAGTAGACAGTTTTCTATTTTTCTTCCCTCTGCTTTTCTGTTTTAAGAACAAAAGTATTTATTCTTCACCAAGGAAATGAGGAGTAGCTTATATTCAAATTTTTATGCTGAGTTGATTTAATATGAATTAGAATTTTTGGAATAAGACAGTAATAATTCTGACACTTTAAGTATTAAAGCCAAGCTTGCAATGTGAATAATTCAAATTTGCTAGAGAGCTTTTCTTAGCTTCTTCCCACCTTTGAAATCACTGACATCTGTTTAGTGGCCTTGTGTTTTGTAATCTTTTATCTATGAGAGGTAAATTCAGGGGAACTTCAGGCATTTCTTTGGAGCATTTCTGCTCCCAGGTATAGACATTGGAAATACCCAATTTTTGATTTGAAAACTGCGCACTGCCAATCCATGGGAGCTGCAGGGTGTTTTGAAGCCCTGGTCATCACCCAGTTGTTTCTGCCTCAATATGAGCATAGACAGGTGCAGCCTCATTTTCTTTTAACCACGGAGGCTTCTGACCCAGTGGTTTTTTGTTCCATTTCTGCTGGAGGCTCTAGGGGCTTCTGCCACTTTGCTAGAGATGAAAAGAGCAACCCCAGAATTGTACATTTGGCCATTTGGATTGCAATTTCTAAAAATCCAGATGCCAGCGTTCCTGAAATTAAAGGGACAGAGGCCATAATCTGTGGAACAAGTCTCTTGAAATCAGCCTAATAGTCCTGTGTGAAGGATGGACAAACCAGTGACCTAATATTCTGGGATTATTTTCTCCCCTTGAAATGTCTATCCAGTAATATCTGCACTGTAGTTTATCTCATATAGCTGATTTCTCTTGGCTAATTCAGAAAAACTTTTAAAAAACTATTCCAAACCTTGTCATTCAATTTATAGGAGGAGATTCACAGGGATTCACAAAAAAAGCTTCTCAAGCTCACTAGCAGCTAGAAAAATGCAAATGAAAGAAACATGGAGATGCTACACCTTCTACAGTAGGATTGGCAAACGTTTTAAAGTTGATGTTTCAGTTACATAATACTAGGTAACAAACTACCCCCGAACTCGGTGACAATGCCCTTAAGATTCTTGAAATTTCTCTTATATAACAAAAAGAGTCAAGGAGACACACCCTTAAATCTTTCTGATATCTCAAAATGAGAAAACGGTCTAATAGCTGAATCCTTAATTTTGAGGTAAATTCTCAAAATTTACCTGAGATCAAATTTTATTGACAGCATTCCAGACTCTAGACTTGATTATTGCATTTTCTTACTTTGAGAAGCTTTCGCTTGCTAGATCACCCTGGGCCCTCAAATTTTCTCTGGATTCTGCTTACAAAACTGAACAGTTCTTTCAGTAGTTCATCTCTCTGTCTTTTGTTTTTACCATAGGCAGCCAGAAGAAGCCATTGATCACTTTTAACCTTCTGCCTGGGAATTTCCCCAGCCAGATTTACCAGATACAGCAGGTCCTGGAGTTAATTTCTGGGAAGAATTAGTCTTAAATGCTTTGCATCTTCCACCTGACAAAAAAGAATAAAATCAGGTACTTAGATTAAATCAGAAGAAAGCAGTACATCCCAAACTAAGAATTTCATAATTCTGATTTCCTAGGGAAAATACTAATATTATACTCCATTACTCTTAAGTCTTGAACAACTTAAGATTTTGAGTTTGTGAATATATGCCTGCAGATAAAATTATCTTGCAAACAGTAAAGTATGCAAAAGCTTTGAGGTATCCAATATTTATTACACAAATTTACAGAAGAGAGTCACTAAAAATATTTATATGAGGTTGAGTGATAGAAAAAAATTTTTATTCATTCACTATTATCCATTAAACAACTTTTTACAAAGCTCTGCATGAGGAACTTGAGGTTGGAACCAGATAAGAAAGATGGAGGCATAATCACTGCTTTTGAATTGGATAATATTTTATAGAATATGATCTATATGAATATGTGATAACTTAGGGTTATAAAACAAGTGAGTACTCATCAAATAATTGTTTTATCAATTTTTTTGTACCATAGATTTGCATGTACTATATTTCTTAATAGGGGTTTTCTAAGGATATCTATTGACAATATTAATCATTTGTGTCAAAAACTGATTGCTAATGTGAATTTAACCCATACAATATGTAAAAAGATTTATAAAAAAGGCAGTATTGAAAGATGCCAGGTAGTATAATACGATTCTGAAAGATTCTGTTTGGAAAAAATTGGGGCCTTATGGGACTAGGCTATTTTGTACCTGTTTCCCAGTTCTACTCTTTTGCTTTCTTGTACAATGTGACAAGAGAAAGAGCATAGGATTTGAGTTCAGTAGATCTGGGTTCAGATCCTGGCTTTATCATTTAACAGTTGTGTGACATTAGGTGAGTTACTGAATGTCTCTGTGCCTCAGTTTCTTCATGGGTAAAATAGAGATAATACTTTACACCCCAAGCCCATAATTCAGTGCCCAGCAAATGAATTATGTCAGAAATCTTCCTGATACATGGTTGACATTTAATGACAGATCTTCACACAACTGTCATAGTGGTTACTCTTTGTGGGGAACCATCCATCAGAGCAACTGCTTCCACCTTGCTTTATTTTCTTCCAGGTAACAGCTTAGTCCCACCATTATCAGCTCCCTTCTCAATTAAATACCTGACAGAATCTCTGATGGTCAAGTGTGGGTTTGTGCTGTACACTCCTGACTTAGGTTAGGTTTTCTTTTACTGTAGGCTCCAGAAAGGTTGAACTGCAGACTTAATCCTATGTTATTTTCTATTTTTGACTGGCCATCTTAATTCATTTGCCAGGCATTAAGGTTAAATGAGAATCTAAGGTGGGAACAGAGAAGTGTCAGGTTCTAGGACAGAATCCATTTGACATGGGTGTTATATGTGTTCCATGACCATCGGGAACAGTGATCAGGGCAGAGGTCAGAGAGGGAGATGTGGGTGTGAGAGCTTGCTGTGAGTGGGAGAGGATAGAGAGAAGTCACTGGAAATAACAACCTGTCAATATTTGTCAGATTTTCATCTTTATTACCTGAATGATCTTGTTTGATCTTGTTGCAATTTTTCAACAACAAAGGTTGCCCCTGTTACTCACAGGAAGGCAGGATTTTCTCACATCCAGGGCTGATGGAAGAGATATTAGCAAGAGATACCATCCAGATTAAATATGCCTTAAGAAGAACAGTGTGAATTTGTACAAAGGAGTACGAGGGCATTTTTCCCACCTTGGGGCAAGTGAAAACACAGGACCACATGGAAAACAAGCAAAATATGTTGAAAGGAAACTCCAGGATATAAAGTTGAGCTGTTGGTTTGGAAGATGGTATTCTTTCTGTGCAAATGAGTTCTTTGTCCAAAAAGAGCTGAACAGGTTAATGATTTCATGATTAAAATTAAAATTAAAACTTTCTGTGTAGTGAGAAATTCATATTTTATAAGAACTTACAGAGTCACCAAACAATTTTAATAAACTGTGCCTGTAAGGATATTCCTACAGGGAGAAGGCATGTCAGACCACAGACTCTTTAAGAAGCTACCAACACACCTTGAACTCAAGTGATAAGGTGTTCTGAGGCCGGGAATGGGAAAATGTGTTTCAGTAGGCAAGTGGGGAAACTATCTTCATAAAGGACATTAAAAAGTGGAAGTTCTCTAGGGATTTTCATGAAACTACTATTATAGCTATATCTTCTTTTCCTCCCCAAATAGCCTGCTTTGATAGAGTTCATCAATCAACATGAATGTCAGTGAATGGATGGCTGTATATCTATTGAACGAAATGATGATCTATTAAATTGTATATCCATCAGCCAATGGTATTGTTTTCCTCCCCAAGATCTAGGATAGTAAAGGGTTTCAATTGCCTGATTTGATGGCTTCATCTCTGTGGCACTAAGTGCTAGTGTCTGTCTTCAGCCTAGGCAGCTCTGCTAGTGGCTGGGGCCATAAATATCCCTGATCCCACTGGTAGCGTCTTTTTAAATTGAGTACATGTTTCCACAGAGACATGATCAGTTGTATTTTATAGTGTGATTAGAAATAAACTTGAGCATTAAAACTGAATATACAGGCAATGGCCAGACCATATGTAAAAATAGAAATCGACCCAAAACCTGCAGCAACCTGCCCAAGAAACCAACCCCTTATCTTCAACAAACTCAGGAAGCCAGTTTGTTCTAAGTCAGATTTGCAGGCAGCCAGACTATCTAGTGACAATTCAGGAAGCTACACAATAGCTCCTGTAACAAGTGGCCCCCAAATGGTAAGGATTTGAGTAAAAACTGACAATGTCTTAATGTTTGTCCCTACTTCCAATTTAGGATCAACCAGAGAAAGTCAAATAATGTATCTTTAACTAATCACATGGATACTCTGCTTCCAGTAAGCCACCTACGGCTTCTCCATGCCAACAGCCTCCAATCAAGGCACATCTGAAGCTTTCCCTTCTTTTCAGTAAGGCTTTCTTACTCCTCTGCCTGCCTTTGAGTTTCTGCCAAAATACAAATGATGGTCACTGACTCCCCTGCTATATAGCATAGACTGAATAGTCTTTGTTTTCTCATTCTGTTGGTCTTTATTATTACGAACTTGTGGTTTAAATAGGCTTTGTAGGCCAATTGGTTTCAAAGTTATCTATCATTCATTCACTGAAAAAACACTTACTGAAAGCTTTAATGTGGGTCATATTCCTTGCTAAGCACAGGGGCAAAAGAAAAGATATAGGCCTTACGCCAGAGGATAGTAGCTTGACAACTAAGATGAACATTGAGAATGCAGCAACCAAGTCAATGGTTGTTACTATGCTGGGGCAGTGTTTTCCAAAATATGGTATACTAACTACTGCTTACATCAGATGACTTCCAGCAAGTTGTAAATGGCTGAACATTTTTACTTTAATAGCTATAAACTTAAATGCGGATTAGAAAAAGAAGCATTTCAAGCCCATGAACCATGATTTCATACATGCTTTGGGATGAGTCTGTATCAGTCAAAATCTAGTGAGGAGATAAAAGCCACCCTTATTTCAACAGAGGAAATTAAATATAAAGACTTGTTAATTAGGTATTAAAGAACAAAAAAGGAAAAAGATTTAAGGTATCATGCAGGAAGGTCACTCTTATGTAAGTTCAAATTGTTCAATTTTTAAAGCTCGGAGAGATAAAGAACTGACACTCAAGACCCCTGATAAGGTTAATACCAGTGTCTAGGCTGAGTGGGGAGGTCTTATGAACCAGGGTACCAGGCAGACATCCGAGGAAGGAGCACTGAGTGGTATCAATGACTATTACCAGCCTCTGCTGGGATGAAGTGTTTTGCGGCTACAAAGCGGACAGAAAGAACCTGGCTCCTTCTTCCTCCTCTAGCCTTGCCATCTCTCTTTGGGCCTCTATTGGCCGATCCCAATAAGGAGCCAGTTTGCAAAAGAGAAATGGAGTTTTTGAGCCCCAGCCCTGCACCAAAAGCTGATACAGAAGGGAGAGTTTGAATCTGAGAAACAGGTTATTATCTGCTACAGTCCGTCTCGGGCCATTCAGTATCAACATGAACACACTTCTAAACATGATTAAACTTCCCACAAGAAAAACAACCATTTCTACTTGAAAAATTGCAAACATCCTTTGTACAAAAAATTTTCTCACCCTTTCTCCAAAATGAGACCAAGTCCTAGTTTCTCCCAGTATCAGTTTCTGGAAGATAGTTACACTATCATCTCATCTCCTGACTATGTTACTTATACTTCCTAGAATTTAGTCACAGACCCATCTGAATATTCTGCCATGTCAAGACTAAATAGCAAAGTTAACCCTCTAAATCCTATATACAATAAGAGGAATGAGAAATTAGTACAAATACACCAAGAAAGAAAATATGCATAACATTTCAGTAACTTGTTTCTGTACTTGGCCACAAGGCTGTAGTTAATACACTTCATTCTTCCTCTCCCTATTCCTTCCATGTTTTCTCTTCCCTCAGCCAGGATCTTTAGATATTCTGCTTTATATCTTGTATAGTGACCAAAAACTTCATTGCCTAAAAGGTCTAAGTCATTCTTGCCTCTTCAAGGTGGCTGTAGTTTTCTAATAAAGTTTGTTACTAGACATGGAAGTGCTAAAAGATGTCCATGGGTCCCACTTATAATTCTCCATCACCCATTGTGTAGGAACAGTACAAATGCCCTTTTGTTCCCAAGATCATATGCATTGGCCAGGAGGGTAAATCTCTTTTGCCTGTTGGTTTAGTGGTAAAATGACAAGATTGTTTCAATTTCTGTCTTAATGAAACCAGTGTTCCCTGAACTCAAAATTGAAGAATAAAAAGCAAAACATCTGGGAGTGGGTTATTGGGTTTAACAGTGAAAGGAGCTACTCTCTCTACCTCTGCTTGATTCCAGACCATACATTCTGACTACGATCAGAGCAACAGCCCCATTGAGTGGTCACTGATGCAAAGCATAAATTACATTTTCTAAGATGGAATGTTGTATTCTACTTAGGGCCATAGCTGAATCTTAAGTAGACCGTTGTCACCATTCTATTATGTCCGCCGCTCCATTATGATATGTTATGGGCTAAGGCCAGTGAATTCCAGAGGCACAAGCCCATTGCCCCATTTCTTTTACTATGAAATAGGTTTGTCTATCATATTTAATACTGTACAGACCATGCGAGTGAATAAGACATTCCAAAAATTCATGGATCCTTGTGCTGGAAAAGCACTGGGAAGAACTTCTGGTTTTTGCCCCAGGACGTAGAGAGCTGGAAGGTGCATTGCTCTCACCTTCACAATGAAAAAGAGCCAGATTAACTTCAAATTCATGACTTTTTTCATAATTCACTGGAGAACTGAGGTTCCAGGGCAATCAAAATCTAAGGAGATTCAGAGAGAGAGGAGACACATACCTCATTTAGCTGCTAGAAACAAAGTGAAATGAAATCAATATATCTTAGAAGTCCTAGGTACGCACGTCCAGACAGACAGAGATATACGCATACATACATATCACATATTCTAAAGTGGTTGGTTTTTTAAAGTTACTAATTGGATAAAAGTTCCTAGATTGAATTAGATTAAATTATTTGAAAATATAAGAGAATAGAAAAAGTATGTGAAAACAGATGCTTACTACAGAACAATTATTATTTTTTTATTAAAGGCTTTAAATAAAATCATAATTCCACAAATTGACAATGACTTGGTAATATGCAAGTACTTCAGGCTGGCCGTGTTTGTTCTTGATGAATTTAAATATAATAAATTCTCAACATTTGATTCCAAAAATGTATGTATGAATTGGCGTGACGTGATTAACAGTATCAAGTAAAATGTAAACATAAAAACAATTTAAATACTGGTATTAATTTATCAGTCAAATCAAGGTCAGTGACTGGAAAAAATCTGAGGTCAAAAAATCTTTAGGAAGCAACCATGTACCTATGTACATGTGAAGATCAAAAGCTAAAAATCCACTCTTGATGAATACCACTAAGCAAAAGATGTATAACATCCATCACACATCTGTTTTAAAAACAGCATGTTTACAAAATTATACATTTCTTTACAAGTGAACATTACAATATTATTAACTACAGAGGAACCATTGGAATGAGTTTTGAAAAATGTTAACTCTCACAAGGCATCCCTGAGCCATATCTTAAGGCATCCATTTTAATCTTGGGGCTTTAAGAATGTCTTCTTTGCTTTATTTGGTTTTATGTCTCCATTTTCATCCTCTTCATAATTGGCACGATCTCTTTTTTTGGCAAACTTTTTTCCAATTGTCCCCACCAAGGTCTCGTATCTGTTAAGATGATATATAGCACAAGTTTCATTTCAAATAAAAAAGGTAGGACTCAGTCTTGTCAAGAATATCAAACCAAATATGCAACAAAGAAAAAAAATGATTAAAATAAATTGTCCGATTTAAAAATTTATGAGCTTCTCTAAGAATGATTAAACTCTCCACTGATTTTTGTTTTTGTATTATCTAAGTAAATTGAGATGTATATTTTAAAATATGTATTAGAAGCAGCATTGGAAATGAGCCCTCAACTGCCAGCTTGTGACAGGTATGAATCTATTGCAGGCCACGTCAGAAAACTCAGAAACAGTCACGTTCCTATTGAGGTAGAGACTGTGGGGAAAGAGGAGTGCACATTTGAGAGCCAATGTATATGGGGCCCAGATTACAAAGCTGTTCCAAGGTAACAGTTACCTTCTAGCCATTTCATCATCTGACACATCGAGCTCCACTGTTTCATCTTCAACTTCTTCTGCTTTGTTCTTAGCATTCATCTGAAGCATTAATTTCTGAAAAATACACCAACACTGGCTATCAGGGCTGGAAAAGGCTTGTGAAAGGACCTGGTGTCAAATGTATTTGAAGGTAGAGAAATAGAAGTCACAGAATCTACAGGACTAGCCAAAATTAATAAAGGATTCTCTGTAATACTTAATTCCATAATATGCTAATGCAAGTCAGCTCTGAGTTAAAAATAGTAAGACAAAGCCCCTCTAGAATAGACTTGCTGTTAATAAATTTAAATTGTATTTTAGATCATAAACCTTATTATTAGTTACTTATATCTAAAGTGGGCACACTACTAACACACTCTAGTGAGTAGGGGAAAGAAAAAGTAAACTTTTAGATTTCCTTGGAACTTCCCATCTTTGAACCAAATATAGTAAGTACTATAGTCAAGAGTAATCTTAAATGCATCTTTTTGGTGGTGGTGCTGTTGGGGGCAGCACGTTACTGGATGGAAGAACTGGAAGGCTGGCCCTGGTATAATGGGGAGGACCTGCCTCACCCTCAAACATGAGGGTGGATAATGTATCCCATATGATGTCCACGTTCTATGGGTCTCTCATCTATCTCTTTTGCTCACATTAACCTTTTTTTGATAGTACCCTCTGAGAGATTAAAACAAAAAAGTTTCTTTATAGCAAAGGCAGAATGAGGAAGGGAAAGCGGACCAGAAGCCAGTCACAATTAGCTTTTCCAATATTTAAAAGACTGAAAATAATTTTTGGAATACAAGCTCTGTGAAGGCATACACGTGGGTAGGAACTGCATTTCAGTGCCTCGAGAGGGCTGATGCACCACAGGCACAGAATATTTACTGAATAAATAAACTCTATGTTAGGTGTCTCTAGAAACACACACAATATTGAACAGGTTTTAAATACGTCCTGTTTATAATAAAGTGCTCTCAAGTTGGTATCATATTTTTCATAACCAGGTACATTGAACTTTTCTGATATTTTATGACAGCTCAGATCTGTAAGCCAAACAATTTAAAACTTTTCCCCAGAGAGAAAGTACTCAGTGGTACAGAGTGCTAGTAATTAAAGCCATTTCCCAATGACCTCTCACATGAAGTTTTGAGGGCTGTATCAACTCCTATTCCCGTGTACCAGACATATTTCAGGGTGCCTGTCTACCCACAGCCCCCATCTTTGGCCATCACATACTCATAACCTTTGCTTTATTTTCCTTTTGCCTCACTGCTCTCTTTCTCTTCCCAAAGATGTAAGCAGGTCAAAACAAGGAAAACATATATTAAAAACAAACACTTCTAACATTGATTTTGTATAAAGTAAATTTAACAGCTTAACTATCATACCCCCTCAAAAAAGGGGGCCGGGGAAGAAAACCAACCTATAATCTTTAAATAAACTCGCAATTAGCTTGGTTAGCTGTGGTTCTCTACAGGCATTCTTGGAGAAGTGTTTTTCAACCAGGGAGATTCTGCTCACCATGGGACCTGTGGCGATATCTAGAGATAGCTTTGGTTGTCACAACTGATTGTGTGTGTGTGTGTGTGTGTGTGTGTGTGTGTGTCTGCATGTACACTATTGGTATCTAGCTGACAGAGAATAGAGAGTCCAGGGATGCTGCTAAACATGATCTGGCTCCATATGTCGAAGGTACCAGGGCTGAGAAACCCTGGCTTCAAGTGTTAGTTATAAAACTAAAGCTTTATATCACAAATCTCCATTTGGTTGGTCAAGTACATGACAGGATGCCTTTTAATAAACAGCCAGAGTTCTAATATTTGTTAAATGAAGGTCTGTGCTTCTTTATAAGCTTGAGGCAGGAAACTTCAAATGAACAGCTTAGTCATAAGGTGAATGTTTACTTTTCAAACAACCTTCCCAAAGGATTCATTTAAAAATCTATTTACGAGCTTGGATTAAAACCTGTCCATTAAAAAATCAAATTACTCAATTTTTAAGTAACATTTTTTCCATTGGAAAAGATACATTTATAGATGCCAGAAAATAACTTTTCATAATAGCATCACATAAATAAAATCCTGACATTCCTGTGAAAGACCTGAGCTGAAATTCTAACATTTACACTGGTACTGTCAGGGACTTATACTGCTATATTAAATTATCTACTCAATTCTACCATAAACTAGACTGCAAGGCCTGCAATTTCTTTAAATAGCTATGACAATATTTCAAGATATTATTTTCTATATAATGAGGAGAAATGATACCTGGTGAAGAAAAACCTAACCCCAATTATTAGCAAAAAGAATTTAATTGTAAAATTTTAATATTTGAAGCAATTATATTTAATACCTCAACTTCAGGATTAAATCCTCTGAACGACATTCTGCCATAGAGAAGATCTTCACATAACAAGAAACTCTGCTCTTCTATTATGAAACTCCTAAATGGGAAAATATACCTTTATTAATAGCATGTCTACTTACAACAAAGCACAGCAAATACAAGTCAAGATTTCAATGAAAAATCATATAGTTCTCAGAATCAAGTGAAAATATAGTAAGATTTCTAATGTAGGGTTAGAAAGAAAAACTGATTAATTTTGCCAGCAAAGGCATTAGGAGATAAGAGCTGCAGTCTGGATGCACAGCCTCTTCTAAATACTACATTTAATTTGTATAAATGCCTCCATGATGTAGGGACCTAGAGTATTTAAAGTAAACCTGAATTTTCCAAAGTTGAAGGAAAGTTTCCTTGATGTTTACATGTGCCATCAAGTTCTTATTAAGTTCTTATTAAATATCCAGAAATCAAAGTCCTGGGCAGGTTTAAGAGAGTTTATTAGTTGGAATTCTTGGCTATAAACAATGACGGACCCTGGATGACTTAAGCAGAGAAGGAATTTATTGTAGGGCTGCCTACTGGGTATCTCACAGAATCACTGGGAAGGGTGGATGAATAGAATTGGACAATGGGCAGAAATAAGGGTGGCTAGGTGGTTGATCCAAAACCAAAATCATGCTATGAAACTACCCTATGCTATGAAACTACTCTAGTAAAAATAATGTTGCTTTTGCTGAGGAAGTTAAATACTGGACACCAAAGAGGGCATTGGGCAGGCCACTGTTACCCCAGAAACAGGATGCAGGTGTGGATTTTGCTCTGAGTTACCAGTTCATGACCCTGGTCCCAGGTGAGCATATCTGACTATAGTCTATCTATCTATCAAAAAGCATGCTAGGAAAGCAAATAGTTGGCCTTTATAGCTTCTTTGGTGGAAAGTAGACCCTGCTTCTTGTCAAGACTCACTTATTCATTCACTCACTCAGGAAACACTTGTTAAATTGAACTGTATGCCAGGCAGTTCTAGAAGCTAGGGAGATAGTCATGAATAAGAGCCTCTGCTTTCATGGGGGGTTACATCCTAGAGGGCAGTGCCAGATAAAAGAAGATTTAAAACATACAATGGATAAAAAGAAAGCAGGCTGTTTTACTCCTGGCCATAAGGTAGTAACCAGTACCAAACTTGCCCTCCTAGGGTAACCAACTATAATACAGGACAAAATAGGAAACAGTAAATAAGTCAAAGCATAGGACTATGATGCCTGAGAGAGGAAAACCAAATGAAGTGAATCCCATGAATTCCTACCTCCTGACTAGAGGCAATTTGTACACTGTGAAGCAGGGAGCAAGAGCTCAAACAGAGCCTAGTCTTATTGACCTGAAGAGATAAACTGAAATTTAGGGCTACAGAGGTGGCTAAAATATATGAGTAAAGATACTAGAGCAAGGGAGATACCTAAGGGAATTCTGGGACCTATGTATTGAGTCCCCTTGACTCTTTGGCTGAATACTAGGCTGTGCATGTGCTGGGTAAGTCCACAGTGTCAAGGGAAAAATAATTATTTCCAGGAGGAGGACAATTATCTGGTGCATTAATTTCCTTGAACTGTTGTAACAAATTAACACAAAATTGGTAGATTAAAGCAACAGAAATGTATGCTCTTATAATTCTGGAAGTCTGAAAGTGGTTTCACTGGACCAAAATCAAGGTGTTGGCAGGGCTGCGCTCCCTCTAGGAGCACCAGGGACCACTGCACCTATGAGAATCTAATGTCTGATGATCTAAGGTGAAATTAAGGCAGTGATGCTAGTGTTGGGGAGTGGCTGTAAATACAGATGAAGCTTTGCTTGCTTGCCTGCTACTCACCTTCTGCTGTGCAGCCGGGCAGGCCATGGACCAGTACCAGTTTGCAGCCCGGGGGTTAGGGACCTCTGCTCTAGAGGCTCTAGGAGAAAGTTCATTCCTTGCCTCTCCAGCATCTGTTGATAGCTATCATTCCTTGGCTTATGATTACATCATTCCTGTCTGCCTCCATGGTCATGGAAATCTCTCTGCCTCCCTTTTTGTTACAAGTCAATTTTGGCATTTAAGGTAACATAGAATCCAGGGATAAAGGCCTGGATATTATTTGGGGACCATTTTCCAGTTCACCACACCTGGGAAGGAAAATTTACCCTGAAATTGTATGTTGAACAAATAGGAGACCTTGCACAGAGGAGGAAAATGTTTGACTTGTGTCTACTTAGAGTGGAGAGACCAAGCTGAATATCCTGTGACATTGAATAGAAAGGCCACACCTTAAGAGTAGGGCTAATGTAGCCCTAGAGTAAAGGCTATAAAATTTACTCTAAGAAGAACAGGGATCAAGCTGATTGACATGTAAATTAACTGCCTAATGGCACAAATTTCAATATTTGATAAGGAAGGTAACAAAATCCAGTTACTCAGCAATATAACATAATGTAGAGCACACAATTAATTACTAGACATATAAGGAAGCAGAAAATGTGACCCATTAACAGGGAAAAAAAAGTCAATAGAAAAAGAATTAATAGGAAAAACTTTAAAACAGTTATTACAAATATGTTTAAGATTCTCAAGGAAAATACAAATGTAAGGAAGACACGAATAGAAAACCTGAATTAAAAAATGGAAACTGTGAAAAATGATCAAACAGGAAAAAACAACAGCTGAAGTGAAAAATCAGAAGAGTTCTAGATCTATTAGAGAATATGAATTCATTATTAAAAAATATTCACACAGAGAAAACTCCAAATCCAAATGGCTTCACTGGTAAATTTTATCCAACATTTAAGGAAAAAATAATACCAATTTTACACAAATTAAGAAATGAGGAGAGGAGGGGGGAACACTTCCCAACTCATGCTATTGCCCAAAATAAAGGTATTACAGTAAGTCTACAGTTTGATACCCTCTATGAATACTGATGCAAAAATCACTACTAAAATATTAGTAAATTAAAATAAATATATATTACAAATAAATACCAAGTGAGGTTTGTCTCAGAAATGTACGGTTGTTTTGATATTCAAAAATCAATGATTCCAATATTAATAGAGGAAAAAAGAAAAATATGATTATCTCATCTAAAATAATTTCGTAAAATTTGACATCACTTATGAAAATCCTCAAGAAGCTGGGAAGAGAAAGGAAAATCTCTCATGCTGATAAAGAACATCTATGAAAACATGCAATACTTCATACTTAATAGTAAACAAGTTAATGCTTTCCCCCTTGGATCAGAAAAAATGCAAGGATGCCCATTCTTATCACCGCACTGGAGGTCCAAGCCAATGAAATAAAGAAAGAAAATAAAAGGTGTAAATTTCTTTTTTGTAGGTGACATAATTGTATGTGTAGATAATCTTAAGGAATCTTAAAAAAAATTACTAGAGTTAGTGAGTCAATTTAGCACAGTTATAGAATATAAAGTCAACATATAACTATGAATTGCTACATACATAAAAACAATTTTGAGAAAAAAGGCCATAATAGAATTTAAAAATGTGAAATATGTAGATATATATTTAATGGTATATATACACAGAATCTCTACACCAAAAACTATAAACAACTGCTCAGAGAAATTAAATAATAGCTAAATAAATGTTTATGCCATGTTTATGGACTGGAAGACACAATTTTGTTAAGATACCATTTCTCTCCAAAATGATCTACAGATTTAGGGCAATGCCAATCAAGTCCTACTTTTGAGGAGGTAAGAAGATATTGGGGAGAAATTAACAATCTAGTTCTAATATTCATATAGAAAAGCAAAGGACGTAGGCTAGTAAAACAATCTTGAAAAAGAAGTGGAAAACTTACACAATCTGATTTCAAGACTCACTGCAATCCACGGTAATCAAGCCAGTAAGAAAGAAAAATATATCAATGCAACAGAATAAAGTCCAGAATTAGATCCTTACTAACATAGCATATTGATTTTTGACCAGAGCATCAAAGCAATGCAATGAATAAAGAAAAATATTTTCAATAAATGGTACTCAGACCACGGGTTATCTAAAGGAGAAAAATGAACCTTGATTCTTACCTCACACTGTACACAAAAAATTAGAGACAGATCATAGATAAAAATCTAAAAGCTAACATTACAAAAATTTTACAAAACACAGAGAATATATTTGCAACCTTGGTACAGGCAAAGATTCACTAAACAACATCCAGAAAGAAGTATAAAAGGAAAAAATTTAATGAAACAAAATTAATAAAAACTGCTCATCAAAAGAAAACAAAGTAAATAGGCAAGCTGCAGACTGGGAAAAATATTCACAATACAAATATCTCATAAAAGATTTATATTCAGAATATCTGTGTAGAAGTATGAAAGTTCTACCTTAAAACGAAAAAAAAAAACCCCAAAACCCAAAAACCCCTATATAAACACTGAACTCTAGTTAAGGGATAAAATGTACTGATGTCTATTTTGATGTGAAATACATCAAAAATAAAGTGGATTGACAGATGTATAGGGTGAAAAAATATGTAATACCAAATGTTAGAAAAAATGAAAAAACCACTTCATTTTTTAAAATGGATGAAAGATTTAAATAGGCTCTTCATAAAGGTAGAATGGAAATGGCCAATAAGCACATGTGTCCTTAAACGTTATTAGCCACCAGGAAATGCAAATTAAAAACCATGAGATACCACTAGAATGTTAAAATAAGTAAAAAAAAAAGATAACAGCAAATATTGAAAGGGTGTAGAACAACCAGCACTCTTATACTTCCTTAGAGAAAATATAAAATAGTATAATCACTTTGGGAACTGGTCTGAAAGCTTCTCATATGCCAATCTTTCAATCCAGCAATTCCACCTTTAGCCAAGAGACATGAAAACAGAATTCTGTCCAACTCATCCAAATTCTTTTAATCTATAGAATTTGTCTTTGGTTGCTTTATAAAATGTGCTCTTGGCAGGCCTCTTGGAAGGGGTGACATTTGAGCAAAGTCTAGAAGACAGTGAGGAACAATATATGAGCATACGTAGGGAAAGAACACCTGAGGGACTAGTTAAAAGGTCCTGAGAGAATGTAAGTAGCCTGCTTGACAAACAGTAAGGCGGCCTCCATGACTAGAAAGGAGTGAGAAGGTAAAAATGATAGGAGGTCAAAGTTACTTTCATGATAACACTAAGACACTTTCTTTTTCACTACATTGACATTTGCCCAGTGGGTAATTATGGGTACAATCACATCTTACTATGAATTAAAGTAGTGATACCAGACTGTACTAGCAGTCATTGCAGTGTTCATTGCCGGCTTTCACAGTTTAAAAAAAAAACAAAAAAACCCAATAACTATGTGCTTGCTGAAAGTAAAAATTTATTGTTATTAATCTCAGCCCTTGATTACACTTTATAAAAATATTCTTTACACAAAATGGGAAGCATATATAAGGTACTTCTGATAATTGAAGTATGATGACTGTCTTGAGAAAATGCACTTATGTGATCGAGTTATGAGCTGAACTAGCTACTTTTTTCTTGGTACCCTATACCTATGCTTATTCAGACTTGGGTACTTGACATTTTCTTGAAAGTGAATAAAGTAAACTTGTCATCTAAAAGGAAATAAACGATAACACTTGTTGCTAATAACAAAATTCAAGCTTTCAAGCAAAAACTAGAATTCTGAATAGCTTGTATATGTCATTTTGGGTTTGACAGCTTCCCAATACTTAAAGACTTTTTTAATGAAATCTATGGTGATATTAATGAATGTGATTTTTGATATTGTACAATGATATGAGTTATTTGGAAAATCTATATACCTCATTAAACTAATATATCCCAAATGAGAAATACATGATGTTATGAAATTACACATGGACAAAAGATCTATTCAAAATGTAAGATGGACCCATGATTATAAAAAGTTGAATAATGTTTTCAGATTCTATACTGTAGTCAACTCTTAAGAAACTATTACTTATTGAGTTTTGGAATAGCATCAAAGAAGAATTACCTGAAAAAGCTATTACAACACCCTCCCTTTCAACTACATCATCTGTGTGAAGGTGGACTTTCTTCACAGACTTCAACCAAAACAACATACTAAAATATGCTGAATGCAGGAGTTAAAAGAATGCAGCTCTCTCTATGCCAGACATTAAAGAGATCTGCAAAAATGTAAAACAATGCCATTCTTCTCTCGCTAATATTTTTTTTTGTATTGGAAAAGTTATTTTTCATGCAAAATGTGTTATTATGCTAACATGTAAAGAGTTTCTTAAATATTAATAAAAACTGCTTAAATTTCTTATGTAAGTATTGACGTGCTATAAACTACACAAAAAAACACTTTTTGTGGATTACAAATAATTTTTTAGGAATGTAAATAGTCCTTGAGCCTGAAACGTTGAGAATCACTGTTCTGTAGATTCTTCTCTCACTGGCCTTCTAGTCCAGCCAACATCTCACTTCCTGCATGACTGCCTCTCCTTGACAGAATCTAAATCCAGGCATATATTCTCCTGATCTTGAACTTTCAGACTCTAAAACTGTGAGAAATAAATTTCTGTTGTGAATAAGCTACCCAGTCTGTGATTATCTTTATAGTGGCCCAAATGAACTGAGACATTTACCTCCTAGGAAAAATATCTGAAGGTCATTTTCCTGGGAATAACATGCTGTACTGGGGTGGAGGTGGGGGTAAAAATACTGGAAAGACAGAAATCGTCCTGCCCTTTAATAAGAGTAAGTAATAAAATATGTGGGATACTTTCTGCAAGTTTAGTCGAGGCATAAAATTATAGCTCATCACCAGTAATGGTCCCTTTCTACACCCTCCTGCTCCTAAATCCATACCATCTCTGACATTATCTTCCTTTCCTCATAACATCTTCCTTTGAGAAGCTGTAAATTTTCTTAAGTACACAGAGAAACAAGCAGAGAAAACAAAGTACCTTTCTTTCCATCCCTCCTGATGGGGCATACTTCCTATCTTTAGAGAAGGATATCTAGCTTTCCAAGAAAGATCCAGAGGTCAGCCAAATGAACAAGGGAATATAACATGTTAGAAACAAAAAAGAATTCATAAGGTAAAGAAAGGAAAGACATAAACGTGCCTGAAGATAACAAGCAGCGCCTTCAGTCATTTGACAAAGTTTAAGTAAAACCACCACACCACAGAGCTTACTTAGGTAAGGAAATTTTCAAGGAGAAATAATATGTATCTTTCAGAAGAATGTAGATAATGAATGATATTGAGACTGGACATCACTTGTAAATTCTTAATCTTTTAGCAGGAAATGAAATGGGACATCTCTTGCAAAGTTAATCTTTTCCTTAAACCTAGTTTTCTTTCCTCCTTTTTTGGAAAAAAAGGCTCCCTCCCTCAAATCCTAATAATTGCCCTGGCGACTCAGATCCTCTGATAAGGGTCATAGGCTCATTGTTAAGCAGAAATAGTGTTAAACCAGGCAGGGCCCTTAGAGTCTGAGGCGGGGAGAGAACTTTAAGCCAAAGGTCTTTCTTTTTACTCTTTAAGAAATATATTAACCAAGCCTGTTTCCCTTTACTCACTTAATAGGCAAATCAATAATAGAAATTAATAGATGTTTGATTTAAATAACGAGTTTATATCTTCTTTTCCTTGTCTAGGGACTGAGGTGGCACTTCAGCAGGAAATCCCACCTTGACTGAGGCACGAAGAGAAAGGGCTCCATGAAACTCCTGTAGGCAGGGACTAAGGCCATTCTCAGCAGGAAGCAGATAGGGAAGAAGAGACCTCCCTTCCCTCAACATCCATACTAATAATAAAGGGGTTCATGGCTTTTAGAAAAGAAGTAGGCAGGAAAGTTAGTTAGGGGGTTTCAGGTCTGCCTGCACGACACTGAGATAGGTCATCCTATTCTAGAAGGGGTCCCCCCTAATCCGCCCACAATTAAGCAAGCCAGAAGGCATTTTTTAACTCAAAGAAACCAGTAGGCAGAGATTTAATGGGACCAGTTTAAGCCAGTCACTCGTACCTGACCATGTACCTGTGCAATAAAGACCCCAACGACCTTCAACTCACCTGAGTCTAATTATATCATCATTATATTATGCATATGCTCAGAAGTTCATTAATATCATTATAACAGACTGAATTCTGGGAACAAACTTGCGCAGAAGGCAAAATAATGAATCACTGGGTCCTGCCAATCTTAGTCGTCAATCAAGGAAGCCCACTCCTCTAAGAAAAGTAACCACCCACAGCAAAAAGGGATAAAAACCCTGAAGTCTTTGTTACCAGGCCTTTTGAGCCACACTTCTCTTGCTCAGGCCCACATCCATTTCAGTGTCTTGCTCAATTCTTTGTTTGAGACATCAAGAACCTGGACAACATGCTGGGAGAGGACCCCACTCTCTGGTAACAATATGAATCCACTATTCTTTCATTCAAAATTATTTCTTAAGCACCAATCAAGCTTAGAGGTGGAAGAAAATGATCTGGTATATTATCCCAGCTTTAGCGACAACTAAAGTGACACTGGATGACTCTGAGCAAGTTATCCTCTCTTAAGATTCAGCTTTAACTATGAAATGGATGGAATATAGTATCTAGCTCTCAAGTTTGCTGTGAGGATTAAATAATTAAGAGATGTAAAATGATTAGATTAGTTCTTAGCACACACTATAGACTTAATAAATATTAGCTAAGATGATTAGTATTAACAGTAAAAATTTAAAAAAAAAACAAAAACAGAACTCTGTTGACATGCCATTAAGAAGCTCAGCCTAATGAAGAACTCTGTTAAACTGAAAAAAAAAGCTGGATAGGCCGAAGCATACAACAAATCCTTGGAACTTATTATAGTACATTACAGATTCTCATAAAAGGTGCCTAGTTATTCCCAGAGAGATGTAAGCTATATTCCTTTATTCAATGTAAAAAACAAAAACAAAAACAAAAAACAAACAAAAAAAAAAACAGTGTTATAAATGAGGACCAAGGGCCAGTAAAAATGTATAAATCCAAGTAGACCTCTCATTTGCAAGGCTAACTCCAGAAATGGAACAGATGCTATTTTACAGGCTTTATGTCATTGGAATGGTAAGTCATGTTTACAGGGATTTCTCTCTCAATGCCCAAAGTGTCATCAAAATAATTTTTAATAACCTACTCTTTCTCTTTTAGCTCTGGCAAATCCAAGTACCAGTGCTCTTCACTAATGATTTTCTTTTCTTCTTCTTCTAGTTGTTTCTTGGTTTCTGAGTCCAGTCCCCTTTGCATGAACTGTCAAAACAAAACAAAATCAGTGTCAGCAACTAATTTTTCCAACTTAGAGAAAACTCAAATAACTTTATTCTTCCACTTGCTCTTCTTTATTTCTCCCAGAATCCCCATGATTGAGGGTAGGGGTAGGGTGATCAAGCAGCTTAGCTCTGCCTTTGACAAGGTCACACTAGGCTAGCAGGGAGCCCGACAGAGCATAAACAAAAGCAACATGTGTACTTCCTTTAAGAGACTTCGAGAAGATCTTTACCATATTTTATTTTTCTGATGTAATAACACAGGCACCCAAAAACTGTATTCAGTAAGTATCACACTAATACTAAATATGTGATACATAATGGCCAGTGAGGGAGGACTAAGGCAAAAGACTAATTCACAGATCGGGACAGGCAGGTAGAGAAAAAGCGAGATGGGCAGAAAGAGGACGAAAGACATTATCTTTAGCTCAGTGAATCTCTTGCTGAACCACGGAATCCGCTGATGTTTGTACCTGCTGATCATGGTCTGGAATGCCCTTCTCATCCTCTTCCACCTGGCTAACTCCTAGCCCTTATGGCATAGGTAAAGCTACTCCACCTCTGTGAAATTGTCCTGGTCAGCTGCAGGCAAAATCAGCTTTCTCCTAAAAGCTTCCCATGGAACCCTAAACAATCTCACCTCACCACCTTTTAATTTCTTGAGCATCTGTCTCTTCTGGAGACCTTCAGGGCTGGAACTGTGACTGGACTGTCTCCTTTATCAGTATCAGAATAATGAAAGGTGTATAGTAAGGGCTCTATAAATGTAGACCGAAGCAAAGCTACGTTTGTAAACATGCTCTTCATTTATATCTATCCTCCAAAATGCTGGTCAATTCTATGGCTGCTCTGTATTCTAATATTTGCAGCTCAACTCAAAATAGGCCAATAAAGAAAACAACAGTTTTGCTGCTAGTCTCTCCCTAGAATAAACAATAGCTCAATTTCCAGAAGACAGAAGAACAAACCAAGAAGCTAATCACAGAAAAGTCATAAAGTATCAATACAGGAGAAAATAAATTTAGAAAACACTGATAAGTTAGGTCTAGGATTCTACTGGTTTCCATTTATCACCATTTCTTTCTCTTATCCAGGCTCCATATTACTTTTCTCTCCATTCTAGCTCTTCCAAAAACACAATCATTTTTAGGCATAAGGGCTTTACCAATGACTACTAAATGAAATGAAAAAATTTGAAAAATGTTCACAAATAAAATACAGGGATAACATCAAGTTCTGATGAGGATGTGGGGAAACTGGGTCTCCTCCATGGAGAACAGCTTGACAGTTTCTTACCCAACTAAACATGACTTACCATATAACCCAGCAATTGTCCTCTGGGGCACTTATCCCAGAGAAAACTTATGTTCACTCAGAGACTTACACGTGAATATTCACAACAGCTATATTTGTAGTAGCTAAAAACTGGAAACCACCAAAATACTTGTCAATAGGTGAACAGTTAAAATAAACCATGGTACATCCACAGCATGAAATACTAGTCAGCAATGAAAAGGAAGGAACTATTCATATACTCAACATAGATGGATCTCAAGTGAATTATGCTGAGTGAAAAAAGCCAGTCTCAAAGGTTTTATATTTTATGTTTCCATTTATATAACAGCTCTGAAATAACAAAATTATAAAAATGGAGAACAGATTCGTGGGTGCCAGGGGTTAGGGATGACAAAAGGGAGTGGATGTGACTACAAAGGGTAGCTTGAGGGAAATTTGTGGTGACGGAAGTTTTGTATCTTGAATGCGGTGGTAGTTAGATGAATCTACACACAATAAAGTGTATGGAAGTATCACACTCACAAACACACACATGAAGGAGTGTATGTAAAATGGTGAAATAAACTCTGTGGATTACATCACTATCAACTCTCTGGCTTTGCACTGTTAGCCTGTCCCTATCCTTTTACCTCTGTATCTATATCTTTATCACAGGAAAGAACTGGCAGTTTATGGAAAGCATATCCCATACTTCCCAGTTCTTTCGTGTCTGCTACTCAGCGTTATGCTTCCATTTTCTGCCTGTCAAAATATTCATTTGTGAAGGCCCAGAGCAAATGTTCTTTGGTAAGCCTTTCTTGCTTCTACAACAGCTTTATAAACAAACACTGGCTTATTGTTCATTATGCTTCTTCTGTGTCTCCCAAAAGACTGAGATTCTGAATGTAGACCATGTCCCTTATTCATCTTGTATTACTGGTACTTAGGCTGCACCTAACACACAGAAAAGAGTTCAATAAAGGTTCTCTGAATATAAATGATTCTAGACTTGTCTTATTTTTTCCAGATTTCATTTCTTGGATGGTTCTTTTAAACCCAGATATCTTATTTCATCACTCACATATTCTTAGTGGTAAAACTCAACAATCTTACCAACTGACCTTTTATCTCCTATTTTCGAATCAAATAGAAATTTTTTTGTGGTAAACAAAATAGCCACATACATATATACAGAAATACACACATTTCTATATATATAGGGAAAGGATAGAACACCTGTGAATATGAAGCAATTCCAGACTTAGGTAGCAATTCAATTCTTCTGACTCTATAGCATCTAAGAATATACTGTAAAACTAGTGATTTAATTTTACTCACAAGTGAGGACTTAGAGCAGGTATCACAAAATGTAGTCCTTAGACTGGACTTCTGTTGTAAATAAAGTTTTATTGGAACAAAGCCACACTCATTTGGTTCTGAGGCACAGTGGCAGAGTTGAGTAGTTACAACAGAGTCTGCCCCACAAGCCTCAAGTATTTATCTGTCTCTTTACAGAAAAAGTTCAACTCCTCTCTTAAGAGTTCAAAAGAGCTAAAATCATAGATACAGCGACGTCTGGCAGCTGCTCCATTCCTTCTCACAAAAAATTTCGCTCTATCTGTATAGATAGTGTCTCCTGCTTTTCTTTCAATAAGTTCATTTTTATCAAATGACCAAAGTTTTTAATCCAAGTAGAAAACCTGGGTATTTTTTCTCTCTCCTTTGCTTCCAATGTGTAACTGAGTCTCAACCACTTGTATAGAGGGTGAATAATTATTTTTAAGTTAATTTCTTCATTCCTAACTCCAAAGTTACATCTTTGGTCTAAGCCCTAATCACCCAGCACATTTGATTTATTCCAAGAGCAAAACTGCTAAAATCTTTTCATTGTCTGCTTTATCAATCCATCCCATTTGAAATCTTTGAAATCTACATGATTACAAACCACAAGCCAAGAGAAAACTGTTAAGATTCGCACTTTGTTAATATGCATGAAAGAGCTTTGGAAACCATAAATTATACTATGATTTACCCTCCACCCTCAATCACTGTATACATCCCTAGTTACATCCTAGCTCAACTCCATTCAAATTTTGCACACACAATATTTCCTCTCTAATCTTTTGAAACATTATTTATTCCATGCTTCCTCTTCCTGGAAATTCCACAACTCTCTAAAAATGAAATCTAAGAGTTTACATCTATAAATGTTCAACAAGGAGTTCTTAATTACTACTCTCTGGAGTCAGACTGAGTTTCAGTCTTGTCTACACTACTACTATTAGCAGTAAGTGACTTTGGGCAAGTTACTTGCTTTTGTTTCAGTTGTTAGAGAAGGATAATAACTGTACTCACATCAAAGGGTTATTTTGTGGATTTCTTGGGTTGATATAAGTAAAGTACTTAGAAGAGTGTCTGGCACATAGCAAGAGCTATAAATGTTTGCTATTATTATTTAAGTTTTAAGGATTGGTCCTTTCCCCTATTTTAATTTCTGTATTCATTCTAGCTGTTTCCCACATCCATTTTGATATTATTTGGTTAAACTGATTCAATTTGAAATATAAAAATCATTTTGCTTAAAGTTGAGTGACTTAAGTCACTTTCACCTCAACTGTTATAATTCCATCACAATGCCACTTCAGCCCTCTCCCAGATCATCTAAACTTCTAGATGGTCTGACTGCAATTTTCATCAATGTATTCTCCACAGGACAGTTAAAGTGACCTCAAAAAGTAAGAAGCACAGCTGAAACCATTCCCGGTGCTCCATAGCTTCCCAAAGCTCACAAGAAAAGAAAAATCTTTAATCGGGCCTAAAATTTCTTGCATGTTATATAACCTGTCTACTTTCCAGCTCCAATTCTTGCTACTTGCCTCTTACACATACTGAATTACCTTTTGTTCTTCAAGCTCACCAAGGGCTTTTTGGTTTTTGCCTCTCAGACCTCTGAATTCGCTCTTGCCTCCGTTTATGTTGCTATAACCCCCTACCCTCTCATCTACTCTTCAGTCTACTGAAGGACCACTTCCCTCAAAAGCCCAAATAAGTTCCTGGAGCTCCCGGCGCTTCTAACATCACCGCACTTACTACGCTGTATCCTAAAACTGCGGGCTTTATGAGAAAACCAGCTAGATTTCTAATCCGGTTCCCAATGCCTAACGCAGAGCAGGCGCTAAGTGAATGAATGAACGCAAGAGCTGGAGGCCCGCGGGCATCTCTGGTGCCCCTGTATGCCCATTGCCTCGGCCTGGGCCAGGCTTGGAGGACTAGATAGTCCTGCTCTCCTGGCCTGGCTCCCCTGCATCCCCGCACCTTCATGCGCAGCAGATTCTTGGACAATTTTGTCTTACGCTCGGCCGCCATGCTGGCTTCCGCGGTGCTCCGCGCCCCGTCACGAGCCCGGCCGCGCATGCGCACTGCTGCATACGCAGCGGCGTCCTCTTACGTAGCGCGCGTCTCCCTGCCCTGCGGTCCCGCCCATGTATCTCGCGTTCGAACGTGTCCCGGGGTCTTCGTGTGTAACCTCAGGTAGTCCTTACCTCACCTTGAAACTCGGGGTAAGGGTGCGACCGCCCATGCAGGAGTGAAGAGTCTTAATGTCAAAGGTAGACCCCAAAGAGGCCGAAGCCAGCGGAGGCCCGAGCTTTGGTCGCTGCGAGCTGTTGGCTGCCTTCCCCCGAGGGCTTCAGCCAGGCTTCTCAGGCTCTTCACCCAGCAGAGCGGCCTAGGGCCTGGCAATGGCGAGTGGCGCCCCGCCTTACGGACCCTGCCCTGTCGCGCGTCGCTGACTCAGTTGTCCTGGTGAGACTTTTGAGACGGTTGTCACACCACCCCGCCTGAACCGTTTCTTTCACGTTTCACAGGAAGGGCGAACTTTCTATATTCTGCATCGCTTTTAAAGTCATACTGTGGGAGGTGGGTATAAACCCAGGCAATCTGGTTTTAGAAATACAGTGGAAAAGAATGTTTAATTAATCTATTAACTGTTGTGTGCGTCTTTGAACCTAAGTGATCTTTCTGTTATATGAAGAATAGCAAGAGATGGTCAAAGACATGAGAAAAAGAACACGACCCTATTTTAATCTAGATAATTGAAAAGATGATAGTTTCAATGCTCTGTACCACCTTAAAGACATTTTCACACTATTCACAAGTGCCACACTTTGAAAACCCCCAGTGTAGTAGCATTTCAGCTGATAGCGTGCACTATATGCCATATTCTTTTACTGGGTACCGTAAACGTATTAATTTATTTAATTCTCATAAGAACTCTGGAGAAGGTGTTGTTATATAGTTAGGGAACCTGAGGCACAGAGAGGTTAAGGGATTTGCCAGAGTTCACAGAGCCAGTAAGTGTTAGAGCTGAGATCCAGAAAGTTTCATAAAAATGTAGCCCTGCTGGGCAGGTTTTCTCACTGGATTAAAACAGTGTTATAATTCAGTAAGTGGTTATTGGAACTCATTCATTCATAACTCTATAAAACATCAGGCTAATCTCCAGTTTGGAAAAACACGATTTCCTTTTCTTGGAGCTGATGTTCTGGTGAGTCAAAAAATGATGATGTGATAGAATGACTATTTGAGTTATTTTAGTTAAGATGATCTGAGATAGTTCTTGACAGATGGTTGTGCTAAGGCTTGAAAGTTGAGAAAAACCTGGTGCACAAATCAGGGCTCCCCTATCCCTACCGGGCTGCATAGCAGGTGGTAAGCAGCGGGCCAGTGAGCAAAGCTTCATCAGTATTTGCAGGTGCTCCCCACTGCTAGCATCACCACTTTGGCTCCACCTCAGATCATCAGGCATTAGATTCTCATAGGAGCAATGATCCCTGGTACCAAAAAGGTTGGGGATCACTGGTATAAACAATTGGAGGTAGGGTGTTCTGAAAAGAGGGATTAACAACTGTAAAGGTCCTGAAATGAGAACAAGAAAAGAGTTGTCATAGAGTTTACCAAGTGGTAACAATAGAGGTAATCACATGTTACGAGTTTGTGTCCCTCCAAAATGCATCTGAATTTTGTCTTAGAATATGACTGTTTGGTAATAGGGCCTTTAAACAGGTGATAAGTTAAAATGAGGCCCTTAGGGTAGGTCCTAATTCAGTTTGACTGGTGTTCTTACAAGAAGAGGAAATTTGGACACACAGGAAGACACCAGGAATGCACATGCACAAGAGGAAAGGTCCAGTGAGGACACTGAGAAGGCAGCGCTGGCCGTCTGAAATCCAAGAAGAGAGGCCTCTGGAGAAATCAAACCTGCCTACAACTTGATCTTGAACTTCTAGCCTCCAGAACTGTGAGAAAATAAAGTTTTCTGGTTTAAGCCACCCAGCCTGAGCTGTTATATTATGGAAGCCCTAGCAAACTAATATACCACATAATTAACTACAGATTACAATTTTAGTAAGAGCTCTTTAAGAAAAATAGGGTTTATTAGAGGGTATAGTAAAAGCACCTAAACCATTTTGGCCTGGAAAAGGGAAGGACTCTTAAAGGCATGGCATGTAAATTGATATCTGAAAGGGAAAGGCCTTCCAATCATTCAGTTTTGTGCAACCATCGCACCCATGCATCCACGGAATACATCTTGTTAAATGGAAACTCTACCCATTTAGACAATAACTCCCCATTCCCTTTTCCAGCAAATACTATTCTACTTTGTCTCTTTGAATTTGACTTCTGTTCAGGATTTTGAAGTTCGTTGGGATGAGACCTGAAGAAGTGACTTCCCTCTGCATCCAGGAAGCAGCTGACTTTAAAGTAGATCTTGAGGGATAAGCACATGTCTTGTCAATGTAAGAGGAAAATTCCTGACAGAAATAAGAGCATATGTACACTAGCTAGGGATGCTAGAAGCTCCATACTTTCCCTATGGACCTCTGTTGTTAGCAGTGTACATGCACACTGGATTCTGATTTGTTTTTCTGAAATGTCGACTTCATTATGTCACCTCTAGCTCCTAAATGTACAATAACTTATTATCTGAGGGATAAAAGTCAAATTCTCAAGCTGCTGCTCAAAGTTCTATATTTTTGACAGTGAAAATACTTAAAATGAATCTTCAAAATCTTCACACTCAACAAAATGTAATAAATGAGAAGTGATTTAAGAGTATGTGATAATGTAATTTTAACTTTGAATTAAATTCCCACACAGAGAAGACAATTCTTTGACCTCTCCATGCTACTAAGTTGTAGAATAGAGACTATGTCTCACAATAATGTGTTAACTTGTTTTAGTTACACAGCCAAGGAAACATCGTTTTGGGGAAGAGAGATTTCTATAGGTCCTCACACAATTCTGAATCCTTTCATACTGGAATTTGTTGGAAGTGTGGAAACTTCCAATTCCTTCCAAGTACTAGATCCATCAAGAAACTGTCCCTTGAGTCTCTTTACTCTTATAGCTAATTAAATGTAAAGCTATGTAGCCCAGTATAGTAGGCCTAGTCATATGTGGCTACCAAACACTTCAAATATGGCTACTGTGACTGAAAAACTGAATAATTAAAAACTAGCAGTATAAAATATGTTCCTGTATTACATATTTTATTGTTTTGGAAGGGCTATTTCATATTTTCCTTTGAAAATTTAGCATTTGAGTTGAGATGGGCTGTAAGTGTAAAATACCACATTTCAAAGACTTGGAGTAAAAAAAAGTAGAATATCAATATTTTTTCATGTTGATTACATGTTATAATAATAGTTTGGATATATTGGTTTAAATAAAACAGTATTAAAATTTATTTCATTCATTTCTTTTTTTAATGTAGCTGCCAGAAAATTTAAAATTACATGTATTGTTTGGATTGCTCTCTTTCCCTCCCTCTGTATCCCTTCCCTCTCTCCCTCCTTTCTTTTCTATCTAATAGCTTTTGTTATTTTGTTTGTTTGGTAGGTACCAGAAATTGAAATGGCTTATTAAGTAACATGGGGCTTTATTAGAAGGATATTGGATAGTTCATAGAAATAATGAAAAGGCCTGAGAACAAGGCTAAGTTAAAGGGACAGAAACCAGGGTAGCCTAGGGATCTAGGAAACAGGAATTTAGTGCCAGTGTAAGAATGATGAGCGCTGACTGATTTTTCTGCTCTTAGGACACTCAAGTTTTCAAAGTCTAAGGAGAGAGTCATTAAATCTTAGCTAAGAGAGGGCAATACCTGACTTAATAGTCCTTGCAGGAGTATACAAAATAAGGGAGGGTAATTCTTTAAAGAGAAATTGGGTGCTATAACCCAAAGAAGAGATAACCCTTATAAAGCAGGAAAAAAGAGCACTCTGTTGACAGCCCTTAAGGACAAATCATTGGTAGGGTGTCAGTTGAGAAACTCCTATCCAACATCAAATCTACCCTTTCTTAGAGAATGTGCTCCCTCTTCCTGCTCCCGTTTCATTTAATCCAGTATTTATTGGCTGCCTGTTTACATGGAAATTGTGATTCTAGGACAAGTAGCTTAAAAATCAGGTGTAATACATCCCTCTCTTCTCAGATTCAGCTACTTATGAGGTCCTAGCAATTGTTTATGGTGATCTTGATTAATTTAGAGCATTAGTGCTGGAAGTGGCCTTACGGTAGGTTCATCTAGGTATGTAGTTCCTAAATGTTAGTTAGTGGTTATGACGATGGCCAGGGGGAATTAAAACATCAAAAACAAAAATTATTCCCAATTTCTGAATGATTCTGATGGTCAGCTGGGATTAGGAAACTACTGAACTAGATGAACCTCCTAATTATATATACCAAATTGCATCAACTCAGAATTCAGATTTGTGAACTTTTCATTTAGCTTTTTTTTTTTTTAATTGTGCCCCACTCATCCTTTCTTTTCCATCGCCATGAGCCTATCCCTGAATTTAATGGCTAAAACTACTTTATGACTGACTGCCACAGACTCTTATTTTTTCCTGCCTCCTGCTTTTTCATTCTTTAACATAATTTTGAGCATCTCTTACGTTCCTGGCCCTTTGGTAGGTGATGGAGAAACTACCCCTCCCCTGACGGTATGCCACAGATAAGGATACATGTCCTGAGTGCTGTCATAGAGATGAGTTATGGCAGGAACCCTAATCTGGTTTCGAGAAGATTGGAGAGACTTCCTTGAGGAAGTGACATCTAAACTGAGGCCTCAGGATAAGTAAAGAGTATGCCAAACAAAAAAGGGAAAGGATAGGAGGAGTGAAGTAGTGTTTCAGAAAGATGGAAAGGGGTTTGAATGATGCCTATTATGTAAGTGACAAGTCTGGAGAGGCAAGCTTAGGGCCAGATCTTAAAGGCCTTGTGTTAAGTCAGATCCTAAAAATTGCTGTGGAGCTGTTGAACTGTTTTAAAAAGGAGAATGACATTTAAAAATTGCACAATTAGAATTGTGTCATTCTTAAGATCACTCTGGCTGAAAGCAGAGTAGGAAAATGGAGGAAAGAAAAGACAGGAAGAAAGACCCTCAAGTCATCTCAAAATTCTTTTAGGTTACTCTCCCTATTTTCTTTTAGATTAATTTCCTATTTTAACTAGTAAATCCTATCACCTATGAGAAAATCCAGGTTGACCATCAAGGCTTTCTACACCTGCCTTTTTGTCTCGCTTTTTACCTCTGTCTTGTATCCCTCAATTTGGTCTCCTCTAGACAAACTGATCTACTCACTATGCCTCCAGACATTCCAGATTTACCCTCCATGTAACTATTCATGCTACTTTCTATTTTTGGAATAATGCTTGGAATAATGCTTTTGCTGCTTTCAACTTTCAAATCCTTCCTATCTCAGAACCCAATTCAAATTTCATCTTACATCAACTGAAAATGAAGATTTCCATTTTTTCCCTTAATGCCTATAGGGCTATTTTATACTTTCAATGTTTAATTATACACTACCTTTTATTGTTTATCTAGCATGATTGCAGGTGCAAGAGGGCAGTTCTGAGTTTTATGTTTACCTGAATTTTTAAAAGCTTCAAGCGGTTCTTAATATAGTCAATAAACACTTAATGAATAAGTGAAAAACTGCTCTTTAAAATGGGTGAGACAGCATCTTTTAAAATTATACACATCCTTTAATAACTTATGAGCACCAGAATACCTAACCAATTCTATCTAGCTGAGTGGACATTTTCTTTATAATTTTCATTTTACAAAAATAAGTGAAAGGCCAAGGCTATGGTAATGAAACAAGCTCTTCCTGTACTAATTCTATTCAAAATGTTCTCAGTTAAAAGATCTGGTATCTTTGGACTTTCTGTAGAAGTTTCTAAAGAAGCCAGTTGCTATGGGGATTAAGAAGAGAAAAAAAATTTTTAAATGACCAATTTATGCAAATGAAGCCACCATGTCTAAACCTGGAAGACATTTGTGAGGGATGGATGAGGGTCTCAGAAAGAAAAAGAATGTGGAAATGAGTTTTAGGAAAATATGTGATTGTGGAAGTCAAGCCACAGCTAAAGTGGGTGTTTATTTTCCCCCAGGGGAAATTGTGTTTACTAATAATAGCAAAAGAAAGGTCTTAAATCAGAGGGCTGGAGAGACAAGAAAATTTTCTCTTTTATGTATGACAAGTTCTTAGTCATAAAAAAGGAGAGGTAAGTTATAGAAATCAAAGCCAGTAGTTAAAAAGGAGGCTGCTGGAACTTTGAACTAAGCCAAACTAGTGGCTCTCGCTGTTGTGTATCCTTTTACCTAAGAATATGAGTCCCACCATTACAAAAATAAAAAGCCCGTTATTTTTATTATAAGGACAGTTATGTGATTGTAGCTATTGTTATTATTTGTAGTAAGTTTTGCAGACATCAAAATGTATTTGACTTTTGGAGAAAAATTTCCTGTTACAGCTTTAAAATAGAAACAAAAACCTGCTCTTCTAGATTATTACTTGTTTGCTGTGTGCCTGAAAAACCAACGGCAGGTAGATTCAGCCGTTGCCAGGTGGTGTAGGTTGATGGAGAGCGGATTCTTAATTTTGATGCTGGTTCTGAGTCCTTGTCCGGCATTCTTGCCACAGTTGAAAATTCCTGGCCCAGAGGGCATGGAAAAGCCTGGGCAGAGATTTTTGTGACAAAATGAACAATTAAATGAAGGTTCTCTTTTTGAATCCCTGTAAGGTGTAAAAGGGGAAGAGAACTAGTAACAATATTTTGTGATAAAGAAGAAAAGAATATAATTAGATATTAGATTCCTTTGATTAAAAAACTATTTTTCAAATTATAATGTATTACAAAAGTAATATATTTCATTGTAACAATACAAAAATATAGAAATGTACAAAGTAGAAAATGAATGTCTCACCTACTTTAATTCCCCAACTTCCATTCCTCAGAGGCAACCTCTGCTAAATCATTTGGTTTTAGAAATTAGCACTAAAAGAACACACTTTAAATAAACTTTATACCTGTTGAGTTGTTTTAAGAAAGATAATTGTTATTAATAGTAAAAAGGCGTTGCAAAGTGTTAAAATCTTTTCTTTCTCAAATATGCCTCAGGTGTTTTGTTTTTCCATAAGAAAGTTTGTGCATGACTTACTACCACCATTGGGTGGCAGTCTAAATTGTAACACCTTTAGTGAATTCATCCTTGGCATTGAGTTCTGTGAAATTTATCTTACAAATGACAACTTTGCATAGATGTTTTTAAATGATGTGTTGAATAATTTTTTCCTCTTTTTTGTAACAAGGAGAGAGAGAAGAGAGGAGAGGAGGAAAGAGGAGAGGGTGAGAGAGGAGAGGAGAGAAGAGGAGAGACCACTGTGCTCTCTTAACTCTGAAGATCAAATGAGCTAGTAATGCATTTGAAAACACCTTACCAAATGTACAAAGCTGTGCAGATATGAAGGATGGTAATTATATTACAGCATGGATACAGGTTGCTTGTATAGCCACTTTTATTGATATGGTTGCTTTTTAAATGGAGTAGTCTGTGTGTCATTTAACAAACAAAAACCCGGATCTGTAAAAACTATTGCACATCTTTACTTTCTTTAAATCCACTTAAACTGAAGTCTAAGATCTCATCATGCTTCTGGGCTGGCAGAAAATAAATATTTATCAGTGCTCTCCTGTCTCAAACATTGCACAAAGGTTTAGGACCTTAAATGGTGCAAAGCGTAGGTGAAGATCCTTCTGGTCATTAATTACTGGATCTCACTGGATGAGGTGGAGATGGCCATTGTCCAGCCAGCCTGATCCTTTTCGATTCTGTTCCTCCATTGCTTCTAGTCCAGAGTTGGTGTTCAAGAATCTTTGAAAGGACTGGGGACCAAGTGTCCAGACTCTTTGGGTGCATCACACAGACCCTTATCTTGCCAGATTCTGTGTCTCATTAGATCTTCTGAATCCTGATTTCTTTCCAATATTGAGAAAATGTTTCCTTTTTTTTTTTTTTTTGCTGCCCTAGAAGGTACTCCAGCTCTCCCATTTACCTCTAAGTCATATAGACATACCTCCGCAGTGAGTGTAGACTTTAACAAGAGTCTAGAAGAGCTGTAGAATGCAAGCAGCTTCCACTCTGTGCCCTATAAGATATTAAGGTCTTGGCTGCCTTCTTGGAACTATTGAGGTGTGTGTAGAGCAAAACACAAATTAAAGACTCAAAAATTATTCTGCTCCAATGGCATAACAAAGGCCTTCTCTTGGCTTTAGCAGGGCAGAGTTTTGAAGAGTGTACTCCAGATTATGTATATCCTTCTGTCTGGGTGGACAGAGCATACAACATTATCTTGATTTCTTGACTGTACATAGACTAAATAACTTTTCCTGTTTTTCGTTAAGTTGCAATAATTCCAATATAAGAGAAGGAAAACATTTCTTTATTAACTCTAAAAAGCAATAATTATAATAGTTTATAATTTATACTTGTTGATAAATGCCTCCCATAACATTAGTGAACATTATTTCTCTGGACTGGTTATTTTATTTGGATTTTTCTAACATTCGAAGTTTAGGGAAGCTAAGTTGTTTTGTGTTTGTGCTGCTTAGGGGATGGGTATTAGGAATGATTTGTTTTGTTGATTAAATTACCTAATCAGAAATTAATTGCTGTAATTTAAATGAATAGCTGTTTGACATTTAGTAGATAAAATTTAAGGATAGGAAATGTTTTACAATTTTTATTATGGAAAATATTAAAAATATTCGAAAGTACAGAGAAGAGAATAGTTTAAGTATCACCTGTATATTTAACAACAAGCTTAATTATCAATTCATGGCCAATCTTGTTTTATTTATGTCCCCTCAATTTTCTCCTCTCCATTCCTCTTGCAATTATTTTGAAGCCAATCCAAGGCATCATGTAATTTATCTATAAATATTCCAGTAGATATCTCTAAATGGTAAGGAGTTTAAAAAAAAAAAACATAATCACAAGGCCTTTATCACACTTAAAAGTTAAACAATGATGAAAGAATACTTTATGTTCTAATTTCTTATCATTTATCTTATTTGTCTCTTTATTTAAAATTTAATATCAATAGCGTAAATCTACACAAACTAACATAACCTGAAAGATATCCGTGATATGTCGTTAAGTGAAAGAGCAAGTAATAGAATACTTTTTATAATATGGTTCAGTTGTTATTTTAAAAATTACAAATAACTACATCTAATTTTTATTTAAACATGATAAAGGATTAGAAACATATATCCCCCCAGAAGGAAAGTACCTCAACATAGCAAAGGCCATATATGACAAACCCTCAGCTAATATCATACTTAATGGTGAAAAACTAAAAGCCTTCCCTCTAAGATCAGGAACAAGACAGGATGGTTCACTATCACTACTTATTCAAAATAGTGTTAGAAATCCTAGCTAAAGCAATCAGGCAAGAGAAAGAAATAAAAGGCATCCAAATTGGGAATGAATAAGTCAAATTGTCACTTTTTGCAGATGACATGATTCTCTATGTAGAAAACCCAAAAGAATTTGCTAAAAACCTATTAGAAACAATAAACAAATACAGTAAACTTTCAGGATACAAAATCAGTGTATAAAAATCCATACTGTTCCTTTATACAAACAGTGAATTTTCAGAAAAGAAGTGAAAAAAACAATTCCTTTTGCAATTGCAACAAAAAGAATAAAGTACATAGGGATAAACTTAATGAAGCACATGAAGGACCTATACACAGAAAACTATAAGCCATTATTAAAAGAAATTGAAGACACAAAGAAATGGAAAGATATTCCATGTTCTTGGATTGGAAAAATCAACATAGTTAAAATGGCCTTATGACCCAAAGCAATATCAGATTTAATGAAATCCCCATCAAAATCTCAAAAGCATATTTTAAAGAAATAGAAGAAAAAAATATAGATTTGTATCGAATCACAAAAGACCTCAAATAACCAAAGCAATCCTGAGAAAACAAGGCCAGAGGTATCACTACTTTACTTAAAATTATACTACAGGAGGTATCACTACCTGACTTTATATTATACTACAAAGTGACAATAATTAAAACAGCATGGTACTGGCAGAAAACCAGACTCCACAGACCAATGGAATAGAATTGAGAGACCAGAAATAAACTCCCATATATATATATAATTTTTGACAAAGGAGCCAAAACACACAATGGAGAAAAGTAAGCCACTTTAATAAATGATGCTGGAGAAACTGGAAAGCTACATGCAAAAGAAAGAAATTAGACTGCTATCTGTCACCTTACACCAAAATTAACACAAAATGGATCAATTTATTGTATAAATTGCATAGAAGAAAACATTGGTGCCTAACTCATGGACCTTGGATTTAGAGAGGATTTTATGAATATGACCTCAAAGTCAAGGGAAGTAAAAGCAAAAATATATAAATGAATGGGACTATATCAAATTAAAAAGCTTCTGCACAGCAAAAGAAACCATCAATAAGACAAAGAGGCAACCAACTGAATGGGAGAAGATATTTACAAACAATGCCTCTGATAAGGGGTTAATATCCATAATATACAAAGAACCCATACAACTCAACAATAAAAAAAAAATAAACCAACCATACAATAGAAAATGGGCAGAAGACCTGAACAGACACTTCTCTCAAGAAGATATATGAATGGCCAACAGACATATGAATAGATGCTCAACTTCACTAGCTATTTGGGAAATACAAATCAAAACTGCAATGAGATACCACCTCACACCTCTTAGAATGGCTATCAACAACAGACAAGTAATATCAAGTGTTGGAGAGGTTGTAGGGAAAAAGGAACCCTCACCCACTGCTGGTGGGAATGTCAATTAGTACAGCTGCTATGGAAAACAGTATGGGTTCCTCAAAAAACTAAGAATGGAATTACCATATGACCTAGTAATCCCTCTTTTGGGAATTTACCTAAAAAACTTGAAAATGTTTATCCGCAAAGATATATGCACCCTGATATTCATTGCAGCATTATTCACAGTGGCTAAGACATGGAAACAACTGAAATGTCCTTTGATAGATGATTGGATAAAGAAGCTGTGGTACATATATACAATGGAATATTACTCAGCCTTAAGAGAAGATGAAATACTGTCATTTCACTTACAGATTATCATACTAAGTGAAATAAGTCAGATAGAAAAAGTTGGGAACGATATGATTTCACTCATGTAGGATACAAAATGGAAAGTAACAAATGAACAAAACAAACAAACAGACTCATGGACACGAACAACAGTTTGGTGGTTACGAGAGGGAAGGGAAGAGACAGGGAGGTAGATAAGGGTAAAGGTGACAAATATATGGTGACGGAATGAAATTTTAACTTTGGGTAGTGAACACACAATGCAATATACATATGATATATTATTGAAGCGTACACTTAAAAATCTATTTAATTTTATTAACCAATGTCACCCCAATAAATTTAATAAACTTAAAGAAACATATACCCCAAACTGAGAATAGTTGTTACTTTTAAAGTAAGAATAATTATAGTTGGTATTAGAGATGGGGAAAGGATTCTTACTTTTGACCTATAACTCAATATTTTTGATTTTATATATATATATATATATATATTACCTTTGGAATTAAATTTTCTAAAAAGAGTTCATAAAAGAACTTAAATAAAATGTCAGTGTGTGAAAAGAGAGACATTCTCATGTTGGGATGTCCTGTGTAAATATTGTTCCTCAATTGGATAATATTATTCCTGTGTTAATAAAAGTAGTAGCTAGTATAGAGTACTATGTGCCAGGCATTTTGACAAGTGCCCTCAGTCTGATTATTTATTCCTTACTGTAACCCTTTGAATTGGGTATTCCTATTTTACAGATGAAGAAACATGATCTAATGCGGTTGAATAATTTGCCAGAGGTTTGGAAGAGGCTTGAGGTGCCAGGGCTCCCCTGCCCAGAATTTAATCACTTCATGGATGATTTCGCTTTCTTAGTTCTGAAGGTCTCCTTGTTAAGAATGCATTTTGTTATTTCAGTTCATATTTGTTTGACTCTGCTGTTGCTTAATTTCCATATTAGCTTTAACTACTTTATTTTACTATGAACTCAATGGTTCAGGCAAGACAGAGTAATAATTTCTCTCATTTCTCCCCAGTGTGTAGATTCTGACTGGTCATAAGAACTAAAGAGAGAAACAATTCTCAAAGAACTTCATGATTTTCTGATTTGTGAAACATTTAAATATAGGCAGATGGTTCTTGTCATTAGTGGCTTTCTGTGCAGTTCTCCAGCTGTCTAACCTTTCTTTCTTGGTGCAAAATGTCATAAAGCTCTTCTTAATTTATCTATTCCATAAAGAGATAACAAGTGTATGGGAATAGAAGTGCTCAGCACTTTTATTTAGAATGCATTCCAAATCATAGATGTAAACAAGCTGTAACTAACTTTAAAAAAAGTTATTATAGGTTAGTCCTTGCATGCTGTAAAAAAAAATATATTTTTTTTACAACTTTAGCATCTACAATGCTTTGAACTTTTTTTTTTTGGTCATTATTTATTCAGGAATAAAAAATTAAATTTATTATTTAACATAAGAATGCAATAGGAAAGCAAATTAGTCTATAAAACATCATACACAAACACATAACTATAATATGATACATAAATTATTTTTCACTCAAAATATTATTATTTCCCTTACCTATTGGAGATAATTGAGATATTACTGTGCACCCAAAAGAGAACTGTCTCTAACCCAAAGAAAATTGATGCTTACAAAAATTTGCTGAAATTATGCAAGTGATTATTTAAGAAGACAAGTAGTGAGAAGGTTTCTATCCTTTGTACTACTTTGCTCTAGCTTTCTCATCAGGGGTCCTAGGAGCTCCACAGATTGGGCTGAGAAAATACCCCCGATGAGACAGAGTCTTCCGGAACCTGGACCACTTGATGTCCCTCTCCACACACAGTGAAAAATTATAGCAAGTACAAACTACTTCACAGACCCCAGGAAGATATTGTCTAATCATCCCTGTATTATTAAAATAAGATTTGAAACTTTAATCATTTAGATATAAATTTTTACCCTTCAGACAAGCTGAATGATAGGTCACTCTTATGAGTATGAGTAGTTCATAGTGTTTAGAGAAATAAATTTAGTATTAATTCTTCTGCAGATATATGTCTACTCTATGTCTCTGTGTCTGGATACCTCGAAGAGGATATTTGGAAGAATTTTATAAATACTCATAGTTATGTTTGATGGGATGTTTAAAATAATTCAATTCTAACTCCTTCAGGAGGCCCAGACAAAGGAGAGACTTTACTCTGAAGGGGTAAGAATTTTCGACTGCCTTTTGTCAGGAAATGTAGCATTCTTTGGAAAATCTTTTGTCAATTCAGAAGCCATATTATAGGAAACCCAGTTCTGTAGCCTGTCCTCTAGGTAGGCCTTACAGCAGGGTCTAGGGCAATTTCATGAATTCAGGTTTGATAAACTGCAACTTATTCCTCCAAGGAAATGTGTTTTTCCTGTGTCTTGTTTATACTATGGTTGGCTTTTTAGTTATTTCTTCTTCTGGATCATCTTGTAATTGTTATTATCAGAAAGTAGGCATCCAGACACAGATGTTTCTTTGTGTGATAAATGTAACCTTAATATAAAGCATTTGGCAGAGAAGGATGTCTGTATGGTCAATTTAAATATTAGGACTGGAAATTTCATTAAAGATCTCTATATTCAACTCTTTGTTCAACTCGTTAGGAAACTGTGGCTCCAACAAGATTAACCAAGTAGTGGCAATGCCAGGACTAGAGAGGTCTTCTTGTACCATGGTTAAGTGCTTTGGCTTTGAAGTACCACTATGGTCTGGGTTTGAATCCTGCCCCTTCTACTTATCAACTGTGTGACTTGTACAAGTTACATCACCTCTCTGTTTCAGTTGCCACATCTGAAAATGTGATAATCATAATACATGGTTTACAGGGATACTATAAGGATTAATTATATAGATGAATATGAGTTAAACACTTAACACAGTGCCTGGTACATAGTGCTGAATAAGTGCTATTAGAATTAGAATGCATGTCTCCTACTTCTGAGTTGATTGCTTTATAGTTATATCACAGTCTCTCCTGATATCCCTTAAATATAGTAAAATTTTTCAATAGTGTTATTTCTCATTAGGGTTGATTAAATATTTTAGAAAAGAACACATATTTAACAAGTATTATCTTAATAATTTTTCCATGTGAGAGATAGCCTATAATAAATGCAGAACTTGGAATGAAATGAAAGATTAAATGATGTATGTCTGAATATATTCAGGTAGTACATTATATAATAAATTACTTTTTAATACAGCCACTATTCCCAATTTGCATAAACAATTGATCACTTTAGTGGCTAATTAAATAAATTAAGCCCAACTAACCAATATAAACTCATTACATATGCACATCTGGAATGTGAAACGGTTACTGGAACTCTTTGGAACTGAAATTTCCAGTAAAGGTAACCCTTGATTTTTCAATAAAAGAGGAAATATCGATTATGGGTCCATGTAGATGCTATGGATTTAGCAATGATTTGTTCTTCAATTATAATCACTTGCTGCCTTTTAAAGAGAGATTTATGCCTTTGCAGTTCTCTATGAAGACATATTGCTATAGCAACAATGGCTAATCTTAGATATATGATACCATTCACCAGTTAAACTGTTAGTGTCAGCTCTATATATTGAGCCATGTGTAGTGAGTTAACCTCTACGTCTATTCTTATTAGTTATATGTAGCAGACATGTTAGGCTTCCTACTCTACTTTCATTCTTACTAGCCTTTTTTTCTTGCTAGTAGGATCCTAATTTTCCCTCAAATATTGGGTAGCCATGAGCTTTAGGAGAAGTTGACAGTCTTGAGTGGGACAAATCTCGAATAGTCTAAACCAGACATTCTAATTATTACCCTTCCAGTGATTGATTTAGAGATGGGCATGTGACACAATTTTGGCCAGTGAGAACTGAGGGATAGTCTTTGGGACAGTGGGTGCTTTTGAGTAAAATTTACATGTAGAAAGAAACACTTCTGTCTTGATTGCTTTATTTAGTACCTGGAATTTGCAGAAGGCATCTTAGGGCTTTGAGGAGGACCTCAGGGAAGGGGCCAACATGTTTATGTTGGTAGACAGATAAAAGGACCTGAGTCCTTCTTGATGTTAGTGAATTACCAAGTAAACACACTCTGGAACTACTCTGCCTCTGGACTTCTTGTTTTGTGATATAATAAAAGTCATTATCTAAGCCAATTTTACCTGATCTTTTCCTATTTTCAACAGAACCATGCTAACCAATACAATGTAAAATCATGTAATTAGAATTCTGTTTTCTTTGTATTCTTTAATTGTAGTTGCCAGAATGAGCTGAAGTCTGAGAATTGCTCAGTAGGACCAGGCGTAGCATGGGCCTCTTCTCTCGTGGTTTCACTTGCCAATGACCACTATCTTGATAACTGTAAGTATTTAAACTTATATTAACCAGTGACATTTCTTTAAACCTTGAGTTAGTATTTTAGGTAAAATCATGTAAATATCAAATTATAAAATGATTAATCTCATAGGATCCCATTTTTGTTGTGGTTCCTTTTTCCTCTTGTGAGCTCTCTGGGGCACAGTGCACTTAAGGAGACCAACCTGAATGGAGAATTACCTCAGTCAGTGCAAAAAATGCTGTAGACCATTACCACAACCATTGCCTTTGAGCTGACATACTGTTTTCTTAACAAAAATTCTAAATTTAGATATCTTAAAATTACTTTCCTCTTTTTTTTTTTTTTAAGCCATGAGCACAGAATCATGCAATAGCAGCTGTAGATTAAGAAGACTGAACATGTAATTGGGATTATTGTTGTAATAAGTGAAACAAAAAATTAATTTGACATATTTCAGATATATATAATTTTTGTGCTGGATGATTACTAGATATACTAATTGAGTTAATTGAGTCATATAAATCACCAGGGTTACAGTTTATAGGAGGCTTATAAAGCAAATACAATTGGATAATGATCAAGTCTGTAGGGATATCTATGACCTTTAGAAAATCTTCCTCAATTAATTTTACTCCTGAATAAGTTGCTTCATTTTGGCTACCATCCCTTTACACACCCTTACTGTGTATAGTTACTGACAGAATAGTATCCCCTTTTGCTATGTGAGTAATTCTTCTTTGAATGTTGAGGTTTCATCAAAAAATGTCATTGGACCCATTAGGGACCAAACAATGAATGTAGAGAATGGGGGTCTCAATTAATGATCACACTGTGGAGTCAGGTATTTCTATTAGTCATCTAGTCAAAGTGAACTGTGAGTGATCTGAACAGGGGCTGTTCACAGAGAACCTTAGAAAAGTCTCCATTGTGAGGCCTGAGCCCTTGTTCATTGCTGTGTAGTGATTTCCTTTTGTCTTGGTAATAAACTGTGATCATTGTATCAAAGAACAAAACCTCTATTCTCTTTTCTAGTAGTAGACAATCTACTGTATATCTACATTGGGGAGGAAAATAAGTAATATCTGTATAAAACTTAAGAAATATTCATTTAAAGCCTGTTAATTTAGAACACCTGCCTGCCAACATTTTCAATAGGTGTGTCTGTAGAGAGAGATTGGGAAGAAACTTGTTCTTTAATGTTCCATATAAGGCAAAACATAGGTGGGACTGAATGTTACTATGAGTTTTCGATTTCTGCCCATAGACAAGTAATACCTTTTACAGGACTCTGTCTACTTCGTGGGAAACCTTCCTCCAACTCAGAAGGTCACCTGTAGGGGTGAAACTCTTTTCCACTCTCTGCTTTACTTCCTAACTGAGCAATACCAGCTTTGGGTGATAAAAAATTCTTAACTTTAGGCATAATGCTGGAAGCAATGTGAATAATATTGAGATATTGTTTGACATTGCATTTGATAGAAAATAAAAAGCGTATGAGGTCCTTTTATGAGTCTTTATCTTCTGGTATCCTGAGGTTTCCTCCCCAACATGTATAAAGAATTAAAGTATAGGTTATGCTAGAAAGGCATTTCTAATCTTTGAGAATCCTATGACAGGCCCTAAAAATGGCATCCCTGAGGCCCATGGCCTTCAATTAGTGTTAGATCACTAGCTCCTTTGGGGAATAAGGATATGAATATTTGTGGATGCCAAGAGGTTTATATAGCCACAGCAGGAAGGCTGGACTCTATAAGCTTGACTGCTTTTATGCATTTACACAAAGTGAAATAATAAAGTTTTTAAAAGTTTTAGTGTGTCTTGTGTATTAAGGAGTGCCAAAAAAATCGTGGCGTGTATGTGTGTATGTGTATGTGTATGTGTATGTGTATGTGTATGTGTATGTGTATGTGTATGTGAAAGATCCAGGACAGAGCTCTCTGGTCACTTGCTCAGCCCCTCTATTTTCCAGAAGAAACTCCTTCAAGTGCTGAAAGCTTTCAAGTCCTGTATTTCATTTTAATAAGGGACATGGAATTCCAATGTAGTGACACATCCAGTCCCATCTAATTATATAATAGAACACATTCATTTTCACATTTCAGAGTATCCTTAAATGTTTAGCAAGTATTTTTGTCCAGTTTCTACCACATATTGTAAGCCCTTTGCATGAACAGATCTGTATTCTTTTATATTGCACATGGCACACACTGCAAACTACAGGGATTCAGCAAATCCTGATAACTTGCCAGTTTTAACTAGTAGATAAGATAGTTCTTTAAAAGTTACAAAAAACTTTAGCAGCTAATAGCAGGAGCAGTCTTGTGCTCTTTTCTTAAGGAATGCATCTAGGGAAGGATTGTAAACATTTCAGTTGACTTTGTAACATTCTTATGATTTCCACCTCTTAAAGTAACAGACATAATTTAAGCACTTTAGCTACTATCATCATCTAATTTATTAAGCATATAATTGTTTAGTATACATTTTTAAAAATACATCATGTCGGCCATATTTTACTTCCTGTTTTGTTTTTCAGCACTTTTCATTGTTAGTTCAAAGGCCAGTTTTCCTGCCCTATCAAGTTAGATGTAAAGTACAGGAGGGAGGCTGGGTTTTTGGAGTGTGAAGACTTCTTTTTCACCTTGGCTCCTTTTATCCTTTTTTTGACATCTAGCTCTAGATTATACACCTGACTTACAATTACCATTTAATGGCAACCATGAGGTCCACAGTCTCAGACATAATGCAGGGACCCAAGGCTGCAGCTGAAGGAAAAAACAAACAAAACAAAATAGATTTGCCTTGGTTAATTAAGATCGCAGATGAAAATACCATTTTTTCCTTCTGTGGACATGCTGGGATTTTAGAACTGATGCTATTAATCAATCTATCCTAAAACAGAAATAGTTGCAAATATGTAATATAGAGTATCAGTGGAATAGAAAATAAACCTTTAACTAAGTCTGATTTTTTTTGAAGTTGGAAAATGTTGCTGGCCTGTTTTTGATGTAATTGAAAATGTTTAGAAGTTTCCTGAAGAGTTGATTAATATATCAAAATCAAAAAAGGCAATTTGAGTCTAATTTTGTTTGTTTACTATGTAATACAGGATTCTTGGCTTAGAAATTCTGCCATGCAGGGTAAAAAATGACTGTCAGTGTGAAACAAAGTAGTCTATTGAAAAGAACATTGTGTCTAATAGGGAACAGCTGACACCAGCCCAATGAATGATATCTGGAATTATAATATCTTAATCAGTCTGATCGTTTCCTATAGGCAAAGGAGAGAGTCCAATTTTGGCCACGGGTGATGGCAGGAGTCTTTTGACCCACCCACCTCTTGGTGCAAGAACCCCAAGGTGGGGACTTGGTGGGGGAAGCATTCTGGTCCAGGCTAGAAGAACCAGGATAGCTTGGGACCTTGATAAGTTGCATAGACTGGAGCATCCCCACAAGGGTAGAAGTGATATCATGAGAGAAAGTTTGGCATAGCTCCTGTAGGAGGGCCTGGAATTTCACTGTACTCCAAGAAGCTTTTCTAAGGTCTTCTTGATTTTATAAATTCAAATGAATTGAAGTATTTATATTTTGGTACTCAGATTTTGGAGGAAGAGACCACAGTTCAAGAAAACTTGCTGTGCTAGAAAAAAATGAGTAAAATTTAACCAAGATTTTTGCCTGTTTATTGAAAACACATGATTATTCAAAGAGAAAAATGTCTGCCCTAGAGTGATTTTACATCTTCCTCTTTCTAGGAAAGTCCTAATTTTAAATATTTTCCCCATTATTTCAGTCATTGACATCTCTTCAGAAACACAATATTTTGGTGGTTAATAGCACTCTATCTACTAGACTGTCTTTCAAACAGTCTTATAAGACCACAGTTCTTGGTTTAGCATTCAGAAAATAAGTTCACTGTGTGTAGAAGGAAGTTGGACTGAAAAACAACAACAAAAAATCAACCTAATTTTCCACACCTTTAGGTGGATACTAAAGTGTCTGTGCCAGATTCTCATGCAATCTCTGATTGAATATCTCCCCTGATAGCTCAGAAGCCATCTAATCATTATTAAACTTCCTGTAGCCTCACTTATCAGGAGCAACAGAGAATGTCCTCTTGTTTTGTTGTGATGGTCCTTCAGATATGCAGATAGTTATTTTACGTCCCCTGAGTCTCTTCTTTCCCAGGCCAACCTTCACCAAGCCCTTTAATCATTTTATTCATAACAAGATTTTCACCATTCTGGGGCTTTAACACTCTACTTTGGCTGTGGTTTTCCTGGTCTAGCTTCTACAGAATAGAACTGGATCTCCACTCTTTTTATAAGTGTCTCATAGTGCAGTTTAACATTGTTTTAGTTCATTCAACAGCCATGTCTTAATGATGGTTCCTACTGAGCTTGTGGTCAATTGATGTGTCTTGGTCTATTTAAATAAAAGACTGTTTTCCTCTTCCTTTTACCCTGCATGTACCTGTGCATTCAAGTCTTACAATTTGCATATAGTGCTTTACTTTTATACCTAATATATGTTTTTTGAATTTTGACCTGCCATTCAAATTGGTCAAACTTTTGTAAAATCTTGATTTTTCATCTAATGTAATTCCAGCTTCGTGCACCCACTCTCTGATGTTGGTATGTTATTCAAACTTCCCAAGTCCTGTTTGCTCATAATGAAAATGAAGATGATAAATATTCTACCTTTTAGGTTTGCTGTGAGCATTTATAATAATATAAGTGCCTATTGAATAGTAGAGGATGGTGATGCTAATTATTATTATTATTATTATTATTATTATTAATAAATGTTTTATTGACATGGACTCAGAATAAATTTCTTACTTTTTTCTCCTTTTCTGGGTCAGAGTTAATAATAGGGACAAGGATAGCCATGTAGCTTCTAGAGACCATTGTTGAAGTTGATATACATTAATTAGATAAATATTATTGACCAATAAATATTTATTGAGCAAAACTATGTTTCAGTACTATTCTAGTGATTAGGGTCACAATGGTAAAAGAGACAGCAAAGTCTCTGCCCTTATGCAACTGACATTCAAAAGTGCAGGGCTACTGCATAATGTAGGGACATCATTCACATAGAATTTGTTGGCTCTGCAAGAAGAAGAGACAGACAGGCAGATGGACAGACAGAAAGACAGAGATAGATACATGTATGTCTCATAGTATATACAATGCAATATCAGGTAGTGATTAGAGCTAGAATATATAATATAGATATTTTATGATATTAGATAATGGTAAGAATTATGTGGAAAAATAAAACAGTACTCAAATTATGATGGGAGCAAATGCTATCTTATATCAGATGGCTACAGAAGATCTCTCTGAGGAGGCGACATTGGGGACGGTCCTGGTGACATGCAACTCTCTGAAGAGAAAAGTTGTAGTCAGAAGGATATTGATTAATAAATTCAAGCATTTTTGGTTTAAATTGTCAACCAGGCATTTATTCCCTTAAATACACTGTCCTACTTATCCATCAGGTCCCAAGAATACTAAGAGGCTTTGTAAATATACTTACCCTAATTAATACAAGCCACAAATGAATCTGAGTTTGTTTGGATTTATATTCCTCTTGTCCATATGAAGGTTTTCCTCTATCTGTTGTTTCCCTTGAGCAAATGTGCAACTTCATGGAATGGAAAGCAAAGGGGATCCCACAAGTCAGCCATATTATCTGAATCAACCCTGGTGTCCTATGGGGTGATAGGAGCCTCAGCCAGGTTGCCCTCATATCCCTCACTGTGTGCATGATGTCCCCACTTTCACCTGTCCTCAAACCTACAAAAAAGAGGCATGTGGGATCTTTATTACTTTTCCCCCAGTGAATCTGTCCTGGACTAGGGATCACTACTTTCTTTTCTAAGGGCAAACAAATCATCTATTCATTTTAGAGTATTACTATGTTTCAAAATTAAGCTTGTTGATCTGTAGATTATGAAATACACTTTGCTCTCTATTTAAAAAAAATAGAATACTATTTTTCTAGCTCCATTGCCCCAGTGCTTTTTCTGTTCTCTATGATCCCTTAAAGATTACTGACAGTAACTCTTAGATTATATCTGCAAAGTCTATCCATACTCTGGGATGTAATTTGTTTAGGCCTGGAGACTTGAACTCATTTAAAACATTGAGATGGTCTCCTGCTATCACCTTACTTATCTCATACTTCAGTTCCTTCCAAACTACATTTATTCAACTCTTCTGAGTTTAAAGATCATTTTCCTTGATAAAGAAGATAGAAATACAACAGAAGTCAAGATATATGACTTTTTTTGTTGTTGTTGTTATTTGTTAATGTTATATCATCTGCCCCAAGAAGTGAGCGTGCTTTTTATGTTCATCTTTTTTACTTTGATTGTAGCTGATAAGGAGTGTGTGTGTGTGTGTGTGTGTGTGTGTGTGTGTGTGTGTGTGTGTGTGTTTCTGAGAATTGATATAAATAATAATGACATGAAGCTGTCAAAGATCATGAGTCATCAAAGAAAGATTAGATTATATTTAGTGTGCTCATGGCTACAGCCAAGTAAATGGATGCATTTTAATAAAGACCTTCATTTGGATCTGGTTTGAAAAGAAAAAGGAAGAATTTCTTCTTAATTAGAGAATCCAGGTAACTGGTAAACCCCTTTCCAAGCCTCCTGGCTTCGTTTGAATGCTAGAGGAACTTATCTTGGTCCCAGATGAGGCCAAACCAATCCATAACACCTCATGGGAACCCTAAAATATTGTTTCACAACAGTAAGAAAAGGTAATCTTATAATCACCAAGGGAAGCCTGAGCCTATCATATTTTTGGACTATATTAGGGCCTTTTGTGGAAGCTTTGACAGAATTTGATTGGTTGCTGTATGAAAGGATTCTCCATCTCCTTGCCTTTATATTTTCATGATGGATTTCGTTTGGCATAACTATCCTCACATTTCTGGCCGCCTTCTCCCATTGAAGTAAGAACAAAACCTACTTAACTCAGACTTACCATTTTTGGAACTCTTCTTTCTACAGGGTACTGACACTTTGGAACTTTTAGAAGCAGCCACTGCCTGGGTAGGGAAGGTCCTACAGTAGTGTAGAGATGCCTGTGACTGGTGGGTAAATCAGCCTAATTGAGAAGCAGTAATTGCAAGTCCATTTGTGCCCAAGCCTCGAGTCAAATTCTCAAATCAATTATCAGTACTAATAATACATTTGATGTTTTTATCTCTATATTTCTGTCCCTGTGTCTTGTTTCCCAATTGATTCTTAACTTGAGAAGGGTAGAGAGGGATATTGTTTATTGATCTTCTAATTATTCAAATGATGCAAATAATAAGAGTGAGGGTAAACAATATTTATTAGCTTTTTTTCTTTACAAGATAGTCTTTAGGCAACCTGCACAAAAATAACCTGATTGACTTCCTTCTGGGAAAACCTGCCCTTATTTCTACCTTTCATTAGAGTCAAACAACAACAACAAAAAATCTATAAATCTGTGATGAAAAAAGAACTATTGGTATCACCTAGACAGAGGGAAAGCTAGATTGAGCTGATTGGAAAATTACTTTCAGGGCTGGAGTGGGAGGCTATATTTTTCAGAATAGGAGGTAGAGGAATATCACTGTCATGGAGAAAAGGAGATGCTTGAGTAGGACCAAAAGTAGAGGTCATGTAGATGCACAGAAACTAAGATTGGAAATTTTTTAAAATTGTTGTTTTGTACAACATTCCATGCAGTGCCTGGATATATTTTTGGTCCCCCTTAACAAGTGCATAGCAAGCTTAAGCCTTGCCAAGCTAGAGAGAGCTAAAGAGTACACTGGAGGGCAGAAAGAAAGTAAAAGGTGGCCTGGATGTGCAGGATGTGATGGGATATGGAAACAAATAACCCAGAGAGTAGGACCAGGTTTAAAACGGTTATTGAGTGTGATTCAAACAGATTAACTGAAAGAGAAGACCCTGACTGTACTAGGCAAGACCTTCCAGGAGTGGAAGGAAATGAGCAGAGGAGAAGAACTAAGGATAACTCTGGTGAATCAAAAGTTAATGCCAGGAGAGCCTGAAGATATTAAGTGTTCTTTGGGATTTTAATGGGAGATTGACATACCCAGGGGATAGATACCAGAGTTGACTTAAATTCAAAATGAAATATTTATTGATCAATTGTTATATGCCTGTCACTGTGCTGGACATTGGGGAAAGAATGATAAGCCAACATGACCTAACTCTTGTTCTCATGAGGCTTGCAGTCTAGTGGGAGGTAGAGCCAATTAAAAAGAAAAAGTTGCAAATGCTACATGATACAGGATGTCGTGGCAACACAGAAGTGGTATCTGATTCACTACCTGGGAGATAGGTCAGGGAAATTTTTCTGGAGGAAGTTCCATCTAAGCTGAGAACTAAATGACAAGTTGGAGTTAGGCAATCAGGGAAGACCATTCCAGGCAAAGCAGGATGTGGCAAGGCCTGGTGGATGGGCAAGAAAGAGCTTCAGAGTTAGGCATTCAGAAACCTGCAAGTGAATCAACATTGTACTCCAAATGTAGTCACTTTGCCTGAGGTTTAAGTCTGCTGAAAAAATGAAAATGAGCCTTGGCAAGGTCATCAGATGGAGAATGTCCGTTGGTGTCTACTTCTTGGGGTGCAGGGGGTAGAGCAATAAAAAGTGACATTGAGGGGGTCTCCAGGTGAGTGCAATGAGTGTTGGAGATCCTCTGGATGCTGAGACATTGAGCAGAGGGAAAGCATGCTTGCTGCTAAGTCCAGAAAAAAAGAATAATACCAAATAGGAAAGTGAACCTTATCCATAGCCAGGAAAAAAAAAAAGACAATTTAGTTTTATATGTTACATTTTAATAATAGTCATTTGTAACTGCATAATGAAATTTGTGAACAAAAGTTCATTTCCAGAAGAATAATCTCTAACTGATATGCAATGCCTCAGTAGGATTTGGCCAGGTTTTAATTTTAGTTTGAATAAATAATGTAAGATACTAGGCTGGGCAAGATAAAAGGAAATCTCTGTACTTTCATCTCTCCATGATGGAAATAATAACTACTTTACTTCAAAACAAGTTTCCAATTAGTTTCTGTGAAATATTATTATCCCCTTTTCCCAGATACTGTAGCTCATTTTGAAACTTAATTTTGATAATATATAAACATTTCTGAAACTTACTCTACAGTAATGACAGTTATATTTGGAGGGAGGAATGCCGTTGGGCTGTAACTACATTATTTAAGACTTTTTAAAATAATAGTAAAAATAATAAGAGAGAATTAGTTAAAGTGTAATCTCTTTTCATGGCTATTCGTGACCTGGCATAGACTTATCTCTACCCTAGAGTATAGATCAAGGCCACTTCCTCCAAAGTTGTTCAATGGACTTTTCCTTCTTTCCTTCCTCCCTTCCTTCCTCCCTTCCTTCCTTCCTTCCTCCCTCCCTTCCCTCCCTTCCCTCCCTCCCTCCCTCTCTCTCTCTCTCTCTCTCTCTCTCTCTCTCTCTCTCTCTCTCTCTCTTTCTTTCTTTCTTTCTTTCTTTCAGACTAGTTATGCTGCATTTAAGGTTATATATTGTCTTGTACCCATTTAAAGATGTGATATTATTTAAATAATTAATGTACTTGTTCAGTAAACAATGGAGCACCAACTGTGCTCCAGATCCTGGGTCATATGCTGGGACTTATGTGGCGAGTCAGGCAGATGTGACCTTTGCCTCTGAGGCACTTATGGTCTAGGGGCAATTAAGCAATTCTGAGGGTACTTTGTGGGAGAGGTTCCTCCACCCAAGTTTTCCCCTAGATCCTACAGAAATAAACACAACATGTTTTAATTTGTATTTTAAGTCAGAACCTGATTGTTATCTGTGAATCATTCCAGATGAATAAACTGAGGCACAGTTACTCAGGCTCAAACCATTGGTAATAGTGGTGATTTCATCTGAAAGGTTGGTCACCTAATGAGTTTTTCACTACCCAGACTCCATAAGCTTACTTTTCTAAAACTGCAGTACACAGTTTGCTTTATTTTTCTTCCTTCAATACAGAAAGCAGACTAGTGATACCATTTTAAAGATGAAGGAAATAAGGCAGGAGAGTTTATGCAAGGCCACTTATCACTTTTATGGAGGAGCCAGAATCACAACTCCTACCCTTTGAGTTTCCAGGCTGTTGCCTAGCTACCAAACCTCCCGTCTCTTCCACTGCATGGCAGCAGAACAGGCACTTAATAATCGTATTTGAGGCTGCTGGCTAAAAGGGAGAGCTCAGAGTGATTCTGGGAGTTTGTTTTCACATACCAATGAATTTTATTCGTCCTATGGTCAATAACCTGTACCCCTTTGTTTTAGATAGCATCCCTGACTTAGTCCACAATGAAGTTTTCTTATCTATGTTGATGATTTCTCTTTTTTCTCTTTCTCAACTTCTTTAAGGGGATCCAGTTGCTATTTATAGGCATTAAACATTAAAAAAAAAGTCTGTCTTAGAGCTTCTAAGAGAAGAGTTTCACTATGGTATTTTTAGAAATAGAAGGCAATTCAGTGAAAGTTAAATAAATTCCACCAAAAAGTAACATTTCTGCTTCTTAAAGCATTAGCTCCATCAATTAATTGATTAATTATGTTAAGAATATGTGAGTACCTATTTGTCCTAGATACTAGTGGGAATAAAAAGATAAATTTATTTATCTTTTTAGTTATGATTTGTTTGTTTGTTTGTTTGTTTGTTTTTGAGAATTTTTATGACTTTATTTGAGCCAGACTGACCACAATTACTAGGAAACAAAATTTCAAGAGATCGAGAAGTTGCTCTGTTAGTTAAGATTTATTGAGTGCCTGGCACATGCTGAGGCTGGGGATTTTGTAGTTTTCCTTATGTTGCTTATCATCTACGGGGAGTTAGATGATCTGAAATGATCACACACAATTTTACATGTGCCTCAAAGGAGAAGCACAGTGAGCTGCGAGTGCCCATTAGGCTTTGACACAGTCACGGAAGGCTTTCCAGAGAAAGTGTTGCTCAATTCGAGTTCTGATGAATAAATAGAGGAAGCTAGAGTGGAGGGAAGAGCATTCCAGGCATAGGAAACAACATGTTCAGAGGTGCTGTGGTGAATGAGAATATGTGGAGTCCTGGGGCTGTAAGACTGGTATGATTTGAATGAAGTCAGAAGGTGAGAGGAAGTTGGAGAGGAAGTAGAAGAGAAGAGGGCCAAGGCCAGACTATGCATTGTATCAGATACCTGTACAGCACCACCTCATGGTCTCAGTCTGATTCTAGCCAAAGCTATGGTGGATAGTACCATACTAGCTCCCACCGCTTTTTTGTTGACTTCATCCAAAGTGTACCTGGGGCTTCTCTGGCCCTTGCAGGAGAGACTACTGGCAGTCACATGTGAGCAACACAGAAGTGCCAAGAAGTTATCATCCACAGGTCAACTCTCAACCAATGGCAGATGAAAGTTAATGGGTGAATGCTTCTTCCCTTTGTCTCTGGGGGACAATTCTGAAATACATTCCCCACAGTGCCTCAGAAGTTCCCCATGGGATTGATCACAGTTGCTCACAGTGGTGGTCTACTTGCTCATTCATTTCCTCCACTGTTTCACTCACTTTCCCTAATCCATGACTCATGCTCCTGGGGGTCACTTCCCAAAAAAGAAACTATGCACAGGTAAGCTTTTGTGTCTTGCTATTTTGGGGGAAGCCAGGTAGAGGCATCATGTTAAAAAGTTTGGAATTTTGTCTTCATCTTAAAAGCAATGGAAAAGGTTTGTTTTAAACAGGATGGTGAAATCAGCACTGTAGCTCCTCAGAGAGATTATTTTAGCTGCAGTGTGGAGAGCAGATTAGAGGAAGACAAGTGTGGATGATGGTAAAGCAGTTAGTGGACTGCAGTATGCAGTAGTCCAGGCAGACATAGTTGGAATAAAGTGGAAACAATAAAGATGGAGAGAAATACACAACATTTGAGAAATTTAGGGCCTCTAATTGACATGATTAGGTGACAGATTTGATAGAGCAGGTGATGGAGAAAGAGATATTTGAAATGACTCCTAAGTATCTGCCTTTCTTAGCTGGATAGATGATGCCACTGTTCACTTAGTTAGGGGACTCTGGAAGATCAGGTGTAGGGGAAGTAGTATCAGTTAAAGTTGTTTATGATCCAAGTGACAGAAAACCCAAAACAAATTGGCTTAAACAAAAGGAGAATTAGTCGACAAACATAAATTAAAAAAAAAAAAAAAGATAAACTGGCTTCAGACATGAATTAGGGACCAAACAATGTGACAAGGATCAGTCTCTTGGCTCTCATTCTCTTGAGTATCTTTGGCCACTTAGGGAAGCAAGATAACCACATGCTCACACCACCAAGTATAGGAAGAAGGCTTTTTTCCTCTAGTAGCCCTAGCTAAGGCATCGCTGTGGCTCATTTGCTCTGATTGGATTACATATCCACAGCCCAAAGAATATCTTTCCCAGGGGGATGGAATTTGACTTAGCTTAATCACTGCTCAACCTGAGTTCTGGATGAGGCTAGGATCAGCTTCATGGAAACCAGGTTGGCCAAGGGTATGAGAGGTGAAGGCTTTAAAGTAAAACACTGCTGATGTAAGAAGAGGGAAATGGGTGATGGAAGTGTAACCAAAAGTTCTCATTATCAGAGAGAAAGTTCCTGAGTTTTTTAAAATTTATTTTTAAATTAATTAATTAATTAATTAATTTTTGAGTTTCAAGTATACAATACATTGGTTAGACATTTATATAGTTTATAAAACGATCCCCCTAATTGTTCTTTCTCTCCTCTGGTTTTCCACCTAGCCAACACATTAATGCTAACTTTATTCCTTATGCTGTGCTTTTCATTCCTCTGACCATTTATCAACTACTAATTTGTACTGTTCTAACCCTTCACCCCATTCTCCCAGCCCTCCAACCCCATCCCCTCTGTCCATCAACAGATTGTCCTCTATATTTGAGTCAGTTTTTGATTAGTTTGTTCTTTTTGTTCCTTAGATTCCATATATAAGTGAAATCATATGGTATTTATCTTTCTCTGACTTATTTTACTTAGCATAATAACCTCTAGGTCTATCTATGTCATTGCAAATGGTAGGATTTCATTTTTTTTAATGGCTGAGTAATATTCCATTGTATATATGAACCATAACTTCTTTATCCAATCTTCTGTTGATGGGCATTTAGCTTGCTTCCATATCTTGGCTATTTTTCTGCCTTGAATATTGGGGTGCATAGATCTTTACGAAAGGGAACCCTAACAAAACAAAAAGACAGCCAACTAATTGGGAGAAGATATTCACTAATGATACATCTGATAAGAGGTTAATATCCAAAATATATAAAGAATTCATACAACTCAACAACAAATAAACAATCCAATTAAAAAATGGGCAGAAGACCTGAACAGATACTTCTCCTCAATACAGATGGCCAATAGACATATGAAAAGATGCTCAAGGTCAATGAGCTATTACCTCACACCTGTCAGAATGGCTATCATCAATAAATTAAAGAACAACAAGTGTTGGCGAGGAGAAAGGGAACCCTCATCCATTGTTGGTGGGATTGCAAATTGGTACAGCTATTATGGAAAACAGTTGGGAGGTTCCTCAAAAAATTAAAAATGGATATACCTTTTGACCTAGCAATTGCACTTCTGGGTATTTATTCAAAGAAAACCAAAACAGTAATTCATAAAGACCTGAGTTTTGTTTTGAATATGTGTTTGAAGTGCCTTTAGGACATCCAAAATACGATGGGTGCACTGGCTTGATCTCAGAGGAGAGTTCTGGGTGGATACAGATTGGGAGAAATTCGCATAAAGGTAGTCATTGAAACTGAGGGAATAAATATGATCAACTAGGGAGAGGAGTATATATTGAGAAAAGAGTAGGACCAGGGACCAAGTGTTGAGGGAGTCTAGCATAGAATTGGAATTCTTTTAGGTAAGGGAGAATCAACCTGAAAAAAGAAGGAGTAGTTAGAGGGGCAGGAAGAAATCCTAGAGGACTCATTTAATAAACAATAAAATATGACACATGATAGCTGTCTCCTTGGAATTCAAAGTCCAGCAAGCAGATTTGAGTTCAAAACTAATGGTAATGTAGAGAAATTCAGTCCCACAAATTAAGTTTTATATTAGAGGTTTAAACCACTGGCACATCCAGGGGAGCACAAAGAAGAGAATGGCTAATTATTCTTGGGGGAAAGATAAATCACATGAGAAGGGTTTTGAAAGATGAACAAGATTTTGCCAGCTGGAGAAGAAAAAGCTCCAGATCTAAGTTGAATTTACATAGGAGATTCAAGAAGGATCAGAATTAAGGGAGAGCAACCTAAACCATAAGAACTATAGGAAATAGGCAAAGACTGAGTAAGTATGATGGCTAAAAAGGAAAGGCTGGAGGTATCATATAGGTCATGTTTGTGGATGGCTTGACTGTTAGCATTCCTTTACTTCACTAACCAACTTTCTGGCCTTTTTCCTGGATTGGCTGATTGGTTGACATGTTATCTGTCCCTCCCCCCTACCCCACCTTTTTTTTATCCTTTCTCTTTTTGGCATTAGAAAGACAAACTCTAAACCTGAAAGATTTTATAAGGTGGATATTGATTAGTTGCTTTCTGTTACTTCCAAAGTGAGGACAGGAAGAAATATGATTACAGTTCAACAAAAGGCAATTTAAGTTAGACATTAGGAAATGTTCTCTTATCAGGAACATTTATTTTACTTGTCTGCATTTGCTTTCCAATTTATAGGTTCAGTCAGACAATGATAATAACAGTCAAAGAAAGGAAGCCTGGACAAAAAAGAAGTGAACAAAAAATCAGAAATAAGTACAACTGTTAAGTTTTTTTGGGGGGGAGGGGATGGGAATGTTGAGGAAGTTACATCTGAAGCAATCACCAAAACATTTCCAACTAGCTAGGGACATGTTTCTGGAGGAGTTACCATTTAGAAATCTGATTAGCCAGAAGGACTGGAGATAGGGCACGTGTTCTAGCCATTTCTGATGGAAGGTAGCTGTCATAGGCAGTATAATAGCTCCTCAAAGATATCCACATCATAATTCCTGGAACTTATGAATATATTACATTACATGGCAGAGAAGAATTCAGGTCGGAGATGAAATTAAGATTGTTAATCAGCTGACTTTAAGGTAGAGAGATTATTCTGGTGGGCCAATTTTAAAACAGAAGTTTTCTTTAAAGTGAAAGAAGAAGGCCAGGGAGGAAGTCAGAGAAAGATTCAAAGATGCTGTGCTGCTGATTTTTAAGATGGAGGTAGGGGCCATGAACCAAGGAATGCAGGCAGCTTCCAGAAGCTGGAAAAGGCAAAGAAGCAGATTCTCTCCCAGAGTGTCCTGAGAGTAAGGATCCAGATCTGCTGACACCTTGAGACTGTAGCCCTGTAAGAGCCATTTAGGACTTCTTACTTGCAGAACTATAAGATAATAAATGCGTGTTGTTTTAAGCCAGTGAGTTTGTGGTGGTATGTTACAGCAGCCACAGGGAGCAAAACAGTGGTTGAGATGGTCTAATGAATGAGAGTTGGTTTGCTTCTGGAATAGATAGAAGCCAGGTAGAAATAGGAGAGGCCACAGCCTCAATATATGATTTCTCTTTTTTGGTTAATTTTTTTGAAGATTTTTACTTTAGGATCACTTCAGACTTTTAGAAAAGTTAAAAACTAGCACAAATATTCTGTGTATTCTTCACATAAGTAACCTAAATGTTAACATTTTAACACATTTGTTTTATTATTTTCTCTAAGTAAATATATTATATAACTATAGTATATATTCTCTCTAATATATAATTTCATTCTATATGTGTATATATATCATATATATAATATATAAGCACATATATAATATATAAGCACACACATATCATATATATGTGTGCTTATATATTATGTGTGTAAATATAATTGTTTGTGAGTAAATGGCAGATATGATGCCCTCTTTCTCCCAAATACTTCATTGTGTAATTCCTAAAAAATATAGCCATAGTACAATGGTTAATATCAGGAAATTAAAAATGACTCAATGCTATTAACCAATTTGAAAGCCTACTTAAATGGTACCAATTGCCCCGTTAATGTCCGTTATGACAAAGAGTATTTTTTCCTGATCCAAAATCTAACCGAAGATGCAGTGATTCAGTCTGTCTCTGTCTTTCATGATCTCCACATTTTAGAAGAGTACAGGCCAGTCATTGTGTAGAATGTTCCTCATTTTGGGTTTGTGTAATGCTTCTTTATGATTAAGATTCACATCATGCATTTTGTTAGGAATACACATAAATAGTACTCTGTCTTCTGTGCATATCAGGGGTGCTTTGTTAAGTTAATGTTTGCCAGATTACTTCACTGTAAAGTTACTATCACTCTCTTTATATTTAATAAGTATCATGTGGGGAGATATTTTGGACAATATAAGTATCTTGTTTTCCATAATACTTTCACTCATTAATTTTAACATATATGATTCTTGCCTGAAACAAGTAATTAATTCTATGGTGGCTGCCATTCAGTGGTTTTTCTAATTATTTAAAATTTAAATTTATGTCTCGTAAGGGTTTTAAAAACCATAAACTCAATATCTTCATTTCACCTAAAAACAAATAACAATAATTAATTGTCTCCATTATCTTACTATTTTAAAAATCTTTTTATCTTGAGATAATTTTAGAATTATAGAAGAATTTCAAAAGCAGTGTAGGGAGTTACTATATACCAGTGATTTTGTGTTTAATCTAGAGATAATATTAGGAAAAATTGATATTCTTTAAAAATTTATTTAAGTATAGTTGGTATACAACATTACATTAGTTTCAGTTGTATATAATGATTTGACATTTATATACCTTACAACCCTTAAACGTGATTACCACGTTGGTAATCATCTGTCATCGTACAAAGTTATCACAATATTATTGACTTCTTTTCCCTTCACCTCTTTCACCCGTCCTCCACCCCTTTGGCAACCGTCAGTTTGATCTCTGTTTCTATGAGTATGCTTTTTTTTTTTTTTTTTTTTTAGGTTCCCCATATAAGTGAAATCATGCAGTATTTGTCTTTGTCTGATTAATATCTTAATAAAACCAAGTCTTCCAATCCATGAATGTGATTATTTGGGTCTTCTTTGGTTTCTTTCTTCAGTGATTAATAGTTTTCACCATACAGATCCTGCACTTGTTTTGTTATATATGTAACATAAATGACATATATGAAACTACATTTCATTTTGGAGTGCTATTGTAAATTGTATTTAAAAAAAATTGATTTCTAATCTATGATTGCCAATATGTAGAAAAATCAACTTTGCAAAACTGCAAAACTTACATACTAATCCTAAGAGGTATTTTTGGAAGATATTTTAGGGTTTTTAATATATATACAGTCATGTCAACTATTAATGGAAACCGTTTTCTTTCTCTCCAATCTGTAAGCCTTTGATTTTCTTTTCTTGTTTTATTGCATTGGCTGGAATGTATGCATTTTGATACATCCAATATAATGCTGAGTAGGAATGGTAAGAGAGGACATCCCCAACTTGATCTTAGTGAGAAAGCATTTGGTCTTTTACCATTATGTACAGTTGATCCTCAAACAACACAGGGGTTAGAGGTATCAACCTCTGCACAGTCAAAAATCTATTTATAACTTTTGAGTCCACCAAAACTTAATTACTAATAGCCTACTGTTGACTGGAAGCCTTACTGATAACATAACCAGTTATTAAGAGAAACATAAGGAAGAGAAAATGTATTTACAATAATTAAGAAAAATTCACATTTAAGTGGATCTACACAGTTCAAACCCATGTTGTTCAAGGGCCAACTGTATGAAGGTTTCTTTTCTTTTTTTTTCTTTTTTGTTAACATTGTGAATTACACTGATTGATTTGCAAATCAGCATTCTCAGGGTAAACATAGCTTGGTTGTGAGGTATTATTCTTTTTATATAATGCTCAATTTGATTTGTTAATATAATGTTAATTATTGTAGCTAACTCTTCTCACAGATGTCCTTTCAGTGGCATCTGCCCCAAGTAAATGAATAGTCAAATTTCTTCTTTTCTTATAGGTATATGCATTCTCCTTGTATTTTGGAGCATTTGGTTGCCCTGAGACCTCAATTCTCCAATGGGTTTAAAAAAATTATGAATTTTCAGTTGTATAGCATTTTTTTTGTTTGCTTTTTTTGTTTTGTTTTGTTTTGTTTTGTTTTTGTTTCTCATAAGGATGAAGCAATGCTCTGTCCAGCTCTCTGTATCCCTGAGTGGAAACTGGAGGCTCCACAACTCTTTTTCCCCACAGTTGTTTCTTTCAGTCAAAACACAAATACAAATCAGATTTGTGTAACCTAATATCGATAGGTCCTTAAGTCCCTTTTGATCTAATTTTATTCCTCTTTTTCTGTCTTTTTGTTTTTTATTGCTATTTTTTTTTTTTCTGCTACTGTCGTCAAAGACACTGGGGTTGTCTAACTTATAGTTTCCCAGTCAGTATTTTGATGATTGCATCCCTGTGGTGTGCTTTAGTATGGTCCTCTGTTACCTGTGTTTTCTGTGAATTAGTAGTTAGATCTTGAGGCTTTATAAATAGCAGGTTTATTTTTCTTTGATAATTCATAATCCAAATATTTATTTTTTTGAGTATGATGTTATCAGCCATGGATGTTCAATGCATAGCTCTATTCATTAGGACTTTTTAAAGCCTTTCTTTTACTGTAATTAAGATTACAGTAAAATTATGTGATGAAAATTCTGTAATAAACATGAAAATGAGGCTCAGCAAGGTTAAATGACTTTCCTAAGATAATACAGCCAGTTAGTAAAAGTTGTAGCAGGCCTGGAAACTGCGTCTTATAAAAACAAGTCCTATAAGCTTTTTATAACATACTGCCTCTCTAGACATTACATTAGTAAGCAATGGAAAGATCAATGTTACATCCCTAGGCACGTGAGACATATTTATCTCTTTAAGGAAGATTGAATTTTGCTTTGCTTAGAGGCATAGGACCATACCAAATGCTTATTCAAAAAAATTTTCCCCTCAAGTTCTGGGTTACATTCATGTTTATGGATACAGTTTAAAATTTTTTTACACTAATTCTAGTGTCTGGAATGATATTTAAACTCAATTCAGAATCCTGAGCACATTTGAGTTTCTGCTTGCTCTTCTTGAAAAACAGACAGATGTAGATTGAGCACTAAAAGGAATTTGTTTCTTTTTTATACTGCATTTAAGACTTGCTACTAAAATTTCTCTTCAGCTTGGAAAGAGAGAGGGAAGAGAGAGGAGAATGTTGCAATTGTTTTTTATTTTCATTTTTAAAAATTAAATTTATTTGGGTGACATTGATTAATAAATTTATATAGATTTCAAGTATACAATTGTATAGTATATACATACTTTGTCTGTATATTGCATTGTATATTCACCACCCAAAGTTAAATCTTTAATCACCATATATTTGACCCCCTTTTTCCTTTTCTACATCCCCTTCCTTTGGTAGCGACTAAACTGTTGTCTGTGTCTATGAGTTTTTGTTTGTTTGTCTTGTTTGTTTGTTGCTTTCAGTTTTATATCCCACATATAAGTGAAATATCTATGACCTAAATTTTTCATGAGTTTGTATATAAGGTGATAGAGTATGTCTCTTTAGGGGAAAGCAATTCTATGAATTATTGGTTAAGAGTTTTGTGGAGACAACTAAAGAAAAAGACATTTTTAACTCTATAAAATATAAATTTATCATGCTCAACTCAACCAAACACAGATATCTATCTTTACCTGAGCATTCACTTTTCATTACAGGTGGATGTACTCAGATATCCATCCTATATCATTTGATGCATGACTGTGAGTTCTTGGGCTTATTTTCCAAAAGGATGCATGAGCTTCCCACCCTGCAACTATTTCCTGAAATCTCTTCAATTTACTAAATCTACAATAACAAAGATTATTATTGAACAAGTTTTAATCTATTTCAAATCTAATTTATGAAATAAGGGAAGATGAACTTGGCATTACCTTTTAATCATAGGTTTCTGGGAATTCCCAAGCAGGAGAAAGGCTCGATCTCCCCTACTCTCTCCCATGTAGACTAAGAAACTCATAGATATAAATTGACTTTTTGATCTGAATGGAACTTTTTGGTCTGTGTGGGGCAAATTGAGTTACTGAGATCCTGTTGGACTAAGGACAAATGGAGTAGAAACTCAAAGAAACCACCTAACTTTGGAAACAATGTTAATGGTCCAGCACAAGGACCAGAGTGAATAGATATAAAGCAGGAATTACATTTTAGATCTGTAGAACCTTTAGAATATTATGATAGCATGGAGTTGTAGTGATTATCTGGTTCAACTCATTTTGGTGAGGTAACTTACCTAAAGTTGCAAAATTGCCACTGGCCAAGCAGATGTTGGAATTTTGTTCTTTTGAGCTGTTCCTTGAACTTCTCTTCCTCTGACATCTGAATTCAGAAGACCTGGGCATGGATCTGGCTCTATTGTTAACTTAATCTGTGACCTTAGGCAAATCACTGATTGCCACTGAAACTAATTTTCCCCATCTGAAAACTGTAGATAATAATAACACCTTTCAGGATGTAGTGGATTAAATAATGTATTGGGAAGCCTTTTGTAAACAAGCACATGGAAAAGTCATTAGAGCTGTGGAATCAAACTGAGTCCAATTAGATCTACTGACATTCAACCTTGGGTGTGAATCTGAAGCCCATTCATATCTCATGTAGTAAGAGGTGGTAAGGTGGTCAGTTGCCACTTCAATAAGATCATCCTAAAGGACCATTGGGGGTCTGGAAGGATCATGAATCTGAGGAGTTTTTGGAAGGACTATGTGGGCATCCTTTAGCCTCTTCTTTCTGCTATGAAAAAATACAGATAATAGATTTCACTGATATCTAGTAGAGTATTCACTAGGGATCTTTGGAAGGAGTAGTCTTCACCTTTAGAAGTATTTTCTCATTATAGATAATGGGATGATGTGTTGAAAAACAATCTTGGTCACTTATGATTCTAAAAAGCCTTCAGACTGAATAATGTATGGTGATTAGACAAAATGATAGCAAGTAAATAACTGATTTACTACCAGGTCCACTTAGTAATTTAATCACTTTTACTGTCATACAAATACAGATTCTTAAGGAAGTGGTGAAAAGTTAGTAATGACATAAAATGTGATTCTATAATGACAGCCTAGCAAGTGCTGTAAAAGGAGAACTTTGGTCCAGATAGTTCAATGGCTGAGGCAAGATTCTTGTGGTGTGTACATTGAAAAGGAACAGTGATTGGAATCTCTCACTTTGTCCCTAGATTATTACACGTTGTGGAACAGAGAGGCATGAAATTGGCAAGTAAGACCTGGATCCTGTTTGGGTTTAAATGAGATCATTAGAGTGAAAATATTTTGGAAGAATACTAGTGGAAAATCAAGTTATTATTACTTTAATTTAAAATTTTAGATAATGTGGGCCAAAGAATGTAATGAACGTTATTAGCCACATATGCTGAAATACCTATTACCAGGAAAAAAAAAAAAGCAAACAAACAGTGCTAGAGTTATGACAGATATCAAAATGCCCCATTTGGATTCTGGTGTCACCTGAAATAATTAGCAAAAAACCCAATTGCCAAGTTGTGTTACAGATACCAAGTGTACAGGAACTCAGTGATGTGCGGTGATCAATGAGGAGTGGAGCAATCAGAGGGAGCTACACGAAGAACTTGAAGAATGGGAGGAATTTAGATGGGTGAAGCAGGAAGAAGGTGGATTCCAGGCCTGTTTGTGTTTTGAGAAACTAGCAGAGGATAGTGGCTAGAGATGTATGGTCCTAAAAGTTGAGCTGGTCCTAGTGTTATATTCTTGCCCTTCCTCTGGGTCCCCAAGCAGTTTTCAACAATGAATCAATTAGGGGATCTTGATCAAAGATGAGCACAAGTATAGTCTTGACACAGAAGATGCCAGCAGTGGTTAATGCAACTTTTCTCTCCTCTCAGTCTCATTAAACTGTAAAGCAGGTATTCTCTCCTTTAAGAGAGCTGTAATAATTGCTATTATCCTTTGGGCTTGGCTCTACTTCCTATCAAGAGCTGTATCAGAGAGGGTATCTGTTAGAGCAGCACTGTTCAATAGAAACATATATGCAAGCCACATATGCAGCTTTAAATTTTCTAGTAGCCACGTTAAAAAAGTAAATGTAAATCTGATGAAATTACTTTAATATCTATTTTATTTAACCCAATATATATAATCAATATAAAATTATTAATGAAATACTTTATATTCTTTTCATACCTGGTCTTCAAAAAATGGTGTATATTTTACTCCCCCCCCCTTTTTTTTTAGCAATTTGGATTAGCCATGTTCCAAGAGCTTAGCAGTCACTTGGCTGGTGGCTACTATATTGAACACCACAGAACTCTATTCCCCCTTTGAGGAGAGGTACTGCCTGAGTTCAGTACATTTGAGGGTATATTTCCAGAGTACGTGGGGTGGGATAAGGGGCATCTTTCTATACCTAATGATCCATTCAAAATCAACTCCATAAGATCTGAAAATTTAAAAATTTTATCAGAAGAAATTGTACTAATGATAGTTTTCTTAATTTTGAAAAGAAAAAAGTCACAAAGGAAAAGTTCGATCAAATTACCACTATAAAATAAAAAACTTTAGATAGTGAAAAAATAAAATTTATCAATAAAAAATGGTACCCAATAGATTCAGGGAGATATTTGCATTTATTTTGAGACAGGTTTTAATGAATACTTACACTATTAAAAAATTCATTCAAATATAAGGAATAAATTTAACACCTCATTTGATTTATGAGATATTTAACAATTTATACAAGAGGGAAAACCAATAACTAAGAAAATGAGAAATCTGTCTATTCTTTAAAGAAGGTAAACTAAACCATCATTAAAACAAGGTAACTTTTTATATTTATTAATGGAGCAAAATGATAGTGCCTAATGCTGATAAAATTATAGTAAAATGAGTGTATTGATAATATCCATTTGAAATGGAATATGACACAAGAACACTAGAACCTTAAAACTATTCCTATCCTCTCACCTGTAATTCCATTCCTGGGTATGGAGCCTAAGGAAATAATCTATCAGAAGAAGAGAAAGTATATGTTTGAAAATGTTCATTTCCACTTGTCTCTAGAAGTGAAAAATTGAGGTATAGTTAAGCTAATGATACTGGATCTCCTTAATGTACTATTATGAAGTCATTAAAGTGATAATTATGAAGATTACATAGAAAAATGTTTAAGGCATATTAAATAGGAAAGAAGGCAAAATTTTAAGTACATTTTGATTACAACAATATAAAACTGTATATGTGGACAAAGGCCAGAAGGGAGTATATGAAAAGAAAAATACCTTGTAAAAGGTGGAGAGATTATAAGTGATTTGGCATCTTTGTTTTACAAATTACAAGAGATTGGATCAAGATACTAGGCAAGGAGCATATTCGCTTATTTCTCTTCCCATCCAAAATCTCATCAAATATAAGAAGTTATATGAGAGAACTAGTTAAATTTATAATCATCCTGGAAAACATGAAGGAATGCAATCAGGGATATCTGAAAAAAATTCAGGTGTACTTATACTGATGGAGGAAAATGTAGTGAAATTGCATATGAGTGAGGACTGCATCAGTGTGTGTGGGGGGTCAGCTCTGGAGATCATGCAACCCCAGAGTCAGAGTAAAAGCAAAGTTTTTCTTCTATTTATTCACACTAACACTTCTGATACCAAATGTGTGGATTTTCCACATCAAAAAATTCTTCAGTTCTCTGAGGACACCACATCAGTGTCCTATGATTTAATTAAATTTGAAGTACCCAGAGTTGGCATAGACCCAACAGGTTAATGCATTAGACCCTCAAAACCTCCTCCTACTTCAGACACCAGTTAGAAATCTGGGCCTCATGTACTTTTAACCAACTGGCTATAAATAGGGGCCCCCATCCTCCCTCCTTGGGTTTGGATAATTAGCTAGAACAGCTCACAAAACTCAGGGAAACATTTACTAGCTTATTACAAAGAATGTTACAAAGGATACAGGTGAACAGTCAGATGAATATTTACAAAGGACAAGGTATGGAGAAGAGGTGTGGAGCTTCCATGACCTCTCTGGCACACCACTCCCCTGGCACCTACAAGTGTTCACCAACCTGGAAGCTCTACACACTCCTTCATTTAGGGTTTTTATGGAGGTTCTGTTATTTAGGATGGGGAGATAACAGTTTGTAAAGATATTTATTTTTCTTTAAAAATTAAATGTAGGACAAGACTAATATACTTGATTTGGACAAAGGGAAACTAAAATTCATATATAAACAGAAATTGCATATGCTAAAAAAAAGTAAAGAAAAAAGTAAGACGTACTGTAAAGCTATAATAGTTTTAAAAGTGTGTGTATTATTTTAGAAATAGATAAATTGAAGAATGAATGGGACAGAGTTCAGAATAGACTTATGTAAATATGGGAATTTATTTTATGATAAAGGAAGTGTTTAAATCAATAGAAAATTAAGAGACCATTTAGTAAATAGTGTTGGGATCATGAGCTCTGCATTCAGAAAAAATCTAGACATACTCTGATTTTTCTTCAAAATGTAGAAATCTTTTACCTTTTACTAAAAATTTCTGTGGAACAGAAAAAAATCTAGACAGGTGTTTAGATTATATCATATTTTGTATATTTACATAAAAATAAATTCTAGGTATATTAATGGACTCAGTGCAAAAACTGTCACCACCATTACCAAAAACCATGCAAGCAAACAAAGCTGTAAAACTACCATTTTGGGGAATGAAAAACATTTATTTGGGAGTAATTTTAGATTTACATAAAAGTCCCAAAGATAGTACAAAGAGTTTCCATATATCCTTCTCCCAGATTTCCCTAATGTAAATAGCTCGTATAACCAAAACACATATAAATTTGATGACCTAAAGTAAAAAAAAAAATATTAAGCACAGCAAAGGCAAGCTAACAAAGATTATAGTGAAATTCAGACTTCATTCTGAGTGGACAGACCGGGATAAATATTTTCAATACACATAACAGGATATTTATTGATATTCAGTAATGAGCTCCTACAAGTCAGCAACTATAAGTGGTAAACACCTCATTAAAAAAGTACAGAAAAAAAGGTTAGGCAATTCACAAAAGACAGAAAAAACTAATACCCAAAATATTTGTGAAACTAAACTCATCAAAATTATAATTAGAAAAATAAAAATAAAAGTAAAAATGTTTATCCATTAGAATACAAAAGAATCAAAAGACTTAATAATACCGGATCTTTGCAACAATGCAGTGCAATACACATTCTTATATACTGTTGGTAGAAGCATGAATTGTACAGATCTATTGGGAAGTTTGGTTAGTATTAGTCAATTTTAAAAATTCACATACTTTTGGACCTAGCAGTCCATTTCTAGATGTTTCACAAAAAATACTGAAGCTCATGTATGAAGATCTATGTACAAGGAAGCTCACTTCAGGATTGCTTATAATAGCAAAATATTAGAGACAGCATACACATCAGTAGTTAATGTTATATACTTTTTCTATGCAATAATATGCAGCCATTAAAAAGAATGAAATATTTCCACCTTAGGAAACTAGAAAAAGAAGAGTTTAAATTAAATTTAAGCAGGAGAAAAGAAATACAAATTAAAGCAGAAATCAATGAAATTGAAAAAAAAATCAATAGAGAAAATAAAACCAAAGCTATTTCTTTGACAGGATCAATGAAATTGATAAACGTTGAGCCAGACTAATTACTAATATTTGTAGATACAAATTACTAATATTTGAAATGAAAGAGGGACATCATTACAGATCACATGGAAATAAAAAGAATAATAAAGAAATATGATGAACAACTCTATGCCCACAAATTTGATAACCTAGATGAAATGAACCAATTCCTTCAAAGACACGGTCTGCCATAAGTTATACAAGAAGAAATAGATGATATGAATTTTCTTAAAGAAATTTAATAATTAATAACATCTCCCAAAAAGCAGCAGACCCCAATGAGTTCACTGAATTCTACAAAACATTTAAGGAAGAAATTATACCAGGTTTCTACAATGTCTTTCAGAGAACAGAAGCAGAGGGAATACTTCCTAACTCATATGTGCGACAAGCATTACTCTAATACCAAAAACCAAAGACATTACAAGAAAACTAAAGACCAACGTCTTATGAATATAAAAGTAAAAATTCTCAACAAAATATTAGCAAGTTCAATCTAAAAAAGTATACAAAGAACTACACAGCCAAGTGAGATTTATCCCAGGTATGCAAAACCATTTGACATATAAAAATCAAGTATAATCCATCAAATCAACAAACTAAAAAAAAAATCACATGATTATAGCAAAAGATGCAGAAAAGGCATTTGAAAAAATTTAACACCCATTCATGATAAAAATTCTCAGCAAACTAGGACTAAAAGGGAACTTTTTCAACTTGATGAAGAATATCTACAAAAACCCCACAGATAACATACTTAGTGGTGAGAAACTTGAGGCTTTTCCACTAAAATCAGGTACATGGCAAGGATGTCCCTCTCTCAACACTTCTTTTCAACATCGTACTGGAAGTTCTTGCTCATGTAATAAGGCAAGAAAAGGAAATGAAATAAAGGATATATGTATTGTGAAGTAAGACATAAAACTGTCTTTGTTTGAAGATGATGTTTAAGAAGAAAATCCAAAAAATTGAAAGAATCAACCATTCTTGGAGCTAATGAGCAATTATAACAAGGTTGCAGGATAATACACAAAAACCAACTGCTTTTCTATATACCAACAATGAACAAGTAGAATTCCAAATTAAAAACACAATACCATTTACATTACTCCCCCCCACCCCAGCGAAATACTTAGGTACCAATCTAACAAAATATGTAGAAGATCTATATGAGGAAAACTACAAAACTCTTTAAAAAGAAATCTAAGAACCAAATAAATGGAGAGATATTCCATGTCCTTGGATAGGAATACTCAGTAATGTCAGGATGTCAGTTATTCTTAATTTGGTCTAGATTCAATTAATCTCAATCAAAATCTCAGCAAGTTATTTAATGGATATTGACATACTGATTCCAAAGTTTGTGTGGAGAGGCAAGACCCAGAATAACCAACACAATATTGAAAGAGAAGGACAAAGTTGAAGGAATGATATAACCTGACTATAAAGCTACAGTAATCAAAAGTGTGGTATTGGCGGAAATAATAGACAAATAGATCAATGGAACAGAACAGAGAGCCTGGTAATAGACCCCTGTTATATATAGTCAGCTAATCTTTGACAAGGATCAAATCAATGGTGAAAGACAGTCTCTTCAAAAATGTTACTGGAACAACTGGATATCCACATGCAAAAAAAAAAAAAAAAGAATATGGGTATGGTGATATCTTTTAGAAACAACACAAAAGACACTATCCAAGAAATAAATAATTGGCAAATTGAACTTCATTAAAATTAAAAACTTCTATATGAAAGAAAATAAACATCAAAAGAATTAGAAGATGAGCCATAGAATGGGAGAAAATATTTTCAATAGACATTTGATAATAGACTGTTATTCAAAATATACAAAGAATTCTTATAACTCAACAATAGAAAACAAACTTTCCAATTACAAAATGGGCCAAAGGTCTTAACAGACACCTCACCAAAGAAGATATACCAATGGCAAATAAGTATATGAAAAGATGCTTCACATTGTATACCATTAGAAAAATACAAATTAAAACAACAGTGAGATACCATGACACACAATTAGAATGACCAAAATCCAGAACTCTTGACACCAAATGCTAGTGAGGATATGGAGCAATAGGAACTGTCATAGATTTCGGGTGGGAATGCCAAATGGTATGGCCATTTTAGAAGGCAGTTTGGTGGTTTCTTACAAAATTATACATACTCTTACCATATGGCCCAGCAGCATTCATATGCCTTGGTATTTACTCAAAGGAGTTAAAAACTTATGTCTACACAGAAACCCGCACAGGGATGTTTATATTAGCTTTATTCATAATGGCCAAAACTTGGAAGCAACCAAGATGGCCTTTAGTAGGTGAATGGACAAATAACTGTGGTACATCCAGACAATGGAATATTATTCAGCACAAAAACAAATGAGCTATCAAACCATAAAAAAGATATCAAGGAACCTTAAATGCATAGCACTACATGAAAGAAGCAAATCTGAAAAGGACTCATACTGTATGATTTTAACCATACGACATTCTGGAAAAGACAACCCTATGGAGACAGTGAAAAGATCAGTGATTGTGGGATTGAGGGTGAGAAATAGAGATGAATAGCCAGAACACAAAGTATTTTTAGAGGAGTGAAAGTACTCTGTATGATTTTATAATGATAGATATTTGTCATTATACATTTGTCCAAGCCATAGAATGTACAAGACCAAGAGTAAATCCTAAGGTAAACTATGGACTTTGGGCGATTATGATGTGTCGATGTAGGTTCATCTTTGGTTAAAAAAAAAAAAAAAAAAAAAAGTACCATTCTGATTAGTGATGTTGATTATGGGGGAGGCTATGCAAGTGTGCGGGGGCAGGAAGCAAATGGGAAATCTCTGTACCTCCTCCCTCTTTTGTTGTGAACCTAAAAGTACTCTAAAAAATTAAGTCTTTTTAAAAAAGAAGAGAGAGCTGTGTGTTCAGACATGGGACAATCTCTAGGATGTGTTGTTAAGGTGAAGAAAGCAAGTCATAGGATAAATAGTGGGGTCCGATCATCTTTGTGTTAAAAAAGTATTCATATAAGTAACTTCACGCAAAAATGATATGAAGGATACCCATCAAAGAATAGTTTTAAATTATGTAATTTTGAATGTTCAAATCTTTCATAACATGAATACATCCCCATACTATATGTGGTACAAATTTAAAAGAGAAAAGAAATGACAAAATTTTACATTATCATTACCTTTTTGCTGTTAAGAATATAAAACAATACTCTTCTACATAAAATGAAAAATGGGGATTTAGAAAGAATGAGGGTGCTTGAATATGTCCTTCCACAAAAGGCATCTCTCGATACTGATTTGTATTTCCAAATAGGTGAGGCTACGTTTTGGGAACACAGCTGTTTGCAACAGTTTATTGTATCTAAAGAGGACTTCCTCACTGGCTCCCTAACCCTGAGCTAGAGCTAAGGGGCCTTCATTTTCTGGGCACAGACTGGCGGTTGGCAGTGTTTGCTCAAAGGCAGGCTGACATCCTAATCAGAGTGCTTTTCCTGTAGCACTGGCATTTCAGAAACACTGACAACCGAGGAGGAAGCAACAGATAAGCAGCGTATCACTGGCCAGAATGGGCCTTCCTCTTTCTCAGGTTAAATTGAAACATATGCCCAATTGTGAATTTTAAACAGTGTTATCAGGTTGTTTGACAGCTCATCCAGGAATATAATATGGTTCTATTGAGGAGGCAGAAGCTATAATCCAAATACCAAAATTTCTCTTTATGCATCAGTAAATGAGAGTATTATAGGTATAGTTTCCGGATGCCTGGGATTAGTGTATATGTGTGTGTGTGTGTGTACACATGTGTGTGTGCAGACATACTTACATAAGTACATGCATGTGAGTATGTATGTGAGAGCCCCAATCTAAAATGTTTTATGCTGTTTTCCTTGGCAACCATGAAAATATTCCCCAAATATAAAATTTTGGCTTCTAAACCACATTCCCAAGGGGGCAGTGGGTCAGAGAGAGTAGATAGGTATGCAGGAGATAGCATGGAAAGCAAATTCTGATTGTGGTTATGCTGTTCAATGATTTAGAGTTTCTATTCTGCATATCATCCATCTATCCGCTCAACAAGTACATTTTATTTGTTAAAAAAAATCCAGAAAGAAATACAGTAGATTACTGAACGTGGAAAGCAACTTACGTATTAATCTTTCATGGAACTATTTTTAAAAATGGTTCCATTTTGAGAATCTTTTAAATTTTAATTTATAACAATTTTTATCTAATTGATATATTTATGGCTATAATTTTTTGTTCTTGAAAGAAATAGCTTGGTTTATCAAGATGTTGCCAGTTTCTACATTCTGTGCAAGATACATGGGGCTGAAGCAACTGTCAAAGAAGTTGTGTGTGTGTGTGTGTGTGTGTGTGTGTGTGTGTGTGTGTGTGTGTGTGTATGTGTATGTGTATTTGCATGTGTGTTTGGGGTATTGTGTGAATGGTGGGTGAGTGGAATGTGGATGAGAAAGGCCAGAATTAGACCAATAGCCAAAGCAAGAGCCACCTTTTTTCTTCCTTTCCTTTAATTCTTTCCTCCTTTCCCCTCTTCCTTTTTTCTCTTTTCACTACTTCTGCCTTCTCTCTCTCCCCCCCATTTTATTCTGTCTCCCTTTTTTTACATCCACTATTCTATTCTTTTTCCCTCCCATCTCTTTGTATACACAGTTATGGGATTATTTCCCAGTGTTTTCATATACTTTTAGAAAGCATCTCTAGCAGAAGAGAAACTTGTGAATTAGTACAAGGCTTCGAATCACAGTTCTAGGAATGTACCCCAAGTGGCTCTGATAGTGAGCATTCTTGAACAATTAATAAGTTATATTAATAGAAATTATTATGAGAATAAAAACAATTAGTTTTTTTAAAAAATGCTTCTAATTCCAAAAATGTCATTTTTTATTGGAATTATCTCCATTTAATTGAATATAAAGAAATTAAAATATTATTAGAAAATATAGCATTTAACAAAGTCTCATACTCCCTCTTCTCAATTTACTGTTTCTCTCAAGAAACACCTGAATTCAATTGTGGCATTAAAATTCTCAAAGTTTACTTTGTATCTTTAGTGCTCTATTTGTGATTTTGTTGTTGGTTTAAAATAATAAAAACTATTTGAACAGATTTGAATTGGCAACAAGAATGGCCTGTTGCCTAAGATTTAATAACCAAATGCCAAACAAGAACATCATAAGAATATCAAACTAATCAAAACAGAGATTTCATTGTATCTTAGTGTTTGCTACTGATCTCTCCAGAGTACCCTAGAGGCTTTTGTTGGTTGTTCAGGAGGAAAAAAAACCCCAACAAAATGAACTCAAGATAATTAATTTTTCTGACCTCCAGTTTCTTATTCTGTGAAATGGGGATAGTTGTAGTAGTATCTACTTCATAGATATTCATACTGTTGTGAATATAAAGTAAGAAAGAAATGAGGCATTGAAAAAACCATATAAATATTAGTTATTATTCCGTGCTCAGAATGGACAGAGGTTCATGATTCTTAATGTTTTTGCTCTAAGTTTCATGTTTATGTTTCTAGTTTATGGTTTGATTGCAGCAGCCATGGATATCCATTGAATTAATGAAAATTTGATATATTATTAAAATTTTTTTGAGAGAATAATAATATATTTCTTTTAAAATTTACATATCCACAGTCATTATCTTAAAAGGGTCCCTGGGACTATGTTTTTTTAGGAAAGTCCATGTATTATTATTCATCTTCACATTCCTATCACAGTGCCTGGTTCACGGTTGATGCTCCATAAATACCTGTAACGTGACTGGATCTTAACCTCATTTGTGGAAGGGGTTGGTGGTCTAGTCCTTTATTAAACAGTTAATACTTGGGAATTAAACACAAAAAATACTCATAATGATCCTTTACTTTACCTTCAAATTGAACTGAGGCCATAGGTAGAAGCAGGTTTGGGAGTAGCTCCCCTTTTGTCTTTAGTTTCTATAAACCACCAGACTCTCAGGGCTCTTGGGTTCTTCAAACTTGGCTTTTGGGACTACCCCATATACTCTGTCTCCAACTATCTCCTTTGTATATTCTCTCTCTTCTTTTTCTCATCCCTAACCTTTCCACCCCCATTTTCACCTTTCCCAAGAGGCCTGTTCTCCTTGGCCTCTACAGCAGTTTGTCAACCATTTAATTTGATTTGGCTCCACTCTAGAAGGAAGCTGGTGGTGGGGGTGATGGTGGCAGGTTTGATCCCCAAAACTAGATCTTTTTCATTGTCAACATTGATTTCCTTATGGCATAGCAATCGTTTGTCATGATGCTAATAGAGTCTCTCTCTCTCTTCTTCCACATTGAGTTTTATTACCAAATTCTCCTCTAGTACACAAGATTAATATGTGCCATGGCCTAGAAGGAGGATAAGGTTGAAATCAGGCTGGGGAGAAGAAAAAAGAAGACCACCCTATCACAAATGAATGAACATACTAACATTTTAGCACAGAGAATAATCAATTAAGGTCTAAAATTTTGTTCTCTTTACACAAACCACCAGAGCTTTCATTATTTTCAGTTGAAGCTGAATTTACTAGCACCACTGAAGTTGGCAGAAGGATATTTTCTGGTAGCTGAAAGTAAGGAGAATGAGTCATAGCAAGTCAGAGTGAGTTGTGTGTGAAAGGAAGCAGATAGGCTCACTGACCAGTAATTAAGGGGTCAGAGAGAATTACCCAATGGAAGAAATAAAAGGGAGAGGCCAGTCTAAGATGATGCTCATGACTAGTAGCTGAATTCCTTGATAAAATTTTTCTTTCTCAAGAGATTTCTCCAGAGCAGAACAATGAGGTCCTAGTTCCATCACTTCATGGCTGTGGCAAGTCTTTTGTGTTCTCTGAATCTGAATTTCTTAACCATGAAATGGGGTTACAATAATTGATAATCTCTGCTTTGCCTATTTCATAGAACTACTGCAAGTATAAAAAAGGACAAAAATAAATGATCCAGAGTGTTAATCAAATTCTTATCTTAGATGTAACCATATAGAAAAGGAATTATGGACCAAAGCCAGAATTAACTCTCATTTGTAGCTCCTTGCACTGAGAGATATATATATATATATATATATATATATATATATATATATATATATATATATATATTTCCTGTATTGAAAACCGAATCAGTGTATTTTAAAATAATATTCATAATTCATCCCCTTAATCCAGAATTGAGCCAATATGTTTTATAATTAATATAGATAACAAAGCAAACTTGGATCTTCAAAATCTTTAAATCGACTTTACTGGATTGATACTATATTCGATTCAGGTCTCAGACATTGGCTTGTGGCACAGCATCCTTTTCAGACACTCTTTGGCATCTATACAAGTCCAGTGCTTTTAATAATCTCTTACAAGTGCAGATAGCGGAAGCCATCACTCAGGATGCCTGCCCTCTTCAACATGGGCCCTGGTAATTAGTGCTCAGGAAGCATGGCTGCGACACAGTCACAGTCTCCTCAGTCACTGCCGTCCTTGCTTGTCAGCATTCTGACAAGGAGGGTTTGTCACTCTACGAACTGGCTCCTTGACTTTGACATTTAGCCACCATGGCTTATGCCAGACTCCAGACACCTAGAATCGGACCTAATTAGCAAGGCCACCACACGTCCCTCTCCACTTCTCCCCAGGAGCCTCTTTCAAAGGCCAACTTTGGTGTGATGTTAGTTATAGATTCACAGGTTGCAAACCTGGCTTCTGATTCTGGCCCCTTATTATGCAGGGAGGGCCCTCAGCATTAGGGAGATGAAAAGAAATGTAACTCCAGGGAAGGTGACATGCAGAGTTTGGTGGGCCTAGAGAGCCAGGTATGAGCAGGGGCCTGTCAGGGGAAATGGGCAAGAGGTAGAGGTAGAGGTGACAATGGCTATGGCAATGTTTCAGTGGCAGGAGAAGCAGATAAATGCAATTATCTGTAGACTCATAAATGTGGCTGTTCTAGCTGTGAGACTTGTGATATGCAAATGGAGAATTGACCAAAGGACTGGGCAGTGCACTGCATCCATTAGTAATTTTAGGAACATGCGACTTGGTAAGGGTCCTTGGAGAAAAGTTCAAATGTATTGATAGTGAAATATAGTCTTATTGGTGGCGAAAGAAACCTTGCTGTTACTGAGAAGTATTCATAATGATCAGTTCAACTTTATGATGATATACTTAATTCTGAAGTTTAAGAGATGTTACTTCATGAGAGTATGAAAAAATGACTGTACTAAATGTATTAAATTGCTTATTTTCCTTCTTTCAGTTTTATTCGTAAGAGGATATTGCATTGGAGTTAAGATGACCACTGAGCTTATGTTGTAGAAAAGAAGGGTCTATTTCCTTGGAATGGGATTGGATAGAGTCTCTGTCCTCAAGTACAAGACTGATTAATGAGGTCAACAACGTAAAAATATATGATCAATAACATAAATATAGATAAAATATAGTCATTTCTCAATGGTCTATTGTGGCTTACATATTTTTAAGCTAAACTATGGCTAATGAACACAAATCTCTTGTGGCCAATTACATGTTTGAAGAGGATAAAACACGAAATTGTTGCTAAGTAGATTAAGTCAAACACAAAAGATGCAAAATCCATAATGAAAAAAATGGTTATTAAGAAACCCATTCTTTATGCAACAAATATTAAAGAGCACTTACTATGCACTGGAGACATAGGATGAACAAAATATACAGATTCCTTACTCTCATGGAATGGACACTCCAGCGCAGTGGAGACTCCACAGAAAAGAGTGATCATGAATTTCCTTAGATAGGGAGACGGTACCAATAATTCTCAAAGGGTAGTTCCATATTAACAACATTAACGTCACCAAGGAGCTTGTTAGATATATGAATTCTCAGGTCCACGCTAGACCTACTGAATCAGAAACTCTGGGGGATTGGGCACAGGGATTTGTGTTTTAACAAGTTCTCCCCAAGATTCTAATATATGCTCCAGGTTGAGAGCCATGGCACTCTAAACAGAAGTAACACCGCATAATGTAGTTGAGAGTGCTCAGGTATTTCATTAGGATTGGGTGCTGAGGGAAGTTCTCTCTGAAGAGCTGACATTTAATCAAGATCTGAATGTCAAGAAAACCCATCTGTGATTCCAGACAGAGGAAATAGAGAGGGCGAAGACCCTACATTGGGAATGAGCATGGCATATTTGAGGAGCAGAAATATTGGTGTGACTGCAACATAGTAGTCAATGGGGAGAGTGGTTCAAATTGTGGTCAGAGGTATAGGCAGGGCTTCTCAAATTTAACGAGCATATGAATCACCAGGGGATTTCATTAAATAGTAGATTCTGACTCAGTAGATCTGGGGGTGGGAAATGAGATTCTTCTTTTTAGAAACCTCCTCAGCAATGATGCTGGTGATGAGGGTCCATGGACCACTCTTGCAATACCAAGAGAGTAGGACTTTGCAGTCGCAAACTGCAAACCAATACTAAAGCTTTGTGGGTGTGTGTACGGGTGGGTTTAGATTTATTTATTTTAAGTCCTCTGCTCCTGGCTAATTGAGCTTCGACTTACACTGGGGTGGTGTTCAGTGAGGGAGCAGTTAATTGAATCAGGTGTAATTGGGGGCAACTGGGAGATTTTTGCAATTAAGTGGGGAGAATGTAGTTCAGTGTTTAGTGGCAGAATCTTTCCAGGTGGCTTGTCTGGGACAAGGGGGAGACTTGATTGCTTCAAAACACAGCTGTGTCATACTCTCCACTCAGGTACTGTGCTCTTGGAACTCCTGAGCTGTCCATGGGAACCTTCTCTTTATTGCTGCCTTTCGTCCATGGTTTCTCTCCCTTTTCAACTCCTGCCTCAGTGGCCTTTGGACAATCTAATCTTTACTTCTCTCCAAAGTCCGAGCTTCCCATCAATGATTCAAATAGTACAGATGTTTAGGTTAGCTCTCCGTCTGTTATCTCCCTTCTGAGCACCAAGATCTTTAGATCAGATGAGGGACAGTCCCTGTTGGCACCAGGGCTGTGAACTTTCAGATGAAGCTGTATCTCCCCAAAACACTACCAAAATTATTTTGGACCCACTGTGGGAGTTTCTTATGTTTTCTAGCCTCCTCATACATGCCTGCCAAGTTCAGTGTCCCACTGTTGATTCCATGGCATCTGACTATGATGTGTCCCTGATTTTTGGTGTCACTGGATTTGTGCTCCCATTCTGCTTTGTGGCCTTTCCCATCAGCAATCTCAGGAAAACCTTTCCTGGGAGTTAGTTTTTGCTCCTTAGCTCTCTGCTGCCCTCTGCAGGGTCCCAGTAGCCAGAGCCCTTTGCCTTGTTCTACCCTGGACCTCTTTTGCTCTCTGAGATTTATGCACGCACCAAGATACTCCACTCTCCTCAAATTCATTCTTTCTTTTCTCATTCATGAAATACTTATTGAGGATATTCTATGTGCCAGGAACTGTATAAGGCCATGGGATACAAAGGCAAATAATCTTATTCCCTGTCTCCTAGGACCTCACTGTCTAGAGGGAAGACAGAAAGGTAGAAAACAATTAGAATGCAATAATTGAGAAGGACCAGATGAGAGAAAGGTAGAAGAGGTGTGGAACTGGGATAAAAAAAAATTAGGACTGCTGGGGAGGTAAGGAATCCTTCACTGGGATTTTGCATTTGATTTGTTTTTTGAAGAATGGTCAGTGGTGGGCAGGTCACTGGGGTCTTAGATTTACAGACTAGGAGGGATGGAAAGGATACTAGAAATTATATTTTGGTTCACTTAACAATGAGCCATCAAGAGTTGTTGAGGGCAATGTCGTAGATCATTTAAATTCATATCATCTTTGCCTTGAGGCTTAAACACTGAGGTCTTTTTATAGTTCTGTTGCCTTGTATTTAAGTATACAAATAGCCCAGAAAAATAAGCACCAGGGTTTTTCTGTTTCAATTAGGCACCCCCCCAAAATCACCTCATAAATAAGAAGGAAATAGGTTTCCATAAATCTCTATTTTTTGAAACCTGAGAGATTATATGTCCTGCCTCTGCTAAAAGCTGAGGAATTTAATATTTTCACTCTTGTATTATTTGGAATTTCTCTGCTACATACCAAATAATAACCATAAATACATTATATACAGAAAGATGTTTTGTTCCTGTTGCTGGTGAAAAAAATTAGCTCACTAACACTTTACTCCTCAATTATGCTGTTCTTTCACTGGAGCGCTGCTCATCAAGATAACTGACAGTTTCAATTGTTCTTGTAAAAAGTTGACATTCAGGCTAGGCATCCTGCCTGCAGAATGGCGTTGACTGAGGATGAATGGTAAGCTAACGAGCCTACTTACCTTCTTTCCCCTCTCAGCCCCCCAGCATGAAGTATAGTAAATAGCATCTGGCTTAGTAATACAAATGGAGAGACATTGGAGCTCCAAGGAAGATGAAGGTTTATATCCTTACCTGTATAAAAATTGAAAATGGAGAATTCTCAGCCTATTTGTCAAAGGAGCACATGTCTCATCCCAGAGCAGGGCGCTTGTATTATCTCTTTTTATGTCCCTGGTTCCTCACATAGACCTGGCCTGTGGTAGGTACTTTCAAAATGTTAGTATAATTGAAATTTATTACCCTTGGACAGAAGCACCATCTTTATGTCTTTCCAGTTGGTAGAGCTCCTAGAACAGAGTTTGCTTAGCTGAGTATCCCAGGGCACATACATAGATTTGCCATGGGAACTATGGAAGGCCCTGTTTCTTTACACTCACTCTTAGTGTTCCCTTTTCTGAATCTTCAAGTTGCCTTGAGTTATCGACACAATCATTTTAGTATGGTTCAGAAAACCACTAATAGATTTAGCCAATTCTTAAAATTTTCTTCTTTCCTGAAATAATTAATTGTTAACTGAGATGTGACATCAAAGATGAGACAGATAGAAAGAAATATCATGACATACCACAGGTAAAAGTCTATTTCTCCTGGAGTATGGACATCCAATGAAAGAACTGTGGCAAAAAACAAAGAGAAGACTCCTATGGATGCTCTATGCCCTCAGTAGAAAGATAAAGTCAGTAGGTCTAAGAAACTGAGTTTACTACTTATAGAGCCTTTTAAACTTCGACAATCATAGAATGTGGGACTGGAGAGTGTTTAATAATTATGTATTCAAAATTTGTGTTTTTTTTTTAAATGAATATTGTACTTGTATTTGTTCAGCCACAAGAAACAGATACCTTGACTTATAATGGTTTAAAAAGAATAGGGTTTTATTTTTCTTACGCAAAGAAGTCTGATAGTGTTGGTTTAGTGGCTCAAAATGTGAAGACCCATCCTCACTGCAATGCTCCTGGCTTTTCTCTATTGTCTGTTGGTTCATAGTTGCAAGAAGGCTGCCATACTTCTAAATCTCATGGTCATATTCAAGGTATGGAGAGGGGGGTGAGAATGGTTATGGCCACATCTGTCCCTTTTATAGGAAAGCAACATTTTTCTAGAAGTTCTCCAGATGGCTTCCTTTTACACCTCTTTGCTAGAACAGATTCATAAGGCCACCCCTATTCAAAAGAGGAGCGGATAAAGTGGGAACTGAATCCATTGCTGCCATGAACAACATTGAGGGGCTGTTAGCAAGAAAGAGGTGGAGGATGGATAATGTAGGCAGTGATAGTGTCTATCACAGATGGAGAAGCATACCAGTACTCAACACTGGTGGACAAAATGTTTTTAACAGTACCTCAGTGTTCATAGTTGGCAAACAAGGTAGTGCTAGATTATTATGCCAATTATTATGCCCAGTGCCATGGAAGAATATAGAACAGATGGTTACCTGATTTTGACCACTCTGGATACCAGCAAGTGGCTCTCATGGTTAGGTAGGGTCATCACAGTGAGATTTATTTGCATTATTAGAGGCAATGTGCATTTATGGTATTGAGCTCTACAATAGAGCTTGGCATTTGTCTTGAAACTTTCAATAACCCCCCTAATATATGAAAAACACTAGTGAGCAATGAACTAACATCAAAATGCAGGTACTGGCTCATTTACCACCTAAATGACTAATGCTCCACACAACAGCTCACATGGGGTGATTCAAATTAGTGCCTTAGCAAAATTGCAAAGTACTACATGTCCTAATCCCTCTAGGATCTCTCACAAATGGTCAAAATCATGAGTGTTAACTTTGCAGATGGAAAAATGCATACTGTGTGTTCTTCAAAGTGCTTTTATGTCATCAGTGAAATATCAGATTATAATGATCATAAGAGTTTTCAATATTTAATAAAACATTGAAATGGCTACATTTTTACTATTTTATTTTATTAAGAAGTGATAAGAGGCCATTGTCCTTGTCTACTCTTGTCCTTAGATATTGTTCCATCTAAGAGATAACCAGGCTAAAGGTTGAGCTTCCTTCATTTTCCAGGCTTGAATCTGTCCTGATAGATTAGTTGGGAACCAAAGTATTGCTCAAAACAAATGGCTATAGGATATCTGGGTTCAGGCTTTAATAGAAGGGATGGTGGCTTGGAGGTAAAAGAGAAGCATAGTAAGTAGGGTGATCTAGTTCTGAAGAAAGAGAGATGGTCAATATTAGGGGAAAGGGCTGAGAATTGGGCCTAACAGTCTCTCTTCCCCATTTATCTTATCATTATCTCATTATCCCTCTCAGACTTTCTTCTTTCTTTATTTTTTTAAAACACCCTTTCTTATGGGCCATACTCGAGATAAAGAAGTATGCTAAAGTACTTAGGTACATATATCCATACCCATACCCATATCCATACCTCTGTCTATCTATCTGTCTATCTATCCATCTATCTATCTATCTATCTCTCTCTCTATCTATCTATCTATCTATCTATCTATCTATCTATCTATCTATCTATCTATCTATCAATCATCTGTATCTATTGATATTAGGCCAATAAAATTACTAATATATTATACTTTAAAAAATAGCAGTGTATATTTAAATATAACTGGTGTTACAGTCACAAAATTTACTGTCTTATGTGAGATATACAACTCTATAAGAGTGGAAGTCCATGCATTAATTTAGAAATTCCTCTGATTTTATACATAATTTTCTCTTAAAAACTTGTGGCAAGTCAAATGTATAAAACTTAAACTAGATTACATGTGAGTTTTGTTACCAGAGAGCTAAAAAGCATTCTAACATCCCTAATCATACTTTGCCTTTTAGGCATCATTCTCAATGGTTCATACATTTCAAACATGTTCTTTCATTTTATTTTTTCCCTTCTGAACTTAGCACAAGATTGACCAGCTGAAGTCAATGAGCATCTTATTGAGGCTGATGACATCACTCTCTACAGGCCTAATGATTTCTACCTCTGTCTCAGCTATATTGAATTAGACCTCTGCTTCTTACATGGGTATCAGCACTTTCATTTTTCCTCCACTTATTTTTGTAATCTTAAAGGAAAAAATACAATAAAATATTCATATAATTGCACAAACATTACTTTACCTTCACAAGTGGGGATGCATCTGGTTGTCAGTGCTACTGTGAAATAGTCAACCATGTTCAGATACTACAGAGCTCTTATTTATGGAGTTAAAAAAATAAAGGATCAACATATGGATTGTTTGAAAGTTGAATATAGGGAAATGAAACACAGCCTTATCATAATTTTATAGTCGGTACTCAGTCATATACTGTGTGTCCAAAGCTGGGACCAGAAGCCAGTACTCCTAACTCCAAATTAGTCTTCATTAATTAATTCAGCATATTTATTGAACATCTACTCTTATATGTGAGATGCTATTCTAGGTGGTAACTATCTGTTTCTTGTGATCCTGAACTAGAGTCTTTAGTGACGACTCAATTCCAACTTGAGTTTCATTTTTGCAACCCCTCTGATTAGCCATTTCACTTTGTATCTGGTGTTTTTTGCTGTAGTCCTGCGTTTGGAAGAGACTTTCTGCTTGTAACATCTTCCCACTTGGATTTCTTCTTTGTCTAGGAGTAGAAAGCAGGCCATTTCCCAGTCCAAACATCTCTATTAATGTGGCTGAATTACCCTGCAATGTGGACAAAAAGCCTTGGAAGAATCCTTGTTGAGTGATAATGACAAATTCCTACAGGATCTGCAGCCAGTCATTAAAATTTAGCTCTCCCAAGTGATAACCAAATGATGAGAGAAATTATTTTCTATTGTTCTAATTCTACTCTCAAGTTTTTTTTTTTTTTTTTTTTTTTGAAGCTGATGATCTGGTAGAAAAAGAAATCTCCACATTATCTTTCATCAAATAGTGCAGAAAATGAGTTTGCTCTGTAAGGAGAATCGTAGGTTGAGTTCTTAGAAGTAGGCACCAAAGTAGAGTTTTGGTGTGTAGGATGTTTGTTAGAAATCAACACCTACAGAAGGCAGGAGGGAAAAAGAGGGTTGAGAAGAGGGAAAAGTTGAACTGTGATGCAGGCCTGACAAACCTTTGCCTGACTCCTTGATGTATGTTATCCATCAGAGTTGATTTGACTTGAAATGGCTGGGACTTTACACCACATCTCTATTAGTCACTGAATATAGACTACTCCAAGAAGAATGTGCCCTTGGGTGAGGTGGCTCTTTGCAGCCAAAGGTGAGGTGGCTCTCTGCAGCTGAGGCATACTTTGATGGAGCTATCATGGGAGCAACATATCCTCCCTTGAAGGGGGATCTGGTTATGCATCTCAGCAAAGACGTAAGAAAAATCTCAGAAAACTATGAACAGTAGAGAATTTCCTCAACTTGATAAAGCGTGTTTATAAACCTGCATCATAATTAATAGTGAAAAACTGGATGCTTTTCTTTAAAATTTGAGAGCAAGGAAAGGATGTTTTTTCTCTCCATATTAGTCAAGATTCCTCAGAGAAACAGAACAAGTAGGATACGCACATATCTAAAAGGAGATTTATTATGAGGACTAGTCTTATACAGCATGAAGGCTGAGAAGTCTCACCATCAGCTGTCTGCAAGCTGGAGACCCAGAAAAGCTGGTGGTACAATTCAGTCTGAGCCTAAAGGCCTGAGAACCAGGGGAGCTGATAATGTAAATCCCAATCTGAGGGCCAGAAGAGAAAAGATGAGATGTAGTTCAACCAGTGAGGCAGGAAAAGAGGGGCAAATTCTTCTTCTGCCTTTTATTCTGTTCAGGCCCTCAACAGATGAGATGATGCCTACCTACATTGTGGAGGGCCATCGACTTTACTGAGTCCACTGATTCAAATGTCAGTCTCATCTGGAAGTATTCCTGACAAACATACCCAGAAGTAATGTTGAATCTGGACACCCCCTAGCCACTCAAGTTAACACATAAAATTGACTGTCATACTCACTACCCCTATTCAGCATTGTACTGGAAGTTTTTGGTAGTGAAATAAGATAGGAAAAAGAAAGAAAAAGATATAAGATTGGGAAGGAAGAAATAAAACAGTCTTGTTTTCAGATAAAATGATTGTCTATCTAGAACATCACAAAGAATATATGAAAAAAAAGAGCCTTAACTAATTAGTGATCTAACAAAGTCACAGGATACAAGATAATATGCAAAAGTCAACTGCTTTGCTATATTCCAGAAGTGAACAATCAGAATTAGGAAAAAAAAAAAACATTTACAATAAGGACCTCCAGAATGTAATACTTAGGTATAAAATTAATAAATATGTATAGAAACTATATGTGGGAAACTACAAAACTCTGATGTAAAAAATCAAAGATCTAAATGAATGGATATTCTATGTTCATGGTCTGAAAGACAATATTGTTAAGGTGTCATCTTTCCCATTTGATCTATATAGATTCAATGAAATTCCTACCAAAATCTCAGCAATTTGTTTTATGGATATTGACAAACTGATTCTAAAGTTTATATGGAGAGGCACAAGATCCAGAATAACCAACACAATATAGAAAGAGAACACAGTTGTAGAACTGATACAACCTGAATTCAAAACTTACTATAAAACTAGTTATCAAGACAGTGGTTTTGGCAAAAGAATAGACAAATAGGTCAGTGGAACAGAATAGGGAGCCCAGAAACAGTCTCACATGAATAGAGTCAACTAATCTTTGACAAAGGAACAAAGGCAACCTAATGGAAAAGGATAAACTTTTCAACAAATGATGCTAGATCTTTTGGATGTCATATGCAAAATGAAACAAAAAAAACAAAAACAAAAGACAAATAAAAAGCCAACTTAGACACAGATCTTGCACTGTTCATGAAAATTAACTTAAAATAGATCATAGACTTAAGCGTAAACCACAAAACTATAAAACTTTCTAGAAGATAGATGACCTGTGATTTGGTAGTGAGTTTTAGATACCACACCAAAAGCATGATTTGTGAAAAAAAAAATTCATAAATTGCACATGAGAAGTTTGTTTAAAATGAACAAAGTCTGCAAAATACACTGTTAAGAGAATGAGAGGACAAGCCATAGAATGGAAGAAAATATTTACAAAATATATAGCTGATAAAGGACTGTATCCCAAATATATAGAGAATCCTTAAAATTCAACAATAAGAAATAACCCATTTAAAAATGGGCAAAAGATCTAAATAGTCTCCTTACTAGAGAAGATATACAGTGGCAAATAAGCATATGAAAAGATGCTAAATATTATTGTCTAGAAAATCACAAAGAATATACAAAAAAAAAAAAGCCTGGGGAATTGCAAATTAAATAAAAAATGAGATGCCATTTCCCACCTACTAAAAGACTAAAATTAAAAAACAAAAGTCCTGATAGTATCGATTGCTAGCAAGGATTCAGAGCAAGAGCCCTCATTCATTTCTGGTGGGAATACAAAATGTAATGGTCACTTTGGAAGATAGTTTGGCAATTTCTTACAAAGTTAAAATATAATCTTACTATACACTCCTGGGAGAGGCACATTCCTAGTTATTTCTCCAACTGATTTGAAAACCTATGTCCATACCAAAAGCCTGCTCCTGAATTTTTATAGCAGCTTTATTTACAATCTCCGAAACCTGGAAGCAACCAAAATTGTTCAATGGATAAATTAGTGGTCTATCCATTTAATGGAATATTATTCAGTGATAAAATGAAATGAGCTATCAAGCCACAAAAAGACATAGGTCAATCCTAAATGCATATTGCTAGTCTAAAAAGCCTACATATTATTTGATTTCAATTATGTGACATTTTGGAAAAGTTAGAACTATAAAGACAACAAAAAGATAAGTGGTCTTCAGGGGTTTGGGGAATGGGGAGTGCCGATTAAATAGATGAAGTATAGGAGATTTTTTTAGGCAGTGAAACTATTCTGTATGATACTATAATTGTGACAACTGACTTTATATATTTGTCAAAACCCTTTGAATTTTGCCACAGAAACCATGAACCTTAATATATGAAAATTAAAAAAAATCATTAGGAAGTCAGAGGAATTCCAGGATGTAATAGACTATGACAAAACAATCTAACTGTGTTACAAATATATGAAGCAACCTTACTGAAGCGGGTGTATGGAAAAGGAGCTGACTTAAGTGAGTTGGAAATGAGTGGAATCTATAAAACTAAAGGAAAAAGAGGCTGTACATAGTTTTAATTCTAGTTGATAAAGTTTTATCTATATCCTACACAAAAGAAATCCAAATGATTTATGTAGATGATGTGCTTTCAAGGAGGTGGGGCATAACTCCTGACTCCCATAGCATGAGCTGTGCATTGCAACTTCCTTCCAAGAGTGAAGTATGGAAAAGACAGGACAGGGAGAGAGTAACTTTGCAGTGAGAAAAGTGAGAAACACAATTTAAACAGGTGATTAAAGTAAAATCAACAGCTATAATGTTGTGTATATCCTTGATATACTGTGAGGACAATGGCACTTTACCTTTGGGGTCTTCCTCCTCAAAACCTATAACCCTGGTCTACTCATCAGAAAACATCAGATAAATCAAAACTGTGGGACATTCTACAAAACACCTGACCAGCACTCCTCAAAATTGCCAAAGTCATCAAAAACAAGGAAATTCTGAGAAACTGTCATAGCCAAGAGACACGATGACTAAATGTAATTTGGTATCCTGGATGGGATCCTGGAATATTAGGTAAAATATTAAGGTAATCTGAATAAAGCATGGGCTTTAGTTAATAATAATGTATGAATATTGGTTCATTTATTGTGATAAATGTAGCATACTAATGGAAGATGTTAATAGGGGAAACTGTGAATTTTATGGAAACTATACTATCCTTGCAATTTTCCTGTAAATCTAAAACTGTTCTTAAAAATAGAGTGTATTATCAGTTTAAAAATTGCATGTCAGACATTGTGTCAGGCACTGGAACAAGTAAGACATAACCTTGTCCTCAAAGAGCTAAAGTTTGTGAGTGCACAGGCATGAGAACATATAATTTAGTGTTCGAGTCAGGTAATAGAGGCAGAGGCAGAAGGCTTTGGAGAAATGGAGTTTTAGATTATTTGTCTGAAGACATCTACCCCACATCCTAAGAAAAAGTCAGTGTTCTCTCTAAGATTTCTGTGAACACTTGGTTGGGGATAGTGATTATCTTCTTATTTCTAGGTCTAGGTTTCTGTTATTGATGAGCTCATGCCCTCTCATCTCTTACCACTATCATTTTTGTTCATATTTGTGCTATGGTACTCAGCTGTTACCTTCTTTTTTGCTCATCCACATGGGTTGTCAGACTTTATTAAAGATCAAAGATATGAAAGATGTATACATGTCTTAAATATAAAAAAATTAAAAATGTAGATTCAACACCCTATTTTTAAAACTTCCTTGGCCATTTCATCACAAGGAACTTCTCACTGACACCCTTAGCCTTTAAACTCCAGCTTCTTGCTATGGTATCTGGTTCCATTTCTCATCTCTTTCCTACCTCCAATATTTGGGTTGTTTCTTTTGCAGCAATGTCTACCTCTGTCTTTATTTATTGTTCTTATAAGACAGGTTTGGGATCTCACCTTCTTCATCCCAAAGCAGACTAGCAAGTTATGTTTTTTTTAAAATAAAGGTGGGTTCTTCTAAAACAGCAGTTGAATCAAATCTCAGGTGCTAACTGTTAAAATATTAATTTCTTTATACTGCTGTACCAGGTCAGAAAACAAAAGGAATATTTCAAATAAGAAAGGAGGATGTTTAAGCAGGTACAGGAGAATATCATCTATCTTAGTTGCAGAACATAAATTGGGGTGATCATAGTTGGACACTGGGAAAATGAGATAGGGAGTCCCTTCCTTTCTGCCCTCTGCCTCTCTGGAAGGAAGTGCCTGCTTTATTCCTCTCTCCTTGCAGTTCTTGGTCTGCTTTCACTTGGTCCATTGCAACGTCCAAATGCTTCCTGATATTTCAGTTCAGCTCTTTCTTGCTGTTTGACTCAGTTTAGTCAAATCTTTGCCCACATCTCATCAATCAGCTTTTACCAAGGAAATAGGGTCAACTTTGCCATGGCCGTGGTGTGGGGTGCTCAAAAATTATGGAGTTATTATTTATTTCATCTTTCAAGGCTAATTTCCTCAGCCAGTCATATCCATACTTTACAGCGATTGTGTTAGAGTCTGTAGTTTTGTATATTTTTATTCCTTCTATTCTTACTCCTTTATCCTGAAATGATTAAGAGGGGGGTCATATTTCCTCAAGTCTCTATCTCAGCTGGAAGGGAAGTCAAGGAATATACTAACCATGACTCTTTATTGCAAGCTATAAAAATCCAAATTCAACTAGTTTAAGCAAAAGAGGTAACGGACAGTGGAGTAATTCACAAGATCCAGGGAAGAAACATAGGATTTGAAACAACTTGGCAACAAGATTTAGGTATGTCTCCCCATTTCTCATCTCTTTTTCTTTGTTTGACTTCTCTCTGCAGATGAGTCCTTGCTGATAGGCTCAGATTCCCATCCTTATAGTTCAGCCACCCAGCAAAAGGAGAGAGCCTGTTTTTATATAATGTCTATACATCAGTGACAGAGAAGAGTTCTGGCAGTCCATCTAGGGTCTTACACCCTTTTCTTGGACCAGTCACTCTTGTCAAGGGTGTGGGGATTATGAATGGTTTGTCTGGGACCCTTGCCTTCTCTTAGGGCAGTGGTTTAGAGGACTATGACTGACAGCATCAGAATGACAGGAGATGGATATAGAGGAGACAAATCAGCCTGTGTCCGCTACCAAAAGGATTTTTCATGCTGTGATAATGAATATAAGTAGATCTCTGGAAAGACACTAGGAATAGAGAATGGGGTTGGTGGATCTTATAGGAAGCCTTCTCTCCTTTAGAAGACTTAGCCTGTGCCTCTTTCTTAGGAGGAATAGAAGGAAGCCCACCTAGGCATGATGACTATGCAATTTGGAGAGAATGAGGTCTGGATAAACTCACTTGGGAAAACCTTCAGGGATCATTGGAAACTCTCACTGGGATATGGAGTCTTGCCTTGACCTGGAACCTCAGCAGGAATGAGTATGGTATCTTCTGTGTGCTTCCATTCTTACTCACTAAAGCCTCTGCAATAGATTTCTAGTTTTGAACTCATCTGGAATCTCGCAGCTGGCCACGCTTGGTAGTTACTCTCTCCCTGGGCTACCATTAAGTCTGAAAAAGGGGTTTGGAAAGGTCTTTATTTCTTTCCTCCTTGAGAAGTTGGAGGTCCCACCTCCTGGAGCCATTTCTACTTCTGAATAAGAAAATGGCTAAAGTGGTAGCATATCAGAGTCTTTTTTTTTCTTATTAATGGTTGTAGTGGATTATAAAATAGAACCCAGCAGGCATGGGTAGGCTTGCATCTATTTCAAAAGCACCAATATATTCAGGGTCCAAAGAAAACCTTTTGAGAGTGCACTATGAAGAGTATTGTCAGTAGATTTTGTCACTGTAAGCCCTAGTGGGGATTCTGGAGCAAATTGATGCAATTTTATTTTTAGTTCCTGTCTATATAGTAGAGTCAAGTCAGAGTCCAGCTGGAATTTCTTTTTAGGCTCAGGAGAAAGTTACACAGGATTCATTCAGAAAATGTTTGTGGAAGGCTTTCCATGCACAGGACAGGTACCGGGGCCCTCCAGGCTGCACATTCCTGCCCTCAGGGAGCTCACAATATAAAGAACAGAAATTCATCAATCACACACAACTATTATAGCAGAAGACTGAATAGAAATAGAACTCTGAGGGAAGTACAAAATATTGACTTGGTTTAAAGAAGAGGGACGTTTTCTTTAACTAGGTAAGGATGATAGGCAGGTGGCAGAAAGGGAAGCAGAGAGGTGGAAGGATCATAATTTTGTCACTGGGTTATATCCATGACTTCCTTGTAGTCCAGAGAGAAACATCAGAAAGAAGTATCAGAAGTCTGGTTTGCCAAGTTTTAGAATACCTTAGTGATTTTGTGATATTTCCTGAGCAGACAATGAAACATCTCAAGATTGGCTTAAAGGAAGGCATTTTGAAAGAGCTATATACAAATTAAAATACCCTTCTCCTTACTGTAGTATTTCACAATACTCTGTAAATTCATACTTTCTTTCCCTTCTCCATTAGTTGCATTCACTTAGGAAATGGGAAGATTGGTAAAAGGGGTGAATCTGCCAATAAAATCTATGTCCCTCATTAAGAGAGAGTAGCTGGAGGTCTCTTCCAGTAATCTTAGCTTCTTGTGACATCTAAATACCAAACTCATTAGCACTGAAAAGTTTTCATAGAGAGTCAGGCTAGACTTGCCAGATAAAATGTAGGATACCTAGTTAAATTGTAATTTCATATAAATGGATAAACAAGTAATTTTTCTTTACAAATATGTCCTGGCAACCTTAATTCAGACTTGTTTCGCATCTTGGCCCTAGATGGATAGCTTGGTTTTTCCACCATATCTAGATTCATTAGATCAGATTATTTTCAACATCACATGCCTGGCAAAACGAGTCCCTATCCTAGCTTCTCATAGTAGAACAGAAAGAGGTCTTAAGGCAGAGCAGAGGAAAGACACTGGCTGAAGATATATACTAAGGAGAAGTTAACCTTGTGAGTATTAAATGTGTGATTGCCTTTTAAAACTCCATCCCAGGTTTAGACCTTGGTCAGGGCCTCTTACCCTGCTCCCCTCCATCATCCTCAAGATTCAAAGAATCACCCCACCCCAGACATGTGCAGCTGGAAAGAAGCAGAATGATTTGGTGGAATTCATATTGGAGGCAGAGCTTATGGGAAATGGAATCCAGGGGAGAGTGAGTGAAGAGATTGAAAGGATGAGTTAAAATGAGGCAGGACACAAGGCAATGAGTCTTCTCAGCTGGTCATGAGTGTTTGGCCCTATGGAGAATGCCCTGAAAGTATAGAATTAAGAATTCCTTATTGAATAAACTGGGGCCATATTGACAAAAGCAGTGCTTCTTGAACTTTAATGTCTATACAAATTACGTGGGGATCTTGTTAAAGTGGAGATTCTAACTCAGCAAACCTGGGATGGGTCCTAAGAGTCTGGATTTCTAACAAGCTCCCAAGTGATACTGATGCTACTGGAACATGGTCTGTATTTCTAGTAGTGTTAAAGAGAAATTGCACTGGGCACTTGTTAAAAACAGCAGGAAAGACTTTATTCAAGACTACTGCTATAGAGGAGAGAGATTGAACTCAACTTTAAATTTAGCAGGGGAACTGGGGTGAGGCAGGGTTGAATCAAGGAATCAAGGGTGAGTGAATGAGGAACTTGAATTGGTAACAAGGGCGATTCTTGTTCAACTGGCTTAGCAGGATTCTTGCTAAAATCAGCAGACTTTTTTTTTTTTTTTTTTAAAAGATTGTCAAACTGAGAACATTCTTTCCTCCCTTTCCACCAGGATCATGCATTGTTGATGTGTCATTATCCTTGAGACAAAATTCAATATCTCAGTATTTTTCCAAAGAAAGGAGCCTGGTTCATGCAATGATTTGCCCATTCAACAAAAGGGAGCTTAATTCCAGGTTATCTCACCTCAGGGGCTTAGCATTTTCTTGGGGCCACAATGGACAGAAGTTCTTCTCTTTTAACCACTTTGATATCCTTTCCCATTATCTTTCTCTTCATCCTACCCTGCTGGGACAAACAGCATCTGGAAACTCTCTTCTGATTCCCCAGACAATCACAGCAGATTCTTTTGGGAGGAGAAATAGGAAAAATACTGGCAAAGGAACAAGTTCAGGGTTTTTTTTTTTCTTCTTGGATCAGGGATTGAGATGGTTTTAGCACAGAGAATTCAGAATTAAGGAGAGTCATCTCCCCAAGATGTAGCCCCAAAGGCCCCTGTGATTCTTTCTTTTTCTGTATTCACCCATAATTTATTTCTTTCTCATTTAAAATTTCATTGTTGCTTCATTGCTTTTAAAATGGAAGCCAATAATATTCTTCCCTGTGAGTCAAAGGGACATGTGGAAAGAAAAGACCCCAAGAATTGGAGCCTGGAAACTAGGATCCATCTTCCACCATTTTAAAGTACTAAAAGATCTCTTCCAAATGCCTAATGATCTTGGGCAACTCGTTGACTACCTTTGGCTCCAGCTTCCTTATTTAAAAAATGAGGGTAGAAATCATTTTTTATCTGCCCATATTAAAAAAAAATGGATGGGAAAGTGTTGTGTGAAGTATACATTGTAAATCACACATCGGTTGTTATTATTATTGTTACTTTTGCTGCCATGAGCAGTGTTATAAGCAGAAAATACACATTTTTATCAAGTTTTTTTTTCTTCAAATGAGTAAGAGACATAGGAAAATAGAGTATAAAGCTTAAAGCACAGTAAAAACTATGTGTCCTTCCCACCATCATCAGTCCTTTCTCAGAATAGTAGCTACTTTTAACAATTTTTTAATGTTTTCTTCTAAAAATCTTCTCTGCATAAATAAGTATATATATCTATATGTATGTATATATTTATATATGTAAATTTGTATGTAGAGATTTATTTTTAAACAAATGGTAACCACTTCTGTATCTTCTTGTTAACTGTATAGCTTAACGATTACTCCATATTAGCGCATTAGATCTTCCTCATTCTTTATTATAGCTACACAGTGTTTTCTTGCACATCAACATATGTTAACTATAAATTATTTAACCTTTCTTTTACTGACGGACATTTAGTTTATTTCTAATAAGCGGCTATTTCAAGTTATGCTACAATAGCCAACCTGTGTTCTTATGTATCTGTGTAACTAGATCTCTGTCATGAAGTCTTAGAAGCAGGATGTCTGGGTCCAAGTGTACAGGTACTTTACATTTCATTAGAAATTGCCAAATTTCCCTCTGGAGAAATGTCAACAATTTGCATTTGCACCAATAGAATTATTCTACATACCTCCACCAGTGCTGCTACTCAGTATATACTAATTTGAATTTACAATGCTATCTCATTGTTAGTTTAATTTTGTATTGCTGTAATTTTGAGTGAGTTTGAACATCTATCTCTTCATATGCTTAAAAACCATATATTTGTGGACAACTTGCATATGCTCATTTTTCATTTGAAAAACCTCATATTAAGAGGGCTGGCTCAGACTGGCCTGGCTCAGCAGGCACATTCTCCAGAGGGTTTATCTGGAGCTCCCTCTCAACTTTCCCAAGCTCCTGTCTTTCTTTTTTTGGTGTCTGGATGCTGTTCTGGCAGTCAAAGAAGCCATAGGCCCTGTATCTGTGCCAGTATGCCCATTCATTTACCCCCATAAATGAAAACTAACTGCATAGTGCTATATTTATTTATGACTTTTCTTCCAGCTACAGGAAGTATTTCATTCCTTTTCACTCAATCCCTGAGAGCTGGTGTGAAGCAAGAGTCTTCACAATTTTACAGTACAGCAAATGGAGATATGGGACATATGTGAAGGCTGTCTGAGGACCTAGTGAAACAATTGCCAAGTCTGTGAGTATGACATATTATGCTGTGTGACCAGGTGGAACGCTGGGCTAAGAACTTGGAGATATGTGCCTTCTGCTTCCAGCTCTAGCATGGATTTGCTGAAAGAGATTGCACAAGGTACATATACTCCATCTCTAGGGGTCAGTTTCATTCTCTGAAGGCCTTCAGGCCACAGCGAAGTTCTGACAGTGAAGTTCTTCTGTGGAAGATGGGGAAGAAAGGAGGATGGAGTATGAATAGCCTGAACTAGTAGAGTAAATTTGAGAAAATCTCAACTTTTTGTAGGTGGGGAGACGCAGAATAGAGATTACCTATTAGAGGATCATCCCAGATAGAAACTGTAGGGCCTTCGTACCCCCGTTGTCTGTAACCATTGGCCAGAAACTGTCAAGGCAGACATCAGCTTTGGCTTGAATACTAGGGTGTAGCCTAAAGTTTTGAACCTGGAGGCTTTCAGGTCCCTGCACTCCTCACGGCACACTCTCCCTTGAAGGGAGCTCTAGGTGGTATACCTCCGTGACTGCCATAGCTGGTTTTTTGAGGGTGGTTGCAGTCAGAGTTGGGAGTTATTCTGTGCCCCTCCAAAAGCATTGAAGATTTAGAGGTATAATTACACCAAGATGAAGCAATATTTTTTTTAAAGGCATTTATTTATTTATTCATCTATCTATCTATCTATCTATCTATTTTTATGGTGACATTGGTTAACTAAATCCAATGTTCCAGATGTACATTTTAACAGTAAGGCATATATATATTTACACTGCCCTATACTGGTCTGTTTTCCATGTCCATAGTCTCTGTTTGTTTGTCCTGTTCATTTGTTGCTTTTAGATTTATATCCCACATATAAGTGATATCATGTGATTTTCAACTTTTTCTGTCTGGTTTATTTCGCTTAGCATGATTATCTCGAGGTCCATCCAGGTTATCGCAAGTGGCAGTATTTCATCTCTTCTTATGGCTGGGTAATATTCCATTGTATATATGTACCACAGCTTCTTTAGCCAGTCATCTATCATAGGACACTTCAGTTGTTTCCATGTCCTGGCTACCATGAATAATGCTGCTATGAACATTGGTGTGCAAATATCTTTTTGAATATGAGTTTTCAAGTGATTGGGGTAAATATCCAGTAGAGGGATTGCTGGATCACATGGTAGATCAATTCTTAGTTTTTTGAAGAACCTCCATACTGTTTTCCATAGCGGCTGTACTAATTTGCAGTCCCACCAGCAGTGTATGAGGGTTCTTTTTTCTCTGCATCCTTTTCAGCATTTGTTATTACTTGTCCTGTTGATAATTGCTATTCTAACAGGTGTGAGATGGTATCTCATTGTGGTTTTGATTTACATTTCCCTAATAGCTAGTGATGTTGAACATCTTTTCAAATATTTGTTGGCCATTTGTATGTCCTCTAGGGAGAAGTATCTCTTCAGATCCTCTGCCCATTTTTTGATTGGATAGTTTGTTTTTTTGTTGTTATTGAGTCGTATGAGTTCTTTGTATATTTTGGATATTAGGCCCTTATCAGAGGCATTGCTTGCAAATATATTTCCCATTCAGATGATTTTCTCTTTACCTTGTTGATGGTTTCTTTTGCTGAGTAGAAGCTTTTTAGTTTGATGTAGTCCCATTTATTTATTTTAACTTTTACTCCCTTTGCTTTTGAAGTCAAATTCATAAAATCCTCTTTAAGTCCAAGGTCCTTCAGTTTAGTTCCTATGTTTTCTTCTATGAATTTTATTGTTTCAGGCCTTGTATTCAGGTCCTTAATCCATTTTGAGTTAATTTTGGTGTGTGGTGATAGACAACAGTCTAGTTTCATTCTTTTGCAGGTGGCTTTCCAGTTTTCCCGCACCATTTATTGAAGAGGCTTTTCTTTCTCCACTGTATATTTTTGGCTCTTTTGTCGAAAATTATTTGCCTATATAAATATGAGTTTACTTCCGGACTCTTGATTTCATTCCACTGGTCCATGTGTCTGTTTTGCTGCCAGTACCATGCTGTTTTGATTACTGTTGCTTTGTAGTATAATTTGAAATCAGGCAGAGTGATGCCTCCAGCCATGTTCTTTTTGCTCAAGATGGCTTTGGCAATTTGGGGTCTTTTGTGCTTCCATACAAATCTGATGATTTTTAAATTCTATTTCTTTAAAAAATGCTGATGAGATTTTGATGGGGACTGCATTAAATCTGTATAATGCTTTAGGTCATTTTAACTATGGTCATTTTAACTATGTTGATTCTTCCAATCCAAGAACATGAATATCTTTCAATTTCTTTGTATCTTCAATTTCTTTTAATAAGGCTTGTAGTTTTCATTATATAGGTCCTTCATGTTTCATTAAATTTATTCCTACGTATTTTATTCTTTTTGTTGCAATTGCAAAAGGAATTATTTTTTCCACTTCTTTTTCTAATGCTTCATTATTAGAATATAGGAACGCTATGGATTTTTGAATGTTGATTTTGTATCCAGAAACTCTACTATATTTGCTTATTTTTTCCAGTACTGTTCTTGTGAAGTCTTTAGGGTTTTCTATATAGAGAATCATGTCATATGCAAATAGTGACAGTGTGACTTCTTTGTTTCCTATTTGGATGCCTTGTATATCTTTCTCTTGCTTGATTGTACTTGCTAGGACCTCCAATGTTATATTGAATAATAGTGGCGATAGTGGACAGCCTTGCCTTGTTCCTGATCTCAGAGGGAAGGTTTTTCATTTTTCACCATTAAGTATAATGTTGGCTGAGGGTTTGTCATATATGGCCTTTATTATATTAAGGTATTTTCTTTCTATACCAATTTTGTTAAGTGTTTTGATCATAAATGGATGCTGTATCTTGTCGAAGGCTTTTTCTGCATCTATTGATATGATCATATGATTCTTATTTTTTAATTTGTTTATGTGGTGTATCACATTAATCGATTTGTGTATGTTGAACCATCCTTGTGCCACTGGGATGAAGCCCACTTGATCATGGTGTATAATCTTTTTAATATGTTGCTGTATTCGATTCGATGGTATCTTATTTAGGATTTTTGCATCTGTGTTCATGAGAGATATTGGTTTCATTATAGATATTGGTTTCAATATCTATAGTTTTCTTTTTTAATGTTATCTTTAGCATGTTTTGGTATCAGGGTAATATTGGCCTTATAAAATGAGTTGAGAAGTATTGCCTCCTCTTCAATTTTTTAGAAGAGTTTGAGGAGAATAGGTATTAAATCTTCTTTGAATGTTTGGTAGAATTCACTGGTGAAGCCATCTGGTCCTGGACTTTTACTTTTTGGTAGCTTTTTGATGATTGTTTTAGTTTCCATACTGCTGATTGGTCTATTTAGATTTTCCATATCTTGATTCAGTCTGGAAAGATTGTATTTTTCTAAGTACTGGTCCATTTATTCTAGGTTATTAAATTTGTTATTGTATACTTTTTCATAATGTTCTTGCATGATCCTTTGTATTTGTGATGTCAGTCATAACTTCCCTTCTTTCATCCATGATTTTGTTTGTGTCCTTTCTCTTTTTCCTTTAGTGAGTCTAGCTAGGGGATTGTCAATTTTATTAACCTCCTCAAAGAAACAGCTCTTTGTTGTATTTATTTTTTCTATTTTTTTTTTTGTTTTCAATTTCATTGATTTCTGCTTTAATTTTGATTATTTCTTTCCTTCTGCTGATTTTAGGCTTCATTTGTTCTTCCTTTTCTAGTGTTTTAAGATGAAGCATTAGGTTGTTTATTTGGGCTCATTCTTGTTTTTGGAGATAGGCCTGTAATGATATGAACTTTCCTCTTATGACCGCTTTTGCCATGTTTTGGGATGGAAGGCTCTGTATACGTCAATTATGTCAAGTTGGTCTAATGTGTCATTTAAGGATGATATTTCCTCATTGATTTTCTGTTTGGATGATCCATCCATATCTGACAGTGGGGTATTTAGGTCCCCTACTATGATAGTGTTTTGTTCTGTTTCTCCCTTTAGTTCTGTTAGCAATTGCTTTACATATATTGGGGTTCCTTGATTGGGAGCGCAGATTAATAAGTGTTATGTCTTCTTGGCACATGATTCCCTTTATCATTATGAAGTGTCCCTCAGTATCTTTCTTTACCTTTTTTATTCTGAAGTCTATTTCATCCAATATTAGTACCACTACTCCCGCTTTTCTCTGAATGCCATTTGCTTGAAATATCATTTTTCACCCTTTCACTTTGAGTGTATATTTGTCTTTGGAGCTGAGATGTGTCTCCTGGAGGCAGCATAGTTGGGTTTTGTTTTTTGATCCATTCTGCAATTCTGTGCCTTTTTATTGGTGAGTTCAGTCAATTTACATTTAGAGTGATTATTGAAATATGAGGTCGTCTGATAGCCATTTTATCTTTTGCTTTCTGGTAGCTTGGGGTTTCCATTGCTTCCTTGTTCTTGTGTTTCTGTTTTCTTTATTTTGTTTGGCTTTTGTGGGTTTTGCCTCAGGTTCTTGTTTTATGTTATATACTTTAGTTCTGAATCTTCAGCATGTGGTTACCATAATGAATATGAAAAGGATAGTTATATATATACAGTCATGTGTCTTATCTCCTTTCCTCTTTGCGAATTTGGATCTTGGAATCCTCTCCTTTTCAGTCATTGTTATCTCAGTTTGTCCCTATGTATGTTGAGTATTCATTACTATCTTGCTATAGCAATTCTCTTCTTATTATTTAAGCTTATAATGCCCTGTTCTTAGTAAGGGTTGCACTCCTCTGCTTCTATTTGCCTGATAATCACTTTACTCCTAATTATGTATTTTTGTTTTGTTTTGTTATTTTGTTTTAGATGAGCTGAAATCTTTCAGTATTTGCTGTAGTGCAGGCCTTGTAGTGGAGAATTCCCTCAATTTTTGTGTGTCTGGAAAGGTCTTAATTTCTTCTTCATATCTAAAAGAGAGCTTTACTGGGTACATTATTCTAGGCTGGTAGTTCTTTTCACTTAATAGTTTAAATATTTGATTGCATTCATTTCTGGCTTGTAAGGTTTGCACTGAGAAGTTCGAAGATTATCTAATGGGTTTCCTTTATATGTTACCATCTTCTTTTCCCTGACTGCCCTGAGAATTCTCTTTGTCGTTGATTTTTGGTAACTTTAATACAGTGTGTCTTGGTGAAGGCCTTTTTGAGTTGAGATAATTGGGTGTTCTATTGACTTCTTGAATTCCAAGCTCCAGCTCATTTCTTAGATTTGGGAAATTCTTGTCAGCTATTTGTCTGAAAATGCTTTCTAGTCCCTGCTTTTTTTCCTCACCTTCGATAATGCCCATTATTCTTATGTTTTCTCTCCTGATGGTATCAGCTAGTTCTTGTATTTCTCTTTAATCATTTTTCATTCTTTGTTTTCTCTCTTTTTCCTTCTGACTTATTTCTAAATTTCTGTCTTCGGTATCACTGAGCCTTTCCTCATTTGGTTGACTCTATCTCTCAAGCTTGCTATTTCATTTTTCAACACTTGCAGTGTGTTCTTCATCTCCAGAAGTTCTATTTGGTTCTTTTTGAGGGTTTCAGTCTCCTTGCTAAAGAACTCATTCTGCTCATCTAGTTGTTTTTTTTCAGTTCTTAATATTGTTGATATGAGTCGCTTCGGATTTCATTGAGTTTTTTTCAGAAGTACCATCTTGAATTCTCTGTCATTTAAGTTGCATATTTCTGGCTGTAAGCTTATTTTCTGGAGATTTTACTTTTTCTTTCTTTCTTTCTTTCTTTCTTTCTTTCTTTCTTTCTTTCTTTCTTTCTTTCCTTTTTTCTGAGCTGCCTTGTCACCTTGGTTGTTCATGGTGTTAATGGACTATTTCTCTACCTGGTCATTAATGAAAATTTATTCTGCCATTTTTTTTTCCAGAAAGAAGATTTATTATATAAAGATCTCTCTAGCCTGTCACAAAGAAGGCATTTTTTCTTTTGGTTTCCAGTAAGTGGCCTCTAAGCCTCTTGGATCCCTGCTTTCTATAAAGTCTTAATAATGCCTTTTTTTCCCTCATAGATGTTTAATCACGCTACCCTCAGTCTCAGTCCTTGTTAGTGTTAGCGACAGTTTTGGTAGCATTTGTTCAGATTCCCCAGGGGCTCTGCAGTGTTTGGTCTTGGAGGGTGTGGGAGGAGGAGCCCTCTGGGTTGGAGATGGGGGCTGCAGCTCAGCCTCAGTTTTGCACCCAGGGCTAGTAAAAATCAACTATTGTTTCTCTACTGTCCCCACTTCTCTGCCATCTCCACTTCTCTACTTTCTGCCCTGAAACCTGGGCACTGCCACCTGCTGCATGGAGCTCCCATTTCTCCCAGGCAGGGCTGTTAAAGGAACTCGCTGCACCTTCTCCCCTCCCCACTCCTTCTGCAGGAAGCTCTGACTGTGAGAGACAGCTTCTTTGTTTCTCCCAGTCTACTGCCTGATATCCAGAGTTCTGACCTGTGATAGCTCTTATGCTCAGATCCCATGCTCAGACATACTGGTGTGCAGTTTGGGTGTTTTTTGTTTATTTTAGATGTTCAGTTTATTGTTGTTTCAAGGGGAGAGATCTAGGGACATCTTTCACTCTGCTTTGTTTCTGACGTCCAAAGCAATATTATATTTCTCTCCTTTCAATAGTTTTTCATTTATTAAATTATTAAAATTGCTTGTTGGAGGTAATATGATCTTTCTTGTTGTGGAATTTTAAAAATGTATTTTCACTATTGTATATAGGATTTGTATAATTTAGTACTCATCTGCACACAGAGGAAGGGCCAAATACCAAAAAAAAAAAAAAAAAAAAAAAAAAAAGAGAGAGAGAGAGAGAGAGAGAGAGAGAGAGAAAAGTGAAAAGCTCATATGGTGTTTCTTGGAATAGGTGCACAATAAGCCCAGATATCCTAAGAGGGAATATTTGTGTGGAATTTTCAGTGGTAACCTTCTGAGTTTTCCCAGGACTGCAAACATCCACAAAGCAGACGCTTTTGGTGCTCCATATTTTATGCCCACTTCTAATTTCAGCCTCAGCTGTGAGTGATAGTTCTATGGAAGTTCAGAATCACTTGACAACATCCTACCTAAAGTGCATAGGTGCAGAGTTCCATTCTGTGTTCAGTTCTCAAGGCCTTTATCGAGCTGCCAGAGTCTGCTTGGCTCATCCAAAGACTCCCTGGAAATGTCAGGGAGTTGATGTGCCTGAAGTCAATCTCAACCAACAAATTCCCCAGCCCCTTGTCCTTCAGGTAGGCATTATGTACTCATCTCTGGAGCTTCCAGAGGAATTGAGCCTCATTGGCCAACATCTGGAACCCCACTTACACACCTTATTTAGTCTTTTTCTTTTTGTCAGTCTTACTTTTCCTGGTTTCTCACCCTTCAATCATCTGGGATCGCCTGCACAATAAACTACCTATACCTGTCTTATCTCAGGCTCTGCCTTCAGAGGAACCCAAACAGGGCTCACAGGTCACAAGACTATGAAAAGTAGTTCCTAATAACTTAGCCAGCTATTAGGGCCTTTCTATGAATCAGGAGTAAAGAGGTGAGGGACTTACCTTTTTTCTGCTGATACTTTCTCCATACCTCTGTTTAGTGATATGGTGGGCTATGATACCTTGTTGAGAGTGACCTGAAATTGCCAGTTTTAGGATGGTAGGTGCAAAGAGACAAAGGGAAATTGGACAAGAACCCATGATTCTCAGGTGATCACATGTGAGGCAGCCTAGATACTGCTGTTTCCTTGCATCTAAACTGATATTCCCTTCCTGTGGCTATATCTTCCTCAATAAATTTCACATAAAACTTAGAGTCTGAGCTATGGAGCTAGGCATCACGGTTGTATTGTACTGAATAATTTACCAGGTGCCCTCAGACCTCTGACTTCTTGACCCTTTTCTTACATGTGTGATCATTCTTAATTTTGGCTTTTATTTATATCTCCTTGGTTCTGTCTTAAAGTCCAAATACAATCTGATCACTAAGGTTCTCTTTTCAAAATTTAAAACATTTTAAAAATTGTGGTAAAATACAGATAAAATAAAATTTACCATCTTTAACCATTTTTAAGTGTACAATTCAGAGGCATTAAGTACATTCACATTGTTGTGCTACCATTACCACCATTTATTCTCTGAATTCTTTTTATCTTACAAAACTGAAACTTTATACGTATTGAACATCTCCCCATTTCCCACCTCTCCTAGAGCATGGAAATTACCATTTTACTTTCTGTTTCTATAAATTAGTACCTCATATTAGAGGAATGAAACAGTATTAATCTTTTTGTAACTGATTTATTTCACTCAGCATAATATCCTCCAGGTTCATTCATGTTGTAGCATATGTCAGAATTTTCTTACTTTTTGTGGCTGAATAATATTCCATTATAAGAGCACACCACATTTTGTTTATTCATTCATCTAACAATGAACACTTGGGTTGTTTCCACCTTTTGGCTATTGTGAATAAAGCTGTTTGAACACGAGTATATAAGGCTCATTTTTGTAGCCCCTTCCTCTAGAAAGTCTTCCCTTATGCTTATTCTATCTTTGCTAGATGATGAGTAGTGATATGGTAGTGTCTCATTTGTCTCTTTATCCCATTGATAAGCAGAGGACCTATTAAATATTGGGTACTTAAATTAATGGTTAAATTCCTTGATTACTCACGTACTATTTCCCTCAAAGATGAAGAGATTCTGACTTCCTATAGCAGTTTACCTGCAGTGTTCCATTTTACTTTATATAGTAGAGAACTGTAATATTCTTTGTCCAACTCTAAACACCTTTTGTTGGAAGATTTTTGGTAAACATTTGTTGAGCAAATGTATTTTTGTCCCTGTCTCTGCTCATTGGCCATGTGATAGTTCCAGCTTGCTACCTAGTTCTGACCTTGCTCCAACATCTGTATATGTCCTGAGCATCTGGTGAATCAACATATACTCCTAGTCAGTGTCTCTCACTGAAATCTACAACCAATTTTTGCTTAAAGTCCTGGTCCTGACCTGGAAATTCTGATTCAGACTTGCAATTAGGTTCTCTTAGTGTGCTGTCCTCATCTACTGACAATACGGAACAGGATTGTGATAGGATTAGATGAGATGGTTTATATAAACCACCTAGCAGAGGGCCTGGCTCATGCCAGTGCACACTAAGTAATAATTATTATTATTAAACATGGCATTCTTTATTATATACAATTATATATTGTATACATATGCATGTATGTATATACATATGTTATAAAACAATCTTTTTACTCCTTATAATCTTCTCACTTCAAAAATATAATTTAAGCTTGAACCTAATAAAATAAAATGAAAAAATCATTTAAGGTATATCATATTGAAAGTTACTTATATAAAAGAATTATTGAAATAAGAACAAAACATTAACAGTGATGTTTTGGAGGCAGGCAAATTGTAATATCAGAAGTCTAAGCTAAGGATAGCTTTGGCACTTAAAAATCAAATATAGCTCTGAGCCAATAAAAATAAAAGAAAAAAAACAACAAGAAATACCTTTATTATCTCTTTCTTTCATATTTCAGGGAACAGAACGAAGAAGAAAGTCACCTACATGAGCAATAAGTCTTAGTAGGTGACCTGATCAATTCAATGTTTGTTGAAGAGAATGGAGTGAGAGCAAGGGGGAAAGGGATCGAAGAGAGAATGTTTGCTTCTTTCTTCTTATACTTGTTGGAAAGGAGAAGTTAAGATGGAATAAGAGAAATAACCCCTTTTTTGGGTCAGAGGATAACTGTTCCCTTTGCAGTGGTTCATAGTGCTTAAACAAGGCCAAAGTTACTTTCCTGAGTGAAAGAGTTATGTGACTGATAAAAATGATATATACATGAGCAGATAATGCTGTAGTGGGCCTTATGGCTGATGCTGGATTACTAATTGGCTGGATTACTCTCCTTCTTCACTGATACCAGTACTTAGATCAGACATTCATCTTCCCAGTGTGTTTTCCTATGAAGCATTACTTGGGTTTGAAGTTGTGACTGTCACAATCAGATTGAATATTTTATTTCACTGAGTACGTCAGAATACCTCTCTTCTCTCCACTCAATAAATATCACTCTTTGGAGCCTTTCCTCATTCCTATGGACTGAATTATGTCCCTTCAAATCGTATGTTGAAGCCCCAACCACCAGTGTGACTGTATTTGGAGACAGGGTCAAAAGGAGGTATTTAAGGTTAAATGAGATCATAAGGCTGAGGCACCGATCCCATAGGATTAGTGTCCTTATAGGAACAGACACCAGAATGCATGCCTGCCCTACCCCTCTCTCCCTCTCCCTCTTCCTCCTTTTCTCTCCCTCTACCATGTGAGGACAAAGTGAGAAAATGGCTGTTTGTAAGCCAGGAAGAGAGCTCTGACCAGAAACTGAATCAGATGGAACCTTGGTCTTGGACTTCCCAGCCTCTAGGACTGTGAGTAATAAATTTCTGTTGTTCAAGACATATAGCCTAGGTACTTCGTTGTGGCAGTCTGAACAGACTAATATACTCACTGTGCACCCAACCCAGGGACTGATAGAATTACACCACCATTGCTATCAACTCTAGGATTACCTGTGCAATCTCAGTCTTACATGTTTTGCTTTCATTGTGATCATACTTATCCAGCTTCAATCAACTGGAGAAACATCTCTTCTCTATGATCTGAGGGCCTCAACCAGAAAAGGTCCAGCCCACTGCCAGCATAAGGAAGTGAGTGGATGAGGTGAGGCCTGTGAAGCCAGGCCCCTCTCCTGCATGGGAATTGCTAGGTCTGCTCAGAGAGAAGAAGGGTGGGCCCTTGATGCTGCTCACACAGTCTCCTTTAAATATTGTGTCTTCTGGGATGTCATTTTAAAATCTACTATTAGTTTCTCATACTTTTCTATAGGAATTCCTAAGGACAAAGGGGAGGAAATAAGTACCCCTGGACATTCTAAGAGTGTAGCTAAAGTGTCTTTTATAAACCTGAAATTCTTTGAGAGCCTATTGCTTGATCCTAAAAACATTCTTGGCATTCTGTTTTCTACTTCATAATATTTCTGTGTTAGTTTTAACATACCATGCAACCCCCACCAACTGTGTGTGTGTGTGTGTGTGTGTGTGTGTGTGTGTGTGTGTGTGTGTGTAGTGTAGAATTCACATACTTTGACATATCTCAAGAGCCCCTTAGAGATATGGATGCCTCAGTTTCAGAAACATGGTTTTAAATTAATGATCAGAAAAGGGATTGCTTTCTTGTTGGCTTGGCAGAATAAAGTGACATCAACCTTATCAGTTGCCATAAATGCCTATGGTGTGCCAAGCATTGTGCTATTTGATTAATATTGTGGCCACTTATAGAGGCAGAATGAACTCCCACCCAAAGTTTGGTTTGGATGTCAAGACCGATGATAGCACATATACCAAGAAGCTATGAAAATGTTTATTATTTATGTAATGAAGAATTCTGGGGTAAACGGGACAGGGAGTTTTATCTGACATGAAAATAGCTTGAGAACTCAAGGAAAGGAGACTGGCTTGGAATTTTTATTATGGTTGGGGAGCAGGGCTAGGGTGAAGTACCCATGTGTGGGTAGGAGTGCCAAAGGAGGGAGCACATGGGCTTTCTATCAGCTTGCCCATATGTGAAGCGAAAGAGAAAGGGAAGGTGGTGAGGCTTAAAAGCTGTCAGGGGTTAAAAATTTTTTTTAAAAAAATGCACCTAACTCTATTAAAGTTTGACTTCTGCTATCTCACTGAATCTTTATTACAACACAGTAAAGAAGGTTCCATGGTGATTCCCATTTTACAGATAAGAAATTGAGGGTTAGAAGTGGTAAGTGACTTGCCTAAGGCCACAAAACTGGTAGACAGTGCCTGAATTCAAATCCAGGCGACTCAGTGCTAGGCCTATGTTCTTATCTACTACATACCCATCAATCACAGCACTTGACATAATTTGCTTCTCATTTCAGGCTTTTTTTTTGTATATGTATGTGTGTGTTCTTTCCCCATCTAAGAGTGAGCTCCAAGAGGGCAGGGACCAAGTCGATTCCATCTTTGTGACTCTCCCAGATCTAACTGGGACCACTGTGCTCCATATCAGTAGCTCAATGAAACATGTTAAATTGAATTGAGTTCAGATTATGACATCATCCTTGAAGAAAAAGAAACATCCAACTAAAATAAATAATTATGCTACCAATGGCCACCTTTTAATGAGCACTAACTATGTGCCAGGCATGTATCAGGGGCTTCACATGGTACCTCTAATAGCCATGCAAAATTAGTGGATTGATGTTGATGTAGAGGAACAATAAAGCTTAACAGGAATAAATGTGAAAATTTACATATTAGTTTACACATTAGTTGCATAAGTAAAGCTTGGGATGGACAAGCAGAAGAACAGTTTATGTTAAAAAGGACTTTAAAACATTGTCAACTTGACTTCTCACTACATTAAATCAGCCATGAAATGTGGCTGGCTCCTTAGAAGTAAATGCATTCTTAAGCTTAATTAATGGAAATTTAGTGTTTAGAGCAAGTGGAATAATAGTCCATTGAATTCTGTACTGGCTCTTTGGAATATTATATGCAGTTATAGTCTCTAAGTTTTAAGAGAAATATAGATAACTTGAATTATTGGCAGAGAGGAATCCAGAGGGTGTGGGCCTTGGGCTCCATGTCACCTGAAGGCTGGCAAAGAAACTGGGACTGTATTTGGCTTGGTGGGATGGAGACATGAACTGCTAACATTCAAAAGGTTACTACTGAAGCTCCACCAAGGCTGGACTCTGTTCAGTTCACTCATGTATCCCTAGCACTCAAAATATACCTTGTGTATATCAATATAAATTTGATGTTTAATGAAGGACTGAGTCACATAATGGGTGTTCTGATTGATTCCTTTGGTTTACAAGAAGCAGGGGCTCTTACGTTGTACTTACATTGTTCAAGGTAAGTGGGCTTTACTGTGAAGATAGAGGACAGTGCTGTTCAATAGACCTGTCTGCAATGATGGGAGTGTCCTTCATCTGCCCTTCCCAATATGGTAGCCATAGCCACACATTACTATGGAGCATGTGAAATGTGGCTAGTGCAACTCTGAACTTTTAATTTTAATTAAATTTACATTTAAATAGCTAATGGTTACCATATGGACAGTTAAGAAATAGATTTCAAGGACAGGACTGAAGTATTTTAGGTTTAGGTGTGTGAATTTTAGGTGTGTCTAAGTAACAGCTCCTCTTAGACTTAACAGTCTCTTCCTTGCCTCTCTCTAGTTCTACTTCCTTCTGTGCCTGTGCTCCATTCCCTTCTCTCTACTGAGAGTTTTGCTTCCTTATAACTTGAGCATGTCCTTGGCCATCTTGAATACTCCAGATCAGGCCATAAATGTTTTTTGTACATTATCCACTACCAGTTGGCAACTTCCTTCGGTGTGTCTTATTTACATTTCCTGAAACTAAGGGAAAGAATCTGACTGGTCCAGCTCATCTTTAGAGTCTCTGGATCAGCCACCTCTTGGTCATTCGCTCTAGCCTTGTTGAGTCAGTTATGTCTAGGGATAGGGGTAAGGACCTTAAGTATGAGCACAGCCCTGTAGGCAACAGGTTATGGGTGAGCAAATCCCTTTGGAAAGGGCATAGGGATGTCTGTGGACAGAACATGCAGTGAACTTTACAAGGAAGGTGAGCAGATCCCTTTAGAAAGGGCATAGGGATGTCTGTGTACAGAGCATGCAGTGGACTTTACAAGGAGGTAGATTGCAACTCATTCATTCATTTAATCACTATTTTATTGAGCATTCATTATGAGTCCAACAGAGTGCTCAACCCTGGGGATGCCATAATAAGTGAGACAGATCTGATCCCTTATTTCTGTATTAGGGTACTCTGGGGAAACACTGGATAGGTGTTTATAGGATATATCTCTTTGTCTACATACAGTCATCCATCAGTATCTTTGGTTCATCTCTATATCACCCTTTCTTTGCCTTTTTGTTCTATTGAGACCCTCAATGGATTGGATAATGTCCAATCACCCTGGTGGGACCATTTTCTTAACTCAGCTCAACAATCCAAATGCTAATCTTTTCCAGAAACACCCTCAAAGACACACCCAGAAATGACATTTGACCAGCTATCTGGCATCTCTTAGCCCAGTCAAGTTGACATAAAATTAACCATCATAATGACCTAGCTCATGGATTAACAAGAAAAGCAGAAGATGAAGTAAGTGATAACAATAAAGCATGTTGAGTGCCATGAGAGTGGAGCAGAAGGTGTGTAGTGAACATAAAGCCAGAGATCCTAAGTTAGTTTTGAGAGTCCAGGGAAGAATTGTGGAAGAAATGACACAGTAGTTTGGTAGATAATAAGGAAGGAGAGGAAGGAGTAGGCAAAGGCTTAGAGGGAGCAAATACACTTTTGTAGAAACTGAAAGGAGCCCAATGAGGCCACATTGGATGTGACAAGAGTGTGGTTCCTGATCTGTAATTTAGTAAACATAGCAATCTATCACACTCTCTTAAAGATTCTCAGTGCATATTAGCATAGTAGAGGCTCTGGGAAGTTCTCAGTAAAAAAACAGTAATTCTGTTTTATTAATCATTGAAAAAATTTATTTAGCTATGGAATACTTTCCTCTCCACCTAATCTCCTCTTAGCACCAGGCAGAACCAGGGTTTGGTGGAACACACATTGAGAAACCATGATCTAGACATTTCAGTTGTGTTCTGTAGAAAGACTGTATTAGAGACAGATATTGCAGCCCAATCAGATTTATTCTAGATCTGAAAATAAATGTGGACCTTTCTGCATGAATACTTCCTGGCACACCCAGAGCCAGATTCATTAGCCTGTGAAGTTGGCAAAGCCCTTGATTTCCACTTGAAAAATCTTCTCCAGGAGTTTACACATATCCTTTTTCTGTTGCTGTTTGTCCTGTGTCCAGAAATACAGGAATTCAGTTCCTCTTTCCGAATGTCTAGGTGTCTGGAAATTCCCTTCCCTACCAAGTCTTCCAAGGCCTTCTCTATAGAAGCGCTTTCCTTTTAGGAAGCTGGGAGGATACTGACTGTCCTGGCCATTCTCTTGGTCCTCAGATTATGTCCCTCATCTTTTCATATGGGTACATCTTGTCTACCCAACTGAGCATTGGACTTTGGAGTCAAGGTTTGGCTTCTACCATTGACTAGACAGTAACTGTGGACAAGCAACCTAACTTCTCCATGTGTTAGTTTTGTCATCTATAAAGTAGAAATTATATTACCTACTGCATAGGGTTCTGGAGACTTAAGTGATATAAATGATATTATATTATTTTGCTAAGTGTTCCAGAGCATTTAGAACAGTGATTCCACATATAATAAATACATATTACCTTTTTAGAAGATGGGAACTTTAGTTTTTCTGGATTTGATGTAAGGTTTCTTCCTACAACTGCTTTGTGTTGTTTATACAAGATTGGAATCTCTCACAGGACAACTTTCTCTAGGATATATTATTTCCTGCTTTTTTTGAAGTCGTGGTCCTTTCCCCCATTGTTTCCTCCCTCCCTCCCTCCCTCCCTTCCTTCCTTCCTTCCTTCCTTCCTTCCTTCCTTCCTTCCTTCCTTCCTTCCTTCCTTCCTTCCTTCCTTCCTTTTTTCCACTCTTTGTAACTGTTTTATTGACCTTTAAGTCACACACTATTTAATTCACTCATTTAAATTTTACAATTTCATGGCTTTAGTATATTTGTAGGGTTATGCATCCACCACCACAATCAATTTTAGACCATTTCTTCCACTTCAGAAAAAAGTCCTATACCTATTAGTAGTCACTCCCCATGTTGTGGACTGAATGTCTATATGTGCCTCCAAATTCATATGTTGAAATCTCCAATGTGGTGGTTTTGGAGGTGGGGCCTTTGGGATGTTACTAGGTTTAGATGAGGTCATGAGGTCACTACCCCATGATAGGAGTAGTATCCTTATAAAAATGGAAAGGGACTAGACCTTGTGTGTCCTCCCTCCCTTCCCCTCTCTCTGTGCTTACATGCACCAAGGAAGGCCATATGAAGACATAATTAGGCAAAGGTCCCTCACTAAGAACCAGACTGTGTTGGCCCCCTGATCTTAGATTTCCAGCCTCTAGAACTGTGAGAAATAAATGTCTTTAAGCTATCCAGTCAATCTGTGGTATTTTTGTTGTAGTGGAATGAACTGACTGATACCCCATTTCTTTCACCCACCCCTCACCCTCAGTGTATAGCATCCATTAATCTACTTCCTGACTTTGTAGATTTGCCTATTTTGGGCATTTCATGTAAGTGGAGTTACATAGTATGTGGACTTTGTGACTGGCTTCTTTCACTTAGCATGATGTTTTCAAGTGTCATCCATGTTGTAGTGTGTATGAATACTTTATCTTTATTGATGAATAATATTCTATTTGTTGATATATCACATGTTGTTTATTTATCAGTTGATGAACATTGGGTTGTTTCTATTTTTTGGCAATTTTAAATAATGCTACTATGAATATTTGTGTACAACTATTTGTTTGAGCATATGTTTCCAATTTCTTTGGATATATACCTGGGGGTGGAATTGCTGAGTCATATAATAACTATATATTTAACATTTTGAGCAGCTGCCAAACTGTTTCACACAGCAACTGCACCATTTTATACAGTTATCATTCTTCCATTTGTTCATTTAATCCTTTGTCTAGTGTTATGGTGCATGCCTATATAATGGTATGCAATGAAAAAAGAGAAAAATCATTTAAGTGCCATCATTAGTCCACCATTCCCCTCAATAAAGGTGAGTCCACAGGCAATAGATGTGCTCAAGCCTGAAACAGTGAATACAGGCTTGAAACCCTTGGAAATTATTTATGAATAATTTTAAAGGCTTGTCACCCTTTGACAAAGAAGGGAGATGTAAGATGATTCAGATGGCCAGCTGGATGTGGTGATGGCTTTGTTGACAAAGAAATAGAAGAATTAATTGAGAGCTGAGAGAAAATTTGAGCAAGGGACAGTGAGAGGTACTGATAGGCTTGTCCTTAGAAGACATTTGTGGGTGATTTAAGGATTTTAAAGAGCAAGTTTAACTCTTTATCATTTTGTCCTTGCCCTGCTGACAGCCCTGTGCCCCCTTCAAGAAAATGCTTGAACCTGGCAGAAGGTCACAGAAGATAAAATCCCCACATTCTGGGGGCTTAAAGTCTAGCGTGGAAGGCAACAAAGTTGCATAGCAATTGCAAAACCACATGAAAAAGGCAAAAATAGGAGTGTGCACAGGGTAGGGCGTAGTGCAGAGCAGAGAGCACCTGAGCTGGGGTGCGGTGGGGGGGATCAGGTGTATTAATTCCCTACTTACCAATTACCACATACTGGGGAAATTAAAATAACAGAAATTTATTGCTAGAGGCCAGAAATCTGAAATAAAGGTATTAATAGGGTCACACTTCCTCTGAAAGCTCTAAAGGAGAATACTTCCTTGCCTCTTCCAGCTTCTGGTGGCTCTAGGCATTCCTTGGTTTGTGGCTATATCACTCTAGTCTCTACCTCTGTTTTCAAAGGAACCTTTCCTCCTCCTACTGATGTCTCTCTTCTTTGTGTCATTTATAAGGGCACTTGTCATTGCATTTAGGGTCTACCCAGATAATCTAGGATGATGTCATCTGGATATCTTTAACATAATTATATCTGCGGGACTCTTTTTCCAAATAAGGTCACGTTCACATGTTCTGGGGGTTAGTCTGTGAATATATCTTTTTTTGGGGGGCACCATTCAACCTACTACATCAGATCTCTGGATGTAGTAAAACAGGTGAGCTGAATTTTGAAGGAATTAGGTAGGTGAAAGGGCAGAGAAAGTGTTCCACAAAGAGGGAGAGAGGGGTCAGCCTGTGCAACGATCCTGTTGAAAGAGATTCTATGGTCATTCATGGGTACTGTGATACTCTTGGAGTGATGTGTGTGTGTGTGTGTGTGTGTGTGTGTGTGTGTGTGTGTGTGTGTGTGCCTGCACATGTGGTGTAGTGTAGTACAGGGTGAACTGAGGAGAAAGGAGTAGTTTTGGGCTAGAGAAGTAGGCAAGGCCTGATCCTCAGAGGGTCTGGGATGACATGATAAAGAGAGAATGGAGAGACTACTAAAGAATTTTAAAGAGGGAGGTGATGACAGCTAATTGGCATTTTAGAAAGACCACTCTGGGCATTCTGCAGAAGGTGGGATGCAGTAAGGCTGGCAGTAGAGAACTAGTTAGCAAAACTTTTGTTCAGTACATGTGCATTGACTTGAGTCCACATTCTTCTTATTTTCCTACATTAGCTTGTGATTTTTTCTGAGCTGTTGGATGCAATTTAACATGCTAAGCCAATCTATTTACTTGAAATGCTCATCACTAATAGAAAACAAGATGCTGGCCTCACAAGGGAAGCTGACTCTGCTCGGTTGACAAAGTCCTTTGCATTGATGATGAAAGATTGTAAATGGATTGAGCAGGTTGATGGTGTCAGTTTCAATTTGTTGAGCCACCGAATCATCTTGTCAACAATTAGCATCTACAAAATATGAACATGCATATAACACTCTTTCAGTAAAAGACTGAGGAACTCTGGCAATTGCTCTGGATTTGACACAAACTTATATCTTACCACTGCTTGGTAGTTGCTACTGAAAGTAAAGTTCAAATGACTTAAAAATATTTATTTAGCCCTTTCAGGTGTCAAGTATTGTGCAACATGCCCAGGATTTAGCAGGGAACCAAATAAACAACCCACGTCTTCAGAGAGCTCACAGTCTACAGAGGAGCAGACAAAAAGAATGATAAGGCAATAGGTAGTGCTAAACTCCATGCTGGGGAAAGTGGGGGTGCTATATATCATCTAAATGTCCCACAACAGGAGCAAAAAAGAGGAGGGTTGGAGAGGCCCTCTCTGTTTCAGCTCCACACTACAGTGCCTGATTCTGACCTGAAATTGTCTTGTTTAGTGATGGAAATGCACCAGGTTTTAGTGATAGCTCTGGGTACAAAACTTCCTTTTGAGTGATTCTATAAGTGTCCTTGCTGTGCTTTACCTCCTTATTCTCTCCTTAGTGTTTACTTCCTCCAGTGGGGTTAGCCCTCTCTCTCAACCCAAAGGGTCTCTTACAGAACAGAAGTGGATTTCTCAAGGTCTACTTATTTATTTGTTCATTCAGCAAAAACATGGTGGCTGCTGGCTCCTTGCAATGTTCTGTGCCAGCTAGTGGGGTTACTACAGATACACATTAAACATGAGTCCTGCCTTTAAGATGCTTACATTCATGTCAGCCACTCAAAGCCAGAGGTAGTGATAAGACAGGGTGACATTTCACTGGCAAGAGGCATTGCTGTCATTTGGAAGGGACTGAGGTGGGTGAGGCAGTGTTGGGAAAAGCAGGACAGGAGGAAAAAATATTGAAGCTGAGCTTTGAAGGGTTTGTCTAGGTGGGGATGGGTGGTGCTTACCCTGACCTAATTCCTGGTTTGTAATTAGACTGTCTGGGTTCATATCCCAGCTCGAACCTATGCTAGCATGAGACCTTGATCAAAGGCCCTCCCTCACCTGGCTAAGCCCCAGTTTCCTCATCTATGAGATGGGATATGAATAGCTCTGCCTGCCTGGTGATGCTGTGGAGATTCAGCCATCTGCATGTAATGCTCTGGGCATAGTGCCCAGAACATAGTAAGTATTCAATCGATATCAGCTGCTATTGCCACTAGCCAATCCTTGTGAGAGAAGGGCCTTTCCTGACACTTTGCTTTTCGAAAAGGCACCTGAAAGCGTATATTCAAAAAACTGGAATGGAAGACTTGGTTGACCATTTTTCTAAGTTGTAAACTTGCCTTGTAACAAGAAGGGGGAAAAGGTGAGCCAGTCCCACATTCAAAGCCCTATTAAAGTTTCTTTATTCTTTCCTGGCTGTGGGGCTGGCTTTTCTTCCTGTTATTATGAAAACATGGCCTAGAATATCTCTAGCTGAGGGCCCAGAGCCCATGGGAACTGTCAAAACTGGGATTGGAACATAAATATAAAATGACAGGCAGCCTTATGTAGTTATTAAACTTCACAGCTAGAATTTTTAAAAGCAAATTATCATGTAAAAATATTCTTGTTTTGTTAAAGTGGAAATGAAAATGACTTATTTATTTGCTTAGATCAAATAATTGAAAGCAAAGTTAGGCTGTATTTTTTTTCCTGCCAAATGTGTTGATGTATTCCTTTAACCAAATGGTTTAAATCTGAATATGAGTTAAGATGCATCAACCACAGTGGGGTTGGCAGCCTCTTATGGATTGTATTCCTTCAAATGGGTCAGTGAATAGAGATTAAAAATAGAAGCTAGAGGCTTTAATGTTTTTGGCAATCAACCAAGAAAATAATTTGCTCACAGTATAGGTAAGCTATAGGTGATTGAGAAATGAGCTTACTTATGGGAACTTAGGCACCCTCTTTATGTGCCATAATCTTCAGGAACTTGTGTGGGTGTGACCGGGGCCTGGGACTCACATTGATGGCCACCAGATGTCACTGTTGAGTCACAGAAGCACAGCCCGAGGGGCTGAGAGTCCTTCCAGGGGAGGAGTTTTAGGAAAACTTTACCTGGCCAAACAGCTCTCTCATTATTTTAAATATCTGCCAAGCTCTGAAGCCCAGAGGTAATCCAAGTGAGGAGAGTAATTTAGAGTATGGAAGAAAATTAGGGTAGTGGGAAAAAAATGCGATATTTGCTCTTTCCGTATTCTGGAGATTCTCCCTGTCATTCGGTCACTTCTGCACATCTGCTCTTCTTTCCCCCATTCCCAACCCAGAACTAGGGAGTAAATGCATTGAACTGGTTAGACTTGCAAATTCACAGAATGTCAAGAGTAGGAAGGGCTCCTAGGGGTCATCTAGTACAACGTCTCAACTCAAGTACAGGGCACCAAGAGGGGAATAGAACAAATTGCCCAAGGTCACAGTTAACTCTAGGTAGAGAATATCTCATAAGGCTATTAAATGAAGGTATAGGACAATGATTCTTAAAGTGTGGTCCCTGGACCAACAGCATTGCTATCACCTGAGAACTTGTTAGAAAAGCAAATCCTTGGATTTCACCCCTAACCTGGCTGGGTGGGCTCAATAACGTGTGTGTGTGTGTGTGTGTGTGTGTGTGTGTGTGTGTGTGTGTGTGTTTTAACAAGTCCCTAGGAGATTCCGATTTGACTAGAGTATGAAATCTACTGTTAATAGGGGTAAGAAGGCTTTAGTTCCTACTTCTTTGTGCTGTGAGCATCTCTCCAGATTCTGGGCTCTGGTAAGTACAGCCAGATCTCAGCTTCTCATTGGCATCTACACATTCCTGGGGAAGAGTATCTCCCATGTAAACTCATCTATGTTGGGTTGAGTGGAAAGATACTTGTCCTCTATGCTCCCCACTTTTTCTGGGCCCCAACTTCCAGCCATTGGATAGAGTTCACTTAGGGTGCTTCCTAACAGCTCCATTTTAGCCAGGGACAGGTTGAGCCTCAGTCTTCCCTCATCTCTTCCCTCATCCTTATTAAATTTATTTTCCTTTGTCTCTCAATACAACTTAACCTTTTTGCCTTTTCAAGGTCAAATTTTAATTTCCTTATAGTAAATGATACAGAGGGATTGTGATGGAGTCACAGAGATAAAGGTAAGCACACACCAATGACTTCCAGCATCTTCTGTCATTAGTTTTTCCTCCCTAGCAGACACATCTTTAGAGTTTGAGATCATATACATTGTTTTATACTTCATCTCATTTTTAGGCTTTCCTCCTTTTCAGGCTATTTCTTTGTGATATAAGACTTAATTCTGTTTTTTTGTCTCCCCCATTTTTAAGTGAGAATTTCATTTCTCTTTATATTTAGGCACCCTTTCAGCCTGAATTACCAATGTGGTTTACTCTTCTGGGAGAACTGCATGTTCATGAGAAAACCATTCTTTCCTTTTTTTTTAATTATTCTTCAGTTGTAGGCTTTAGAGGCAGGCATGCTTGGGTTCAAATCTTCACTTTGCCTCTTACTGGGTTGTGTGAACTTGGGTGAATACTTCACTATTCTGAGTCTCACTGGAATTGAACCAGGCTCAGGGATATAGATTCAGACCACTGGGCCAGTAGCTCCTGGTGATGCCTCAGAGTCACTGCAGGGCATTGTTGTGGGTAATATAAAGAGAGTGGGCTCAGCTCTTCCTCAGGAAGCTAACATCTGAGGAGCTGAGGACAGTTTCCCTGGGGTGCACTGGAAGTGATGGTAATCAAGTGATGGTAACAGAGATGTTGCCTCTCCCAGGATGAAACTCTTCCTGGGCTTAACCTTTTCCTTCCTCTCTAGTTCTCCTGCATGGGTCCAGTTAAGTCTCCATCTCTCTTCCCTACCTCTCTCCGTTCATCTCTCTCCCCAACAGTTGCTTGAACTTGGGACTCAATGGGCAGGGAATGCAACTGGTTAGATTTGAGACATCTTGCATTTTGTGTTATGCTAAGTAAAAGTGCTTGCTCTTTTTGATTGTCTGCAAGTGGAGTCATGACAAAATCAACCTAAAAACCTGTAAATAATACCCGTTTATTTCAAGGTTTTTTTTTTTTTTTTTTTCCAGTTGGAAAGTACTACTAGTTAAAAACATTTTATGTCAGGTCTTGCTATTTTTCTCAACAGTCTGTGAATTTTAATGGAGGTAGGAACTTAGTGTATTTGTTTTACTATTTGCTATCCTAAGAATAGCAGTAGGTGTTTAATAAATATGGATTGAATGGCTGATAAATGAAAAGACCTGGATCCTGGGGTTGGCTTATTAGATCTTGGGCAAGTCACTCAATTCTCTGAGTCCATTTTGTAGAAGGTTCATAATTATCCCTGAGTTTTCGGTTGGACTCTCTAGTAGTAGCCCCTGACTATGGGCTCAGGTTCCTGTGACTTAATAAGTAAGTGCTTCCCCCTGGGAGAGAGTTGGGGAGCAGTAAGGGAAGGGGAGGAAGCAGAGCAGAGGAGTCATCACAGGCCAAGCCCTGAAGAGAGAGACTCCAGCCTGATATTGCAGGGGAACTCTGGAGTGTAGATTAAGTGGTCTCTGTCTGAAGCAAAGAGGTCGGGCCTTTCATATTTTTGCCCCTCAGTCACTGGCTAAGGACTGGGGTGAGAAGGGGGAATATGAATTCCTAGATACTTCTAGCTCTCCACCCAATTGGGCAAAATGGTCATCAGTGGCCTGAGGGAAATCCTCCAAAACAGAGCTGCAAAGTCTATGTGTAAGTGTAGCAGGGTGAGACACTGACATTATGGCTACGTCCTACCCCCTCTGCATTTCTGATACATTGGTATCAGATGAGAAAATGTGAGGAAGTATTTAAGAACCACAGTAGTCTATTCCAAAATCAATGGTGGCTTTTATATTGAATAAATTATTAAAAATAAAAGAGTCTTGTGCATCTAGAAAGACCCAGAAAAAAGAATGCTCACATTAATTGCACATTCTGATTCATAAAGAGTAACCCTGAGATAAAATTTCATGTCCTTTAAGAACTGGTAATCCAATACCAATTTTCAAAGAATTATAATTTAAATTAACACTACAACTACAGGCAAGACAATTTAATCTCTGTTTGATGCTTCAGAAGGCATTTCCCAATCTTGTAAGGCCTCGGGGTCATGATTATCATTGCTCAGTAGACATGCACAACCACAGTTAACAGACTGGGTTAGAGAGTAAGGAAAATGGCATCTCCTTTTCATCTTGTTATGGGAGAGGTGCTGGCTGTTGCTGTATTTACAAATGGCTAAACATTGGAGTGCTGTCAATTTTTCTTTAATTATTTGTCTGAGATAGGCCAAGATGAGGACTTTTACTTGACTTAATCTCAGCTATAAATGTGCAAACTCTATGACACAGGTAAATAGAATTTGCTTAGCAATTTCTCACCATGTCCCAAATGAAAGTCTTGGGGAAGCCATGCCCTAACACAGACATTATCTCCTGTATCACACAATAGTTAAGTTTGAACTGTCATTTTAGTTATTATTTTATATCATGTGGTGAACAAATATATTTCTTCTGGACTTGGGTGGCAAAGGTGGGCTTTTCTGTAACAGACTCTTCTATGAACTTATCCATTGCCAACTTTGGCCATAGTTGTTCAAGATACCCTCCCCCTCCCAATTTGAAATCACATTATTGACATATTTTTGAGATCCTGCCACACCTCCTATATAGGCATATGTATGGATTCAAAGAAAACAAGACCCTCAAAGCTAGAGAAAATATGAAGAGGAGAAGAGAAGAGACCATTTAGGAATGTAGGTCAGGAAGGGACAAGAAAAAGAAAGACCCAACATTGGGCTCATTTACATTTTATGAAGACCAGGGACACAACTGTAGAACATTCTCTGATTTCTTAAGCTTTTGTAATTGCCCCATATTTTTTTTTCTTTTTCTCTCCCTTCTTAGTCATGAGTGGTTTTCATTAAAACCAGTGCCTTCATTGAATTCTTCATGAGACATTTGTCATACACTCTCTGCAGGTCAGGCACTGTGCTGGGCTCTGCAGTTGTGACAATAGCTCAGACCCAGCCCTGTCTGCAAGGCTCTAAAGGAGTCAGAGTTGAGCGGGGGCACAGATAAGTCAGCGAAGACTAATAAGCTTGCCCATCAGAGGGAAATGCCAAAGGCCATAAGAATACAGAGGAGGGGGCTGAATGGAAAAGAATGAGAGATGACTCTTACACAGCAACCCTAGTGGGGGAAAACCCCAGCTCAGGAAGCAGGGAACAACAGGGAGGAAGAGCAGAGCCAGCTGACTCCTAAAGGTACCTGGATATGTCCCACAGACAGAAATACAGGTCTGGCTGTTGCCTGGGAGAGAACCAATGCATTTCCTTGTAGAAAGCCTTGGTGGGATCATGTCACTTAATGAGGCTGTGCCATTCTAGTGAGAGATTGAATATACAAATGGACAATGACAATGGACAAACCACATGTAAAAAGAGAATCCTATCTATAACCTCTGCAGCGATTGGCCCCAAACCTCCAGGACTTGATCAATAACTACTAGCTTTCCAAATTTTGCCCTTGTTTCCAACTTAGGACCAAACATAGAAAATCAAATCTGCTTCCCTAACCAAGTGCATAGGACACCCTGCTTCATTAGCTCACCCACAGCTTCCCAGGCAAACAGCCTCCAATCAGAGCATAGATGAAGTCTTTCCATTTTTTTTTGACTATAGAGCATTTCTACTCCCCTGCCTACCTTTGAGTCTCTTGCAAACACAAGTGATGGTGGTTGACTGCCCTGCTATAGCAAGCCCTGCTTGGTTCGCATCTGAGTGGTCTTCATTTATTTTCACATTTTTTGATAAAGGGTACACTGAAGTAGGAATACAAGTGCTGACACCCACTAACCACTTAATAAATGCTTTTTCTGATGGAGCAACCCTACAGTCTCAGCAACATGCCTCTTCTCTTCCAGGTTGCCAAATACCCTGGTTAAAGGTGAAATGGACCTTTATAAAAATGGCTACACTTACACTATAGAAAGACATTTGCAGCCCTGAGGGGCCCAAGAGTTCAATGGGATAGCAGGTGAGCAGCAGTGGCAAGGACAGGACCACACTCCAGTCCGGCTCAAAGACACTTTTGATAGCTGTACAGAGAAGACCAAGGAGGGGGAAGAGATGCCTTTCAAAGGCAGAAATTCATGTTAACAGTGTTAACAGTGTTTCTACCCCTTCTAAGTGTGCTTTGTGATAATAAAGTTCTCGATAAGCTGTGTACAAATCACAGTTCTGTAAATCGAGTCCTACTTCCCCCATGATTTACAGTTTCATTTAAGTGCTGATTTATCATCATTTCTTCCCCTGGCAACCATCCTTACTACTTGCCTCTTAGTTCTAGCCTCCCTGGCAGATAATTAATGAGCTCTTAATACAGCTTATGGGCACTGAAGGGAATGTACTATTTAAAGATGCCTTTCAAGGGACTTTTCTTTTTCCTTTTTTCTTTTCTTTTCTTTTCTTTTCTTTTCTTTTCTTTTCTTTTCTTTTCTTTCGTTTCGTTTTGTTTTGTTTTCTTTTCTTTTCTTTCCTTTTCTTTCCTTTTCTTCTTTTTTTTTTTTTTTTTGATAAAGTGATGAATCCCTTTGTCAAGAAAAAAAATCACATGCATTTGGGAAATGTCACCCTTTTAAACTTGTGGACTATTGAAAGGTAGATCTAGAAGTTTGCTTGAATCAATCTAGATGCAGTGGTCCCCAACCTTTTTGGCACCAGGGACCATGCTCTTATGAGAATTTAATGCCTGATATCTGAGGTGGAGCTGAGGTGGTGATGCTAGACTGGGGAGCGGCTGCAAATACTTGCCTGCCGCTCTTCTCGTGCTGTGCAGCTCAGTTCCTAACAGGCCATGGACCAGTACTGGTCTATGGCCCGGGATTGGAGAACCCTGATCTAGACGTTTAGCTAGTCAGCAGTTCTTGAAAGTATTAAGGGTGGGAAAGAGGATATTATTAAAACCTTTTATTAATTAATTGATATTCTTTCATTTGATCACTTGCTCAAGTACTTATTGAGCACTTATTTTGTGTTAGGCCCTATGCTAGGCTCTGGGGATATAATGGTGAGGAAGACACACATTGCCATTGTGCTTATGGTGCTGTTCACAGCCTGTTGGAGGGACAGATAATGAGCACATAATTATGCAGATAATTAGTTCACTACGTTTTTGATAAATGTTACCAAGGGACTGAGGAGGGAGGCTAATGAGGCCTAACCTTGTTTTGGGGAGGGAGAGTGTCCAGGGAATTGATAGTTAAGCCGAGCTTGTAGGATGAGTTAGAATTAACCAGGGAAAGGGCAGTCCAGTCTATAACAGAATATGCAAAGGCCCTGAGGAGAGAAATAGCCTGCCCCTTTTGAGGGACTGGCAGAAGGACTCTGGGCAGAGCAGAATGATGAAGGCAGAGAGTGGGAGGAGATAGGCCCATGAAATAAGTATGGGCACAATGGTGATGGTTCTTATGGAATAAGTGTTTTGAATTGTATATTTAGAGCAATGAATAAATTGTTGACAGTTCTAGTCAGGGAAGTGACACGCTTAGATATACCTTCTAGAGAAAGAATTTTATCTGCATTGTGCGGAATGGATTGGAGGAGGTAAGGAAGGGATCAGGAAGACCTGTTAGAAGCTCATAGCCTTTGTTCAGGATAAAAGAGGTGGTGTCTAGTGGTGGTTTTCATCAAGCACAGCCTGCAGGAGAACTGGATATTGAGTGTTAGGATTCCAGTCAGTCCATTTCACAGAAGAGAAAAAGAGAGATCCAGTAGTCTGAGAGTAGTCAGAGAGCTGGACCCTCCCAGGAAGAGGGGCCCACTCCTGAATGCAGCATCTCCATTCCAGCCCTGGGCTCCACCCCAGAGCAGTCCTGGCTTCCTCAAGGGGGCACAGATGCAGGCAGATGTAGGCACTACCTGACACCCTGCCCTGAGAAAGGGCTTTCCTCAAGGGCTCTGACTTGGAATGGAATCAGGAACGGTGGTCTCTATAAGCAGGCTTGATAAGGAGAACCATCTAGATGCAATTTCCAGTCTTCAGGGAGTGTCTCAGTGTTTAGGACCCCCAAAACTGGTCTTTATGAACCCTCTATCAAACAATAGCCAGGAGTTCTCAAATATCCATGAGCAAAAGAATTCTTGCAGGGCAGGGGAGAAGCTTCTTCAAAAGGTAGGTTCTTGGGCACTACTTCTAGGGATTCCGTTTCTGTCTGTCTGGTTTGTTGCCTGGGAGTCTTCATTTCATAACAGGCTATACACACTTCCTCCCGCTTGTTTCTGATGCGAATTGTCTTTAAATCACTTTAAAACTCTGAGAACTTGTCTTAGCAACTTTGGGATGCTGGCTTGCCTGAACTCAGCAAAACTTGATCTCCCATTCTGGGCAGTCATTAACACTTAGGAAGTTAGAGACTGGTTGGGATTCTTGAATTGGGGAACAACTTGGGAGCCAAGTCTGAACGTTTCTGCTTCCCCAAGTTGCCTAAGTCTGAGAATCATCAGAGGGTTTGTAAACACGCTCATTGTTCTCCAGAGATTATGATTCTGTGTGGCCAGAGCATCAGGAAGCATGTGGCTTTAGCAGGTGCCTCTTTATGAACGGGCAGGCTGGGAACCTTCATCCTGGAGGCTTCATTGGCAGCTCTGGCCCTCTGGACTCTCAGAGAGCTTCAGATGTTCTCAGGGAGCCCTGGGTATTCTCAGATTCTTTGGTTCTGAGAAAATTTCTGAGTCCTGGGTGGGGTCTGATGTGTCTCTCAGCTTTGTAGTTAAGCCAAGGGAAGAACTTATGGAGGCATCCATCACAGCTTAGGATACCCAGCTGAAACACATCACCCATTGCTGAGGGCCATTCTAATGCTAGCTTCAGCAAACTTGGGAAGTAAATAGTTTTAAAGCTTCATTAAGTCCAGAAGGGCTATGTCCATTCAGCATTTGGTGGAACCAGCCAAATTAGGGGCAGCTGCTTTGATGGGCTTCTTAGGTACAAGGGAGAAAACTCCCTAAAGTTTGAATTCCTGAAAAGTAGGGGTGAGGGATTTCTTGAATCAGATCGGCTTTAGAGGTGTACTTGAGTTTGCTCCCCAGTTTTACCTCCGGTGATCAAGAAGGGCCACCAGAGCTATGCCAGGAAGGTTTAGGGAACTAGGAAGTTCCTGGAGTTCAAGTGAGTTGGAATTTTTCATGAAACTTGAGTTGAGCTCTAAGGTAGTGGCTGCTCTTAAAAGAAAAAAAAGTAAAGAATCAAAAAAATACTTAGTGACCTCACGCTAGGCTAATTGAGTCAGAATCTTTGTTGGGGGGTGGGGAGTGGGGAGCTGATTTATTTTTGAAAGTTTCCCAGTGACTGTAATGTATAGGCTATACATTAGCATAGGTTATGGAGGTCTGAGCTTGGAGTGATGGAGGTCATCTTGGATGACTGGGTGTTGGAGGTTCAAAGGAGGCAGGTACAGTATTTGGGGGCTCAGGGATAGGGAAAGAAGCTTAAGTAGGGCCAGTCTGGGATCTGACAGTTTTGCCAAAGGTCAAAACTGACACTTCTTCTTCAGTAAGAACTTCTCATTCAATCCACCTGCTGTGCCAAGTACACAACTGCAGAGCCATCACCAGACCTGCTCCTTGGAGACGACGACTGTGGTCATGCCTCGGCATGGATGTCCAGCAGGCTTCTGGTGTGCCAAGAACTTTGTTAAGGGAAGGCCTCTGCCTTCAGCTCCTCTCAACAACTTCCTCCAGCCTGTGATTTGGCTGCCTAATGGAACCCATTAAGCAATCTGGGATCAGGCCCTTGGTGGGAAGTCTGGAGTCTACAGGATTCCTGGGGTTGAGAGGTTGCAGCTTCAAAAGCTGCTGGGCTTACTGGCAGCCCAAACTGTGGATGGCATCAAGCTCAAGGGCCCTGTCCATCAGGCAAGTGAAGAGCTACTGAGTGTTAGGAGGAAGCGAAGAGACAAACGCCTGCTGGTCCAAGAAATGTCCTCTACGCTTAATTGTGGACATGTGTCTGGGGATAATGTGTGGGCTGGCAGAGGCAGGGCATGGCTGGGGGTGTGTGGAGGGCAGCAGAATGGTGGAGAGGAGATGTGGACAGCATTTGAAGTACTGTGGGAGGTAAACTCCTTTTTGCTTTTGTGTTGAATCGACTAATTTTTTTTAACATTTTATTTTATTATTAGTTTCAAGTATACAGTACATTGGTTAGACATTTATATAGTTTATGAAATGATCCCCCCCAATTACTTTATTATCCCTCTGGCTCTACACATGGCCATTACATTACTGCTTACTACATTCCCTATGCCATGCTCCCCATCCTTGTGACCATCTATCAAGTACTAATTTATACTTCTTTAATCCTTCACCTCTTTCAACCAACCCCTAAACCCCACCCCTCTGGCTGTCATCAGATTATCCTCTATATTTGTGAGTCTGTTTTTGATTAGTTTGTTCTTTTTGTCCCTTAGATTCCTTATATAAATGAAATCATGACATTTATCTTTCTCTATTTGACTTAACCTCTAGGTCTACACATGTCATCAAAAATGGTAGAATTTCATTTTTTTTATGGCTGAGTAATATTCCATTGTACATATAAACCATAACTTCTTTATGCAATCATCTGTTGATGGGCATTTAGGTTGCTTTCATATCTTGGCTATTGTGAATAGTGCTGCCATGAACATAGGGATGTATAGATCTTTAGGAATTATAGTTTTGGTTTTCTTTGGATAAATACCCAAAAGTGCAATTGCTGAGTCAACTGACTAATCTTTGTGATTGCTTCAGGTGGTTTGGGACTCTACTTTGCTGCAGAGCCTGAGTGAGCTTTGGGTTCAGATCACCTGAACACAGGTTTACAACTAAGTTAGAGATTGAAGAATATGAAATATTTTCTCCTTCCAGATCTGGTGTCTTTTTTGGGTTCTGGAGTTAGATTAGTCTAACGAAATATCTTTATTTATTAAAAAAATATTTGTTGAGCACCTACTGTGTGCCCAGCACTGTTCTTGGTTCTGGTGATTCATCAGTGAACAAGCAGACAAGAATGTGCTCACATGGGAAACAGACATTAATGATAAAATGATTAAGTTAACAAGTGTAAATGCTGTAATGAGATAGAACAGGGCAACGGGATAGAGTGTGTCTGGGCAGGGCCATTGGAGTCTTAAAGATAAGAAGGCAACCCAGAAAGATATGGGAAAACGTGGTCCAGATGGAGGGAGAAGTTGGTCTGAAGATCCTAAGGCAGGAATGGACTTGGAGAGTTTGGGGAACAAAAAGAGAGTATGCCTGGGGTGAATGAAGCTGGGGGAGTGGGAATGCAGGGTACAGTGGGAAGGAAAGATCTGATTATATGGGGCCTGCTGGACCCCAGTAAAGGGTTTGAATTTTAACTGAGTATAATATAATGCCACTGGAGGGTTTTACCAGGATAATAACATGATTTGATTTACATGTTTAAAGCATCACTTTGATTACTGTATTAGTTTTCTAGAGTTGCCATAATACAAAAATTTAAGTTATATACTGACTGGGGGACTTAAAACAACAGAAACTTATTCTTTCACAGTTCTGCACATCAGAAGTCCAAAATCAAAATGTCAGCAAGATTGATTCCTTCTGGAGGAGAAACTGTTTTATGCCTCTCTAGTTTCTGAGGCATAAAATAGTTGCTGAAATCCTTTGTGTTCCTTGGCCTTTAGCTGCATCACTCCAATCTCTGCCTCCATCTTCATATGCACTTTTTTTTCTCTGGGTATCTTCTCCCATTCTCTTCTTTTAAAAGTACACTTTTCATTGGATTTGGGGCCCACCCTAATCTAGCATGACCTCATTTTGAGGTCCTTAATTATATTTGCAAAGACATTTTTTCCAAATAAGTTCACATTTACAGGTTCTGGGTGGACATAGCTTTTGGAAGGCTATCATTCAGCCTACTACAGCTACTATGTAAAAAAAACAATGGATTTAGGGTAAGAGTGGCAGCAATGACACAGATGTGGTAGCCTAAGTAATAGATCATGGAAACTGGGACAAGGATGTTGCTGGAGTAAGTGCAAATTCCAACTCTACCTCTTATGAGTTGGGTGACCTTAGTCAGGCTCCATAAAGGTTCTGAGTCTCTGAGTCTCAATTACTTCCTTGGAGAAATAGGAATAATTGTTATTATCATACAGGGTGCTATGTGGATTAAATGCATAAAGAGTGCTTAGCATAATCCCTGGCCCATAGTCATGGTTCAGTAAAATATTATTGGCTTTTATTGTTGTTAATAATATTAGGAGAACAGTTAGCCTGGCCAACTTATCTAGTAACTAGGGGCTAGTTGCTCTTGCCATGAATCGAAGGAGTAGTCAGTTCAGATTTTGGCCATTTTGGATCAGGCTGCATGGTCAGTAGTTGTGGCAGGAGAGAACAAAATTAGTAAGGGATGGAGAATTTATGGCTGGCAAGTCAGAAATCTGTAGGCTGTCAGACCGCGTATTCTTTGGCAGAAGCGGATGCTGCAGTCTAAGGATGGAATTTCTCCTTCCTATGAGAAACCTCAGTTTTGCTCTTGAGGCTTTTCAACTGATTAGATGAGTTCTATCGAGATTATAGAGGATAATATCTTAAAATCAAACTGATTGCAGATGTTAGTATATGTACAAAGTACTTTCATAGAAACATCTAGACTAGTGTTTAATTAAATAACTGGATACTATAGCTTGGTCAAGTTGACACATAAAATCAGCCAATACAAGGGAGCTGGCAGTGAGGTCTACATCCTGGGTTGAAACTCATGCTTTGGGAGAGGGTGGGCCAGACAAGAAGAGAAGTAGAACATGCAAATGAAGTGCCCGTTGCAGAGCCTGGGCACACCTGGGTGGTGCAGAAAGAAGTGGAGCTTCCTGTTAGTGGCTGACAGTCCAGGGAGTAGGCCACAGGGTGAGTGGAAGGCCACTGGCTGGCAGGGAAGCAGGCAGGCATTGACAACTGTTTTCTCAGGATCTACCCCCATATTCATAATTCTAAAGCTAGGTTAATGTTGGTGTGGCTTCCTATTATCCAGGGATGAAAAGTCCAATTTTGATCAATATCCTGCCTTAAGGATTTTTATAGAGTGATTCTAATGAAGATTAAAAAGAAGAATGTTGACAGTTCACATTGTGTTTGCATGTGGAGCTCTCTGTAAAATCCAGATATCAAAAGAACATATACATAGCAGAAAAAGTGACACAGGATTAAAAAAAACTCACTTATACCTCAACTCAAAAGAATGGCCCTGAACTTAAAAAATCATGTTGGCTGCTAGGTATTGGGTGCCTGCTATACACCAGGAACTCTGCTAAGCAGTTTGTTTACATTTTGTCATTTAATGTTCACAATAAACCCCTGATGTAGATATGATGATTCTTTCCATTAGAGAAAGGGAAGTCAAAGTTCTGAGAGGTTAAAAAACTTCCCCAAGGTCATGTGATTATGATGTGGCAGATCTGGGACCCAAAGCCATGTCAGTCTGACACTAGAGCCAGTACTTCTACTGTTGTCATTTAATCTAAAACACAAAAGAGCCACAGCTTAGAAACATGCTAAAGATGACTAAAAAGAGTCTTTCACTTCCATTTGTGGAAAAAAAGAAACAAATAGATGAACAAGGAAAGGACTGCTTGGGGGAGATTTTAACAGATGAGAGAGAAAGCAGAACTACTCGATTGCTGTTTGAATTCTGACTTGTCTACCAAGGAGAATGATCTTCCTGTGTGAAAAACAGTAGAATGAAGGGAAGGGAGTCAGGGCTCAGTGTAGGTGAGAAGGCAGGAAGCCAGCACAATTTAGAGACATGAACTCAGTTCTCTAGGCTTAGATGAAATTCATCTTGCAGGTCTGTTGGAACTTTAAAGCATAAAATTGTGGTGTTGGTTGCTATATGGGATACAGAAATGCTACTTTTGAACTTCTGCCTTCCTTTGTCTGATATTTGCTCCTCTTCCAGATATTCACAACACTCAAATGGGCAGATTTTTTTTCCTTCTTATCTATTCATTGAGAGCCCTTTGGCATAAGAAGCATACGTCAAACATGAAAGGCATATACCACATATGTGGCAAATTTCTTAAGCTAAATATTAAAATGCCTTTCCTCCCTTTTGTAATTCTTATATTTGAACACTCTACTAAAAGAATGGTATATAGCAAAAGTAATGCTGCATAACAAATGATGAAAAATAAGCTTTTATTGTCCATGTGTTTTAAGCCAGGTGGGGACAGGCTGGGTGGTGCTGCTGATCTTGGCTAGGCTCGCTCGCATGTCTGGGGTCTACTGTGGGGGATGGGTTTGATTGGTGTCATCTGGCTTAGGCAAGGGAAGCCAAGGCAATATGACTTTTCTCCATCGGTTTCTCACCCTTGCATGCCAGTTTAGGTGTGTGGCAAAGGCAGAAGAGCATAATCAGAATAACAAGACCTGAGGGCCTGTACCTGGAACTAGCACACAGCACTTCTGATGGCCAAAATAAGTCACCAGTTCAGCCCAGACACAAGAGATGGTAAGATAGCCTCTGCCCCTTCGGTAAGAGGAACTGGAAAGTCACATGGCAAAGGGGCCATGAATGCAGTTCTACCTGCTTTGTTCTAAGCATTGCTTTGGGAGTATGAAGGGTAAGTAGTCATGTCCCTGCACTCAGGTTTTCTAGTTTAATGAGGCTAGTGCTGTCAACACTGGGCCATTCCTTGGGCTGGAAGGTGAAGTTTTGGCCAAAGCATGAATTTCCAGTGTGTTCTTGATCCATGCTGGATGCTCCTCTTTTACATTGTGATGCTCATTTATATCCCTATGGCTGACAGTAGCAAATAGTTCTCTAAAGTGTAGAGCAAAAACCCTCTGAGATTTGTCCCAGTAAACATTCCTACTCAGCAATTGCTGGCCATTGTCTCATTATTTTTCTTAGAACTGCCAGAGAAGAGGGAGAAATTCCTTGGTGTGTATAAGTAGGGTGAGAAAGGTGAGGGTGAGGGAGGGAGAATGCCAGGAAGACACAGCCAAAGTCGATAACTCAGATTTCTTGTTCCTCGCAAAGATATACTCAGTGAATCAGACCACTTATACTTTCATGTTATATTTTCTTGATTGTAGCACAACTGTCAGCAGTCTTTATTCTTACTGTACAAGAATAGCAACCCCGTCTGCTTACTTGTCTCTATATGCCAAATGTCTTACACAGAGCCACATGGTAGGCATTCTTTAAATATTTGTTTGTTAAATAGAAAAAGGAAGGGTGACTGAAGACTGAGTATAGACAGAGTTTAAAGTTTTCAAAAGAGAAAGAAGGTTGTTTTAGACACTACCAGCCAGTGCATTTGACACTAGTGATTGGTACAATCTCAGACTGAGTTATTAAACAGATGGCGTGTAAAGCAGTGGAAGAGGAAGCTGTGATCACTGGGAACCAGAATGGGTTCACCAAGAACTGGTCTTTTTGGACTGACTCTACTTCTCTTTATGATAGAACAAGTCATGTTGAATTGACTCTACTTTTTTTTTATGATCATAAAACATAGATTGGATAAGTTAATTTATAGCTGAATGTTTCTATATGAAAATCTACTAATGTCAATTTCTTGAAGGGGGGAAAGGAAATTTCTCTACCAGCATGTTGCAGGACTCTCTTCTTATCTTGTTTGTTCTTATCAATGACTCAGACGTAGTTATAGTAGGTGAACCTATTAAATTTCCAAGTGATTTAAAGCTGAAAGGAAGGATGATGGAGTCAAGATTTCACATCATGTTGACAGACCAAAATGATGGGCTGAAACGAAAAGGTGAATTTGAATAGAAATAAATTTACAGCGGAGACTGGATCTTGAAGAGTAATTTGCAGAGGTATGAGATAGCAGAGTCTCAGCTTAACAGCACACAGTCAATTAGAGGCAATTCTGTGACATGGTGGATAAAAAGCTCTATGCCTAAGCTGAATTAATAGAATCAGTGTGTTAAGATCAAGGGAGATTATAGTCCCCCTGTCTCCTGAATTTATCAGACCACAACCATTCAATAAAACATTTATTAAGTACTTCACTGTATCAGAGTCTTAGCCAGGCACTTTACTTGTTAAATAAATTGATGTGAGTTACAAGGAATTCCTATCTCCCAGTGCTACATAAAATGTATTTGAAAGCCCCTAGCTTAAAGCTGGGCACTCAGCAGGTGTTATACAAATGCCAAGATTCACACTATGGCCTAAGTATTTATTTATAACCTGTGGGGTCTTTTACTCGTTCACTATTTGCTTTTTACTCTTTCACCATTTCTAGCCCCAACCTCATATTACAAGTAAGTGAATTTTTTTTTGGATTTTCTTCTTCTTTTTTTTTAAAAATTATTTGTTAGTATTATTTATGCCTACAGCACCGGATCTTCCTAGGTGGTCTCCCATCCAAGTACTAACCAGGCCCAACCCTGCTTAGCTTCTGAGATCAGACATTGGGCTTGTTCATGGTGGCATGGCGGTAAACCATGGATTGTGACTCCACTGGGGTGTGAACCCGGGACCTTCTGCATGTAAAGCAGACGTGCTAACTGCTACACTATGGAACCATGTCCAATTTTCTTCTTTTTTATTAAACAGTATTCTTTTAATGGCTCATTTGATAGTGTCAGGACTCTGTGTCTATTCCTGTTTATCCTTTTATCTCTTTTCTCTTTGGATGTTGGGTTATTGTTTCCTACTGCAGAAAGCTTCTTCCATATTTCTGTGGACAATGGTCAGAAGGAGCTTAAGATTATATTATCCTTATGACTCATAGTCTTAGAGCAAGAGAGGGACCTTCTTTTGATGTTCATATATCACAGGAGACTGACTGACCTGATTTAGGTCATATGGTCACTCTTGAACTGGCTACTTCTGAGTAATGGTGTTAACTCCTAACATGACAGTAAGGAGTGTGTGTATGAGTGTGTGTGTGTGTGTGTTGCGGGTGGGGGGGGGGGTCTGTGGATAGCAAGTTTGGCCCCAGGCCAAACCACATGAAATTTTTTACAGGAAAGAGCAGGGGTTCTATATCTAGAAAAATGGGGAGGTATACTTGGGAGACAAATATATGCGTAAACATTTCTTCTTGAAGAAAAGACTAGAGTAGGGTAGGAAGAGAAAGAAAAAGATAGCTGAGGGGGGATGATGACTTTATCTTCAAATACATTAACCAGTTCCTGAATTAAGGGAGGAAGAGTGGCTGTGATTCCTTTTGATCAAACATTATTTTAAGACTAAAGCAGAGGACAGCTTTGGATTTAGGCTGAGATTTGCTGCTGCCTTTTCCCCACTTGAGTTTGGGCTTTGTACTTTCCACTTATCTTATTCTGTTGTTTGGATATTTGAAGGAATGTCCTGGGGAAGCCTGAAGTCCTTAGGTGCAAAATCTTAACGCAGAACACAGTAACAATACCTGGTAATTTGCAAGGAAGTCCTGGATCTGTTCTGCAGATAGTCCAGGGAGAAGTAGGAAAAGACACACTCATTTTCAGCTCAGCTCCATTTCTGTCTTGGCTCACTGTGGCTGATCATTTCAAAGGCTCTCAACCTCACTTGTTTTGGCTGATGGAATAGCTGGAGGACCTGTTGTGGGGGTTATGTACTCCCTATAACTGGATGGGGAGCATGGATTTCTGGCTCTAGAGAATCTGATGCTCAGACTAATTTTCACACCAGGATCCCGGAGGCCTTTCCAAGCCATCACATTCTCTGATTCTTGATTACCTGGGCTGATAAGGGAACATTGGAGTGGGCACCCAACAAAGTCGTTGATCTTGATGTCACTTGTTTTGGCTGTGGACTTCACTCTAGGGTTTGAGAGTCATTTTGCTGAAAATATTCAATCCTAATGATGTTTATTGTGACTGATATTTGAGTTGGTGACTTCTGTGAATGCCGTCAAGTCAGCTGGCCTCTGGTTGGAAGTTATTTGGTTTCAGAAAATTGGCCTTCATTGAAAAGGTCACTGCAGATTTTACACAAAATAAGTGAGCCACAGGAGGTTTGGAGTGATTATTTGTACTCAAGCTTAGGCCCACAAATGCCATGTTTTTATTTATTTATTCTGCCTCCTTAAAAAGCTGTATACTATTTGCCTTTCCATTTATTTGTGAGATATTAGGAGTGAAAATCCACTGCAGTCTTTCTTTGGTCAATTCTAAGAACCCATCGTGCACCATTGCCCCCAACCCTGAGATGAAAGGTCTAGGGTCAGGTGTTTTCATATACTATCTTAATACAGATAGTATTTGTAGATATGTAATATTTATGTATTCATATAACTGCATAAAAGATATTCAACTGGTATATTAATATATATGCATTTAACCTACATTTCATATATACAATATATATTTTAAACAGATGGCATATATTTTGTCTCCTTACAACTCTTTGAGATAGGTATCGTTATCCTCATTTTTATAGATGGAGAAACAAAAGAAATTAGGTAACTTTCCCAAGATCACTGAGTCAGTCAGGTTTCTCAGAAGCAAACACTAGAAGTTAGTACTGATTAATTTGGGCAGAAAATAATTTTATAAAAATGGAATTAGGCAGTTCACAGTGTCTCTGGGAGGGCTGGGAACACAGGTCTAGAGATCATGCAGCCAGGAATAACACTGCCAAAGACCCCACTCCTGCTGCCCCAGGTCCAAACCCTGAGATGTCTCCTGTTTACAACACACCAGAGAGAGAGAAAGAGCCATGGTCACCGCAGCCTCAGAAAGACTGAAGAAGCTAAGGCTGCCCGCCCTTGTTATAATGGCTGCCTTAGGCTCTGCTTCTTTGGCAGACCTGCTTTCATTTCCAAGTTTGGGCAGGTGATTCTGATGAGAGGCTGTTGTTCTGAAACTTGGAGAAAGTTCCTGTACCAAATTATGCTCCCACTTGCAGTTTTGAGAGTAACCATTTTCCCACATTAATGATATTAGCAAAGTAGTGAATTGTTAGAGAGTCATTGTAGTATAAACAACAAAAATGGTCAAATAATGTTGAATGAGAGGAACTATGAGTGTTTTGTACTTGTGACAAAGTGGAATTTCACAGGATGTCCTTCTCAAAAACAGATTCATAAAGTAACCACTTACATGCTTTTAGGTTTTTCAACCACACAGGTAAAGCATGACCATTTGTAAAAAAAAATTAAACATTACCAGTAGGTCTCAAGCCGCCTTGACCATCACAGCAATTCCTGGCGAATTCCTCCACATGAGAAGCCACCACTCTAATTAGTATAGATCCTTTTAAAACTTTTTGTATGTGTTTTCATTCATAGATTTCTACCATAGAAAATGGGTAATAATGTTTAGTGTATGTGTGTCTGCTTCCTTCATCACTGTGTCTTAGAGACTTTTCTATGTTGAAACATATGGATTTACCTCCCTGTTTTATATACTGCATAATATTTCATTATATGACCACATATGGCAGCTTGCTCTCACAGCCCCCTAGTGTTATACATGTAGGATATTTGCAGATTTTTGGCTATTGCAAATAATTTTTAATGAACTTCCTTGAACATATTTCTTTTGTGGACTCTGAGTGTTTCTCCAGGGTTGCTTTGAGAACTAGAATTGCTGAGTCGCAGGAAATATCATTTAAATCTTAATAGGTACTGGCAAATTGTCTTGAAAGTTCCTGTACCAAATTATGCTCCCACTTGCCATTTTGAGAGTAACCATTTCCCCACATTAATGACATTAGCAAACATTAATTTTTTGCCTATGTGAATTTTGCATGTCCCTAAACACTGGTGATGATGGACATCTTTTTATGTATTTGTTAGATATTTGTATTTTCTCTTTGCATATGCCCTATTTCTGTTCTTCATCAATATCTTATAGTATTTCATTTCTAGACTTCTTTGGATAGGAATGATCTGTCTTGTCCCTTGCACAGAACAGTGTGTATCATGAAATAATTACTTATTGAAATGATCTAAGTCATCATCACCTTTAATCTAAGCACAACTTTGTCCTGTTTTTCAAAGACACAATCTGAATTCTCCTTCCCAGGAGTGAGCATTAAAACAAAGTATTAGGTCTTTTTTAGAAAAAATCTGACCTCAGTCACTTTTGCTAACAGATCATTGTCCTAGAACATGAGGTCAAAGACCTTTAGGCCTCTTAAAATTCACTCAAGTGTGTGCTATAGTGACATAGGGCTAAGATGGCCATGAAGAGTGGTGGTTCTTACCATTACTTTTGTCTGATCAAGACAAGCCATGCATTCACCAAAATATGCCCCCCTACTATATGCTTCTTTGGGGAGGTAGTTAATAACATTTGAAAACCAAAATATCTCAAATACATGTCCAGATTTCTGGCTTTTCTTGAGAAACAGAAGACCCAGTGATACTGGAACTTTTAGAAGTGGGTATCCTTTCTAGTTTACCATAATCCCTGACTAGCTTTTGAAGACACTTGAATCTACCCGCTCTGGCTTACTATATAGTGGGATATAAAAGTAAACTTATTGAAAAATAGAAAACCAAAAATATAAAGCGGTGTACGATCAGTACCAAATGAGTGACTCCAAATGGACTTTCAAAAGAATTCTGGAGAAGGAAAGGGCCTTGAAGACTGGGGTAGTCATAGCAGATGTTGTGAAATATCTTAGTCTTAAAGGGTGGCCAACATTGCTGGGTGAGGAGAGATAAGAGTGAAAGAAGGCTAGATGTAGCAATCTGTGTGGAAGATCAGGTAATACTCAGGAGGCTGATGTAGAGTGTGTGCATTCCCTTGATCTGAAATTCACAAAGATCAGGAATGTTCCTACTGCTCAGGATGGCCTTGAAACCTGCAAAGCTGAGTGGAAAATTTTGTTTGTGTGTTTTTTCCCCCTGGAGATAAGATACAGTGCTTCTAGCAGATTCTTAAAAGAATTCATGACCCCCAAATGATGAGAATGATTGGTATAGGAGGATTGGTATAGGAGAGATAATGTTAGAGATGTGATTTAGAGACAGACCATAGAAGTCCTTGGGGATTTAAGTTACACATGGGATGTTATAACAGCTACCATTTATTGCATACTTTTTATGTTCCTCATACTATTTTGAGCTTTTTTTTTTTCAAATGAGGTGAAATTCACATAACAAAATTAACTATTTCAAAATGTATAATTCTGTGGCATTTAGTATATTCACAGTATTTTGTAATTACCACCTCTATTTAGTTCCAAGATGTTGTCATTACCCCAAAAAGAAACCCCATTACCATTAAGCAGTCACTCCCTATTCCCTTCTCCCCTAACCTCACTAGTTTGCTTTCTGTCTCTATAAATTTATTTATTCTGGATATTTCATATAAATGGAATTGTATAATATATAGCCTTTTGTGCTTGCCTCTTTTACTTAGCCTAATGTTTTTGAGGTTCATCTATATTGTAGCATGCATATATACTTCATTATTTTTATGGCCGAATAATATTCAACTTTATGGATATTCCACATTTTATTTATCCATTCATCCATTGATGGTCATTTGGGCCATTTCCACCTTTTGGTTATTGTGAATAGTGCTACTATGAACATTTGTGTATAAGTATTTGAACATTTGTTTTCAATTCTTTCATGTAGGAGTAAAATTGCTGGCTCATATGGTAATTTTATGTTTAATTTTTTGAGGCTATGCTGAACTATATCTATTCTCTTTATCTTGTCATTAACTCAGTAAGGAAGGGTCATAATTACCTCTAAGAGATAAGAAATTATAAGTAAGAAATCTGAGGCTCAGAGAAGTTCAGTGGCTTTCCTAAAGTTGCATAGTTAATAAGTGATAAAACTGGTATTTAAGCCCAGGAATAGCCGATTGCAGAACTGGAGCCCTTAACCGTAATGCTACCTACCCTGTCTCTCCTATAGAGCCTAAGGAGGGTGGTAACTTTCTATGCATCAAGAAATGAGTTAGCTTCCTTGCTCAGAGAACTGTTAATTGAAAGAAAAATATTATTACTGTAGGAATATTACTTAATGGCAAAACTACAAAGCCACTTACTGTCTGTTAAACTGAACAAGAGTTTTACCATCAAAGGAAAAGTGAACACAATCTCTGTAGGCACTTTCTGCTTACTTGTGCAGGCAGACATTACTGCCACGGAAAGGAGCAGGAGATGTTCCCCCAGTCTTTTTGTGCCCTCGTGGCCATCCCTTCAGTGTCTAACCACCTCACCTCTAAGCCCTTTGTCTCTGGGGGACTAGTGATTTCAGTTATAGTGGAACTCTCAAGCAGCATATTTGAACAGGAAATTGCACAAACATCTGAGTCTTCATTTCATGCAGAATTTTCCTTTGACTTGTCAGGGAGAACCCAGAATAAGTGGTGTTCATTAGGATTAATATCCACAGATTGTGGCAATGTGAAATTGATCACAGATATCCCATTTTGAGACAAGACCCCAGGGTGATTGAGTAAGGCAGGCACAAAGTCTCTTCTGGGTTCATCAAAACTGAGACTTGGTAACACAGACAAGTAATATTGATCCTATGAGACACATGATTGCTGGAAAATGCCAGCATCACTGTGGGAGCAGACAGGCAGCAAAATCTCTGTTGTATGTGTTACCCTAGAGAGGACTGAAGAGCATAGCTACTCCCCAAATGCTCCCATCTTGTTTTAAAGTGGAATCTTTTATCACCCGACTAAAGGGAGAGGACCACTCTAGACATCTGAGTATGTTAATAGCTGGCTGCCTACCAAGGTGTACAATTGAAGCACAAAATTGCATTTCCAAACAAATTTTTAAATCCTCTTGATATGTTGAAATCTGTTTTCTATTTCATATCAATAAAAGTTTCTAGAATGTACCTTGATTTATATTTCTGTGTGTGTATGTGTAGTTTTGTACTCAGCCATTAAGCTGGGCATCTTCCATTCGCTTCTCTAGACCCATTGGTAAGTTCTGTTGTCCTCTGATTTCTCCTTGGGTTTGGTCAATGGAAGGTGCTTGAAGGAGATTGGAGGGAAGGAAGGATTAGAATTGAGCATATTTGAACTGATTCACTTTCTGATGGGACATAGGTTAGTAGTGGTTGTATTTCTCTATGGTTGGCCATAGCTCCTGCCAGGTCGCCTTCTCCCAAAGCTATAGATCTTATTAAATTTTGGTAACACTATCTCAATTTGTATCTCCAGTCTTGGGGTTAGTATCAGCTTCCCACTGTTGCTAGCTTTGGAGGGCTTCACTCCCAGTGGGTATCCCTCAGCTTTCCCACACCTTTACAGTTATTATAAACTCTCTCTCACCCCTTTCAGCATGCCATCTGTTTTCTGTGATGAGCCTGACCAGGACACTCACCTGTCCCTCTGGCAGGTAACTAGGTATTGATAGGATATGGTAAGAATCCCAAGCCTGAAGTAGAATATAGGTTGATTAAACATCAAACTGTGGCACCATCATCTTATGCCTAATGAAACTGGACCAGAGAACAGAGATCTGAGAACAGAAGAAATGAGGGCTGAGGATTAGAAATGGGGGAAGCATAAGAAACTTAAAGAGAAGTTGTCTGGAGGGGGTGGGTTACTCAGAATAGAGGGGAGAAAAATAATGTTCCAGTCAGAGTTACTACCCTGTAGCAACTTGAGATGCCATTAATGAGATGATTCATAGGTTTCAGCTATACACACACAGCTCGCTTTTATGCCTTTATTACTAGAATAACTTTTCTCTTTCCTTAGCATACCTTGAGAAGGGGCACCTTTTGAGTGTACCTGACTAGGCCATCTCCCTACTGCTTCACTCCAGGATTTGATCTTTCAGGTTCCTGGAATGACCTAAGCCATCTCTTACTTCTTTTCTCACTCAGTCACTTTTGATATTTTTTTCATCATAATAATTCTTGTTCTTTTTAAAGACTTGGTCTACTGTGATAATTTTGGCTCCACTTATCTGTGCAAAAGGTAGTTTAGAAATTGTGGTCAAGAGGAAAGAACATTGAAATTTTAAACATTTTGGAGATCTTTTGGGGAAGTGGGTAAAAGGTCTGCACCTATACTTTGAGAATAGGAAGGGAGCCCCCAGAAGTTCTGGAAAATTTTATTTTTATATTGTGAAGACATACACTTCTAAGTTTGAAACCATATACTTTATATGTTAAATAAGATGGAACACAACAACAATGGGTTCAAACGAAAGCTAAATCACCTAGGGTACGGGGAGAAAGAATAACTCTTAGGGTAAGAGGGTATTTTCTTCATGATCCACTAAGCTTCATGCTCTCAGGAGGCCCCAGGTAAATATTTGTGAAGAAAACTATGTATATTTGTTTGTCACAGTGTGTGTCAGAGGTCCTCAAGACCACTTCCAGGTTTGATGATTTGCTAGGTAGATTCATATAGTTGCACTGGTGGTTATGACTTATTACAACAAAAAGACATAAAACAAAATTAGCACAAGGGAAAGGTGTATGGGATGAAGACCCGAGGAAACAAGGCTCAAGCTTCCAAGAGTCCCCTCCCAGTGGAGTTGCACAGGATTTGTTTAATTCTCACAGAACAGAGTTGTGACAACATATGAAATGTTGTCTACCATGGAAACTCACTCAGTGTCCAGGGTATTTATTAAAGATTGTCACATAAACACACTCTGCCTGGCACATGACCAAATTCCAGCCTCCCAGAAGGAAAGCAGGTGTTAATCAAAAAATATATTATTTTTACAGTTTAGGCACAGTGAGCTCTCTTCTCAATTCTGGAAATGGTGGGAACCCTTCCAAATCCAAGTTTCCAGATGCCAGCCAAGGGCCAATCTTACAAGTAGGCCTTTCTAATGATAGCTGTCCTTAATCCTGCTATGTTTGTTCTTTTTACACATGGTATCACATTGATAACCCTTGGTTAAAGGAGACAGCTATGCAATCTCCCAACAAGTAGAGTTTCCTTTCCTTTAGATCCCATGAAGAATTGGGGCTTCCTGGAATGTCAGCTCAGATATTTTTTTCAGATACCTTAGTGATGGTTTCCAAACCTAAAGGCTCTGCTAATAGTTGGCTTTGACTAAATTGTTGCCCATAGCCCCCTTCTTTGCAGCCCATCCTGAGGGGCTTAAGTCCAAGTTCCCAAGAACGATCCCTGCTGCATATAAGACTTGTCTCTCAGAACTTTGCCTTAAATCCTGTGTCATAGGAGGGTTCCCTATCAAATAAACTCTTATCTAAAAAGTTTTATATTCTGCCCCTGTTGACCAAGCATCCTAGGGATTCACTCCTCATCATGGTCTCCTGATTCTTACCTAGCCATGTTAGCCAGGGTCCTGTGGCTACTATGGAATGTATCCTTCTCTTTCTAGTAGGCCCAACACTGGCTCATCAGGTTAGGCTGAGATTGAACCCTTGGTGTTGATCTGGTAGCCAGCAGAGAAGGTGGAGATAATTGTTTTGTTAGGCACCTAACCCATTAGAGGTTTTGCTTATTCTTTAAGCAAGGAAAAGGAACTGTGTTCCAACAAGAGATGAGAGGACACTTTGGCAGGCCCAGAGGTTTCAGAGGATCTTAGGATTGAAGCTAATCAAGTGCATCTTCCCAAATATCCCCACTCCAAGTCTCAATGTTGCATTCCTCCCCATCAGGGCCCTGACTTGGGTGTAGGACATGTGCCTAGCCTGAGAATCTAGCCTTCTCTGAAGTTCCGCCATTCTTATAGTTAAGTCCTATGTCTGTTCTTTAGCTCTGTTTTCATGCTGAAGAAGATCAGGGTTTCTTTAAATATTGTCAAAGAAGCTCTCTGACACAATTTGCTCTAAATTGTTGAGTGATTGCCCTGAGGCTATCATTTTTTCTCTGATGCAGATATTCAGCAACAGCTTCCCAATTTCACAGTCCTCATAATTACTATATCTTTTATTCCTCTTCAGCGCTAAAGATGTTGTACAAGCCAGTGCATCCCCTTCCACCCATAGTCTATCCTAGTTATCCACAGGTTAAAGTCTTAGCAATTGCACTATGACCAATATGCCAGGGATGGATGATGCTCCATCTCCCATCAGTGATGAACTACTCATGCCAGGCAGCCAATCAGTGATTCAACTCCAGAATCCCTTCCTTTGGGTCTATTCTTAAGATCAACTCCTTATACCAACTCTTTTAGATTGGTATAGGGGCAGGATAATGGCCCCAGAGATGTCAGCATCGTTATCCCTGGAACCAGTGAGTATGTTACCTGACATGGTAAATGGAACTTTGCAGATGTGATAAGTGAAGGATCATGACATGGGGAGATTAGCCTGGGTTCTCTAGTCAGGTCCAATGTGTTTACAAGCACCATTATAAGAGGGATGCAGGAGGGATCAGAGTCAGAGAAGATGATGTGACAATGGAAGAAAAGGTCGCAGTGATGTAGGGCTATGAGCTTGGGAATGTAGGTAACTTCTAGATAATGGAAAAGGCAAGGGAGGGGTTGTCTCCTTGAGTTTTCAGAAGGAACACAGCCCTGCCAAGACCTTCCTTTAGTCCAGTGGGATTTGGGTCAGATTTCTGGCCTTCAGAATTTTAAGGTAATTAATTTGCATTGTTTAAGCTGCTAAGTTTGTGGTAATTTGTTACAGCTGTGATAGGAAACTAATATAGTTGGGTTCCGCAAAGGCAGAGCTTGAGGCAGGGATTTGGGTATATGTGATTTATTGAGCGAATGCTCTCAGGAGCTCTGTAGCAGACTCCTGTAAGAGAATGAGGATAATAAGATGAAAGGGAATTGCTAGGCAAGTCTGTGGCCCTGGTTAAAAGCCTAGCCTTGGCCTGATTGATGGAGGAGGTATTCTCTCTTGAGATAAAGAGTCTGCCTTTTGAGTCTGGTTTCAGGCAGTCATTGGCAGCCCCCAGATCATTGTTGTTGGTGGGAGTCGAGGGCAGCATGTGCCTTCCTAGATGACATGACTCCTGTCAGTAGAGCCATTCTCTGGGAGGGTAGGTATCTGTTAGCAGCCAACACTCATAGCAGTGGGGGATGGGTGTACAGTCCCAGTAAATGGATCCTTGCAGAGAGCAGAACTTGTATACCTCAATGAGACCACCTAATATGTCAGACCAGACAGACCAGAGAAATGAAAAAAACAATATAAGCGATGGTAGCTTTTCTAGCCTGATTGCTTTGGCTTCCAAATGTAGATTTAATCTGACTTGCTTAAAACAACTACATGAATTCAGCTGCCTAGTACCAGTTACTTGAAGGTTTTACAAAATTCAGCTGCTTTACTGAATTCTTTCAGCTTCTGTTTTAGTTTGTTCAAGCAACCTTGGTTTGCCCTAGTTGATTGGTGGTCTTGCAGTTAGCATCATATTGCTGGCATGATCACATTTGAGTGAAGTGCCCCTTGGATTCATTGATTTGCTTGGGAATTTTTGTCTGATCTGGGACCTCCAAGGGGGCAGCGCTGGTTCTTGAATACTAATTGTTGGTCTGTCACCTAACTTGATCAATGCAAGAAGTAGGACACCAGTAGCCAGTCTCTGGTGGAGACTAGATTTCAGCCTTAATTATTTTACCTCTTGACAGCACACCAAATACATCCAAACTGATGGAAAATGGGATTCTTCACTGAGCCACATCATGCCCCAGATCAGTAATTTGATACAAAAGCTTCACACAAATTGAAATTAAAATGCATTTTAGATGCTTCCTCTCATCAAAGCAGTTTGTACCAGCAGGCTTTTCTCTTTCACGAGTTTGCTATAGAAATAGGGGAATGGGGCGGCTTTGCTTTTGGAGGCTATAGAAGTAACACAATCTCCCTGCTTGTCAACTGCAGGCAAGAAAATGAAATAAAATGAAAACCAATTGGAGGTCTAATTATCCTTCTCAGAATGACTTCATCCTGTGGAGTGGCCCACTGAATACGTGAAAGGCACCTTTCTTTTCATATCTTCTTTTTCCCTTGGGTGTTTGGGGCCACATTAACAGAGGAGGTCACATTGGGATTCAGGAGATGGGGCACTCAATGTTTGAGCCCAATTTACTTGCTTAACAGCACTTACAGAGGGTGTGGCTATCATCCAAGCATTGTTTGAAGCTCTCCTCAGACAGTAACATATTTATTTTTTGTAATAACTCTATGAGGAAAGTACTGATATTATTGCTATTTTAGGGAAAGTAAGGAACAGAGAGATTAAGTGGTTTGCCCAAAGTAACACAGCTATTAAGCAGCACCAGAGATGGAATTTGAAACTGGGTAGTCTGATCTCAAGTTCAGGATCTTAATACTCGATGTTCTTCCTTGTGATGAATCTGAGTGGTTTGGCTTTCACAAGGAAAACAAAATAAATCTCCCATTTCTCCAGACTCCAACCCTAACCCTGACAGCCTTGTTGTAGGGCAGGCCTTTGGTCACAGCAGGGCCAGGAGTGCAGATCCAGGTATGTTCACAGCACATCTTGAGGGTGATCCTTGAATATGAGGCCCCCATATTCTCATTCACAAATGGGCCATATTATGCATACTGTTCTGCTCTAGCTTCTTTCTCTTAATATGCTACCTTGGCACTCTCTCTTACCAGCCAAACAGAGTTAGCTCTTTCTTGTTTATATCTGCCTTGTGTTTACCAAGTACATTATCCATAATTTAACTAGTGTGTGCTACTCCTAGACAATAGGTTGTTCTCAATTATCTGTCATTAAGAACAGTGATGTAATGAATATTTTTATATAGCCAGGTAATTTTTTTGTGTGTTTGTGTGTGTGAGTTTATTGCTGGGGAAGATTCCTAGATGTGGGATTGCTGGGTCAAAAGACATATATATTTTTAAATGTGATAGCCATTCCATCATTGCTTTTCAGACAGGTTGCTCTCCAATTCATGTTGTCTCTCAAAGTGGATGGAGTGCACCTATTTCTTTATGCCCTTGGCAGTACTGTGTATAAGAAAACTAAAAAAAAAGTGCCTGTGATAAGTGAAAAATGATATCTTGTTATTGCTTTGATTATGAGGATGATTAAACATTTCTTCATTGCTTATTGGCTAGTTATATAGTTTATTTTTCTGTGGACTGCTTACCTTAATCCTTCATGTGTTTGTCCCCCAGTTGGGCTCTTTGACTTTTTCCTTACTGATTTGTGGGCACCCCCTTCATTTTTTAAAGCCTTGGAATGCTCTAACTCTTTAGTTTATAGCTGGCCTTGTACTAGAAAGACTTTGGTTGAACTAACTTTTCTCCTTTTCTTTTGCTTTTCTCTCCTTTACTTTATTTCTGAGTACAGTGCTGTGCATCCTGTGGACACAATAAACATGTGCTGATTGACTGTTTTATTTATCTGATTTTTATGGCTTCTTCCTCTGAAGAGTGCCATAGACTTTATAGTCATTAACTCGATAACCCTCAAAGCACTCTAGAGTAGCAGCTCTAATTACTGTCGGGGTTTTTGAGATGGTGAAAACAGAGTAGCCGAGATTCTCAGGAATTATTTTGAGGGCCTCAAGAGGAGGTCTGGAGGCAGTTCAGCCCCTGCACAAGTTCTGGACCTAAAGAGTGTTTAAAAGGGTCCTAGTTAGCGGTTGCTAGGGAGGAGAGGGGACCAGAGAGGAGGAAAAATAAAAAAAATAAAGTGTTAAAAAAATAAATAAATAAATGCTGAAAAAAAAATAAAAAGGTCCTAGTCAGAATGACCACAGGTTGATGGCTAGGTGATCATTGGGTCTACAATGATTTCTCTGAGCCTGCCTCTTTAACTATTCTCAGAGTAGAGTAAGAATTAATAGCAGTTACACGTGCCTGGTTCAAATCCTAGTTCTTCCTTTCAACAATTGTGCAGCTGTGGGCAATAATAGTAAGTGGCATTTATTGGGCTCTTACTATATGCCAGACTACATGCCAAATGTTTTCCATGCATTGCCTCACTTGGCCCTCAGAGCAATCCTGTGACATGCTAAAAGATTAAGTAACTGGTCCACAATGGCATAGAAATAACTGTTGGTGTTTGTAGTAGGCTGAATGGTGGTCCTGGAAAGATATGTTCAGGTCCTCATCCCTGGAACCTGTGACTGTGACCTTATTTGGAAACTGTCTTTGCAGAAGTAATTTAGTGAAGGATCTTGAAATAAGATTATCCTTGAATATTTGAGTGGGCCCTAAATCCAGTTACAAGTATCCTTATAAGAAACACAAAGAGGAGAGACATATAGAAGAGAAGGCCATGTGGAGACAGAGGAAGGGATTGGAGTGATGTGGCCACAAGCCAAGGAATGCATGGAGCCACCAGAAGCTGAAAGAGGTAAAGAAGGATCCTCCCTACAGCTTTCAAAGGGAACATGGCCCTGCTGACACCTTGATTTTGGACTTCTTGCCTCCAGAACTGAGAGAATACATTTCTGGTGTTTTAAGTCCCCCAGTTGGTGGCAATTATTATGACAGCCTCAGGAAACTCATATTGTGTTGAGGTGGGAAGCAAAGTGGGCTGGACTCCAAGTCCACACTCTCAACTGTGATGTTGTCCTGTCGGCACATGGCTAAATTTCTCTGTATTTGTTTTCTCACCTGTACTTGGGGATAGCCATTGTGCCTACCCAAGAGTGCTGTTGTTAGGATTAAATGAGATGATGTTATAGAAATTGGAAAACAGTGCTCACTAGATAATGGTTCTTGTTGCTCCTAGCATTGTTGTTTTCATCAAGTCACTGTAGGAATGACTCTTTGTGTGCAAACCTTAGTCAGGAACAGACTCAGTGCCGGTGGCCAATGCTGGTCCAAAAGGGAATCTTAGGCTAGATAAGTAACCATTCTAGGTGGTTGGTAGTTGAATAAGTACCTTTGAGGCGTAAGTCAGTCTCCTGGTATTTTGTGGTTACCTCTGAATTAGGTATTTTCATTTTTTTTCTGTACATTTCTCTTTGTTTTATTTTTAATACTAACAATCCTTATACTTCTTGTTAACTTAGAGTAAACAATACTTTATTATTGTTATTGTTATTATTTTATGCCTATAGCACCTGGTCTTCCTAGGCGGTTTCCCATCCAAGTACTAATGAGGCCTGACCCTGCTTAACTTCTGAGATCAGACATTGGGCTTGTTCAGGGTAGCATGGCCGTAGACCATGGAGCATGGCTCCATTGGGGTGCGAACTCAGGACCTTCTGCATGTAAAGCAGATGTGCTAACCGCTACACTATGGAACCACATCCAAGTACACAATACTTTTAAGTTGCCTAGACTACCACCAGTTTGATTCATATAGAAGACTCACAGGACTCAGGATGTTGTAGGGCTCATGGCTAAGACTTATACAATGAAAGGGTATAAAGGCAAAATAAGCAAAAGGAAAAAGTGCATGGAGGAAGTCTGAAGGAAAATAAGCACAAGCTTCCAAGAGTTCTTTCCCAGTGGAGTCATACAGGGTGCTCTTAATTCTCCCAATGATGAGTTGTGACAAATGTGAATTGCTGTCTACCATGGAAGACTGTTAGAGACCCAGTGCCCACGGATTTTATTGGGGGATGGTCATGTAGGCGCCTTCTGCTTAGCACTACCAAAATTCTAGACTCCTCAAAGAAAAGCAGATATTCAGCACAAAACAGTTTAGGTATAACACTTACCTTTTTCAGTTTTGGAATGATGGGAACCCTCCTGAAATCCAAGTTCACAGATGCCAGCCAAGGATCAACCTTGCAAACAGAAGTTTCTAAGGATAGCAGTCTCAAGTGTGCTATGTTGACTATTTTCTGCACAGCATGCAATAAAAGTTAATTATTTCATTTAATTATTGCAAGAAACTTACAGTGTGAACAGTATTATTTATAATTAAGAAATAAAGAAAATGAGATTAAGGAGTTTAAGACCCTCATTCAAAGTTATCACTGATAGATTAGAACATAGGCATGTTGGATTGTAATCACTATGCAATAAGCCATTCCCATTATAGAGAAGAGAGTGAGGGAAGAGAGGAGTTGTTCAAAATTGCTCTAATAGAGAATATGTAGGCTCAATTACACTGTAGCGATACCCATATTTCAGTGACTTAAAACATCTCATTTCATTTTCCACTCAAGCTCCATGTCTATTGAAGGTCAGCTGGGGCAGTGCTCTGTGTCAATCTCATTCTGGGGCCCAGCTATTGGAGCAGCCACTGCTGCCAGTCGCTGGGGCAGGAGGAAAGCATAAATGCAAATTATGCATTGGCGTTTAAAGCTTTTACCCTGAAGTGTAATGTGCATGACTTACATTGGCCAATGCAAGCCATATGACCTCACCTAGATACCAGGGAGTTGCAAAGTGCAATCCTATTGGGAATATTCATTGAACAGCACCAATGACTGCACAGCAGCCAGATAGCATTGACTTCTGGTTATTGCACCTCCCCTTTCCCCTGAGACCCTATGGCTGCTATAGATGTAGTAGGTACTACTGGGAATGTAGCCCCAGTGGCCTAGAGGGAGTCCCTGGATCCAACAGCAATAACATGTGTCCACTCACTTTGCTCATAGACCAACCACAGACACCACACTAGAATTTATAACAATTAGTATCTTTGGGGACCTTCCTTCACTAGGCCTCTGCCTTGCCCCTTCCTCTGCTAGCAAGCCAAAGTCATGTGAAAACTGGAGCTAAAGTGAAACCTTCTGGCTTGATCAGGTTTTTTGAATCCCTGGCAAATGTTGCCAAGACAGCTAAAACCCTGGGTTCTTTAAAAAAGAATTCCAGGAGTATATTTATTAGCAAGCATAAATTTTGACAGATTTTCATGTTCCTCTCTTTTGGCAGGGTGTGCAGGGATCTCCTGCCAGTTTCTGACAGCCTCATCGCTAGGTGTTAAGTGAAAAACATCATCAGCCTGGTCTATTGATAGGTTCAAGTGACAGTGTATGTTGCCAATCTCAGCCAAGAATCACTTCTGATAATTTTCCTCTCCATCACTGTGCTTGGGTGGGAACATCCCTCTTCCCTGCTTCCTCAAGAGTTTAAGATGCTGTAACCATGTTAAGGCTGCATATGTCTGCATGGCTGCAAGCAGTAGGTTTGCAGAGGAATTAAGCAGGGCATATGGCTTCCAGAGGGCTGCTTGGATCATGGCAGTGTCGCCAAGTCCTATGCCAAGTGGGGCTGTTAAAGCCACTGTGTCTCATGCTCCCCCAAAGAAGTGTTTCAGCCAAACTTGATTAGTGCCTGTTGAGGCTGCCAAAATGCTCTGCCTGCTTGGAGAGTCCTGTCCCTCTCATGGAGAGACCTTACTGTGCCCTCTCCCACCACCCTAGGGACAGAAGTTGCTGCTTATCCTCCAGTTATCAGTCTGTATGTCAGGTGGGTACCCCCTTCTTCTTCCAAATCTAGTCCCTTCTGCTCCCTCCACTCCATTCTCCATCAGGAAGTCAGAATTGTTTTTTCAGGCTGCAAAGCTGATTGAAGCCAAAATAATAATAATAGAAAATTAACAAAACAAAATAAAACAAAAAACTACTTTACTAGATTTACATTGATGTTAAAATAAAAACACACAATTTTTGACATGACGTTCATTGTCCTCCCTGGCCCCTACCCTCCTTTCTGACCTCATCCACAGTTGAGCTCCCTCTTGCTCTCCATAATCAAGCCATACCATCCTTCTTTCAGCTCCTCCAATGGCTGTGTCTGTCTCCTTCAAGGGGCCTTGCACATTCCCTTTCCTTCACCTTTAGTATCTTCATTCTTGTTCAGTGGCTCCCAACCTTGGCTGCACATTAGAATCATCTGGGGTACAGGGAAAGGGACCTTAAAAATAACAATGCTTGGGCCTACCACCAAATATTTAAATTTCATTGGTTTAGAGAGAGGTTGGTAATCAGCATTTTAAGGGATCTGCAAGTAATTCTAATATGTCTCCAGAGTGAGAAACCCTAACCTGGTTAATTTTTGCACGGTCTTTGGATCTCAGCTCTGTGGTCCTTTCTTTAAGGAAGTCTTCCCTGATACCCTTGATTCGGTCAGAATATTTCTATTTTACATTATTGGAGAATTGCCTACTCTACCCTCCTTCATTATACTTAAGAGTCTGAATTTTACACTTAATTGCAGGATAATTAGGTTAATATCTCTCTTCCTTAGTGGACTTTAAGCTTCATGTGGGCCATGGTTATATATCATTTTGCTCACTATTGTAAATCTAGTGCTGTCATAGAGACTAGAGGTTAATAAGAGGTCAATAAAAAATGGTAAAAAAAAAAAAAAAGAATGAATTTTGGAGCCCTCCCAAATTCTTCAGGGTGGCCCAACCAACACTTGAGATTTGAGAACTATCAAATAGATTTTAATATTGATTTTGGCTAAGGAGTTCACCTTCTCTGGTTAATCATGAGAATCCCAACCAGTCTCTTTAGTGACTAAGATCAGTGCTGGGGGTGGGATGGATCAGGAAATGTGAACTGGTATGGAGTAGAATAGGTGGCTAGTATGAGTGGTCAGGTCCTATAGGGCAGATGTAAAGGTGATGCAGATACATGTGGAAGGAATATTCTATGTATAAAGACATGCCCTTTCATGAATAGCCCATGAATGTTTGGTGAATTCAATATTCTGACCCAGAATGGTATGCTTCTGCTATTTCTGGAAAGGAAATGGGTATTTAAACTGGATGGATAAGAACAAATGTGGTTTTGGAGGAATCAACACTTGAAGATGAATGAGCTATCTTAAGAGAATGTGGAACATCCCTGGATAAATTCATAGGTCACAGGTCAACACTAGTTATACACCAGAGGAGACAATTTTCAGATGAAATTGTGAAACTAGTATGTGCTCTTTGAGAAATAATGAGGGGTAGGAGAGCTGCTAGATGTCTGTAAAGGGCAAATGTTCTAATTTTTCAAAAAGGGATAAATGGTAGAATCTTGAAATTGCAAATAAAACCTTAAGGAAGATACCTGGATAAGTTACAAAAGGATTTTTAAAGTGGTAGTTGTAATCACATAGAAAAGAAAACAAGAATCACTGGATCTAGCATAGGTTTGCTGAGAACCAGTCATGTTGAACTGACATTATTCCATTTTTTAATAAGGTTATTAGATGGAAAGTTGGTGTTGAAAATGTGCATATATAGCATATCTTGATTTCAGCAAGACATTTGGTAATGTTTCCTCTGATCTCTTTTTTTTTTTTAGATAAAATAGAAATGAGTTGAATTTGTAACTGACTAACATATACCTATAGAATACCTGACTTTAGAGGGAGGTGTTCTAGCCTTGCACTTGTAATTTTGCCCCCATATTTTTTCTCTCTTCTTTTCCTGCAGATTTCCCTTGCACATTCTCTTCCCAGTACATTATCTTTCTATGTAACTGATCCTCAAGTCTATATTTCCTAACTTCATGATCCTCTAAAACTACAAGATCATCTTTCCAGCTGGAAATTCTGTTTATCTCAAATTTATTAGCAAAAATGGAACTCATTACCTTTCTTACTACTCACCCCAAATCTCAGTCTTCTCTTTATTTGGGAATTGGGAAATGAAGAATTTGCTCTGCAATCAGACATCGGGATTTTTCTTTTCTTGTCTTTGGGCTGTAGCTTTTTTAATCTTTATTTTTGTTTCCAAGTAGACTGAGGAGAGGTTAGACACAATCACCATTACCACCCCTATCGCTACCACCACTTCCACCATTATCTTACCGTCATTACCATCATCGACAGCATCACCCCCTCTACTCCCACCACCATTACCAACTTCACCACTACCACATTTAACATCATCACCACTAACAACATTAAAATAGTTTTTGCAACACCCAGAGTAGAAAAACTCGTGGACAACACACAGATTAAAACTCTGAGATATAACATGTTACTAGTGTACTCTCACAACCTAATAAGGTAGGTACTACCCTTATCACCACTTTACAATTGAGAAAACCAAGTCCCAGGGAAGTTATGTTCCCTGCCCAAGATTGTATAGCTGGCAAATTCAGAGCAAGGATTCATATCACCGCAATCAGTTCACCTGCAGAACCTATGCTCGTAACCATCACTTCCCACTGAGACAGCTTATAGATGAAACTGACCCACCTTCCTCAAAGTGTTCTTTAAGTTTGTGCCGCTAATACATTGTGTCACTATTGGTTGTGTTATTCACTGTTTCTGTGGCTAGACTTTGAGTTTTTTAAAGGCAGGAAGTCTCCTCTTTTTTTTTTTTTTTTTTTAATCTTTCTACCTCTGGGGCCAGCACTAGCTAGCAAGGCGATTACTAGCAAGGCAATTCCTTCTTTGTTAAGCAGTTTAGATTTTTATAATGGTTCCTTAGAGTATAATCTGTGTGCTACTTGCAACAGAATTGCCTGAGACATCTAGAATTTACTTTAAACATGTTTTAAGGCTTCATTCAGACCACCTAAAGCAGTCTCTGGGAGTGGGATTCGGTAATCTCTATTTTAAACACATTCCCCTGTGGTTTTTGTGCTCTCTAGTTTGAAACCCACTACAGCCTCTTCTAGGGCCAAGATTCTAAGATGATAATTTCTCATTTTGTCCACATAGGACAGTAAAAGATGCCTTGGAAAAAATGGTTCTGGGAATATATTTCTAACAGCATTTGATTTCCGAGATTCTATGTTCAGCTATATTGTTTTTGTTGTAAGTTTCCTCAAATCCTTTCTGGAAAGAGCCAAGCTATAAATCAACATGAATTAATAAAATTAAGATATACTGTTTCCTTAAGTCATCAGACAACAGAAGCCTTAATATCACAGCTGCCCTCATGGCTACTAAATCCCTGACCCAGCATTGACCAGAAGCATTTCTAGCAGTGGCAAGATGGCACTGCAGGGCCAGGAGCCTTCTTAAGTATCAGGGGGTCAAGCCGTGTAAAGCGAATTACTTCCCCACTTTGTGTTCTCTTCCTGGAATGTTCAGATGTGAGTGTGGCCTAATGGGAAAAGCCCTCACTCTCAAGTCAGAAAGCCTGAGCTTGTGTTCTGTCACCACTGTTAAAACAAGTTGGTTTTTTGAGCCTGTTTCCACATCAGGGAAATGGTTGAAAAAAAAACATTTTTGGGATTCATAGAGATTGGAAACAATGTGTATAAAAGGCCTTGTCCCGTGCTTGGCATGTAATTGGGACTTGTACAATGGATATTGCTCTTCCCCCTCCTTTTACTATTATTTAAAAATTGTGTTCATCATAATTCTAATTATTTTTACTCCTCTTATTAGGTTGAAGCTCTTGGAGTCTGATAGGCAACATGATGACAAATTAAGACATGTGTGAACTCCCAGAATTAATAGTCCACCTCCTTGAAACATCCATCAAGGAACCTCAAACAATACATTGTTTGTATAACACATAATCTGTATTTTTAGCCATAGATTTTGAAATATATCTGTAAGGTAGACTGCAAAATTGGCCACTATATATATACCACTTGTGATGTGATTTCCATCAAGAAGTAGCATCTATTTTCCTATCCTTGGAATTTTGAGAATCTGGGCTGGCTTGCTTTGGCTTATACAGTGTGGTGGAAGTGATGGTATGCCAGTTCTTTGTCTAGACCTTTCCCTCTTGGTATCTTGCAATGACTATATGGCAAGAATGATGGTCAGATGGATAAGAGACCTATGATCTAGTCACCACTGAAATCTCCTCAATGGCTACCCAATGTGAGTGAGGCCTTCTTAGGCTAGCTGGCCACTAGCCAACCTGTCATCTACCCACAGACACCTAAGCCAGCCCTGCTGAGCTCAGACAAGCCTGGCACAGATGACCAGAACTACCTAGCTGGCTCGGGGACTCATGAGCAATAACAAATGCTTATGGATTTGAGCCACCAGGTTGGGGAGTGGTTGGTGATGTAGCACTTGCTAACTGACATTGCTTCAAATTTGACTGCCATTCATCCAGTCATTTTGGCATCACATAGTAGACTGTTAGTCAACAAATATTTGAGTGCTTACCAGTACCAGCCTCTGAGGATATAGTGATAAAGATGGAAGATACTCAACCCTCAAGGAGCTTACATTTGAGAACTAGAAAACAGAAATTGATAAAAATAGGTAGAAACATAAATGACATAAAGGGACCTGTGTATCTACTTGAGTACCACCAGGACTGGAGTGTGTGTTACCAGGGCCTTTGATCATGATTTTGTGAAGTTACTTCTGTGACATTAAAAAGACTCCATGTAGCCTAGAAAGTGTTTTTAAAGTTACATTCCTCTCTGGCAGGATGACCTCCTAAAGTCCATGGTAAGCCTGGCTGTCCTTCTATAGCCTTGAACCAGGACATCCCTGAAGGCTAGGGGAGGGGTGAGCTTGCATCATCTTTCCCCCAGCTTATTCCCCAGGCCGAGGACACTGATCAGAACAGTCAATGGGGAGCTGTCCTCTCTTAAAATGACAAGCCTGTTGGCCCATTTTCTGAAAATGGTTAGATGGCAGCTATGGTATCAGTCTCCACAGCCTGTTCCATAGAGTCCTGGATTTCAAAATTCAAATGCCAAGTCCTTTCTCTGTTTATTAAGAATAAGTGTCTCCAAGGAACTGGGGAGCTTTCCTGGAGATGGCGTTGAGTCACTGAAGGTGGGCACTCCCCAGATAATTCTCTTTCTCCAGTGGTCTTCTGTGACTGAGAGGTTTCTCCAACTCAGTGATAGAGATCCTAAAATGTACCCTATGAATTTGTCAGCAAATATCCAGCAGGGCTGCTCACAATGAACCACATTTATTCACTTTTTCCAGTGTTTCAGAGCACCTACCCACGCCAGATAGATTCAGAGATGAACATCCACAGCTCTCACCTTCAGTGCTCAGAGATGGGTACATTATTCCAGCACCTTGTGTTAAATGCTGCAGTTTGTGTACATTTATGGTGATTGGAAAGAGTGGAGAGGAGTCAGAACAACCCAAATTAAGCTTTGTAAAAGTGTAATGTGTTGGTAGAGAGCTTAGGGTCAGCCTGGGTTTAAACCCTAGTTTTGCCACTCACAAGCTATTTGACCCTGGGCAAGTTACCTTACCTCTCTCAGCCTTGATTTCCTCATCTGGGAAATGGGCATAATGGCAGTACTTATCTCATAGTTTGTGGGAATTAAGTAGGTTAATTTGTGTAAAGTGCTTAAAATACTCTATGGGGTGTGCCCCATGTCCACACTGTTCTCATCAGTGCAAAGTCTTATTCCTGGCATTTGGCTCTTGCTGTTAGTTCTCTCTGCCAAGAGAGCTCATGCCTTCTAGTTGTTCTGCTCTCTTAGCTACACTTTACCTCTTCAAAAAGAAAAGATAAGGTAAGTATGTTACATATATGACTAAGCTGGGGAGCTGACAGCCCTGAGAGGCCTCAATTTCCATTCAAACCAGAACTTGCTTAGAATACAGAAAAAAATGCAGTGACATTCTAAGAAACACTAGTGACCTTGGAGCCCTATCATATCCTTTTTTTATTTTTTTCTGTATTACTTCCCTGTGTTAGGCAACCACATATGTTGAAAACTATGACATAGAAGGAAAGGGAAAGATTGAGCAACCCATAGTTATTTATTTTCCTTTGACTCCTCCCATACTCATCAGTAAGCCAGAGGTAGAGAGTGGTAGTAGAAAGTGCTTACATCAAAAGGTGAAATAAAAGCAGTTGAATTAGTTGGGTGCAGCATTTCCACTATTATGGTAAGAATGAAATTCATATGCATGTATAAGCTATGGAATACAAATTGTGTAATTATTGTGATTCTGCATATGAGTTAAATGCTCCTATATTTGCATTTTATACTGGCATTACATGGTACAAAGATGTGTGGTAAAATTCATGCTAATAATTTAAAATTTTAATTTTTCCTTACTTAGAATGATGTTAAATAGTATATAAAAAGCATCATGACAAGTTGAGAGAAAGTGTGGAAGAAAGGAAAGAGCTTTATATTTCAGTGCAATTAACAACAGTTTTGTGCTTTTTGGGTAAGGGGTTCCACATTTTATTTCATTTTGCACTGAGTCCTGCAAATTATGTGGCTGGCCCTGCAAAGATGACTATTTGGTAGAACCCGGCAAGTCTCTGAAGTATGTAGACCCCAGAGCCCTTGCTCTGCTAGACTGTGACAATTTTCTGTTTCAAGCTTCACTTTTGTGGCAAGCAGTGTTGCTTTGTATTTTCCTTCCCATCTCAGGTTCACTGTTTTTCTGATAACTTGAAAGAACATTCTGCTCTTCTATCACCTCTCCTCCCCCTCCCCTCCTACCACCACCATTTTTTAACACTTCTGGTATTTCAAGGATACAAACAAACCCATCATGAAGCTATCACCACGTGCCTCTGATGTCCTGCTGTGAGAGCCACCACTGCAGACCCATAGGCGGGGGCTGCAAGGTCCACCAACCAGAGTGTTGGATGAGAACCTGTTTCTGTAACTATCATTCTTAACTCTGCTAAGCCAGCCTCTTCCCTCTTCACCCCTTCAAATGATTTGAAGAAATTTCAGCATGATTAAGAAATTGTGAACGTAGGTTGCTCTTTTTGGCTACAGATGATAGGAAGGGAGCCAGGTATATAAACATGCATGGAGAAGTTTCTTAGACCCAGGCACATTCAGTTAGGCAGAATGAGAGGAAGCCATGCCTACACTTGACAGCTTCCCAGGCCTCCACCCTGATATCGATATGTGAAGACTTGAAACACTGCTCAAGCACTGGATAAAACTGAGGCATTTCCTGGGCTTTTGTTCTTGTTCTCATTAACTGCCCATTTGTACCCTCACCAAAACTTGGTTGAGAACCAAATTTTAATGCTTTTGTATCAGCAAGCCTGGCTTTTACTAACTAAATATTATGGAGAAGGCTAATATTTGTGGAATACAACTTCATCCCAACAGCAGGGCCTTCATAGGTACAACATAAATGTTGAGCTGATGAATAATTAAACTTACCCTACTGGCAGACACTGTGCCAGGCCCCATACAGTTTATCTCATTAATTTTCATCAAGCAGCCATGTGATATGGGGATTAATGTTTTATAGTAGGAAACTGAGGCTAACTGACAGAAGGCAATTAATTTAAAACCACATAATAATAGCAAACAGAGTTGGAATTTTTATCCAGGTTTTTCCTTCTAAAGTGTGATTTTTTTCTACTGTGCTACACTGTCAAATCTCAAAAGACAAATCCTTTTCCCACCTTCTTTTTTCTCTCTCTTTCTTTTCTCCTGACTTTCTTCTTACCAACTTCTCTCTTCCTTTTATGTCTCTATCTATTGAGTCACATATCTACCCTGTCTTCATTCACCATGAATTTTTCCAAAAAAGAAATTAAAGTACTAATTTCTTATTCTAGAATTTAGGGATCTTCCAAACCCAGTCCTGGTAAGAATTATCACTTGCTTCAAGTTCTCTGTAACATATTCAGACTGATTTCCTCACTATTTTCTGAATATAATATATGCATTCCTACCCCCACTTTCTTCCCCCATTATATTCTTTCTTAGCCATCAGCACACTCATCTTCTGCCATTATAGCCCACAGTGATCTATCCTCCTAACCAAATGGCAGCTAACATTTATAGAAAACTTACTTTGTGCCAGTTACTGTAATGAGCACATCACCCATATTTACTTAAAGTACCCTTGATGTAATGAGGCATGTGCAATTGTCATGCATGTGTTATTGAAGGAGGAAATGGAGGGCTGGGGTGTTGCAGGTGAGTGCAAAGGTAATTTGCCCAAGGCACACGGGTGGTGATGAAGTTATATTATATTACTTCCTATTGATCATTTCATTTGCTGCATTTCTTAACATAGTGCTTTGGGATTGTTAACCATTTCACATAGATATATCTTATTTTACCAAGAAGATTATCTGTGATTTGAATATAGAAATTACATCTTGCAATTTTTTATGTTACCCAGGGTTAAGAATTTTACTTGCTGAGCACACAGTGCCCTCTAACATGATATAAAACACCCAGAAGTGCACATGCCTCATTAAGCTACTAGAAAAATGTCATTTGGGCATTTAGATAATAAATGAAAAGTTTTTGAATTATAGGAGTGTGAAACTAACTAGAAGAGAGATTTTGAAAAAAAGAAAAGTAGCTCAGGTATATTAGTTAAGGTAAAACTAGCTTCTGTAACACAAAGCTTCAAATTGTATAGTACCAAATATGCAATTAGTATTTATTTCTTGCTCTTGACAATGAGCCTTCCTGGCTGGCAGATGACTCTCCTCCAAGAGGTGATATGGGGCTCCAAGATTTTTTTTTCTTGCGGCTCCACTATCTTCTCCATGAGGGCTCTAAGATCATGGTGTTTATCTGCATTAATCCACAGAGGAGAGAAGGACCCTGGAAGCTCCCACATGGGAAGTGTGGATGGGCCAGCCCTGGATGTGGTGCCCGTCACTCCCACACACCTTCTCTCAGCTGAGACTCTGTCACATGGCACAGCTCCCTCAAAGAAGGGTTGGAAATGTAAAATGTATGCTGGCAAAGAAAAGGGATTGGGATTGGCAATTTTCTAGCAATCATTTTCATATCAGGGATGGTCTATATATTTGCTCTGCCAACTCAGATGGGTTGGAAATAGTTGTCTGGAGTGAGGTATAGAGGAGAATCTTGAGACTGAGTCTATGCTTAGAAAGAACATTGGTTTTGTGTATCAGGGTTGAAGGAGGCATAATGCAACATACATGCCACAAATTGCTGTCTATGATTCCAGTTTGAGTTCTTCATTTTACCTTTATTAATTGATTTACACTACATATATGAGACAACTGCCAGGTGATGGAGACACAGAGATGAGAAAGTTGTGAGCTCTACCTGTGTGGAGGCCAGGTGGTTCAGGAGAGAAAATTTATGATGGAGTGTGGACCATGGGTCAAAGGGACAAGGACAGAGGCCTTTGGGAATGCACAAGGAGCTACAGAGGAGAAGACAGGCCAGGAGTCAGTGACCTGCTCAAGGTCATACTGTGACTATGCAGCAGATTCAGGGTAGGAATGCCAGGAGTCCTTATCTATGACATGCGGGATTGTCAGCTGCCTTTCAGGGTTGGTGAGAGTAATGTACACAAAGCTCACTAAAGTGTCTCTCACAGAATCAGTGCTCAACACACATGTGCTGCTGTTTCTGGGCTTGCTCATGAGATTCAGTCTGTCTATACTCAGCAAATGTGAACTGTTCATCAGGGGCCTGCTATGCACTTTATTCATTTACTCAACAGACATTTATTGAGCACAGCTACTGTGTGCCAGGCACTGTTCTGGGAACTGGGAGTAAATCAGTGAACAAAACAGACACAAATCTCACCTTTGTTGGGCTTATGTTCTTGTGTGGGGAAGCAGATCATAAACATAACACAGGAACGAATCAGAGAATCTGTGAACAGGTGCTATGAAAAACGGTGCCTAGTAAAAAGAATTGGCCATGCCTAAGATGGGCGTACGGTGGCAATTAAATAAAAAAGAGGGATGGTCAGAGAAGGCTTCACTGTGAAGTGACACTTGAGCCAAGACCCGTAGATGTGCAAGACTTGATTATGTTCTCAGCAACTCCTAAAGTGTGGGTTATCCCCATTTGGCAGGTGAGGACAGTGATGATGGAGGAGAAGGAAGGAAGCAGTTGGGAGAGGGTGCTTGGTGGCCTGATCTGGAGTATAGGGCTAGAACAGGCAGCAGATTCTGATGGCATCTTTCTCTTGCTCTGTCCTTAATCACACTCTGTTCCTGTGTGGTTTCTTTACTTTTGCATGCCATCTCTCTAGATGTAATGAATAATATTTGGAGCTGCAAACCAGAGAGCATTTAGTGGTCATGAAGGCTTGATAAAATGTGTACATGGTTTTAAATATTCTATTGTAATGCATGGTAAACCTCGGTTAAAAATGAGAGTGTGTAAAAGCCTGCTGGATTTGATTGATGACGCACCATCAATATTGATGGCCGCAAGCACATTGGAAAGTTGGGATGCTGTATTTCTGCTGTGTCCTGCTAGCATTCAAGTCTGTAGGGATGATATATTGTGTAAAAGCCTGGGTATAACACCACTGTTACACTGACATTAAGTAATGATAATGGGGCTCAGCCTTAGTTTGAAGTAAAATCAGTTTGAGTGAAACATGGGCTCACAGAGCTTGTGCTAGGGAGCCTGTTCTTAGAGTCGTTTGTTTGCCTTGGGGGTCACCCATGACCATGACAGTGCAGTAGCTTTTCCTGTGTTTAGGGCTGCCTGGAGGCAGAAGAATGGGGGGGGCCAGGGAAATGCTTGCTCCACTCCATGAGACATCACTCCATGAGATGATGGAGGTGGAGACTGGAGTGATTCATCTACAGGTCAAGAAATGCTAAGGACTGCTGGCAATACCAGAAGTTGGAAGAAGCATGGAAGCATCCTTGCCTAGAGCCCTCAGAGGGAGCCTGGCCTTGTTAGCATCTCGATTTTGAACTTCTGGCCTCTAGAAATGTGGGAGTAAAAATTTGTTGTTTTAAGCCACCCAGTATGTGATGATTTGTATAACAGCTCTTGGAAACTAATAGACACAATTTTTATCTGTGAGTTTGGGCAAGTTATTTAACCTTTCTATGCCTGTTTCCTCATCTGCAAAATGGGATGGCAGTAGTTCCCATTTTATGGGGCAATTGTGAAGATTTGGTGAGGAAAGCCATGTAGAGAATGTAGAATCATGCCTGCCACGTAGTAAGTGCTCAATAAATTTTATTTTTCCTGCCATTTTAATTCTCATTCTCATCTTTATTATTTAGTAGTTCCAACTCTGTTAGGCTTATTACACATGGCAGTATCATTTCTTTTTCTAAAATGCCCTCAAGGAACAAGATAGCTCAGTATCTTATCCATTCTACAGATGCAGAATGGCTCAGAGAGATAATGGGATTTTCCAGGGACACACAGCTGACTTGTGGGAGAGCTGGATTTAGAACTCAGAATGCTCTCTGCCTTCAGACTTAGAGTTCTTTCCACTAATGATGACATCTATGTGCCAAGCACTATGATTTAACATTCTAAGTTTTTGTGGTAGTCCTATGAGGTAGATATCACTGTTATCTTGCTTTATAGATAAAAGAACAGAGACTCAGAGGGATTTTGTAAGCTGTCCAAGATCTCATGGCTAATTAGTGGTAAGGTCAATATTGTTACCTGTGGGAGGACAAATAATGGCCCTAAAGATACCTAGGTCCTAATCCCGGGAACCTGGGAATATTAATTTACATGGCAAAAGGAACTTTGCAGATGTAATTAATGACCTTGAGCTGGGGAGGTTATCCTGGTTATCTGGATGGGCCCTAAGTGTAATCACTAGTGTCTTTATAAGAGAAAGTCTTGGCTTCAAAAGAGAGAAAAGATGATGTGATGACAATGGAAACAGGGAGAGATTTGAAGCTGCTATCTGTTGGCTCTGATGATGGAACAGGAGGCTATGAACCAAGGAATGAATGCAAGAAATGTAGCTCTCGAAGCCAAAAACTTTAAGGAAATAGTTTCTTCTTGATGCTTCAAAAGGATTGTGGCTATGCTAACAACTTGTGTTTTTTTTTTGTTTTTTGTTTTTTGTTTTTGTTTTTGTTTTTGTTTTTGTTTTTTTTTGCCCAGTGAAACCCATTTTGGCTTTCTTACCTTCAGAACTGTAAGAAAATAACTGTCTTCTTTAAGCCACTGAGTTTGTAGTAATTTGTTATAACAGCAATAGGAAACTGATACATTATTTACCTTTCTGACTCTAGATCTGTTTATTAACTTCTATACCTCTATTGAACATTGGTCCTCTTCTCAAGAAACTTGTGGCATTGGTGTATCTGCATTGGTGGCCACTTTGCACTGACAACTGGCATGCAGATTGTAGGCAGAGGACCTCCACGACTGCTCCTTCAGTGTCACAACAATTAACTGTCTGAGGGGTCAGTATTCCTTGCTACTGGTGGCAGAGGCTGCAAAAGGGTCTGGGTCCTGCACTCATCATTAAAGGACTAGATCTGGCTACTGGTCCCAAATTCCCTTCTTTCTCCCCAGGAAGTCACAGCACTTACCTACAGTCTAAGTCCTAAGCCAGGCCAATACTGTAACCAGACAGGGTACTAAAGAAGCTTACGTTTAGAGTTTAGAACCAGCTGAACCTAAGTGTTGGATTCTAGGTCCTACATTGTTTCTTGGGAAGGCAGTATGATACAGTAGAATGAGCTTGAATTTCAGAGTCAGATTCCAGATTGAATTTTAGCTCCGCTGTTGAGTGATCTGGGGGAAGTCGTTTAATCTCTTTGTGCCTCTGCTTCTTCATCTGCAAGATGAGGATAACTAACCTACCTTATAGGGTTATAAGAAACATTAGGTGAGAGGAATGCTTGACACATGATTGATTGGGGGAGGATGGGCCCTTTCTCTTCTGCTTACTTACTTTGTCTCAAGTTATAGATCCTGGAGACCTGTCTTTGAACTTCTGGGCAGAAGTCCTGACTCTGTTCCTTGAATGGGTTTTTCCTAGGTAATTATCCTGCTTTGCTTGTTCTGGAACTCAAACTCAGGTCATGAGCAGGCCCCTTGCTTATTGATATTAGCAACGTGTGGTGCTGCTTTCTTTAGCTTTTGTGGCTGTTGATCTTCCCTCTGGCATTCTTCTTTGCCCATTTGCCCAGAGCCCCACATATGTATTAAATGAGATTTTTTTTTTTCAGCAGTAAGAAACAAAAGTCCTAATTCAGCTTCTTCAAACAGTATGAGGATTTCTTATAATTAGGAGTCCTGAAGTGGGTGAAAAATCCAAGTTTTTAAAAATCTTTTTACTCTGACAGTCTTTGCATAATGGTTTATCTTGCAGCCTTGCTTTTCTCTTGGTAACCAGATGGTCCAAGTACTGCATTCCAATATAAATGTCCAACAAAAGAGAGTCCCATCTTTTCTCCTTTTCATTTTCCCTTCCCTTCCCTTCCCTTCCCTTCCCTTCCCTTCCCTTCCCTTCCCTTCCCTTCCCTTCCCTCCCCTCCCCTCCCCTCCACTTCCCTCCCCTCCCCTTTCCTTCTTTCCTTCCTCCCTCCCTCCCTCCCTCCCTCCCTCCCTTTTACTTTCTCTCTTCCCTCCTTCCTATGGAAAAAAAAAAACCTTTCCCAGATGCTCTCTCTGACCTTTCCATCAAGTCTCATTGACCAACATCGTGTCACAATCTAACCAATCACTGGCAGAGGAAATGGAGCACTGGGATTGACTTAGATCACATGTAATTTACCTCCTGGGAGAAGAACTGGGGTTTACCTCTTTTGAGGCACATGGCTATAAAAGAAGGAAGTAGCTACCTGAGTAAAACTGGAGCTTTTTCAAGAAGAGCGAATGGTTGTTGGGTATGTTGGGTATGTAGTCAATAGTGTCTGCCTCATGCAACTCTTGGCATGTACTTGGATTTCCTGCTATGCATTGGAAGTTCTGCCTAATCACAAATTCAGTGACAGAGAGCATAGTGCTCATTGTGCATGCTAACTTGAATTGACTGGTAGTGACTACTTGAAATAAGATGTTGAGGATTCTGGCTACATCTGGACTCAGTGGGAATGACAGCCATGATTGATTAACAATGTCTGTCAGAAGTGTATGTGTATCAGGGTAGAGACTTAGTAGGAAAAATTTCTTGTTTAAAAAATTTTTTTTTAAAACTCTAGGCTTTGTTTCCTTAGACTGTTCCACTTCTCAAGAACTGCTTATGATCCTAGTTTTAGAAACTATGTTTACATATTTCACAAAGTGTTGCAGAAAGTTAATCAGACATTTATGCATGGGCACCTTGTCTCTCTGACTCCTGTCAGCCTCCCTCATAGCCCCTGAGAAAGGGCCACAAGTCTCTGGCTTCCTCTTGGTTGAGTTTAGGAAGCATTCAACAGTAAACCAAAAAATCCAGGGAAGCTGCCCACTACCCTTCATGATATCAGCATGAGGCTGGCAATCCAGAGGTGGAAGACGTGACTGGAATAGCTCAGTGTTTTCGTTCAACTTCAAAAGCTGCATCTGAAGCCCATCTTTCCTGGCCAGAGACTTCTTTCCCATTAAAGGAAAATTTCTATGCACTTATAATTCTACAATTCTTGGTCAGCCAGATGAGCAGTATTTTAATTTTAAAATCTTAGCCAATTATCAAGAGGGTAGCTTTCTTCCAGGTATCAGAAGCACTATCTCAGTAGCAGCCTTTCCCCCCCTTCTCCTTGCTTATCTTTGGAGACTAGCCAAGCCCAGCTGCTTCATAGATGCGATCTCCCCAGGCATACTAATAATGGGGATTTTTTTCCAGAGCAAGTTTTCATTATTTGGGGTTTTTGTCTGTTTGTCACATGTCCAACTAATTTCTCTTTGTTTTTAAAACAAAGGGTGGTTCTAGGAAAATGGGATTTCTGTGATACATTTATGTTGTTTCTGAGTTCTTCCTTCCTCCCTTTTTCTCTCTTTACAGTAAATGAAAAGTTTTTTTTTTCAGGTTATGTTTGACAAATCTCTGAATACAGTCAGATAATTTTGCATTTGTAGACTCAGTGAACCACATAACAAAAGTTAATTAAACTGGCTGGGATAGGATATCAGCTGATAGATCAAAAAAACTGTCACATTTCTCAGAATAATCACAACCAACTTAGACACATCAGTGCTCCTTGTTATTATTTAATAAAAATACCATTTGGTACTTAGAGATATCCATAAGCCAATGTTTTCTTAAATTGTCATTAGAGACATTAAATTATTTTATATACTCAGCAACTCATAGCTTTTTCTCTCTTCCCTCAACTTTAGTCTGAAAAATTCCCAGTGTCTCCCCAGTCCAGATATCTATGGTGAGATTGTCTTACTATCTAAAGAATGTGGTTATGTTTTACCAACCACTTTGCTTTGGGATGGGTCGTCCAGGCATTGTTATTTTAAAGCCCTCCAGATGATTCTACTGTGCAGCCATGTTGAGCAACCCTAATATAAGAGTTATGCTGTGTAACAGTCAGGATAGGCTACATTCTGCTGCAGTAACAGTTACTAAAGTCTCACTGACTTAACACAATGACAAGTGATTTCTTGATCTTGTTACATGTCCATAGTGGGTTGGCTGGGGGCTCTGCTCTGTATTTCTTGCCTGTAACACCCATGCTGATGGGGCTTACTGTCTAAAGCATTGTCTACAGCCATGGCATGGAGAAACAAACAGTAAATCAAGTCAGGCTCTCAAAGCTTTCTTCTGGAGTAGCACACTTCACTTATACCCATGTTATCAGCCCAAGGTAATGCCATGTCTGCAGTTAATAGGAATATGGAGACCCTCAGATAAATACAGCTTGGCTTAGGCACATGTCTGAAGGTTTTCATCTTGGAAAATCAGGTCAAGGGCAGGACATTATCATTCTGCCCTCCTCAGCTTAACACCTGATCCAGGGAGTTCTAGTATCTTCTGTTGTGGCATGAAGTTCAGGCCATGGCCCTCTAGGACAATGCAATTATGATGGTGACACTTCACTAGACAAGAAGATGTTTACTTGAGCCAAAGCATTACATCAGGGAACTAAGAGCACTTATTGAGGGCTTGGAATGGAGCTGAATGATGTTTCATTTTTCATGGACAGAGTACAGAGCAGTGGCCATGGCAAAAGCTGGAAGATAGAAGACATACAGAAAAGATGTATGTTGGTAAAACCTTTGACACTAGAGATCTGGAAATGCTCTTAATAGTCCTTTATTCCCTATGATAAAGTCCAGGAGCTGAGTGGGAGAAAAATGACCAAATTTTACATTTTCTCCTGGATGTAACATGTGAAAATCTGAATCTTGAATAAGAATAAGATTCGTTACCCTTTCTGGACCTACAGCCCCCAGTGTCATGCTTTCTAATGTTTTTAAAATTGCCTAGGGATCTTAGTGAGCATGCAGATTCCTGTTCCACATCTGATGCAGTTGGTCAAGAATGGAGTCTGAACATGTCCTTAACAAGTTCCCCAGGTAATGTTGTGGTGGTCTTTTCTCAGGCTGCCATAACAAAATCCAGAGACTGGGTGCCTTAAACAACAGAAATTTATTTTCTCACATTTCTGGATGATGTGTGCTCACATGACCTTTTCTCAGAGCATGATGAAAGGGAGAGAGAACAAGCTCTCTGGAGTTTTTCTTAGGATGGCACTAATCCCATCAGAGGAGGGTGCTGATTTTGTGACCTAATCACCTCCCAGAGGCTCCATGTCAAAATGCCAACACATTGGGATTAGGGCTTTAACAAAGAACTTTTGGGGAATACAAACATTTAGTCCACAACAGGGAGTTTGTGGAACCACACTTTGGATATACTGCTGGGGGACATGGAGACAACCTGAGGGGCAGTGACTAGAGAAGCAGCCCAGTGGCAAGGCCTCCCTGCTCATTTGCTCTAATAATGGCCATCTCTAGCATCAGAAAACACTGCTCTAGCAGTCAGCTAGCCCTGACAATGGCAAGATCATGGTTATTTGAGACCTTCCTATCACTGATGGTCACTACCCAGTGGTCATCACTTATGCTTTGACTAAGATGCTTTCCTTTCTCTGAAAAGTAGAGTAGACTAGGAAAGAATATTAGCCGTGATTTTATAGAAGAAACAAGTCAAGAAAAGAACATTGCCAAGTTGCACAGAAACTCAGTGGCAGCATTGGAGGAGGACCTGAGCAGTCCATGCCAATGCTGTCTGCAGGAGAAAGTAGATGAATGACTAAGGAAGTGCTTTGCTATCTTCTTTGATGACAATGGGAAGGGCTTTTTCAAATGTTTTTGTTCTGCCTTCCCACAGACATCGAAGAGAAAATGGCCTCAACTTCTAGCAAAAGGGATGCTAGATAGACAGAATCACATCCTAGTTTAGCATATGGGTCTGGAGCCAGGTGCCTGAGCTTTAGTCTTGGCTTTACCATTACTACCAGGTTAACCCTGGGCAAGTCACTTAACCTCCCTGTGCCTATTTGTAAAATTGGGATAATGATAGAACCTGCTTAATTTTTGTGAAAGTCGAATGAACTAACACATGTAACATACTTAGTAAAGTATCTGGCACATAGCTACCATTTATTAAATGCTCACTGTTATTAATACTGTTATTGTTGTTTTTCTAATAACTTTTCTAATGTTAGCATGGTTAAAGAATACATGAAGGAATGGAGGGTTTCAAAATATTTGTCTGCAGCCAACTTTAAGAATTAGACCAGCATTTATCTATGTTGATTATATTATTCATCTTCTTTGGATGAAGGTTCTTGGTCTAATTGAATTTTGAAGTCCCCCCCCCAATCAATTATTAAAAACAAAACAAAACAAAACAAAAACTAAAACTGAACTCTAAGGCGGCAATGAAGCTGCCTGATGGTTAGGAAGAGTTTCAGACAAAACCATTTCATATCAACCCCAGGTAACTTCCCTGATGGGTATGTCAATAATAGAGGTACAGAGGTTAAGTCAAATAGATTTGAGATCTGCAATTGGACCCTTGCTACGAACTTTGTGTATCTGCATCTTTGACAGCCCCTAGGGTAGATGTGTGTTCAAGAAGTAGCAGCTGCTGCACTGTGTTTTTGTGCTCAAAGCCTGGTGCTAGATGGTGTTTATAAATAGAGAGGAAACAAACAGGTCACATCATGGAGGAGATATGAACAGTCAGGCATTTAGCCTGCAGAGGTGGCTATCCTTTCTCAGAGCTACTGAGTTTGGTTCAGGGATACATTTATAACTGTGCTCCCCTAAGTGTGTGCTGCTCTGCACATGTATCCAACACACCCAATGTGCTGAGGGGTCTCAGACTTAGCATGGGTCTGAATCATTTGCTCTATAGTGGAGATATGATGTGTTTTGGTCCAGACCAGTGCAGAAACCTCAGTACAAGAGAAGCAATTATCTAATAAATAAGTAAATCTATTCTAATAATTGAGCAGGACTCCAAGAGAGGAGTCCTGAGCACTCATGGCTGAGATGCTTGTTTTTACAAAACTTCCTGCCTGTATGTGGTCAGGATTCCTTTAGACCTGTCTTGTATGTCTGTTCTGATTTTCTGGACAGTGTAGGTGCTTACAAAGAAATTAATCAAGAATTCCCTGGAGGCTATAAGGAAGAGTCCAATCCCCAGAGATCCATGCTTATAGGCTGTGCTCCTAGATCACAGAGTCCTTCATGGGAAAGTTGGAAGGAACACATGTAAGATCATCTGGCCCAACAATTGCCCTGCTGACCTGAAAGAGACTGGATAACTCTCAAGAGCCTAGACCTTGGCTACAAACTCATCTTTTAATTCTCTCCTTTAAATCTGAAACAAACCAGTTCTCTATGGAATGGTGTAGAGTTTGGGTTAGTTTCTAGGTTGATTTTTGCCTATTTATGTCTGGGAAAAATTTATATGAAGAGAAAATCATTGAGGAACTTAGAAATGGAAAGATTATGAGTCATTGGAAGAGTGAAATAATAAAGTGATATAATTTATATTTTTAAAAAAGATTTCTAAAACTCAAGTCTCATGATGATCATAGCAATAATAGTAACTTCTATTATTTGAGTACCCACTCTGTGCCAGGCCTTGTGCCAGGAGCTTTGTATATACTATGTGATTTAATTCTAGGGAGATAGGTGCTTTTATTTTAAGTAGGAGGAAATTCAGAAGCTAAAGCAGATTAAGTAGTTTGCCCAAGGTCGAACAGCTGGCAAGTAGCAGAAGTGAAATTTGAACTCAAGCAGTCAGGCTCCAGAATATTTGCTCCTAAACTCTATATTTCCTGCCTCTTACTAGTCTAACATCCCATATCCTATCAAGAATTTCATCAAGCTTCCCCTTCTACCACTCCAGGGACAGGTAGCTTATTATCTTTCAATGAAGCTCGTTCCATTGTGAACGTAGTTTCATTTGGTAGACAATTCTTTGCTCCTAGCACTGGCTTTTCCTTTAAGAGTAAACCAAAAGGACCCCAAATCCTAGGTGTATAACCAAGAAAATTTAAAACTTATGTTAAAAAAAAACATAAACTTATATGTGAATGTTCATAGCAAGATTATTCATAATAGCCAAAAAGTAGAAACAATCCAAATGTCCCTCAACTGATAAATGATTAAAATATGCTCGATCCATATATGGAATATTATTTAGTCATAAGAAGAAATGATATACTAATACATGCTACAGAATGGATGAATATTGAACATATCATGCTGAGTGAAAGAAGCCAGTCATGAAAGACCATATATTATACTACTCTTTTTATATGAAATTCCCAAAATAGGCAAATCTATTGAGACAGATTAGAGATTAATCTATGGAGCAGATTAGTGGTTTCCAGGGGCTACAATGAGGGAGGAATAGGGAACAGGAAGAGGGTTTCTTTTTGGGATAGTTAAAATGTTCTGGAATTAGATAAGGGTGATAACTGTACAACCTTGTGAATATAATAAAAACTACTCAATTGTACACTTTAAAATGGTGAATGGTATGGTAAATGAATTATAACTTATCAAAAACCAATTTAGATAAGAAAATAACCCCTCATTTCTGAAGTTGAAAAATAATGATTATAATAAATCTATAGATATTTCAAGTTAACTGACTTGTCTTTATTGAAAATTCTCTTCAAGATAAACAGCTCTGATTCTTTTAACCATCTATCTTAGGATATGATTTTGAGTCCTAGTCTGAACTGATTTCTTCTTCCCCAGATGCCTCAGGTTTACAGTGATATTCTTATGATATCACTTCCCAAACTAAACCACTGCTTTAAGTGCAGACTCATTGGGTAAGAGTAGAACTAAACCTCCTCTACCTCCCTGAAGTCGTTATGAAATTACCTTATCCTGTTATTATTCATGGATTGAATACTCGATTTTGACTGATTGCAGTCTATGATTCATTATAGAAAACCATAGAAAAGTAGATTAATTTTTTGAAAATTCTATTTTATTAGTTTCAAGTAAATAGTACATGTTTAGACATCAGAAGTAGATTTTGTTTTTCTTTTGGAAAAGATAATTCAAGTGCTTAATTAAAAATGAAAAAAACATTTAAAAAATAACAGTTATACCTTTTGTAGATTGTAAGAAATAAAAAAGAGCTACAAGTCTTAATTCTTCCATGATGCATGCAATTTGGCTGTGACTTTGCATCTCCTTCCAGCAATAAGTACGTTTATAATCCCATCTCTTGAATCTCGGCTGGACTTCTGACTTGTTTGGCCAATAGTATGTGGCAGATGTGACAATATACCAGTTTTGAGTGTAGGCCTCAGCAAATCTTCATATTCTGGCTAGTTTTGCTGCCTAGCTGCCATGGGACAAACTTGAGCTTGCCTGCTGAAGGATGAGATACAGGTCACTCAGTTGCCCACATTGAACCAGCCGATAGACAGCCAACAAATGAGTCCTCCAGCTGTCCAGTAGTTGGCTATGAGATCCCAACTGAGACCAGAAAAACCATCCAATTGAACTCAGACCAACCCACAGATATGTGAGCTAAACAAATGATTGTTGCTTTGATCCACTAGTTTATTATGCAACAAAATCTAAATGAGGTATTATACCTCTGACTAGGATATAGGAAGATGTGAAAGATCCTCACTCCTAACAACACAACCACAAGTCAGTAGGCAAACAACAACGACAAAGTCATACCATTCTTTAAAGCCATCAAAGAGCTGTGGACATGAAGAAATCTAAAAAGGCTTAACTTTAGAGGGAGTTGCTATTCCTAGACACAGTGTTTAACATAATAAAAAGTCAGAAGAAGACTTGTAAAAAGATAGAAAAATGTGAGTAAATTGCCTAGTAGCAAATCAGATGCTATAATTTTCAGATAAGAATTTAAAAATAATGAAGTATGAATGTTTAAAACCTATAGGAAATGAGTCATTTAATGAGTAAAGAGATGAGGAATTTCAAAAGGGATTCAGGACTTATAAAAAAGAACCAGATGGAAATGCTAGAACTGAAAAATGCAATACTGGTAGTAAAAACTTCATGTAAACTGAGAAACAGAATTACAAAAAACTTTAAAAAAATCAAAAGTTTAACAGATTTAACTAAACTGCAATGACCAGTGAGGCAGTATCAGATACATTTTTAAGAGTGTTAGTTAGAAAGAAGAAACAGATAAATATGTGAAAAAATATTGGCTGAAATTTTCAAAATTGGATCAAAAACAGTAACCCATTGCCATAAGAAAAGCTCAGAGAAACCAATGTTACCCTTCTAAGACATTATAGTCAAAATGACAAAAATGAGAGTTAAAATATTAAAACCAGACAGAGGAAACACACATGTATATTAGATTCATGGAACAATATAAGAATTAAAACTGACTCATTATCAGAAACAGTAGAGGCATCTTTAAGAGACTGAAATAAAATCTCTCAATATAGAATTCTATATATTTAAATATATTTTAAAAATGAAGGCAAAATCAAGAGACTTTTAAATGAGGGAAAACTGTATGAATTTGTTGCCAGCAGATCTGCACTATAAGGAATGCTAAAGAAAGTTCTTTAAGCTAAAGAGAAATGATATAAGATGGAAACTCATGTCTATAAGAAAGAATGAGGAGCATCAGAAAGGATAAATATGCTGAACAATCTAAAGTATAATATTTAGAAATTATTTTTTATGTATACTAGATATATAGTTAGGATTTAAAAGTCTATTGGCTGTTTCAAGCAAAAGTTATAGCTATGTGTTGTGAGGTCTATAATGTAGGTGGAAGAAAAAGATATGTGTAAATAGCACAAGGATGGGAGGGATAAATGGAATTGTGCTGTTGTAGGAATACTCCATTGTTAATGAAGTACTATAGTATTATTAAGGCTAGACTGTGATAAATTAAACATATATTATAAACTCTAGAGCTGTTCTTTTCAATACAGTAGCCACTGACCACACGTGGCTATTAAGCACTTGAAATGTGGCTAGTGAAACTGAGAAAACGAATTTGTAATTTTAGTTATTAAAATTTAAATGAAAGATGGAAGCGATGTACATATTCTTCTATGAAACACCATTTTATTGTTCTTGTAGAACTACCTTTTGCTTTAATTGCTCTGTTATGCTGTAGGTATAAAATTCATATTAGATTTCAAAAAATATGAATGTAACTTTAGAATGTAAAATATCTAATCAATGCCTTTTATAGTCATTATGTGATGAAGTGGCAATATTTGGGGTATGTTGCATTAAATAAAATATATTATTAAATTAATTCCCCATTTATTTTAATTTTGTTAATGTGATAACTAGAAAACTGAGATACTCTTTGGTATTATGTGTCTGGCTCACATTATATTTCTATTAGACAGTGCTACTTTAGAGAAATTACTAAAAATATAACACAAAGTGATATAGTTCAAAAGCCAAATAAAGGGAAGAAATTATAATAGTAAAAATACCTGATTTATCCAAATTAATATAAAGAAGGAACAAAGAAACAGATAGAATAAATGGAGTAAATAGAATAAGTGGAAAACAAATACCAAAATGATAAACGCAAATATAACTTTATCAATAATTACATTAAATATAAATCACCAAAACACTTCATTTACAAGGCAGAGTTGTCAGATTAGGTAAAAAAAGTAAGACCTAACTATGTGCCATTCCTGAGAGAAGCAGCATAAATCTAAAGACATAGATTGAAGATAAAAGGATAGAAGAAGATATATCAGGTTAATAGGAAGCTTAAGAAAGCAAATGTGGTTATACAAATATTATACAAAGTGGACATCAAGAGAGAGGAGTCTTACCAGAGATAAACAAGGATATTTCATATTAATTAAATTGTCAGTTTTCCAGGAACACTCAACAGACTTATGTGTATGCACCCATTAAAAGACCCTAAATAATATAAGCAAAAAATGACAAACTAAAATGATAAATGGAAAAATCTAGAATCATACCAGTATATTTTATTAACATTCTCTTAGTAATTCATAGAAAAATGGAATAAATTAACTTCACAAATGTGGTAAGAGAAGTGACGTAGAATGAAGAAAGATAGGATTTACAAACTGAGATATTCTCAAAATTCACCAGCTAGTCTCCTTAAGAAATTTCAAGGACTTGTTTTGTTAAAGTGACTTTTTAAAGCTGTTGTGATGGCTACATATTGATTTTAAGTTTATAAGATCAGCTGATCCTTCTAATTTCTTTTCCTGTGTGCTCTGTTAAACCACATTTGCATCAATTATATTAGATAATCAGTTTGGAGAGAGCCAATCTCATTATTACTATTAGCAGTTTGGATTATATTTTTCTCAACTACTGTTTATATTTCTAAATATAGATATCTAGAAATAATTTATAAATATAATTCTTCAATATCTTTTTAAAATTTTATAGAGTATCTTAAAGATCTTTTTATATCAGTATATAAATATATATCTCATCCTTTTAAACTGTTGCATAGTATTTCCTAGTATGGATGTTTTTAGTCTACTTAGCAATTCATTCATTACTATACCTTTAGATTATTTCTATATTTTTATGATAACAAACAGTGTTTCAATGAAAATCCATTTCCCACTTCTTTTCACAGATATGTGAGTTTTCCCCTAGGGTTGATACTCAGCAAATTACAAATATATATGCATTTTGAAGTTCTTACTTACACCTAAATTGTCATAAAACTACCTTAACAATTTGCCCTCCTACAAATAGAATATGATAATAATATCTACATTTTCATGATCGTATAGTGAATTTGGGAATATGTTCATGTATTGACAGGCCATTGAATTCCCTTTTCTGTGATTTACTTTTCATATCTTTTGCTCATTTTTTTCTATTGGGCTGCTTGTCTTTTTTTTATTTATTTTAGAGGAAATTTTAAATAGTGTATTTAGATCATATTTTTTTCTTATATGTGTGGCAAATATTTTCTCTATTCCTGTCTCTTGTCCTTAACTCGATTATCAGAAATTTCTTATTAGTAGTATCTTTATTACCCTGGGTTTTTTCAGCTTTCTCTTCCTCTGACCGCTCATGTATGTTTCTTGTGTTCGTGTGTCATTTTCTTTGGCCATCCTCTTGCTTTTTTGAACCATGTGCTAAAGGCAAATGTTGGCTGAATTGAGTCAGTGTCTCCACAATAATATTTTAATCAGAGCAATTGGCTTGACTCAATCCTGGTGACATCTGCTGGTTGCTGGCAAGTTGGCAACATCTACTGTTGAATGTGATGGCCATAGATTCCCTTCCTTGCTCTGGCAGGGATGGATCAGCAGCCATCCCAGCACTGTGTGGCCTCCTCAAGTTCTAGCAGTTGCCGGCTCTCTGATGTGGACAGCTTGTCTCTTTCACTAACTAGAGATTGGGTTTCATTAGCATGTCTTACCTTAAATGGATCAATTAAGAAGAAAGTGACTGATAGAACTTGGAATCTTGGTATATAATTTTTGGCTTTTAGCAGAAGACTGAATAATGAGGCTTTAAGACTACGTGAATTTCTTGCAAATATTTTCAAACTGGGGCCTTTTGGGCACTGCACACACATAAAACAATGGTTTGTTCAAGTAGAAAGCTGAGAAATACTACAGAAACTCAAATATGCCACTGTTCAAATTCTCTAGTAATTCATGAACAGATTCTCATGTTAAAATCACAACACAAGAGTGGAGTAGAAGTCTCTCTTCATGTTTGCCTCATCAACTTACTTCTCTCTCCAGAGGTATCCACAGATGAAAGTTGAGTTATATCTTTCCAGATGCAGATGCCCTTTAACTGGTGCCTGTGTTATTCTGTAGCTTCATTTCTCCCCAATTTGTGCCCTTCCATAAATGATACACCTTTCCATTCATTAGGCTTGCTCCCTGCCTTCAGGGAGATCAGTTTAGTCAAGAAACAGGCCAGTGAAAGTGTCACATACTATAGTGTGCTCAATGTGCAGGGGAGCAAGGAATGGTGAGGACATACAACCTTGAACTAAGAAGAAAATCAGAACAGTGAAAGGTTCCTGGAGCAACTAATATCCAAGGTGACTCCTTATAGATGTGTAGGAGGTGGTTGTGGTAGGCTGATAATGAGCTCCCCATAAGATAGTTAGGTCCTAATCTCCTGGAACCTGAAAATATTACATTATTTGGCAAAAGGGGTTTGCAAATGTGATTAAGCTAAGAAATTTGAGCTGGAATGATTACCTTGGATTATACATGTGGACCCTAAATGCAAGCATAAGTGTCCTTGTGAGAAGAAGGCACAGGGAGATTTGAGGAAGAAGAGGGGTATGTGAGTGATGAAGCAAAAATACTATGCTGCTTTGAAGATGGAGAAAGGGACCAGGAGCCAAGGAATGTAAAAAATGTAGCTCTAGAAACTGGAAAGGCAAGAAAATGAATTCTCTCTTAGAGCCTGTGGAGGGAGCATGGCCCTGTCAACACCTTGGTTTCAGCCTAGTGAAACCAATTTGGGCTTCTGGACTCCAGAATTATAAGAATATACATTTGTGTTGTTTTAAGCCACCAAATTTGTGGTAATTTTTTAGAGTGACAAAAGGAAACTAATACAGTAACCAAGTAGAAAAACACGTTAGAAAGAGAAAAGAAGCTTGTAAGTTTTCTGGCACTACAGCAAGACCCATTCTTTAAGAAGTGTTGGATAATACCATCTTGGTCCATCCATGTCACAAATGGAAAAATTTCATTCTATTTTTATGGCTGAGTAGTATTCCAATGTATGTATGTACCACATCTTTGTACATTTGTCTATGAATGGACATCTAGGTTGCTTCCATATCTTGGCTATTGTAAATAATGCTACAATAAACATAGTGATCACTTTGTAAGTTATATAAGTGTTTAATTACTGTGGTGTACAGCTGAAACTAATATAATATTGTATGTTAACTGTAATTGAAAAATTAAATATTTTAAAAAAGGGGAAAAAAAGACATATTAGAACAAAGTGAAAGGATAAAGCAAAAAGAATTGAGATTGGAAAGTTAAGTAGAGGCCAAGAGCAGAGAGCTTACCTGAGCTGGGTTGTGACCCAAAACAGGCTAGAAAGAGGAAACGGAATAGAAAGCACTTTACCTCAGCTAATCCAGACCAACAATGTCTTGGAACCAGCTGCTGATGGAGGATAAGGGGCCAGAGAGGCAAGTTCCTGTTCCCAAGGTCCAAGGGTGGCAATCAATCACTGGTGCTCAGATTCCTTTGCAGGGCCAAGGTTATTAATAGGAAAAGCACTTCAGGTGTCTCTATTCTATAAGGATTGCAGTTTGTCCCTTGACAAATTTCTAAATCTGTATAATGATGAAAGCAGACAGTTGTCAAACCACTCAGTAGGGAAGAAAATAAAGATAGCCTTCAGGGTTAGGTAAAGGAACAAAAAAACACCTGAGCAGAAGGCCTGTCAAAGTGATAGGAGAGTTTTCTATACTTTTAACAGTGGCTGTTGACTGGCAGAGATAGAACTTCAGGAGATGGGAGAGTTTCTTTTATTGGAGTTGCTTTCTTGAAAGGAGATGCGTTGAAATGAGCAAGCAGGGCTGTTACTGAGATGAAGGAGTCAATGGGCTTTCCATGCCTTCAAACTACTCTATCTCATGTCCTCTGTAAAGAGTCATCAAGACCAACACTGACTAACTATCAGCATGTTAGGTCCACTCCGAAGAACAATAGCTCACTGGAAATAATTGCTGTTTATTATTATTGTGGTAGACATAGATTGATTCTGCTTACTCAGGATCACTTTCCCCTTCTCATAAAAGCACACTGATTTTTATTGGGGAGCCACCCCTTTCCCACTCTCATTGTGTGTGATTTGGGTGGTTGGTTTCACCACTTCTAAGATCTCATTGTGGGCTTGACACTGAAGCCAGGCCCATTAGGCTATGTTGTCACTCAGGCTTAGAGATTTGTTCAAGGATTGGCAAATGACTGGAGATATCCAAATAGGACCACCCCGAATGTTTTGCTGAAACTATTGGTAAAGAAGCTTGCTTCTTTTTTTGAAGTTATTGAAAAGATAGGATGTGAATTTGGAACAGCTGGTGGCCCAACAAGGTAAGAGCCAGACAGAGAATTAGAACCAAGATCCAAGAAAGAGTAACCAATGAGATTCAGATTCTAGATGAGTTCATCTGAGCACCTGGATCTAGCTGTGCCTAAAGCTTGATACTCCCCCAAATCCCTATTTTGTTTAAGCCAGTTTTACTTGGGTTTCTATCACCTGCAATTGGAAGAGACTAATTTCGCACTTATTTCGCACCATTATAAAAACTTTCATTTATTGAGTAGTTACTACGTTGCAGGCTGTACTAAACACTTCTATTACCTAATATGAAAACATAAATTAAGGAATGTCATGATTTGGAAGGACTCTAGGATCATCTAGCCCAGGAGTTCTTATCTAGGACCCCTGAACCCCTGGATAGTCCCTGCATATTTCAGAGGGCATTTTAGACTCTAGCTTTTATGCAAAACCTTGAACACTGGATTATTTCCTAGCAAGAGGGTCTATAACTCTTTTCTGATTTTCAAATGATTTGTGGCCCTAAATCCTGTTCTTTATACCACATAGAATCCTTCCTCCTGTCATAGGAAGATTGTATTTCAGTCCTTGTTCTTCCACTGAAGAGCTGGGAGGTATTGACTTGTTACTTTTTAAAATGCAGCACAAGAATATATGGAATAGTGTATGATTCTCACGAAGATTTTACAAATGTAAATGAAGTTGCTTCGATTTCACTATTGTGGTGGCTGCTTTGGACTTTGTCTCTCATATTGGTGCTAATTGCAACTTTTTTGAATCTCAGTTCACTCCTAGAAAAAAAAAAAGGTTTAAAACAGCTGCCTTACATGCTTTACAGGATGGTCATGGGATGAGCTGAGGTCAGGACAGTGAAAATCTTCAGTCCACTGGTCTCCTGGCCCTGCTTCTGTCTGCTTTCTTTCTTGTAAGGTGTTTACTGCTTCCAAGCTGGTTCACCAGTCAGGGATGTCTGCTTGCTTTCCATATTCCCTGCAGCATCATTAACATCCTGACTGGCTTACGTACATGAAAGCCTGTTCATTAAGTTGGTATATGTAGTTCTTAACAAATACATTAAGGAAATGTTCTGAATGTCGCTTGCAGAACAAACAAACAAAAATAGATGGACCATCTGATACAGAGAGAGATCTCTTAGCTGGCAGATTTTATTTCCCCTAACACAAGGATAAGGCCTCCAGAAGGAATTTGTTCATTAATGCATTTACTCACTCACTGAACTCAGCCCTGTGCTGAGAAGGCAGGGGGTTGTGAGTGACAAACAGTGCCAGATTCTTATCCTTAAGGAGCTCACATTTCACTGATGGGGAGAGACACCCAAACAAATAATTGCAAGCCAGTGCAGTGGGTGATAAAACAGGTTTCAGAAGAGTGTGGCAGGAAGACAAAAGAGGAAAGCCACTAAGTTCTAGGGTGGTATCTGGGAAGGTGTCAGAGAGGAGATGATATTTGATCTAGATTTTGAAGGATGAGGAAGAGTTTGCCAAGCAGAACAAGTAAGAAAGTTTGTCCAGGAAAGAGAAGGCTTTCATGTGAACTGTGGTGCTGTGAAGGAAGCAGAATCTCACTGGGCTGGGGGCCTGCGGAGCTGTTGAGGTAGACAAAAGTACATTTAAGAGATGGCTGGGCCCTGGTGGCCCAGGACTGTAAAAATGCCTGCTCATGAGGAGTTTCTGCATTCTGCTGGCCCTTGGCTGTTTTTAATTCTTTTCAAGTAGGCAGTGATGATTAAATGTTCTAAGAGAAAAAAAGGAAGAAACATTGAATGTAGAAGTAAAAAAGCATGGAGGAAGGAATGCACCATGTCCTAAAGCAGAGACTCTCAACTGGTGCTTCAAAATAGAATTACCAGGGGACCTTTCAAAAAGATTCATGTCTGACCTCTCTTCATGCCGATTGAATCACAATTTCTGAGGGTAGGGCCCACATACATTTTTCTCTTGCTTTTGTTTTTGTTTTTAAGTTTCCTAAGTGGTTCTGATGAGCAGCTCAGGGTTGAGAACAATTCTTTAGGGCTTCTTGGATGCACCCGAGTGTGTTGAATACAAATTACAGGGCACCATAGGCCCGAGAGTTTGGTTGAATAGGCCTGGATTTTAAAAAACAAACTTTCAATTTTAGAAGTTTCAGATTTCCAGAAAAATTGTGAGGATGGCACAGAGAGCTCCCATATACCCCACACCTAGTTTTCCCTATTAACAATTTACATTTGTCACAATTAACTAACCAATATCGACACATTCTTATTAACTAAAGTTCACATTACCTTAGCTTTTAGCTAATGTCCTTTTTCTGTCCCAGGATCCCATCCAGGATACCAAATACATTAGTCATCATGTCTCCTTTGCTGCCACAGTTTCTCAGATTTTTCTTGTTTTTGATTACCTTCACAGTTTTTAGGAGTACTGGTGAAGTGTTTTATAGACTATCCCATAATTGAGATTTCTCTGATGTCTTTCTAATGGTTAGACTGGAGTTATGGGTTTCTTTTTGGAGAACTACAGAGGTAAGGTGTCATTCTCATTACATAGTATTAAGGCATATACTATTAACATGACTTATCACTGTTGATGTTGACCTCGATCACATAGCTGAGATCATATTGTCATTTCTTTACTCTAGGTCATGCTTTAACTCCTCTTTTCTATACTGTACTCTTTAGAAGGAAGTTACTCTGTGCATAGTGTACACTTAAAAAGTTGGGAGTTATGCCCCACCTCCTTGAGGGCAGAACATCTGTATAAATTATTTGAAGCTCTCCTTTATGAGAGATATGTCTATCATCCTCTATTTATGTAATATTTTATTTATTGACCGACACACAGCTCTTTATATTATATCTTTGGCTTATATCCAATACCACCTTATTTATTTTGTTCCTCAAATTGTTTTAGCTTTTGCCATTGGGAATATCTTTGGTTGGCTGTCTGTTTGACATACCTTCACTTTTTTTCTATGAGAAACTCAGGGCTCAGCTATATATTTCTGCTGATATTTTAGAGTCAGCCATTTCTCCAAGGGGCCCTGTTTTTTTGTACTATAGAATAGAATTAGAAACCAATATCTGAGTGCTAGGTATACTTATTGCTACTAAGGTGTTGTTGCTTCCAGTAGGCCTGTGTTTTGTAAATTTTAATGTTTAAATTCACTTTATTGAGGTATGCTTTACTTACTATAAAATGTACTCACTTTCAGTATACATTTTGATGAGTCTGGACAAATTTATAAACCCATGTTACCACCACTCCAATCAAGGTTGAGAACATTTCCACATTCTCGTGCCATTTCCCATTCACACTCCACTCTCTCTCTCCTTCCCCCAGGCAACTGTTGATGTTCTTTTTCTCACTGCAGATTAAAGTTGTCTTTTCTGGAAGAGAAATTTGTACTTTTGTGCCTTGGCTTCTTAGGCTTACCATGATGTTTTTGAAATTCATACATGTTGCAGTTATCAGTATCTTATCTTTTTTCATTGCTGAATAATGTTCCATTGTATGGATATCCCATATTTAGTTTATCGATTCATCTATTAATGACCATTTGAGTCATCTCTAGTTTTTGAGTACTATGAATAAATATAATGGAATTTCAACTAGCATTCACAATGATTCTGATATGATGTTCTGAGGAACCACAGAGAGAAGAGCTCCAAGTTTTTTGAGCTCTCTCTCTCTGTGCCCGAGACTCTGCCCTTAAATTTCTTTGTACAGCCTGAGAATTTCCTTTGCATTTTTCCTTCTTTTTTTTCCTTCCTCTCCTCTGTCAAAGATATCATGTCAAACTAAAATCATGCTTTTCTTTTTCTAAAACAATAGGTATTTAATCCCCCTTCATGGCTCATGTTTTATTACTGAATTCAGCAGAAAAATAAATCACATTTACCTTTTAAAGTTAAAGAACAGAAACCTACAAGAGCAACAGAACATGAATGAATTCTTATCTTATTTATCATCCATTTAATTTTCTCATTTAGCTTCTCTATTACTCCCCACAATCCCTTATCACTTTTATACATTAATATTGTATCAATATGGTAAGATATAATCCCCAAATTTCAAAGTTTATTTCACACTCCTGTCAAACTCTAATGTAGGTTTTCTGGTTGAGCAACTTTTTCCCAAGTGGTGGTTTAGGGTTTTAGGCTCTTTCTGTCTTGTGATTCTGCTATCCTCAATGGGTGACTCTAGTTTGCCATGGGGTTCTCTCCAGGCAAGACTGCCAGAAAAGGATGAAAGCATGGAGAGTGTTTAATGCAGGAAGTTTTTATGGGTCAGTCTTGAAAGCAACTCACGTCACTTCTGCCAATGCTCTGTGGGTCAGACTCAGTCCTATGGCCACCCATAACTGCAAGAAAGTCTCTGTGCTCAAGAAGAAAAGGAAACACTGGCCACCATAATGGTGATGCTTCTATTATTCTATTCTTAGTTTTAGGACTTCCACTGAGCACTAGTGCAACATAAGATGGGGAACTGAGCATTTTCTTGTGTCTTTTGTCAGCACTCAGAGTTAGGCTTTGCCTCTAGATTCCTTAGGGGGAAAATTATGAAAAAAATGTCACTGTAATATAAGCTTCACAGGAGTAAATATTTTGTCTCCTTTGTTCTCTATTGCATCTCTAGTTCATAACATATTTCCTGGCATTACATGGGTGCTCAATAAATAGTTATTGAATGGATTTTTATAAAATAAATTTATGAGTTAAAGTTTTGTCTTGGCTGAGTGCCCCTTCAGTGTGTGGAGGCCACCGGGAGGTGGCAGTGTGGTTTAAAGTGTGCACACAGAAATAAGGACCTAGAGAACTGCCTGGTGTATTGCTAGCCAAGGCTGGAGTCAGAATGGGTTGAATGTGATAGAATAATTATTACTGGGGGTTTACCATAAAATAACTGTGACATATTGACCTAGTTAATCCTCCGAATAACCCTATGAAGTTGGATGGATTGCTATCCTTATTTTGCAGATGAGGACTGATTCATGAAGCAGTTAACCAAAGGTCATGTAATCAGAGGGCTTGAATTCAGGCAGTCTCTTAACCATCATGTCACAATGTCAAAAAGCAGTTAGGTCTAAGGGCTTAAGGAAGTTACTCATCCTGAGGATGAGTTAAGGGAGGCTTTCTTGGGCATCAAAGGTTAAGCAGGTAGTGAAGAGCACAGGGCTGGGGGCCCCACCACAATTAAGCCAGTTCTTATGGTGGAGTGGTAAAGCAATGGACACCTGGAGGGAGAGTGGGTCTGCATGATGGGTTGGCACCAGCCACTACAAGGAGAGCAGTGGATACCTGCCAGGGTCAGACTCAGATGTGTGTAGGGGGATGGCCACAAAGCACCAGAGTTAAGAACAGGCTAGAAATTCTGTATAGAGGATTTCATCCTTGTGAAAGGGCAGACTCATAGTTTCCAAACTATATCTGGCAGAATTCTGGGCTTTTACAGAGACACTTGGGTACCCTGTGGGGTTGATGGGGAGAGAAAGTGGAGAGGTCCTGCGCCCTCCTCTCACCATAAGCTGCTACAACACTATACTTATCTCTTTTATATATTGGGATTCCATGTAGAGTTTTTTTTTTTAAGTCTCAGCTTTAAAAACTGTTCAGCTAACTGGCTTCTAGAGTCCTTTCTTTGATATCTGAAGTGGAAATGATATTGGAAGCCCTGCTGACATAAAGAGTGTGTTCTGTGGGCTGACCTGAGATTCCACTTAGATGACTTAGGATGAAGCCTTTGCACCTGCTCTTTCCACCCTCATCTCCCTGTCTTGTCCCACAGTCCTTGTCTTCACAGTCCCACAGAGAAATGGCTATGATAGGCCCAGCCAGAGGGAACTTCTCACAGTGGTTCAGAAACCTTCTGTTTTAGACTGTGCAGTCTTGTTTCTATCACAGCCTGGGCCCTACAGAGGCCCAGCTCATTATCTGAAAGAAATGGCCCGAGTGGTGGCCTGCTGAGAGTAAGGAGGAAAAGGAGAAATAGTAATATTGATTTATTTGGGACAGGAGGATCCACAGACTGGGGAAACAGGGAAGGAGTGATCGTAAAGCTGGTTTGGTTCTGCGAACTGCTGGAGACTGAGACCATCACAGTGCATGACAGAGAAGGCAGATGAGGTAGACATGGGGAGAGTGGTGCCTTCCTCCCATCACAGAACAATAAAGCTGGAAGTCAAGGATGGAAATTGGTGGTCTCAGAACCCCCAGGAGCTCGGCTAATGGCAGGCATGGTGTCTACCTTCTGAAAGGTTGCCCGCTTTTGTATGATATGCTCACTGCAGCTGCAGCGCTCTGTTGGAGCTGTTTGATACCAAAGGCTTGGATAGCAGACAGACTTGTCTTTCCACTTCAACCCCGCCACTGAGCTCTCAGCTCAGCCATTGCCCAGAGAACAACCTCATCTGCTTCTCCTATGGGGCCACTGGGGCCTTGAGGGGTGGAACTCACCAGCTGAGTGACTCCTAGGTGGAATCTGTCTCTGGGATCAGAGTCTTAGGGTAGCTCTGGGACCCTGCAGACCCAGGTAGTGGGTTATGATAGGTCAAATAAAGGAGACCCCTTATAACCAGGTCCATTTGTAGACTCAGAGATACCATAGCCCATTCTATCATATGCCAATTCTGCAAATTGCTATAAATCAAAGTGGGGAGAGGCACTTTTATTATTTTTTTCTTAAATGATTGGAGAAGTTTTTAATGTTCAAATTGAAGCTGCTCCCCAGGTGATGCTCTCTTTGAGGCCAAAGGACAAGTAGGAATTGCATGAATTTTACTTCTTCGTCCAGTAGGCTTATGGATGGCAGAAAACCAGCACCGACTTGGAAAAGTCTAAAATATTTTCTACTGCAAAATCTTGTGCCTGGAGATATGTGTTTGAATTGTGTTCAGTAACCTGGTTGAAGAGTCGATACCTATATCTGAGCTGCTTTTGTCATATAGGATTGGGGCCCTGGGAACAACATGATGAAAATATCTGGGTGTAGGTACATGTGGGAAGTACAGGGTCAACATGATTTCATCTTGGTTATGGATTACCATTTTGTGCTAGGGCACAATTGTTTCCCCTAATCCTGGAACCTGAGGAGTCCTGATCATCCTTCCCAGGTGTTTATTGATAATTCCTAGCCTGATTGAGGTTGGGGGAACACTAAAAAGTGGCAATTAGGAGCTACCAGAACACTTGGATTCCTAGCCCAACTCCGGCCTTCTATGTGTATACTCTTAGACATGTTCTTTAACTATGTCATATCTCAATTTCCTCATCTGTCAGGAGCACATAATAATGGTACTATACTGGATAATTTACATTTGTCCCTCTAGATTCATTCTTCACTCTCTCCATCCTTCTCTGTGCCCAGGAGGTTGACTTATTTGGGCTGTATCAATGGACTTCCTGGTCCTGTGGCATTCAAATGGGTTTGTTTAATGGGAGTTGTCAGCATGAAATTGGAGAAAAGGAAGAGAGTGAGGTTGGGGGAAATTTATTTCCTACCTCAGCTCCCTTCTGAGTCACTGTCAGTTGGCTTCATTTCTTCCTAATTACAGTTACTCCTTTCAGGTGCTAGTACCCATGCCTCCCCTTGCAAGTTCTTTCAGACTCAGAGGAGTGGTGGTTCTCTGCTGTTGCTCACCTTGAAGTACCACACCAACTACCAGTGCTTGCTGGTTTTGGGGACACTGCCTACACCTCTGTAAATGGTCCTTTACTAAGTTCTCCTCAGTTGCCTCATTTGAATGTGCTACCTGTGTCCTATCAGGCCTTATAGAAACCTTTTTCAGTGATACAATTTCATAGAGTGGTTGTGATGACTAAATGAGTTCGTGCATATAAAAAGTTTAAAAACATGCTCAGCACTTAGGATGGGCTTGTTAAATGTTAGCCACCTTATGACTCTTAATTCTTCTTATATTATGCTGTCTCAGAGTAATGGAAGCACATTGGATTATTTAGGTGCTTGATTTCATGGCCATATGGCTATTCCATCATGTTTCTTACAGATGTGTATTCTTTCCTCTTTGAAGTTTTGGTTGGTGGATGGGTCAGCATGTGCCACTCCTGAGACTACTGGTTTCCTTTTCACACCATACTTAACTCTAGCCTCTTTACAAAGTTCTCTTGAACCCCATGTCATGTCTCAACCTACTTTTGAGACCCAAATGCAGAGAGATGGGGGACATAACCTGTCTGCAGTGATGTTTGTTTGGTCAGACAAGACTGAAGGGTGTGATTGTGCAGCCATCACCACAATCTAGTTTTAGAATGTTTCTATCACCCACAGAGATCCCTCATGCCTGTTTGCAGTTCCCTCAACTTCCCAGCCCCTGGCAACCACTGATCAACTTTCTGTTTCTATAGATTTTCCCTTTCTGGACATTTCATATAAATGGAATCATATAGTATATGGCTTTTTGTGTCTGTCTTCTTTCATTTAGCATAATGTTTTTAAGGTTCATCCATGGTATACCATGTTATCAGTATTTTATTACCAAATAGCATACTATGGTATGGATATACAATATTTTATATCTACATCTCTTGTTGATGAATATTCAGATTGTTTTCATTTTTTGGTTATTATACATAATGTTGCTGTGAACATTAGCATATATCATATAGGTTATTTATTGATGATTTGACTTGTTTCATTAGAATTTAAGCCCCATGAAAGCAACATTTGTTATAGATAATATATATATGTACATATAGAATTAGTATATATATTATAATTATTTATATATGACTAATTGTGTCTGGCATTTATTAGGTACTTGATAAAAGCTTTTTAAATGAAAAAATAAACAGTAAAAAAAGTCAGGGTGGCTATAAATTCTCCAGCTAGTCTAGCTTGGAAATCTACATTGATAGAGAATATTTCTCGAGGGTATACTCTCCCTCAGTATCACTCAAAAGATGGGGGTAGGTGATCTGTATTTTAGCAAGCTTTCCATTAGAGCACCCTGCATTTGAGTACCATGATGTTGGAGAAGCCTTGAGCCTTCTGCCTCTTGGAAAAGGCTGTCCAAGGGTAGTGAAACAAGGAAAGTCACTCATTTGTCCCTGCTCAAACATTTCACTTTTACAACTTTGTTTATGAGAGCAATGGAGTTGCATTCCTCCCCCAGGGATGGTCCCACATGAGGCATCTTTGCCTGGGTCAGGTTGAAGCTGAAGCATTTTCCAAAAGTAATTCCAGTTCTCTTCTTTTACTCTGTGTGCCAACTCTGTCACAACTCATCTGTGAAGTACAGGTTTTCCTTTGTTATGTGGGATGCTGGATGATTGAAGAGGCAAGTAAAGCAGCTTGCAGTTGACTCGGCAGAAGGGAAGCCCAGAGCCGTAGATGTGACCACAGGGAGCTATAGAGCCTCAGGAGGGTAAGCAGCAGGTTGGGTGTGCAAAGAGGACCAGCAGTCTGGATTAGCAAGAAGGGGCTAACAAGTACCCTATTAGAGGCTTTGAAAAGCAGCACTCTCATATTTCAACATCCAGGCAGGCTCATAACTCTCCCTTGTCTTGTGTTGAACCAGACATACTGTTAGCTTGCTTTTCAGCTTTGCAGATGTATACAAGACTGTCTTTTCTGGAAGAAGTTGCTGCTGGGTTTTAGAAGAAAGGTTTGCTCTTTACTTTGATCTGACTTCTAAAAGAATAGGTGTATTATTTTTTATAGCAAAGGAGACTTCTAAGAAGTTTGAGTATTTAAATTTGAAGTCTCCTCTCAGCATGTGAAAGCAATATTAGTGTCAGTTAGGTGTAATAGATGAATAGTTAATGTAACAAGAGAGGAAATACCTGAAAAAAGATTCATATCCAAGTGAAAATGCATGTTAGAGCTAAACTACTGCCTTTTTTGCTACTTATTTTTTATTTGATAATAAGCATTAACTACATATGGGCACCAAGAGGCTCTGTGGGATAAATAAAGCATATGTCTACCTGAAAATGCATGTAAATTAAGCATAGTGCTTAGCTATTTTCTCCTTCAGGATTCTGAAATAGAATGAGGAACATAGGCATACACCCAAATCTGTATTATACAAAATAGAATAAGATACTTTTTCCCCTTTATATCCTATATTGTGTACCCTCCTCTATTAGCACTTGCATCATGTTGTAATGATTTACTTACTTAAAATTTTTATACTATTGTGTTCTGTTCTCTGTGCCAGGCACTATGTTAAGTACTTTATATAAAATATTTCATGTAGCCCTCACTACAGTGCTACGAAGTAGGAACTATCATTAGTTCTATTTTATAGATGAAGCACTGAGGCTCAGAGAGAGGATGCCACTTGTCCAAGGTCATGCACTTAGCATGTGGCAGGACTTTGCCTTGGGCCACCTGTACCTGACTCCAAAGCTGACTGAATCTCTCTTTTTAAACTTTTCAATTAGAGTTGGCATTTAATATTACTTTATATTAGTTTCAGGTGTACAGCATAGTGGTTAGACATTTATATAATTTATGAAGTGATCCCCCTGATTACTCTAGTACCCACCTGGCACTATACATAGTCATCACAATATTATTGACTATATTCCCTACACTGTACTTCACATCTCATGACTATTTTGTACCTACCAATTTGTACTTCTTAATCCCTGCACGTTTTTCACCCAGCCTCCCAATCCCCCTCCCATCTAGCAACCACCAGTTTGTTCTCTGTATCTAAAACTGACTGAATCTCTTAACTACTCACTTGATTACAGTGATTCTCAAACTGTGGTCCACAGAACTCTGGAGGGTTCCTTGAGACCCTTTCAGAAGGGGTCATTAAGTCATAACTTTTTTTCCTATTAGTATCAATGTATCATTTGTCTTTCATTGATATTTGTACTGGTGGAGTAAAAGCAGTAGTGACTAAAACCGTAGGCACCTTAGCACGAATCAGAGCAATGTTACCAAACTGTAACAGAAATTATTAAACTCTTCTCTGCCATATACAATAAAAAATTGACTGTTTAATATTTGATATTATATAATGGAATATCTTAGCATTAGGAAGAGCTGCATAACTTATTGATCCAATACTTTCCAAATGACCAGTGCATGATGTGGTAAAATAATACATGGGTGAAGATCCACTCAAAGTTCAATTAAACTTTTTAAAAGAATTAATAAATATTTTTAAAATTTCTCAATTTTAATTCCTTAAATGGCAAATACTGATAATCATCAGACTTATAAACAATAGCTTTTGGGGGTCCTTAATAACTTTTAAGATTGCAAAGGCATCTGGAGGTCAAAATGTTTGAGAATCACTGCCACAGGCAGCTGAGAGCCATGGGAGGTTCTTGAGCAGGAGAGCTATATTGTTTATATCTCTTAGAACAATTCAGTTCTATGCCCTTTTTCATTATAGAAAATGTCTCTGAAAATATCCATCACTGACATAGTTATTGGCATATGTTAAGCTAATGAACCAGGTGAGATGAATCCAGTTGGGTTGACCCAGACCAGAAGCTCTGGGTCTGTGAGAATTTCTCTGTGGCCCTCCTTTGGAAATAATCCGCCCTATGCACATCATTCCTTGTTTGCCCAAGAGCTACAGGGTCTGAATATCTGGTCCTCAGTTTGGCTCCAATCAGTTAAGCTATCACCCCAAGGGGGTTTCATTCCCCTGGGAGTGTGCAGTCTACATCTAATCAGTAAATGAAGGATTATAGTTACATGTGCATGCTGGGACTGAAGAAGCTAATAATGGATGGGAAAACCTCATGGAAGGAAGAGAGTCATGTAAGTCATATGCTCTGGTGAGGTAGGAACAGAAAATTCCTCTGCTGAACTTCTGGGTAATATAAAAAAATTTAAGGGGTTGGACTTGTCAAGAGTAACATATATCTAAGGCTAGCTTTTATCATTGAGGGCTCATTCTCTGCCAGATATTATGCTATCCTATTTCATGTCTTATCTCATTTAACTTCCTCAATAATTCTGTGAGGTATTAATATCTCCTTTTTTTTTTTTTTTTTTAAGAGAGGAAATAGAACCTGAGGGGGAAGTGGCTGAAAAAGGCTTTTGACTTTAGTGTTATCTCCCGAGCCTCTAGTTCTTAACTCATTTGTTGCACTTGTCCCTTTAAGTGAAATGAGAAAGTCAATTGGCTAGATGCCAGGAAACATTCTAGATATAGAAGAGAAGGGGCAAAAGGCATAGAGACAAAAATGACACTGTAGAAGGGACTGGATATGGAGTGGGAGGAGTAGGGAGCAAATGAGTTTGTTATTGCTGCTGGCGTGTATGTGTGCTCAGTGCCCTATGCTGTACCCCAGGGAGGTACTAACCTGAGGCTGGTCCTGCTAGTTGGCTGCTCTTCAAGATAGAAGATTGCTCTATGGAAATCAGTTGAAATCAACACTCTGATTTTCATGTCACCTGAAGTTTGGAGGCCAGGCATTGGGCTGGAAGACCCCAGGCACAGTGCTGAGAAGGAGGTTGGACAGCATAGTACAGCCTGGGAAACATCAATGAAAGATCACAGGTGATGGAAGAAGCAGAAGGGGACTTGAATCCTAGCTCTACCTTACTGGGTCAGCATTATTCTCTGTCCCAGAGTTCTCATGTCTAATACGAAGATGGTAGTAGCACTATGAAGGATTGTTGTGAGAGTTAAAGGAAGTAATGCACAGGAAGTCACAATGCATAGTAACTAAAACATACCATGTACTCAAATCCTCCTTCTCTCCCTCCCCAACATGGTGCCAGGTTAGCTAATTCTGTCCAAGCCCTTGTCTCTACCATCCCTGCTTTCTCCAGATAATATTTATTGTTTTGCTATTCTTTTAAAGACACCATTTACAGAATGTTTAGTATGTCATTTGGGAACCAGGTTGCCTGGGCTCTCCTCGTACTTACTAGTTACATGGTTTTAGGCAAGACACCTGACTCTCCCTGTCTTATTTACCTTAACTATAAATCAGTTGAAGAATAACATCTACCTGTAGGGTTGGTGTGAGGATTAAATGGCATGAAACATGTAGGGGGTAGAGTACAGGTTGATACATTATATAAGCTAAATAATTATTCTTATCTTTATTGCAGCAATTATTTGATAAGCATTTTTCTAGGCACTTTCTAAGTGCCATATTTACTGTTCGGCGAGACAGGCACCAAAATGCTCACTTTATAGATGAGAAAACTAGGCTTAGGAAATAGGAAATCATGATGCAGATACAGACCTATGGAGCTTTCTCTTTCCTCTGTCCACCACATCACACTGTCGACCCCCTCTTTGTTTTAACCAGGGCCGTTTGTAATTAATTTAGTAATTGGCTGTGGGCTGACTGAGTTACTGAGAACCAGAGTAAGGCTGCTTTTTATTTTCTCTTTCATAACCCACCTCCTGCCATTGAAGACCCAACAAGATCATGGATGTGAAAGGACTATGCAAAACTTGGAAGCATTCTACAAAATATTTGTTTTTTATTTATGTAGGCCCCCTGTTATGTTCCACAAAGAGATCTGAAGTAGCCTATTAGTTGTCATTAGAGTGATAATGATTAATTATTATAATAACAAGACAGGCGTAATTGGTTCAAATTGTGCCTTTTGAAATGGCCTCAGAGGAGGCCAAGTGTGGGAGGGAGACAGAAGCCTCTGCCTGAGGGATCTGAAAAGATGGGCCTAATTGGTTAAAAGCAGCTTTGTTAATTGCTTTGGCAAAAGCCTGAGAGAAAGCTTTGGTATGATTATACATGAACAGGGGCCCTCTAGAAGCCCTGTGATTCTGGGCTAGATCTGTTCCTCAAAACACAAGCAGAAAAGAGAACAGATGTTCAGCCACTTGACAGAGATTTAATAAGACACTTAGACAAATTACCATGTTCACTTTGCCCCTCCTGACCTCTGGGTTGGAAGCTAGAGGAAGGCCTGTTTCTGGCGGCTGATGCTCCGAGCTGGAACAGAATGGGGCACATGCTAGAATTTTCCATTTATCTGAGACCCTGCTGTTCTTTCCCTGCTTCTCCCCACAAGGAGTGTTTGGTGATGGGAGAAGGAGAGGAACAGAAGGAAGAGGTTTGACTATAAGCAATATATATGCTTAAAGTTCCAGTTGAGGGTAGGTAGGTTGCAAATGAGTTACTGAAATATTCTGTTTAGAGACTGAAGGAGTAATATCAAGCCAGCTCAACAGCTTAATGTGGTACATACATCTCTGTGGTATGAGCTGGAGCACTCAGGAGAGAGGGAAGCCCAAAGAGAAGATTGTTCTGAAAAGATCTTCTGCTGTAAACAGTGTTAATCACTCACAGAGACTGTTGACTAGAGCATATTGAGGAGCTTTGCTCTAGTCAGAGGGCGACCTGGGAAGGCTTGTCAGTGGCCATCAGTAGCCATAGAGGGTCAAAGAGTGACCACCCAGGTTCAAAGCTGACTCAACAGTTCATTGGTTATGCTCTTACTCAAGTCATGTAACCACCCTGGGCTGCAGATGCCTGACTGTTAGAATCATACCTCACAGAGTTACTGTGAGAATTAAATGACACAAAGCACATGTATTCATTTCCTAGGAATCTTGTGACAAATCACCACAAACTTGGTAGTTTAAAATGACAAAAATGTATTCACTCACAGTTCTGGAGGCCATAAGTCTGGAATTAAGACGTTAGTGGGGCTGAGCTTTGTCCTGAGGTCAGCCTATTCTTAGCTTCTGGTAGCTCCTGGCAGATCTTGGTGTTCCTTAGCTTGTGCCTGCATCACTCTAATTTCTGTCTTCATCTTCATAGGTCTTCTTCCCTTTGTAGCTCTGTGTCTTCTCATTTTCATAGCATGATTTCATCTCAAGATTCTTAACTCAATCACATTTACAAAGACCCTATTTCTAAATAAGTTCACATCCTGAGGTTCTGTGTAGGCATGACTATTTAGGGGCCACAATTCAACACACTATTGCAAGTAAGGAGATTAGAATGCCTCTGACAACATTAAGTGAGGATTTACTGTACTACGTCATTGTTGCTCAGGCCCAATTATTTGTTAACTGTATGTATCTGCAGAAGTCAGAGCATGCTTAAGGGTTAATAAAGATGTGCTAGGATGTGTAACTATCAATATTAAATACATAAGTATAGCATCTCACAACCATAAAACTTGTAGATCACTGATATTGGGTGTAAGCTTCTTTGATATCAGGTTTTTGTTTTTTTTTAACTCATCTTCCTCAACATTGAACCCAGAGGAAAGGGAACTAGATTTGGACTCATTGAGCCCTAAGTTTAATCACTGAATCTGCCTGAACTTCTGGGAGCTCCTGTCTCCTTTACATTCCTTCCTTTACATTCCTGTAAAGTGGAGCTGATAATTTCTCTCTTCCTCATGGGGTTCCTGTATATGTGGAGAAGACAAAGAGAGTGACTACAGAGCCCAGGGCTTAGGGATAGAAAGTTAGAGATATCTGGTGTCAGATACTAAACCAACCAATGAGTGATATAAAATTCAACCAGGCAAAGACATGGGCGGAGTCCACAAAGAATCCAAGGTGAAGGTGGGCAGGGGATCTTATGTGTTTTGAACAAATACATGGGATGATGACTAGTGGTTCGCAGTGTTCTGTATCAATTCTTGCAAGTTCATACAGATCTATGTGTCTTCTGTAAGCTAGGTACAGTGCGAAGTGCGGGGAATTCATAGTGGAGAAAGAAAAGTATAGCCTTTACTCTCCTAGAGCTTACAGTTCAGAGGGGGAGACAGATGTTCTTCAAAAGATTAACAGAAGATGTAAAAACAAATTGTGTTAATTACTGTAAAAGTACATTACAGAGAGTAGCTATGAGAAACCAGCTATAAGGGAGATTCTGAGCAAGTCTGGAGGGAGGGGAGGCCAAGGAAGGATTACCTCCAAAGAAGAGACATTTAATTGAGAGCTCAAAGAGAAGGAATTGACCAGACGTAGGATGGGGTGGAATGGAGGGCCATGGGTAGGAGGAAGTGGGCTGAGTGAAGTGTGTGCCAGCATCTTTGAGTATAATTCTGCTGTTCCTACATGTCTGTGGCAGAAAGGGGTCACCCCAGCCCCATTAAAGATAGTCAATCAGTCTGCTCCAGTTCTCCAACTCGGCAGCATGGGACCATAGATATGTGTGGGCTGGCACACAGAGTGTTTTAATTTTGGGGGAAAGAGTTGCCACTATTTAATCCTTGGAAAACTCAAACATGATTTTGGAGTTTTGACTTCTCTTGCAAAATTTGAAGTGCTGGCAAAATTGGCCTTCATCTACTTAAGGCAACCCCCAAGTGGAACTACGATGTAAATTACAGAGACTCCACAGAACTTTCTCTCTGTAAACTTCCTGCCTATTCTCTGTAGGCATTTGAGTTTGAGACCCCTGATACCAAATTCTGTCCTACTGAGGATGGTCAAATTGGAGAGAACAGATGTCCTTCATTCTTTGGAGGAGATTGCTTCAAATTAAAGTCCTGACATCCAATTAAAAAGACTTTATATTTCTCCCCCAAGAAGGGCATGCCCATTTTTCTATGGAAGGATTCTCTTAAAATGGGGCATACCTGGATGAGCTTAAATGGGTTTCCTTTATTCTTCCTTCTTTCCATATTAAAAAAAAAATTGCAATGTAACCCTTTTGGCAAAGAATACCTTATGCAAAAACCCAGTGTAAGATACAGATCAAAGTGAGTTTGCTCAGATTGAATCTGGTATGCCCACCCTGGAACACAGGCTGCTTGATTATCTCTTTTTCTCCCCTCGAAGGTAACTCTGAGGCATCTCTAGAGAAAACCAGGGTTTCTCAGAATACAGTTGAGAACCCCTGCCTAAAGTGTTGAGGGAGAGGTTGCTGCCATTTGGAAAAACAGGGTATAGGGCTAAAAAAAAAAAAAACCCAAACAGAAAACAATGACAATAAAAACAAAAGTACTGCTGGTTCCTCTGTAACATGGGGCCAGCTTGAAATTGGATGACACGCAAAAGGCAAATCTAGATTTCTACCCTCCTGTTTCCCTCATCCCCAGACCCTTGATGTAGATAGAGATAGACATCTCAAGTACAGCTGGTGAGCATTGGAGTCACCCCTACAAGCGTGCAAGTTCTGCCTTGTCATTGTGACTTGGAGATCTGGAGCTGTGCCCTACTTAGAAATGTGTTACTTGCTGTGACACAGTATGAAAAAGCAGTCGCTGTCCTGCTGTAGTTTGAAGTGGGGGCTGGCTGTCCTTAACCTGGTGAGGTGCTGGTACACAGAACTCTGGAGCTGGGGTCTTGACCGCACTCTGCAGAAAATGCCTTGTGAGTATTTACAGCAATAAGGGGGAGGTTTCTGAGCTTTGCTGGGCTTAGCCTAACAGCTGTACTGTTACATTATTAAGGATGGTTGTCATTAAAGCATCGCCGTCTGCAACCTTGACATGCATTGTTTCAGATTCATTTTTCAAAATTACTTTGAAAGCTCAGGACCTGTCCTATCCATTAGTGGAACACCTCTGTGATGTGTACTGGTGGTGATGGAGCTGGGAGAGAACTCCCTGTGCACTGCTGATTCATGGGAGACACATGTGAAAAGTCAAAGGCTGGTTGGGACAGAGCCTCCATAGAGGTTTGCAGGAAGCTTAATCCGTCTCGAAAAAGGGCATCCTGCTTCCACAGGGCCACATGACCCCTACCTGCAAAAACAGCTTCTTGTACACTTCCTTCAGGGCCAGCTTCCAGAGTTGATAGTATTACCGGTCCAAGCTGTATACTCTTAGGCAGGTTTCTAAGACTTTAGGTTTCTGATTCTTCATCTTTTTAAAGAAATAATATCTACCTCTCAACCTCATCTGTATAATAAAAATTATATCACTCACCTCATAATCTCCTTTGTTTTATAGGAGTTATAATATCCACCTCTCAATATCAGCTATATAATAGAAATAATAATATCTACTTTGCAGTTTTGTTGTGAGAATTAGAAATAATACACCTAAAATGCCCAGCAGTGAATTTAATACATAATAGGCATAAGAACTCTTAGTTTTCTAGAGGCCCAAACTAATTCACATTGTTGAGCTTCCAGGTATGTTTTAAAAGTAAAGAAATGTTAAAATTGTTATAAAAATTGTTACATTTTAAATGTTTACTTTGAACAGGTAGAATGCTTTTAACAAAGATACAAGAATAGAAGGGCTATATAAATGGCCTCATTCAGGGGTGACCTCAAAAGTCTAAATGCATAGTTCTCAAAGAAATAGGGTCTGGGCCAAATGTGTCACACCTCCCCATGCCCATTATGAGCCTAAATAGGCCCTTAATAAATAATAGTCATCATAGCATGATATAGTAGCATTATCTCTATCCCTTGCTATTATAAACAACGTTTCCTCTCCCTTCTATGGTGGGCCAGTAAGCTATGGTTGGGGAAGCCAGAATGGGGCTGACTCCAGCTGTTGGCAGCTGCTGAGAGTTGCTATTGCCCTAGTGGAACCCTATCCATGGCTTTGGACTTTTTGTACCGAATGATGCAGGTTAACCCACAGAACAGATTCAGTTTGTACTCGAGGATGGGATGATTTTGGGTAAGGCAATCTCTGCTGGCTACAGAATATCCCAGAATGGATGCTGTAAAACTAAGATTCTTTCAGCTCTTTCCACAGCAGCAGGGCAGCTCCCTCAGGGACATCTAGTGGTATTCCAGGTAATGGTTCTGTCAAAACAGCTTTTCCCTTATTTGGACCACTAATCCCATACTTTGGCCATCAGTGAATGGAAGCATGCCTTATTGGGACGGGGACTTATCCTTTTAGGATATTGTGAAGGTGGAATGTCCAGGTCTCCAAATGCTAACCCTGAGGAAGAGTTAATGCCATATTACTGACCTAGGAGAACATAAAAGCACCTACTTCTTATGCAGTGACGGGAACCTGTCTTGGCCTGTGTGGGGAAGACAAGTGTTCTGAAGCAAACTGGGCCACTGTGACTTGTGAGTTCTCAGGTCTCCTTAAGTTTAAACATCAACCCTTATTATTTGAGTGTGGCGATTATACTCCTGAACTAAAAGTAGGAATCACAGTTTGGCCAATATTTGAATGCGGATAATAGGGATGGAGAATTTTAAAGTGGGGACCCTCTGAGAAAATCCAGGACATGTGACCACAACATATAGAAGAGTATGCTCAGAGCCTGTCTGAGGCTTTGGGGCACCATTAAAGAGCATACTTGTTATGAGTTAATTTTGAAACTACTCAGCATTTCATAATCACTCCTTGGACATGTCTAGAATTTATTGTTATAATCAAATGGAACTTACTACAAAGTTAATTTGAGATTATATTTAGTGATATGCTTTATCATTGTTGTAATGAATGGTAATTAGGAATAAAATGGGAAACAATTCCCATAAAAGATTGTGATTAGCATTGATTATGCAGACAACCCAAGTTTTCCTACTTGCACCTTGTTACTTCTTCCTTCTAGTAATTATCATTAATTTTGCCTCCTCCCATGATCAAATCCTGGTTCTAATTCTCTGTCCTTCCCACCAATGGCTGTGGGGTGAGGATCAGAACACTCTTTTTGGTGCTCATCCAGCCAGACCTCCTCCTTGGTTTTCTACTTTTATAATTCTTGAATTTCTCCTCTGCCCTTTGGCTGCCCTGGGTGCCAGGTGGAGCAGGGAAGGCTGCCTTGGGGAGGTAGCTAGTGATTCTGGTATTGGTCAGGGGTGAGAGATGTCTTGAGACCAAGGCTGGCGAAGGGGAGGCTAGCTTAGGGGAGGAAGAACAGCAGCCATCAGCTGGGGATCTTTTTGCAGAGAATATCAAGAGCACTATTTCTTCACCAGGTCACCCAATGTTCAGGGATACAGTATCACCTAAGAGGCAAATAGAACAGCCCTGCCTCCCTCTGTCTGCAAACCTCTCCACTTCCTTTTTTGTGATGGCCTAAAATTCCTGCTGGAGATAGACTTTTCATTGCACACAAAAGGAGCTGAAGCTTAAACTACAAAAATTGAGATTGTCCACACACTGACGAGAAGAGTTTCAGGCTCTAGGCTGATTGCCACATATCCTTGTACTTTTGCGTCAAGGTAAGGGCTAGAGAACAGAGGAACACTGAATATCTGGGGGATGGGTAAGAGTGCTAAGTGGAGAAGTAACTCAGAGGAGAGAGGCCTGGACGTAATGAAGACAGAACTCTGAAGTTTGCAGAATTTCCCCCGAGAGAATGCCGGTGTGCTACACTCTGCCTTGTCTAGCTTGACTACTGGGGAACTATAACTGAGACTAGGCCACAGGCAGCCTTCAAGGCTCTCCAAAGCTACAGTGTCTTTCTGAGAAGATTCAATTCACAAGTACCTCTGGGTCTTTCCATCTAACATGCATAGTAAAAAGGTTTAGGAGTGGGTTGAGAAGAGAGTGATGATTCCTTTACCCAGAAGTAAAAAGCTACCCTCACTGGAACACTGCTCAACTCTGCCCCTTAAGTCTACTTCCACTTGTGACCTGAAAATGCAAATGAGATCACACCTCACTCAACAAAGAACCATCCAATGGTTTACCAGTGCTATTAGAATCAAATCCTAGCCCCTTATTTCAAAGCTCTGTCTGATCTGGTTCTTGCCTCTCTTTTGATGTCATCTCCTAACCCTCAATTTATTTGTCCTTCTGTTCTTCTTTTCCTTCCTTCCATGCATCCTCCTATTAATCCATCCATCCATCCATCCATCCATCCATCCATCCATCCATCCATCCATCCATCCATCCATCTTCTCTGACTCAGACATAGTTGCTTTCCTGCTATTCCTTAAATACCTTTAGTTAATTCCTTCTCTGTACTTGCTCTTTTCTTCTGCTTAGAATACTCTCCCTCAAAAGCCACATGGCTCACTTCTTCCCTTCCTTCATTTGGGTCTCTGTTCTAATGTCACTTTTTCCAGGAGAACTTTCTCTCACCATCCATGATTGTGTTCTGGAAGGTGGTCTCTGGGGATTTCTAAAGTATGATCTTCTGTTTCTTGATCTGCCTGCTGGTAACATTTTTGTTTTCAGCATGTTAACATTCAGTCAGCCATAAAATTTGACTTGTGTTCTTCTCTGTGTTCATGTTATACTTCAACAGAACCTTGAAAACAAATACCTTCACCCCCATTTTTCTCTGCTTCTTACTTCGCTTTATTTTTCTTCACAGGCCTTATCAGTACCTGACATTACCTTCTTTCCTTATTTGCATTGTCTGTCATCCCTATGCTACCTATAAATTTCATGAGACTGGGAACTTTGTCTAGTTTTCTGCTCTATACCTAGTGCTTAGCAAAGTATCTAGTGTGTAGGAGGAAACAAGTTATTGTTGAATGAATGCACGAGTAACTGGTTGAATACCTTAAACAACTAGGAGGTGTAACACACAGACTAGAAAGTTTTTGGTCATCTGATTCATCTGATGCTTTAAGTTGTGAGGATCTCAGATAGGCCTCAGCTTCTATTAGATCTCTTTTCTCTCAGAACCTTCTGTCCCCATCTGACCTTCTCTCTTGACTTTCTACGACTCTGAGCTTAGTTGCTTTTCAACACACTGAGCTCATACATGAACCTCATCACCAAGGACCCAGCTTAGAGCATCCATGAGGTTCTGAGTCAGTAACCAAATAACAATATGTCTTAGAAAAGACTTAAGCCAATGAGTCATGCCCCCCAAAACTCCCCTTCATCCACAGTGAATGTCGTCAGTAAGAACATCCGCTTTGAGGTCCAGAGACCTTGGTTTGAATCTTATTTCTACCTTGTTCTGATTATCTTAGGCAATTTACTTAGTTAGCTGAGCCTCAGTTCTTCCAGATAATGGGATTGGTTATTATACCACCCCCACCCCCAGAATTGTTCTGTGAATTGTGAGGTGTTGTGCATCAAGCCCTTGGCACAATCTTTAATATTTCAGTCACTTAAAAATGCTCAACATTCTTAAACACGTAGTGACAGCTCCCACAATGTTAATATTGATTGTTATTGATATCCATGTCCCTCCTATGATGTTATGATGCCACATGTCTTTCTACTTTGTACCTTTAGATCTCACTACTAGATCCCTTACCATGCATCTGTCTTCACATGAAGTATAATTTGAGAAACAAACGTCCGACTTATTTTTACATTTCTTAAATAAGACAGTATGTGTGAAGGTACTTGAAAAACCATATAGAGCTTTATAGATGTACTCATGCACTCAATGTTTTCTGTTTGTGTTTTAGCTTCTTTTGGAGATCTCTAGTGTGATAGAGCAAGACTCCTGTGGATGTTAGTTGGAGTGACAGTGAGCAATCATTTACCTTCTTGAAGGCTCATTTTCCTCATTTGAGGAATGGGGATAATAACAGGGTCCATCTACAGAGTGATTTTTGGTGTCCTTGAAGGTGGTAGATATGAAATCACTTGTAAGAAATACAGTCATGCATCACTTAATGATGGGGATACTTTCCGAGAAACTCATCGTTGGGCGATTTCATCATAGTATGAACATATAAAGTATACTTATACAAACCTGGGTGGTATAGCCTAGGCTATACAGTATAGCCTATTGATCCTAGGCTGCCAACCTGTATAGCATATTATTGTATTGAACACTGTAGGCCAGCAGTCTCCAACCTTTTGACACCAGGGACCATGCTCCTATGAGAATATAATGCCTGATGATCTGAGGTGGTGATGCTGGCACTGGGGAGTGGCTGCAAGTACAGATGAAGCTTCACTCACTCACCTGCTGCTCACCTCCTACTGTGCAACCCGGTTGCTAACAGGCCACAGACTGGTACTAGTCCATGGCCCAATGGTTAGGGACTCCTGCTGTAGGCAACTGTAACATTGGTGTGTATTTGTGTAGCTAAACATAGAAAAGGCACAGTAAAAATACAGTATAAAAGATAAAAAATGACACACATGTAAAAGGCACTTACCTTGAATGAAGTTTGCAGGAAGTTGTTCTAGGTGAGTCAGTGAACAAGTGGTGAGTGAATATGAAGGCCTGGGATAGTATTGTACACTATTGTAGAATTTATAAACACTGTCCCACAAGTACTCTCCCTGATTTCTTCTGACAGGGTCAGAAATAAAACATCAAAGCTGTCAGTGCTGCTCCATGAGCAAGGATGTGGGCTGTATTAATTGGAAATATCCAGGAGAACCTGGCTGGGTAAGATGTAGATCACTGTAATAGTGACTGTCAGGACGAAGTGAAAGGTGGCCTGAGGATCAGTAGGAATAAGAAATCAGGTTGGAGAGATAAAGGAACATATGGGATTCTCATAGCAATATCATTTTGGCAAATGCATATTGAAACTGATTAAGGAATTTTGCGGTATTCGTTAAAAAAGAGGGTGTTTGGCATGGAGGGGTATAGAACAGAGGACTAAGAATTTTGATTTTGGAAACTTGTTTTCGGTTCCATTGACCCTATCGGGCACAAAAGACTATCTTTTTTGGCACTGAATTGAAAACGTTTTTACTAAAGCTGCAGTGTCACTTAATATTGTTAAGGTAGCTCCTTGAACCTATGTCCTTGTACAGGATCTTAGATCCTCCACAAAGAATTTATAGCAATGTATTCTGAAGGCCATCAGGCTAGATCCAGGAGGGCTGTAGTGTCCTCTGAATATGTAGTGCTCCGGGGACAGGCTCCTCTGTGCAGGAAAAGGTCAGTGACTGACTGATTGGGATATAATCTGCATTCAGATTGAGGTGGTATGAGTGAGAGGGACTCTATTGCCAAGCCCCACAGATACTGCTCCTGTAAGAAAAAAATTTCTTCAGAATCACACACATCCTTACATTTCTTACAGGAAGTTCAGCTCATCATAATCTGTGGCACCACTGTTATATATGCATGTGGTTCATTGTTTGTGTTTGACTGTACAATAGTTCTATGCCCCTCCCTGGTGTTCTCTATGTCATTTGCGGTTTAATTATATCTCAGAAGAGATTTTTATCTCTTTTATACAAATCGTTACCAAATACTTTTTTACTAGCCATAGAGAAATTTTTTTAAAAATTTTTTCTGCCTCACCCACTGGCCCTCTTATCTGCCTTTATCCTGAGGACCATGGAGGAAGTCCAAGGCAAGGGAAATTCCCTGAAAAGATTCTGCTCTGAGATGTGAGCTGCACAGTATATATGTTTTCCTATTGTTTGACGGTATCTTGATTCCCTTCCACTTTAGTTTTTCCACACACATCACAGTGGGTTATTATAATCATAGCAGCTGATTGATTTTAAACCATGGGTCCCCCATTGTTCAGAAAACATCCGGTAAGTGCTGGTTGACTGATTGCCCAGTTAGAAAAATTCATGTGTCTGGAAAGCAAGAGGAAAAAAAAAGATATGCTGTGTTTTTGGTTTCGATTTTATATCATCAGTTTTCTAGAGAAGTGGATTTTTTTTACCCCTTCAAATATCTTGATGGAGTTGACTCTCCACTTTTATAGTCAGCAGACCTCTACAACCTGTGTATCAAACCGTGCTCCCAGGCTGGCTGGTAGAATCAGCAGCAGCTTGGAGCTTTTTAGAAATGTAGAGTCAGGTCCCAGGCCAGGCCTGCTGAATCATGAGTCAGAATCTGCATTACTACCCCACCTTATCATGGCTTTGTCCTGGAAAGATGGAGACATACTGTTTTACAATACTGTAGTCCTGGCTGGACCCTCTAGGGTTGGGGATCACCACCAGCCTTTTAAGGCAGTGGGCACCTCTGGGCTCTGGGGTGACATGCAGAGGAGAAATGGCACAATTCTGTAAAAGACCACATGCTGAGAGGTTGGATAGGCCTCTATGTCTGCAACCTTGTACCTATTTGCATGGTGCCAGTTATCTTTGCCCTGACCTCATTTTCCCTTCTCTGGTTTATCTGTGGTCTCGCTTGTTACCAGTCACCATATCTGCAATCACATCTCTTCCGATGACCCAAAAGCCTCTCTAAGAGCTTGCTGACTGATTCAGTTAGAGAAATCCAAGTATCAGGAAAGGAAGTACAAATTAGTTTGTTTTTGCCTTGCTTATCTGTCTAGAGAAAGCATCCCTGCTCTTTCAAATGGATGGTAAATGGACTTGATTATCCTCTTCAAGCAAAACACGTAGTTGAACAGTGAAAGCTGTCGGTTTTTAGAGAGTCTGCCGGCTGCCAGCAGATCTTCTCTTTGCTGCTCTCTTCTCTATCTCATGGCAGAAAGTTTTCTGAAACACGAAATCTCCAAGTTTCTGTTTGAGAAACTCTGGTACAGGTTTCTCTTCTCTGCTCCCCATGAATGGGTGTGTAGAACCTGGAGCGTCTGAGAAGAGGTCGGTAATGACTGGCATTGGAGACCAGCAGAGCTATCCTTTGGTGTCAGTTCATTACTAACAGGGTTGTTGGTTTGTCAACTTGATTTTTTCTATCTACCCTACATTTGCTCATTCAGCAGATAGATATTAAACTCATAGCATAGTGGTTCCTGGCATATTCTCTGGTGTTTGCATTCTGGCTTGCCATTTAGTAGCTATGAGGCCTCTGACAAATTATTTAACCTCCTTGTGCCTCAGTTTCCTCATTTATAAAATGGGGATAACAAAAGGATCCATCTCATAGGGGTGTTGTGAGGATTAAGTGAATTAGTATTTCCATATATTAACTGAGAGTCATTCCTGGCACTAAGTGGGTACAGTTTAAGTGTTTGCTGTTGTATTGATATCATAGGTTAGGCACATAGGTAGGCAACCAACATAGGGAAGAGCAAGAACAAGCCTGGCAAGGGCCCTGCCCTGACAGAGTGAAACTACCATGGGGCATATACCACTTTTTACCAGTCCAATATTTAATTACCCCAGTGAGAAGTATAGGGAAAGAGACATACAGCATGCAATGAGAGTGAATTCAGGTGTATCTGCCCCACTAAGGAGGTGACATTTATTCTGGGCTTCGGGGAGGCTGGGATACAACCCAGAGGGGTGGAAGTAATCCAGTATGGCTGGAGTGCAGAAATCGGGGATTGGGGAAGGCACAGACCTGGGAAGGTAGATAGATCATCAGACAGAAATTCTTCCTTAGAGATTCTCAATCTTTGATGAACCTCAGAATTGCCCAAGGAGCTGTTTAAAAATCCAGATTTCTGAAATTACCTCCAGATGATCTGGAGTGGAAGTCTTCATTTTAACCAGAATTTTGAGAGAAGTGGGGAAACACCCAACAAGTTTTTTGGTATAATTGTGGTATAATAGACATACGATTAGATTTACATTTTTAGGTCTTACTGGTTTTAACAAAATATATAGTTACATAACCATCAGCCCATCATGGTCAAGGTATAGAATATTTCCATCACCCCCAAATTCTCTCATGCCCTTTTTGTAGACTAGCCTTGCTTCTTCATCCAGCCCCTGGCAACTTCTGATCTGTTTTTCTCCATAGACTTTGCCCTTTTCTGAGTGCCATATAAATGGAATCAAACAGTATATAGCCTTTTGTGTCTGTCTCTTTTACTTAGCATGATGCTTTTGTGATCAGTCCACATTATTGCACGTATCAGTAGTTAATTCCTTTTTATTTATGGATAATATTAAGTTGAAAATGTGTACCATTGTTGGCTTATCCATTCAAAAGTTGATGGAAGTTCAAGTTATTTGCAGGTTTTAGATTGTGAAGAAATTTGATATAAACATTTTCATACAGATATTTGTGTAGACATGTTTTATTTCACTTATATAAATACCTAACAGAATTGTAGTTGCTTCATACAGAAAGTACATGTTTAATTTTTAAGAAACTGCCAAACTGTCTTCCAACTTTGCTGTACCACTGTGTATTCCCACAAGCAATAAATGAGAGTGCTGTGGGTCTATATCTTTACCAGCCCTTGGTGTTGTCAGATAAAAAAATTTTTTAGCCATTTATTATAGTTTGAATTTGCAATTCTCCAGTTACTAATAGTGTTGGGCATCTTTTCATGTGTTTATTTATCATGTATTCATAGCTGTTCTTTGGTAAAGTGTCTGTTCATATATTTTGACCATTTAAAAAATTGAATTGTTTTATTCTTATTGGGTTTTGAGAGTTCTTTATGTATTTGAGCTACAAGTCCTTTACTGGTAATAAGTTTTACAAATATTTTCTCTTAGTCTTTGATTTATTTTTCATTTTCTTAATAGTTTCTTTCAAAGAGCAGAAGTTTATTTATAAAGTCCAATTTATCAATTTTTTCCTATCTTGGTTCATTGTTTTTATGTTTTATCTAAGAAATCTTTGCATAACCCAAGGTTGTGAAGATTTTCTCTTAGGAGTTTTATGGTTTTAGGTTTTAAATTTAGGTCAGTAATTCATTTACATTTATACCTATGATTTAGCCTTGAAATGTGGAATAGGTCAAGATTTTTACACTGTAACTTTATTTAAAAAATCAAATGACCACATACGTTTGGGCCTATTTTGGAAATTCTATTTTTTTATTTTATATGTCCATATTTCCATCAATACCATACTGCAAGGGTTGACAAACTATGGCCTATTGGCCAAATCTACACTTCTACGTGTTTTTATAAATAAAATTTTATTAGAACACAGTCACGGCCATTTATTTACATATCATTTATGGCTACTTTTGTTCTATAGTAGTTATGAGAGAGACTGTATAGACTGCAAAGTGTATAGTATTCTGTCTGGTCTTTTACAGAGACTGTTTGCTGACCCCTGCCATAATGTCTTAATTATTGTAATTTTATAGTAATTCTAAAAATCAAGTAGTGCGAATTGTTCAACTTTATTCTTTTTCAAAATTGTTTTGGCTTTTCTAGGTTCTTTGCTATTTTTGTATAACTTTAAGAACCAATTTGCCAATTTTTAACAACAGCTTAGTGGGATTTTGATTAGGATTGAATCTTTAGATCAATTTGGGGAGAATTAAAAATATTAAATATTATGGTATTAAACATAATATGGCTTTCATTTGTTTTTAAAAATTTTTTTAAATTCTCTCATTAATGTTTTATAGTGTTCAACATACAAATCTAATGCTTATTATGTTAGATTTATCCCTTAGTAGTTCATGTTTTTGGATGTTATTGTAAATGGTGTATTTAAAGAAATCAATTTCCAATTGCTTATTGCTAGTGTACAGAAATACAATTGAGTTTTCACATTAACCTCATTTTCCATGACCTTGCTAAATTCACCTTTTCATTCTAGTAGATTTTTTGTAGATTCTTTGTGATTTTTTACTCAAACAATCATGACATCTGTAAATAATTATAGTTTTTTCCCTTTCTTTACAATCTGTATGCCTTTTATTTATTTTTTGTTTTTTTCCTTATCGTACTGTCTAGGCCTTCCAGTATAATATTGAATAGGAGTGGTAGGAGTAAACATCTTTGTCCTGTTCCTGATTTAGGAGAAAATTGAAATATTTTAAACAAGGAGCTGATATCATCTGATTTTAATCTTGTATAGCAACATCCAGGCTCATGTGGTTAGTTCCTACCTGTTTCAAAGGGATGACACTGTAAATGTCTATTTCCTGTATCAGTTAGCTATCATTACAATAATGCTATATAAAAAATAATCACAGTATCTCAGTGGCATATACATCAATAGACATTTACTTTTTGCTCCATATTGGTGGGTTAGCTGGTGTCCAACTACTATCCGTTAGGCTAAGCTCTGGGCTTTGGATTGGGTTAAGTTTATTACGTGTGTTTCTTACCTCCTTGGACTGTGTCTACCAAGAGTAGGTTTTTCTCTTGTGAAAGGCAGGAGCACAAGAGGGCAAGCCCAGAACTTCTGCTGGTATTATGTCTGTTTACATCCTATTGGTCAAAGCAAGTCATGTAGCCAAGCCCAAGGTCAAGTAGAGGGAAATATACTTGTCCAATCATGAGGCTGTGGTGAGGAAGTAGATTAATGATATTACTCCAGGGTAGCAAAGAATTGGGGTCAGTAATTCAATAATCACATCTCTTAAGTGAGGAAACATTCAAACTGCGTGTGGTAGACAAGCTACGAGTGCTTCAAGGGCCGGAAGAATGTCCACCTTACCTCTCTGTATCCAGTTGACTAGCCTAATGCCTGCCCCATTGTAAGCGCTTAATACATTTGTTGAATAAATGACTGGAACTAGTTAGTGGTTCACAAATTAGCCTATTTTCTGTTGCTAGTTGGGAGATTCCTGGTCCAACACGAACTTTACTTCTTCTCATTCACATTTATACATCAGCTCAACAGGTTCCAGAAAACCACTTTTCAATGACAGTAGAAAGCATAGGAAAAAATAACATGTTTGTGTCTGAGGAAAGGCTGTCATTATTGGAAAATACCATAGAAAGAGTGAAAATGAGGACACCTGGGTTTGTGTTCTGGTTCTGTTCATTAACTCTGTAATGGCAGTCACTTTATATAATTTCTCTGAATCTGTTTCCCCATCTGCATATGTAACAATTCCTTACCTTTACTTTGCCCTGCCCACCTAACAGGATTTTTGTAATGATATATATGAAATATATAAAATATATCTACATGATAGAAATGAAATGATAATATAAGTAAAATAAAAAACCCATAATTATAAAAGGATGTAAAATCTAGGAAATTTGTATTCTGATGATAATAGGTTATAGGTTTGATGGGGAGACATCCTTAGCTCTGAGAAAGGCAGCTCTTTGATGCCTGATGGTCCAAGAGAAGAGTCTGGTGTCTTTCCACACTCTCTTTCCAAGATCACAGTTTTACATTTCCCCACTCTTTGCTTAACACTCTCATGGCTTCCCTTTCTTCTCAGAGCAACTTCCACCTCTCTTTCTGCTTACTCTCCTTCTCACTTTCTGTGCTTCAGCCACATGAGCTTTTTCTTCTTAAATGTGTCAAATGCTCTCTGTTATTTCTCAGGCTAGGCATATGCTGCTACTTCTTCATGAAATATACTTCTTCACCCCAAACATTGTTATATCTCACTTACCTTTCAGATTTCAGCTCCACCAGCAAATCTTCCTGTTCCCCTACATCTAACCCTTTTGTGAGTTCCTGTACATCCTGTGCAAACACATTCCATTTAATACCACCCTCCTGTAGTACTGTTAAATGCCACTTGTCATTGAAATATATTCTAAAACCATATGTAAATTATTAGATATTTCAGTACGAAAAATCCATTAAACTACTCTCTGTGGCGTGTGTGTGTGTGTGTGTGTGTGTGTGTGTGTGTTTCTTTTTCATCATGTCATGCATGCTAATATATCTTGGTCAATGAGAGCTGGGGGCTGGATGGATTGTCCTGCACACCTTTGACCAATGAATGTCATTGTATACCTTGGGAATGTTCCCTTCCAATGTGAGCCTACAGCATGCTTCTGAAATGAACATATTAGTGATTTTTGGTGTAAGTGGTTTATGAGATTTTTTTTTGTCATTCTGGGTATGAGGATGAAAAAGGATATTAGGCTACTAAGGAATTAAAGTCAAAGCCTTATTCACTCAGTTTTAAATTTTTTAATTCAAGTTCGAGTACCAGTGTTCTGTGTGATCCTGTAATATCTTTTGAATTAGTCAGATTAGGCTAAGCTATGCTGTTGCAATACACAAATCCCTTGAATTAATTAGGTAGACTAGGATATGTTGTGGTAACAAGTAATCCCCTGAAATGTACATAGATTTACAGCCACGTACAAAATGTCTTCTTATAATGCAAAGCCTCTTCACTTCAGTTCCCTTCTAAGTTAGGACTCAGGAGGTATAGGTGGTTCCAGCTTGGGCCTCCTTCTTTTCAGAAATAAAAAAGGCCACTTCAACCATTTATACCCACTCTTTTAAGCTTTGACCGTGTGACTGTGAAAGTACACACATTTCTTCTGCCACAGTACATTGGCCAGAGCTAATCATATGGCCTTGTCTAATAAAAAGAGACTGGGAAATGCTGGAGAACAGAGAGATACAGAGGGAACAATAAATATCTTTGCGTAGCTGGGTCTTAATTTCTGCGTCTTCAAACTAATTAGCCTATTAATTAAACAATGCATGCATTAATGAAAGAGTACATACCTTTTAGGTTTAGTCATTTTGCTATAAGCTTGGGACACATAGTGGTAAACAAGATACACTTTCCTGCCTTCACAGAACTTCTGTTTGCAGGGGTCAGATGTGTAAGCCATCAATGACAGCCAAGTGCTATGAGTGTTATCACAGAGGAAATAGAGGGTACGATGGGACTTCATGGCTCCACATACCAGATCTGGGTTAAGGAAAGCTGCTTCTGGAGAAAATATTATCTTAGCCTAAGTCTGAAGGATGACAGAATGTTAACTGGGAGGGGGAATATTTAGAGCAGAGAGATTGCCATTATGAAGACTAAGAAATGGAAGACTATCTCTTTCTCCACAGGTTACTGGGAAGTTTCCTTGAGATAGTATATATTAAGGTATTTTGAAAACTGTTATGTACTATACATGTTTGGAAGGGTTACTATACAGCGCTCAGAGCAGAAATTTGAGTATAGTATCTACTACTAGACAGAATCAACTTTATGGACATGGAAGAAATGGCAGTCAAGAATTAATCCAGGCATTCAGACTCATGAGCCCAAATTCTTAAGCAAAAAGCCACATTGACTGTTTATAAAGCAAGTTGGAATGCAAGTATAAAACACAGTATTATACAGATAGCCATTAACTTGATCCAACTTATACTTTTATGAAAGAGTAAATGATATACAACTTCTGAGAGTTCATTTTTAGTAGAAGATTGTTGTGTTCAGATTAGTTATGAATTAGGTTGAAAGTATATACTTAAAACTGGGGCATTGCAGTTAAATACAGGGAAGAATTTTCTTTAGATATAGTGGATCATGTATCCTACATCCAGAATCTATCCCTGTTTCTATCATATCCAGCCATGCACCTAGCAATTCATAGGTGAGACAAACATCTCCTCCCTACCCTTTCACTTACTCGAGACTCCAAGGGAAGTAGCAGCTAAGAGGTGAAAGAGGCAGGAAGTGGGAAGGAACGGACAAAGAGAAGTCTGTTGTGCCAAGGAGGAATTGGTTCCCTTTGCAAAACCTTGCCCTGGTCTATTTTCCACTCATTCCAACTTATTTTGCTTCCATTGTTATGTGGGGACTAAAATATTCATTTCATGAAGAAATTACCAAACTTTAGTGCTTTGAAATAATTGATGCATTTCATCAGCTCACCAAATTGAGAGAATAACTCGACAGAGGTCTGCCATCAGGCAGTCTCAGTTGAGAATTCTTTCATAACAGTCACGCTAACATCCTCCTTGGAGATGCTGGTAAATGGCTCAGTAATCTGGAGATGTTGAGGAAAGCACACTTACAGACCCAGACAGGGAACAAGGGCCTTTCATGACCAGGAAACACACTCACAGGGGACTTGTCAGTCCCAGCCTCTGCCTCTGATTGGAAAAGCAATCACTTGGCTCTGTTTAGCTGTGTCCAGTAAGGGGCCATTGGCAGTGATGCTCCACTAACTAGAAATCATTTCTGCAATCAAATTAAACATGACCACAGCTTCTTTGTGATTCATGCTGGTTATCACAGAGACATTTTATTGCAGAAATGCTTTTTAAACATTAATTATGTGGCACACAAGAAACCCAGATAAAATATAGCTGTATTATGACTTGTCTGTGGCTTTGAGGTAAGCTGTTTAATTCCTGGCAAGAGCTATAGGAAGAAAGTGGGTCAGACCTTTTGTTTTGGTTTTTCATTCCTGGAGCATTCTGGGTCTGCATTCCAAAGGTGGCTGCAAGAATGTTTGATTTTACTTGGTCATCCTGAATTAGCTATGTCCATCCCCCACAGTTTTGTGTCTTCCAGAGGGACAACAAAGGCCCCTGATTGTCTGGGAAGGCCCTGAGATTGACTTGGGGATCCCACACTTAAATGACTCTCTGCTTATGCCAGGCACAGCCATCCTCTGTCTCCCATAAAGTTGACACCAGTGTTTTTTGATTGGCGGCTGCTTGTGCTTCATCATTTGTTAAATATTATTAATACCATCTCTGGAGATAAGCATCATCCTCATTTTACACATATAGAAACTGAAGCTCAGAAAACATATGTGACTTGGCTAAAATCTCACCATTATAAATAGTAGTGCTGGATTCCAGTTCATTCTTTTTATCTCTATGATCTTTTCTCCGTGGTTTTAAAACTTTTATCTAAAGCACTGGAAATCTTTCTTTAGAGGCAATCTTATGTGAAAGTTCAAAGAGAAAATGAAGCTGCCCTGGATGAAGGAGCCCTGTATATGCAGCATCCTCCCACCCCCATCCTCTGCCCTAGTAGCTCCCATGGCACTTGTCTGGAACCTCTCAGTGTAAAGATTACTGTCCTTTACTGCACTGTTTCCTAGAGGGCCTTGTGACAAATGAATCCATTTCCTGCTAGTTCTTTGTTTGTGGAACCCACCCTCTGTCCCTGTATTTTCCTAAGTGCTAGGAAAACATCTGTGGCCCAAAGTGATAGCAGTCCCTGCCCTCCAGAACCTTACCTTCTCCCTAAATGAATGGAGACTGAACAAACAAGCAAAAAACAAAAAACAACTCCCCCCAAAAAAACCCAATAAGTGAGGCAAATATAGTCTATATTAGGTGGCATAAGTACGATGAGCTAAAGCAAAGAGAACTGGGAGATGAGGTTCATGGGAGAGGTAGTGGCACAATTTTCAATGGGGTGAGCAGAGAAGGCCTTACTGGAAAGATGACATTTGTTTGAAGGTGGTAGGCCATGCAGCCATCTGAGGTAGGATAGTTCTCAGCCATGGGAAGAGGAAGTAGAGTGGCTGGTGCAATAGAGAGCACACCTGGAATGTTTGAAGAAGGAGGCCAGGGGGCTAAATCCCAGTAGGGTGGGGAGCAGGATGGGAGGACAGGCCAGTGAGGAGACAGGGGCAAATCTGAAGGACCCCATGGGCCAATAAGTCTTGAGTGAGATGTAAAGCTATTGAAGAGTTAGAACTGGAAAGATACACAATATGACTCACGTCTTCAGAGGGTCTGTCTGATATCTATGTGTATAACAGGCTGAAGTTGGTACAGAGTCCTGGCAAAAATCACATTTGCTTTGAGAATGATGTCTTGGGGCTGATAGCCCCATATATTGGACTCCTTTTGTTTCAGTATTCCCCATCATCTTTGGGGTTCACTTCAACTTGAAATTGAACAGGAAGTCAAAAGGAAAAATAAAAGCATGTATGTGTGTACATTTGAGTGCACACTCAAAATGTGTGTGAGAATGTGAGCATGTGAGCATGTGTTTGAATATGTGAGTGTGTGTGTGTGAGTGCATGTTTGAGAGTGTGTGTGTATGAGTGTGAGAGGATGTTTGGTGGAAGATAGGAAAGTAGCCTCACTGCCTAGGACTATCTGGACAAGATCACATGGCAGGAACACCCTGTCAAAATATTCTGAGTCCATAGTGTGAGGGTCAGTGGAGGGATCATGAGACACAAGGAATTATAAGGCAGCTTCATCAGAGCACTGGTTGATGATTGCTGTCCCAGCATCCTTTTTCACTGGATAGCACCCACTTCAAGGTCAATTATCTGACTCTCCATGGTGAGAGGAGTGGGTCATTCTCTCCTGTGTCCCATAGTGAGCTCCTTATTTTTCAAAGTCTTGAACTGTGATGAGATATTTCTCTTGCCTCTGTGACATACATGGTGGACTTTTTGAAGGTTTCAACCATGTCTCATTTATTCTGGTGACACCAGGGCTCAGCCAGTGCCTGAGACTTGGAAGAAACTCAATATTTACAAAACAAATGGGGGTCTTCTCTTAACGTGTGTTCTCATCAGAAGCATATTTACCATGTCCCAAAACTTGACTGTGCCCACCAAATAGATTTTTTTTAAAGCTTTCTTAATGATCAATCACTAACCAATTGGTCATATCAGTTTTCCTGGTCTAATTTGATTATAAATTTAGGTGGTGGAGTCAGCTTTGTGGTCCAGTAATTGAGCTTTCTTAAAAGCAACATCGGATCTGAGCTGAGTGACAATGAAACGGCAAACGGTCATTGCTTAGGCTTAGTTTGAGCCTTAAATGATAATGTCTGATTGATGGGGAGAATGTCTAATGCTCAGGACTGGATAAGCACTATGGGAGAGCTAAATAAACATCTCTAAAGAGAAAGGGCAAAAAAAGACAGTTACTTATGATAGATCTTAGAGAGGAAACATGACCTCGGGGAGTCGGGGTGATAGAACAGCCTGGTGGCAGGTGGAGCCTTGGGTTTCAACTCTGGCAAATTCTTACCAGGCCTTCTAGAGTGGCATCTTGGGCTCCTGTGGGAATCATTTTGGCTGTGGATTTCTGGAGCGTCTGTGCACTGCTTTGGGAGCCGTTTGGAAGAAGGATGCTCTATGCAAGTGACAGCAGAGAGGATGGTCTCCATGTGACTCACAGGGAATCTGAGGCACTGAGAAATTGGATTAATAAGATTCAAGGCTAGAGAGAAACTGGGTCACACACTGTCCCGGGAAGTGGGAATTAAGCTGTCTGGCTCGGCTATCATGTATGAGTGGAGGAGATGAGACAAGCCCCTGCCATGGAAGGAAATGGGGTAGTGTGGAAGGTCTACATAGGGAGATGGTTGTCATGTTTGCAGATAAGGGGCTATCCCAGGGTTGGTGGGAGCAGAGTGAAGTGGGTAGGATATGGGTTGGAGTCAGGAGACTCACATTCAAATTATAGTACTGCCATCTGATTGCTACCTGTTATGGGCTGAAAATTTATATGTTGAAAACCACCTCCAGTACCTCAGAATGTGCCTGGATTTGGAGATGGGGTCTTTAAAGAGATAATTAAAATAAAATGAGGCAATGTGGGTGGGCCCTCATTTAACCTAACTTGTGCCATTATAAGAAGAGGAGATTGGACACAGACATGCATGGAGATATTATGTGAAGACACGTGGGGAAGACAACCACCTACAATCTAAGGAGAGAAGCCTGGAAAAGATCCTTCTCTCATGGCCCTCAGAAGGCACCAACCCCACCAACACTTTGATTTTGTACTTCTATATAGTACTAGCCTCCAGAATTGTGAGAAAATGAATTTCTGTTGCTTAAACCCTCCAGTTTGTGGTACTTTGTTATGGTGATTGTAGAAAACTAATATAGTACTTAAATGACATTAGGCAAGCTAATTCATCTCTCAGGGCCTAATTTCTCCATCAGTAAAATGAATATAATATTATTAATCTCACAGAGTTCTTTAGAGGAGTGAATGGAATAGTGTATGAGAATGTCCTCTGTAAATAACAAATGATTGCTGTGGCTTACAGTTTTCCTCAGGATCACATCATTCATTCATCATTTATTCCACAAATATTGTCAAGTACCTACAATGTACCAGACATTGTTTTGGGGGCTGGGTTACAGCTACAGAAAATAAAGGCCAACAAATCTCTGTTCTCCTGAAAATTTGTATTTCAGGGAGACTGAGGCGGGGGTGTGGGAAAGTGAGAATCTGTAACCAAGACAAGTGAAATACATGACATGCAAGAAAAAGATAAATGCAATGGAAAAATAAAAGCAAAGAAAGGGATAAGATGTGATGAGGTGTGAGTGGGAGTGGTCAAAAGATTTTAAACAGTGTAGTTGTAGAGGCCTTCCTGAGTAGGGGAAATTTGAGCAAAGACAAGACAAATGATAAAGTGAGTTGGGTGGACATCTGGGAGTAGAGTGCTCTGAAAAGAGAGAACAGTATGTGCCACAGCCCTGGGGCCTAGACTGAGAAAGTTTCAGGTACTTGTAACCCACAGACCCTGACTTAGGTGGTCTGAAGGGTTTTGGGCATTTTGGAAGCTGAGTGATACATACCTTTGTCGTGTATGTTAACCCATATGGTCATTATCAAGGATGGTACTGATAGGTCATGTGCCTATAATTAGTTGGTTTGGGGAGTTTGTCTTCTTGTTTGCTGGGGAGTGAACTCATTGGGGGAGTAGAACCAGCTCAGAAAGTTCACAGTGGTCAGTGGGCCTTCACTGTGGACCTACAATCAGGTGGTAAATAGCATCTCTCAGGGCTGAGAAGCAGAAAGAGCACAGGGTCCAAGAGACCTGGGGAGCTTATAACAAGGATAGGGTTTTAAAAGGGTTTTATGTTCTAAAAGACAAAAGAGAGTCCATATTAGTTTGTAAGCTCAATGAGAGAATCTTGTTATAACAGGGTCCTCTTAAAGAAATTGCAATCTTATGCATATGTGTTAAAAGAAATTGTAAATCATAGACAAGTAGGAAGTAAAAGAAAATAAGTCATTCCCTAGGTGCTAGCCAAAGCAGGTGTTTAATAAATGTTAGATGGTGAAAAGAGTAAATGATTGTGTTTAGTGGAAATTATGATCATGAAAAAAAGAATAAACTGCTGCCATGCTGGCGTATTTTTCCCAGCTATTTTCCCGTTATATTTTTTAGATTTTTGATACTGTATTTTATATCCTGATTTTTTATCTTAACAATAAAATAAGCACTTATTTTTGTTATTATATGACTTTTCATAAATATTGCATTATATTTCATTGAGTGAATGTATTTTAATGTATTGAAGTATTTGGCCAATATTTGCGTGCTATGATTATTCCTCTTATTATAAATAGGACTGTATCAAACATCTTTATGCATGTATTTTTCTTTTTCCTTTTTATTTCCTCTTACAACATTCTTAGAATTATTTTCCTAGAATCAATTTCTAGAGGTAGAATAGAATTACTTTAGTGATGGGTACAATTTCTTCAAGGTTGTCAAAATCAATGTGAATCATCTTTATTCTCTATTGGATCACTTATTTCACTTAGTTTTGTTTCCCCTGTAAATTGAAAAAGCTTTCATTCTGTCTTTATCCAAGATACTACTAGACACATTAAGCAGAATAGGATATGATTTACTACAGTTTAAAAGTTCTTTATGTTTCAAATTTCCACTTCTATGTAGTACTATCTTTCTTCCTGTTAATTTAAAATTTTGTCCAATTATCTTGCTTAAAGAGGGCCGCCTGAGAATAGCCATTGATGTCTAAGTGTGCAGCATATGTTTTCCTAGAAGTGAGAATTTCTAAGCTTGATGTATTTAAAGAGAGATTTAAAAAAGCATTTAGCACTGGTATCAGATTTATTTAGTTTTAATTGTTTTATGTGAGTTGAATTGGTATGAGTAGATTTGTGATGTTCTCTGCAAAATTCATTCTTTTTTTAGTAGAGCACATTTCACAAAATAATCTTGAAATGGCTAGACATCCTTATCTTTTAAAATTGTTTTTAACTCCTATTAACTATAATGGGATTTCCACAAATAAATTGCTGCATTTTGTTGAAAGATACCAGAACCCCATCTGACCCTTCATCAAGCTTAGGGGATTTTGAGCCATACTCACACATACATCATTTTTCTTTTCCTCAATGGAGCACAATTTAAAAACTCTGTAAAAGAGCAGGAATATGTTCACAGGACAACAATGTGATTCTGGGTTTTGAAGGCTGACAGTATGCTTCCATCAGTGTACTTGACTGACCAAAAAAAAAAAAGAAAAAAAAATTTGTTAAAAGCTCCCAATAAATGACATAAATAAACCAGTGAGGAACCAGGGGTCTGCTCAGAGTTGGCTGAATTATTTGTCCCAGTGAAATACAGTTGTTTGAGGACAATGACAAATATTTCAGACCATCCACGAAAGCTACTGGGGGAACTTTTGTTTCTCTCTAATAGCCCCTGAAGCCTTAATGGCTAATAGTGTGTATAATGAGAGAGAGGCTGGGTTGCTTTAGTGTGAGCAGCAAAGGCCTCTGGAGATTTGCCCAGCTGTAATGGAATCTAGTGCTTTGTAAGAGAGGCACAGAACCTCTACAGCTGGGGAAGCTGGAGAGAGAGGGAGATAACTAACGTGAGGGTCATAAGCCATGATGCCAGCGAGGGCCTCAAATCTGGAGCCCAAGTCAGAATCAGGTGTGAAATTTATTCAGAGCATCAGAGCCAGAGAATGAAGGGCAAATCCAGAGCCAGGATACTAACTCAAGTGGAAGGGGGAACATGCTGAGGCTTAGAGGATGCTGACAGCACACTTTGATCTCAACGGGGCACTCCAGTCACCCTCTTTTCCTTGTCTCCCTTCTCCAAGGGAGGTCTGCGTGAGATTTCAGATCTCCATTTTAACAAGCTCCTCAGGCAATTCTGTGATTCTGTGGCACAGGTAGGTAGGATAACCACTGCTCAAGTTCAGGCTTTTCTATGAGTGGGAAGATGGCATCTATTCCCATTCCTGCATGGATCTCTGAACTAGCAATTAGGAGGCCAGAATCCTAGTGCCAGATTCCAGTATCTGTGGAGCTTTGACATGCCACTATTCTGAGTCTTGGTCTCTTTATTTGTGAAATAGTGGACCTGTGGCTCTCAACCCTGGTTTCAGGTTGTAATCACCAAGGAGGGTTTGAGAAAATGGCAACGCCTGGGTTCCTTGAAGTCAGAACATCTGTAGGTGGAGCTTGGGCATCTATAAATTGTTTCTTCTAGACTGAGGCCCAGAAGAGTAAAGGAATTTGACCAAATTCTTCCCAGATAGTTATTTATACAGCTAGGCTTGAACCGAGGCCTTCTCTGACCTGGAAGAGCATTTATTATTAATAGTAATAACAATAATTACAACAACAATAATAATAATAATAATAATACAAGTGCAGGCACCAGAATCAGGTCAGTGGCCTGAGATCTAGGCTTCTAGGAGTAGAGAGAGGTGCAGAGGGTTGGAACACTCACTATCCTCTCAGCCTGATAACTACATAGGGTTAGGATCTCAGTATTGGAGCTACAGGGCAAAAGGCAAGCTGAGATTGAATGGGACAGGAACTAAGGGAATTTAATCCAATTTTAGGACAGGCATTGAGGCAGTAGAAACAGCTCACTACAACGTTCTAGAAAGTATGAAGGATTTAGTTTTCTTCAAGGTTGGTGGCAAAGTGGTATCTAAGTAGAAGTCTCAAAGTGAACCAGCAGGGGTCTTGAAGCTGAATCAGGTTAATCCTTGTGTCATGATCTTTCTTGTTTGGCCAGGTGGGGGTTAAGGCCAAGTGGTGTTAAGGCCAAGTTCCAACCAAGCAGACTGGAATTCAGGAAAAGGCTCCAAAGTGCTAGAGAGTAGCATCTCTCAAAGGGCAGCCCTCAGGCCAGCAGCATTAGCATCACCTGGCTACATATTAGAAATGTAAATTCTACTGAATCAGAAGCTCCAGGGGTGGGACTGGAAATCTGTGTTGCAAGGAGTCCTCCAGGTGATTCTCATGCATGCTGAAGACTGAAAACCATTGGTATAGAGTTTAAATAAGGACAAAAGGCAAAACTAGTGAGGCTGGAGAGGGATTTGGGGGAACATATAGTGCAATGAACCCATCTTACCTGATCACTGATTTAGAGACACAGGAAGAAATTTGCATCCCTTTGTTGGGTGTGGGCCTTCATTGCTCTGGATAAGGGTCATCAGAGCACACAGCTGAGCAGAGCTGGGAGTATCAGACTACAAGAGGCAAGAGAGAAGATGCCCATATCCAGGGTTGTACCTGGGGATATTTAGGTGGCACCTCCTCCTTCAGAGCCAGAGCTGAACTCTGCTTACCACGTCATCTGCCTCTCTCACTGAGTCCTGCTAGGTACAAGTGGAGAATAAAGCCAGATATTTTCAAAAAGTTTTGTGTCCACCTATGCTCAGATGATAGTCCTGCCACAAAGATATCTTTCTCATGGTCAATAAAAATGATGCATAGCAGACCGTGGAGTAATTCAACACAGAGTTTTCAAAGATCTCTTTTATTGCCTGTGTGTAAAACCAAGTAGAGCTCCATTTCTGAGAGGGCAGCAATGATACACTCACAATGATTTAGTTGAAATAAATGAGGGACAGGCAGATATATGTCAGGAACCCGAGGCCTTCCATTCAATGTGGATTTTTTTTGCTGCTCAGAAAGACCCAGGCTTGAAACAGGCACAACCTTGCATCTTCGAACACCACATGGAAGAATCCTTGAATGCTTTTTCTAGTATGATTCTGATGGCTAATTTTATATGTAAATATATAAAATATAAATATATGAGCTAAGAGATGCCCAGATCACTGGTAAAACATTATTTCTGTTGTGTCTGTTAGTGTGTTTTTAGAAGACAGTAGCATTTGAATCAGTAGATTGAGTTAAAGATAACCTTCACAAGTGCAGGTGGGCGTCATCCAAGCTGTTGAGGGCTTGAATAGAACAAAAAGGTAGAGAAAGGGTGAATACTCTGCTTGAGCTGAGACATTTATGTTCTCCTGCCCTAGGATATCAGTGCTCCTCGTTCTTGGGCATTTGGACTCAGACCAGGACGTAAAACATCGCCCCATTATCAGGCCTTTGGACTCCGACTGAACTACACCACTGGTTTTCCTGGTTCTCCAGCTTGCAGATGGCAGATTGTGGGACTTCATGGCCTTTAAAACCAAGTGAGCCAATTTCTGTAATTAATCTCTTATATCTATCTATGTATTTATCTATGCCCTAGTAGTTCTGTTTCTTTGGAAGATTGTGATTAATATGTAAGGATGAACATGTTTGAACTAGTAATGTTTGAAAAGTGGTGTGTGGTATTGAAAGCCCACATTATGACTATCTAATTTAAACTGACCACTAAAGAAGGAATCAGATAATTCCTAAGGTCTCTGCGGTCATTGGACAGGCTCCACAGGCTGTCTTTCTGCCTGCAATTAGAAAGCATACCCTCTTTGACTCCAGAAGATATGGTGTTTTGGCTTGAGCTGGGATGTTACTAAAATTTTTGTTTAATTTGAGTGTAAATGGACAGTTTCTAGATCTTCATGGTTTGATGGAACATCACATTCTTGAGCTTGTCTTGGCATGTAGTACAGAGCTTGACTTTCTTGTATACTTTTGATGGGAACTAGGCATTTCAAAACAGTTTCCAGTGTGTAACTAAGTTTCTTGCATCTGGGAAATGCTGATGTAGAAGATATATCCACTTGCTTACAGTGAAGTGACTCCAGAACCCAGCCTCCTGAAATACCTGAAATTATTTTTTAATTTTCTGCTATGAAAATGTTCAAGTAGAGATAGAAATTTAAAGAATGAAGCCTTGTGTAACCTTTTCCTAGCATTAACAATTCTCATCAGATGTGTTTTATCTTTATCCCCACCTACTTCTCTCCACCTCTTTTCCCTTGACTGGTTTATTTTGAAGCAATCGCAGACATCATATCATTTTATCCACTATTTGTATTTCTAAAAGATAAGAACTTTTAAAAAGCACAATCACAATACCACCATTATGTATAAAATGACAATATATACTTATTAGCATCAAATATTCAGTCAATGTTCAGTTCCCTGATTAGATCATAAATGGTGTTTTTATGTTTTTATTTTTGGTTTAAATCAGGATCCAAACAAGTTCTCCATATTATGCTTAGATGGTATATTTTGAGAAGATGACTTTAAATCACTCTCCATACTTAGCAAGCTTTGTCTTCTATTTGCGCTGAAAAGTCTCAACTAAATGCCAAAGGGCTGAAGCCATAAGTCATCCCTCCATAGCCCAGTGATTTGCCCAGAAAGTATATCATCTGTTAGATTCTGGCAGAAGAGGCCAAAAGGTCAGGTGGTAAAAAATAAGATGAGCACAGGTTGCCAGGACTCCAGCTTGGGCCTAATCTGTGTTCATCCTAAAATCTGGACATGCTTTAAGCCCTGCTGGGGAGAGACCACCATGGAATGCGCTTGATGAGAAGCTAAGGCTCCACTTGGGAAAAGATTCAGATGAAGGTAAAAGAGTTGTTCCAAAGAATGCATCTCAGGGTGGGTTGGCTACCACTTTGGTTTAATGCCAGTAGACTCCATTTACCTCCTGGAGATGTAATGTAATCTCATTCTCACCCTGGGAGTGTGTGATGACTTTGGGCTTGAAGGCTGGTGGAGTACAGTGCCTGTTACTCAGTTCCTTTTCTTGCTCAAGGGGCTCATTAAAATTTCCTTGGAGATTTGTGAATTCAAGTTGCTAGCACTGGGAAACCAAGTCAAAGTAGCTGATGAATTTGATCAAAGTTTGTGGTCTATAAGTAGAGAATCAGATTTGAGAGAGACATTTTTATGCTTTGAGACACAGTTTTTGGTACCCCTGTACCAAAGATAAGGGAGATAAGGGAGAGCTCATTCATCTATCTATCTTCTCCTTTATCCATCCACCCATCTATCTATCTATCCCTCCATCATCTTTCTGTTCTTTCTACTTGTTTCTGCAGAGACATTCTTTCCATATGTCTGGGGGCAAAAACCGTTGGAAGCCCTAGGTTATTCATACTAATATAAAGGAAATTTCTCTCTTCCATCATCTATGTGTCAATTCCAGTGGGGAAACCTGATTGGCATTTCTTGAATCACATGCCCTCAGGTCACTGTGTTCAGAAAAACAGAATATTTCAATAGGTAAGCACATGTCAGGTGTCCACCCATGTGACCAGAGGAGAAGGGAAAAGGAGAGGAATATGTAAGGGAGGAATAATCAAACAAACAAACCACAATAAGTATCTAATCTCACTCCACTCCTGTACTCCCTCCCACCCCCAACCCCAATGACATGAGTAGAATTTTAAGTTAAAGACTCCAAAATTGATGAAAAGGCAGTATGTATAGGGATTATTCTCACTTTTCAAGTTTTGAATTTGTCGTTCAGCTTATTCAATCTTATTTAGTGTGGCTACTTCATTTCCCACCATACTGATTTATTTATTGGGTCTATCTCTAGCAGAGAGGAAGCAGGAAATAAAGAAAATACTGTAGTCAACTGGTACAAAAATAGTTATATCCACATAATCAGCCAGTCCTAGCCCCTTTTTCTTTATCCTTTGCTCTGCAAGCCATTTCCAGGTTAAAGCAAGTATCACATAGCATTTCTTTCCTCTTCACTGATTCACATTTCTCCATGGATGACTTGCAGTACTGGGACACTGAGACAGAGAGGAGTGAGGAGGTGGGTGGATGGGGTAGGGTGGGTGTGGAGGAATAAGCAGGGAAATCAGAAGAGAACCAACTTGTGGTTCTCCTGTGTGTGCGCACACACACACGTGCATATATATACACACACATCCCCATACATACATGCACACACATTAATTTAAAATGCTTTCTTTAAAATACTTTATTCACATCTTGTTTCAGAAATAATATGCTTTAAGCCCTTAAAATTAGCATTACTGGGTGATTAAAGTCAGGCATTAGTTAATTCACTGCTTTGTTGAAAACAAACAGTTCTGAAGTTGAGGATAGTTTTGTGACAATTGATATGTTTTTGAACACCATCCATTGCTCCAGGTATCTTATAAGGGAGAAAGACTGACATTTGGTCAACAGTTTCTTGAGAGACTTTAAAAAGAAAATAGACCATTCACAACTTTAAAAAAAGAGTCTTTCTAAATTTAAAGAAACAAACCCAATTGTTAACAAATATCCAGTACATTGGTTTATACTGAATGTAGTCATAATCTCTACCTACAGTGTGTATATGTTCATTTTATGGAACAAGTATCATTTCTCTACCTCCTCTATCCAGAGGAGATTATGGTCAATTTTTTTTTTTTACAACGTATTTGTTATGACTAGAACTTTTCTGATGCTAATCATTGGTCAGGAACCCTTTACCCCTCTATAAAAATGTTTCCAAAAGAAAAAGAATATATTTTTTTGCAATAATCTGCTTAAAAACAATTAATAGAAGTATTCTGTAGTAAACAATTGGGAACTGCCAGTACTTTTCTTTAGATTCTAATGCAAACATGGTCAAAAAGTCTGGGCATGAGTTAGAAACAACTGAATATTAAAAATGCAAATGACACAGAGGAACTCAAGGGAAATACTTCACAGGCAGACGAAAGTACCATAAAAATCACTGTAGTGGTATTATGAAATTTTAATTTATGATCAAAACATCTCTCAAGTCCCAATACTTATTTCCAATATATCTTTCAAATTATACTGGGACCTGGTGGATAACTTTTTAAATATCCCTTAAATTGCAAGTAGATGAACATTTGGCCCACATACTTTAAAATTCTTACTCTGGCTAAACTTGGGGATTCAGTAAGAAGAGTTACATCAGCATAGATCAGCCCTGCCTCTTATATCTTTCCTATTCTAGCAACCAGAATGTGTTTCAGGCACGCATTCTGAAGTTATGTTTAACAATCCTGAGACATCATCTTTATTCAGACTCACAGCCTCTGGTGGAGATAAAGCGAATATTAAATAATCTGGAGGCCTGACATGAAATACTGTTGCACCCGGGTGAAGTTGGGCATTAGGGTGCCTGCCTTTTTAAAAAATACTTTATTCGCATCTTGTTTCAGAAATAATATGCTTTAAGCCCTTAAAATGAGCATTACTGGGTGATTAAAGTCAGGCACAACTGTGCATATTAATGGAGTGTTAAAGGAAACTGTGGTTTAACTCTGTGAAAAGTAAATTCCTTTTCTTATGTTGAAATGATTAATTCAGGTGTGCTTGAGCTTATAAGACCTCAGGTAAATCATCCACACTTATAGTGGGGTGGAAAGAAAGTGATGATAAGTGGAAAGTAAATGTGTTGGGGTTAGTAAAGGGTCTGAGGTATTTGCTGTGACTAGAGGTCTATTCATGGTGGTATCAGTTTTCTATGGCTGTGCAACAAATGACCACAAATTTAGCAACTTAAACAACATTTATTTATTAGCTCATAGTTCTGTAGGTCAGAATCCCATTGCCATATGACTGGGTTCTTTGGTTAGGGTCTCATGGGGCTGAAATCAGGGAGTTGGCTGGACTGAGTTCTCATCTGGAGGGTCTAGGGATGAATCTGTTTTCGATATCATTTTTGTTGACAGAATCCAGTTCCTTGTGTTTATAGGACTGAGGTTCTCATTTCCTTGCTGATTGTCATCTAGGGTGTTCCAAGTCTGCGTGAATTCCTTGCTTAGAGCCATCTTCAAGTCATCAATGGCATGTCAGATTATTCTTGTGTGTTGAAGCTCTACTCTCCACTTTTGCTAACCTCTAGACCCAGATTCAAAGGATTCCTGTGACTAGGTCAGGCCTACCCAGATAATCTCCCTTTCTTAAAGTTAACTGATTTAAGAAGTAATTATATCTGTACAATCTCTTTGCAATATAACATAAGCATGGAAGTGATATCTCATCATGCTCACAGTCTCAGGGACTATGTAGGGTATGTATACCAGAGGATGGGAAGCCTGAGGGGAATCTTAGACTTCTGCCTATTACCATGGTGTTTGTCAAGACTCTCACTGTGCAACAACAGGCACTGCCTCTTAGAAGGCCATGAGCTCCTGGTGAGGTGGTTGGAAGGAGGGTGATAATAGAAGCTAATTACTCAGAAACTACATGTCAGTATAAGAAATTTCAAAACCTGTAGAGAATTTTTATGAGTTTATTTGAGCCAAATTGACGACTTGGTGGGAAGCAAGATCTCAAATGCTCTGGAGAATGATAGTTTTGCAGTTTCTTCTATGCATTTGGAATTAAGGAAGGGGGTAAGGAAGATTGAATGAAGGTGGGAGAAAACACTGTATAAGATAGTTAACAAGATTACATGCTCCCTTGAGGGTGATTACTACTCTGAGGGGTTTGGAAAAGAGGATTACTTCTGGCATTTCAAAAAGTGTGTTAATGTGTTAGATGCAGAAGTATAATGGATAAGGCTATTTAAGGCAAAGATAAACCTTTTATAGACCTAAGGCATGACTACCTGCCATGACCTGCTCAGATAGGAATTTACGATCAGGTTGCCTCATGAGGTTGCTTTCTGTCACTGAACTTGTACTTACCCCTTTTCCCTCCACATATATGTGCCATCTACCCAGTCTGCATTATAATGAACAGAGAGGTCATCATGTCCTTCTTAACATCTCAAAGAATAGTGAACTATCTAGAAACCTTAGAAATAAAAAAAATATAAACCTATCCTGAGATTCAGGAAAGAGCCTGACTTTTTCTTCTGCCACTGCTTGGAATCCACGAAGACTGAGATCGATGTCTTCTCTGGTCAAGTACAGTTCTGCAGGCACTGCCTGATCAGTGTGCCATCAGACCCAGGTTAGTCTTACTTGCCTCTCAGCTGGGCACCTTGTGTGCAGTTGTGTGTAACATCCCTGTGTAGACTATGTAGTCAAGCCAAGGGGAACTAGGCCAGTTTGGACCTGGGCAGCACACCCAGCATTCTGTTGCATCTAAATGTGGAGAGAAATGTATTTACTGTGAATTTAGATAACAAAGGGCATAGAGCAGGGTTTCTCCTCTCAGCATCATTGACATTTGGAGCCAAACAATTCTTTGTGGTGGGGGTGGTCCTGTGCATTATAAGATGTTAGTACCCTGATCTCAGTAGCATGGCCCCTAAATTATAATGATGAAAAATGTTTCCAGACATGGCCAAATCCCATGAAGGGCAAATCACTCCTGGTTGAGAACTACTGCCATGGATGTATAATTTTATAGCATAGAAGGAGTGAAGAATTTAGAAAAACCATTTAATACACCACAGAAACTTTCTCATTTAGGACTGGAAGTGTAAATATTGGAGAAACCACAAACATTATGTGATTGTAAAGCACAATGTAAGAGGGTAGGGAGAGAGCGATCTCATTGCTGAAGTTCTGATTAAGTGAGTCCTGAATACTTGAAGTCAGTAATCAGTGCTGTCCCTGGGCTTTTAAATTACATGAGCCAATATGTTTATTTTTATCTTAAGCCAATTTATGTTATTACCATAGCTTTCTGTCACTCACAACCTAAAGAGTCCTAACTAATACACAGGGCATTGCAGATACAGAAAAAAGAATTAATGGTTATGATACACCAAGGCCTTGTCATGTCATTCATGCATGGAAGGGATAAGACTGAGGAGGCTGGCTGGGGTTAGGTAGTCAAAGAGCCTTGTGTACCAGGCTGAGAGATTGGAATGTTGTCCTCTACTTACCACAGAGTTGGCAGAATAAAGCCACTTAGCATTTCTGAAACTCTGAGCCTGACCTTTACAGCCAGAAGTATATTGGGAAAGTACCCCTATTCTCACTGTCTTAGATTCTCACTTCCATTGTATAGCAATGGAACTGATTTTAGGAATGAAAATCCATAAATATCCAGAAGAATGTGGATCCATGAACCATAAAGCCGATTTATAAAGAAAAATTTGCCAAGAAAACTTGATTGCTTTTATTGATAGAATGACTAAATTAGAAGATGAAAGGATCACAGTAGAAGTCATAGATCTTATTTAAGTAATGCAGCTGATACATTATCTCACAAAAATTTCCTTGATAAGTTAATTCAAATTATGTTGGCTGAAGAGCCCTCAGCACAGACTGAGAGCTGGACAAAGACTCATGAAGCCAAGGTGATGACAAAATCCCTGAACAGAGCTGCTGTAAGCTTCCTGGCGTGCTGCTAGAGGCATGACCTGGCTCTGGCTTCACTGATCTCTTTATTCCTTATTGAGAAGAAAAAAACAATAAATGCAGGGCAGTCAGCCTTGGCTGCCAGGTCACTTACTGGATGGGCTGAGGAGGTCGCTAGGAATTGAGGAGGGGCATGGAGGAGGACTAGGATAGACTAAAGACTAAGACTTTTCAGGTTGAAGCCCCGTGGGGTATGTCAACAAACTGAGTTCACAGTGGGGCTGTGGAACAAGCTGGGAATCTTGGCTGGAATGAGAATGGAACATGCTTATAATGGTAATTATTTCTCTGCATCAGGGGAGCTTTATGTCCTGATATAAAAGCACAAATGCAAATGCATATAACAGGGCCAGGTGGAGAGATGACAGAGAGTGAAATCAAAGAGTGGATGACCCATACAGCAATGAACAGAAATGAAATCTGTCATCCTAGGTGAATTTCCCAACCATGCTGTTGAATAAAAGTAGGTAAACCCAAAAGACACTCAATAAGAGTTTATGTGTATATAGCTTTTCAAATTATGTAATTTAGGGATACATACCTATATGGTAAAAATATAATCAAAAGCAAGAAAATGATAATCATAAAGGTCAGCATGATGTTGACCCAGAGGGAGGTAGAGGCTATGATTGCAAGGACACATGAGTCTACTGGGAAGTTTGGCCAGGTTCCTTTTTTTTGACCTGGGACTTGTTACATAGATGTTAGCCTTACAATTATTCTTTAAACTTTGTGTATGTTTTGTATACTCTTCTGATTATATGACATATATCATAATGAAAAAAGGAAAGAAAAGGAGGGTCAGAAACCCTCCAAAGGGAGCAACCACAAGTTAGTTCCAGTGGGTTGTCACCATGTAGGAATGGGGCCAATGTTGTCAGATCAAGCTTTTCAGAGAAGTAAGATATATGTATTTTTTAAAATGTGAAATAAGTTTGCAACTAGTTCCAAAATTATTTAGACACTATGTGAATCAACAACATAGGCTAAATAAAATAGGTATACAGACAGATTGAGCCCATGATTGCCAGTTTGTGACTTCTGTCCCAATCCAAGGGTTGGAGAGAAAAAGGAAAACATTTTTACCTGGCTGTATTGAGTAGTAGTCTTTGCACTGCTTTTTATCTGGGGAGACTTATGATAATTGCTACCAAGTTAAGCAGTTCTTACTAAGCACTTCCCAAACATTTTGCTCTTTATTCTCACAACTGTTTCATTTTAGCTGACACTCAAGAAAGTTAAGACCTTTACCTAGTATTATGTAGCTAGTAAGTGGAAGAACTGAGATTTGAACTTAGGCCAATTTAACAGCACAGCCTGTGCCTTTCGTGGATTTTGCAGGGTCTGTGAGTAGGCAGTAAGCCTGATCTTCTTTTTAAACTCTGTGCCCCTGGCAGACATCATTAATCAATCAGTGCTTTTTCCTGCTGAGCTGAGACCCATCTTCTAGTGCATTTCACCCTAGCACTCCGGGAGCCCACTCATAATCAATTGGAGTTGATGATTTAGATGAAATATATTTACTCTCCTGACATCATGCTATACTGCTCCCCTGGTGGTTCAGGGTCAGGATGGACAGTTCCTGAAGAGAGTTGCTAGAAGCAAGTATTGTCAGCTATACCCCAGTTCTTGATAAAGAATTTGTCAACCCTCTACCTCTCACTAGCCTGGATTATTTCTGCTTTTGATATTGGCCTCATTGCATCTACCTGCTGCAGAACAGGATGCTAACTGAGTGCTCTCTAGAGCTTGACATGTCCTCCATGGAGAGAAATCACCTTGAAAGCTGCTCCTCTCACTATACCTTTGGAAAGAAGGGCATCATCAAGGGCAACTAAATGGGGTGTAAAATAATCTTTAGAAAAATGGAAGGACAATGATGTGCATGACACCAGGAAGTTAGTGTGGAAAAGAGAAAGACAATGATGATACATACTACCCAGCATCCATCTTCCATATTGTGGTTAAAGAGGAACCCAGCCAGAGGGGCAGCTCCAAGAAACTGCAGACCATTAGATCCCGATGGAGCCTGAGGGAGCACATGGCCCATCTCCCTCATTTTACAATGAAGGCCAAGGATGCGACATGATTTATCCAAGGAGCAAGGATGCTCCTTTCCTCATACCCCAGCAATTCTTACCATGATAAGAAGAAAATGCGGTGCAGTAGTTGAGAGAACAAACCTTGGGTTTACATCTCAATTTCATTATGTTGAGCTATGTGACCTTGGGTAAGTTTCTTAACCTCTCATGCATAACATGCAGATAATAGCAGAACATATTTTATAGAGCTGTAAAAATTATGGAAGGAAATGCAGGTAAAAATATGTATGTCTGTTGCCTGGCATGAAGCAAGGACTCAAAATATATATATATATATATATACATATATATATATATATATATATATGTATATATATATATATATATATATACACATATATATATGTATATTTATATAAAATCCTCATAGCTAATATTGTGTCAAGTAATATGCTATAAGACATATTTCTAGGGGCTTTAATAGTTAAAATAGACTTTTCTTTTATAAGGTTGGATTTATATGTCCATTTCAGTTCTGGTATGTGATCTTAGAAGGACAACACAATATCTTTTATAAAAAAATATTGCCTAAGTGTTGCTTTGAGAGGTAACAGATCCCAACAGACCCCTTGTCCCTGTGCTGGTACCATTCTCTAAGATGTATTGCTTTTTTGTACCAAAATGGTGAATATAAGTGACAGTTTCCTGCTTTTGGTATCTCCCAAAAATAGTTGAAAGAGTTGTTTGGAATCAGGTCTTTATAAAGAGAAAAGAAAGATTCATTGAGAGCAAAATGAAACCTGTTCATAGAGATAAATGAACTATGCCCTGACGAAGGAAACTGAGCCAGTCAGGTAACAAAGATAGGTGGATGGAAGGGTAGATGGGTAGGTGGATGGATGGATGGATAAATAACTATTTAAATAGATAGATAATAGCTAAATAGGTAGTTAATGCATTTCTACATGGTATATTGGTTTTTTATTGTTGTTGTTTTAGCAAGTGACCATAAATTTAGTGGGTTAAAACACCATGAATTTTTGTCTCACATTTCTATAGGTCAGAAGTCTATTTTGACCTAGACTGGTTTCTCTGCTCCTGGTTTCATGAGCCCAAAGTCAGGCTGCATCCTTTGCTGGAGGCACTAAGGCTGAATCCCCTTCCAAACTCATTCAGTTATTGACTGAATTCAGTTTCTCATGGTTATAAGACTGTGGTTCCCAGCAAGCAAGGGTGGGTTAAGTCTCTCTTACTCTTGGAATCTCTCTTGCTTTCTCTTTCGTCTCATTTCTTCTGTTTTCTCTTCTGCTTTTAAAGGCTCATGGTATTACATTGGGCCCACCAGGACAATCCAGAATACTCTCCCTGTTTTAAGGACAACTGATTAGAACCTTAATTACATCTTCAAATTTCCTTTACAGAGTATCTAGATTTGTGTTTGATTGAATAACCAGGGAATAGAAATCTTGGGGGATATTTTTAGAATTTTATCTATCATGGATGGATGAATACATGAATAAATAGCTACACAGGCTAAACAAATAGATGTATAACTAGCTAGATAATGAATAGCTAGGGAGATTTATGGACAGATGGGTAGATGGATAAATAATGCTGATAAGTCAGGTATATACCAGTTCACAGTTATGCAATTACCAATGCCTCCACAGAGTTGGATTAGAGTTCTTAACCAGAAGTGAGCATGATGATGTCATTATGGTCTGGACCTGTTATTTTCCTTTTCCACACTTATATATATATATATAACCACTACTTACCACACTACATCCTGGTCTTGTGACATTCTACAATTGGAGCTGATATCAAAGTTGGGTAGATTTTTTAGTTTTATAAGCAATTGTCCCATCTTCAATATCTGCTTATTAATTCTCAATACACTCAAAAGCATTTATTAAGCAACTACTGTTACTGGTCATTGTAAGACATACTAATAGTACAGTGTAAAGGACATGGTCCCAGCTCCCACAAAAGCCTGCAGTCTAGTGGGAGAGACTGAGAAGTAAACTGATAATACTGTTTTCAGACAACAAATGCTATGAAAAGGAGAAATACAAGATGAAATTCATCAGATGAGGACATAGCCTAGACTCTGGGGGTCTGGGAAAACTTTTAGAAAAGCAAAAACTAATCTGAAACCCCAAGAATGTGAAGGGATTAGTCATATAAAGGAAACGGCTGCCTTGAACACCAAAACCTCATCAACTCTAATTCAGTTGCACTGGTTATTTCTGTTCCTAATTGCTACTGCACAGATCTATGCCTACGCTGCACATTTAGGAAGTGTTGGTACTTTCAAATGCAAATGTGTTACGTAAAATGTCTTCTTGTACAAATCAGCAAAAGTTCTCTGTGGCTTTGGTGGTGGTTTTTGCTTTGTAGATTTTAATTTTAGTTTTTGCTGTAGGTAGGGAAAGGATTCAGTATTTGTTAGGCAAGGAGCTGACCCAATGACTCCTATTACCAAGAGGACCTTGCATTTTGTCTGCCATTGCTATGTTTCCCAAGTACAGAGGCTGCTCTGAAAGCTTGTATGAAAAACAACTGAAGTAACAGAGGTTTTTGTTTTCTTCTTCTCTATTTAAATGTGGGTTCACACGATGAGGGCAGAGCTGAAGGACGTAGGCAAATAAGTGGGGATTCAAGCTCTCACCCTTTTTCTCTCCTATCATTCAAAATCTGGTTTCCAGGGAAAAGTGGATCTTGAGAAAGAAGCCAGGATGATAGGAAATTATCTTTTCCCCCCAGCTGCTGTGTGACATGGTGGGTGATCTAGGTTCTTGCCATTAATGATGAATGTGAGTTTGTATTAACCACTCACCCTTCTGCACTGCTATGTCCCTATTCTTAACACAAGGGTAAGAGTTTTAAAAATACATAAAGGAGTGAAATGATGCTCTGGTTAAGAGCATTAATTTGAATTTAGTATTATTTAAATCACAACTTTGCCCCTTACTAATTTTGTAGCCTCAGGCACATTACTTAATCTTTTTGACCTTCAGTTTCCTCATCTGTAAAAGGGAGGCAATATTGTATTTTCTAGGACTCAAGGAAACAATGCATACAGTAATTAGCCTAGTGCTTACTATAAGACTTATATTTTTAATTATTGTCAAATGTTCTGCATGGTTCTGATTCCTTAATGTAACCTCTCACCCTAAAGAATCCCACTCCTATGATCTTGTTTTATAGACCATGAAGAAATGGTGATCCATGGAGGAATGTAAAATGTAAAGAGGTGTTAAGAGAAATTAATAACAAGCAAACATAATAATGTATTCTAGAGGTTTGAATTCTGATCTTATTAACCCAAGCTGAAAATTAAAGTTAGATATGGATGTGGTATTATTTAATTTTGACAATGAATTTTAAAATGAGAAAAGGCATGCTTTTAAATGATTTTTGCCACAGAATTTAGACCATCAAACTTCAGCCTGCGTGTGTTTTTATAAAAACATTCATAGATAGATAAGCTTTGTTCCAATGTCTGCATAGATATGAGTTGATGTTGAACAAAAAAAGTTAACATTTGTTTATTAAACAATAGAACTTGGTCCTGTCCTTCAGTTTGTCTCCGAGTTCAGCTGATTAACACATCATTATTAGTAATCCCCTCTCACTAATCATTTTTACCACATATAAATCTTTAGGTGGCACTTTCCATTTCTCACCTGTGTGTGTTTTTTAATTAGCCATGAAATTTTGATAATTTTATAAAAGAGGATAAAATATATCTGTGGAAAATGATTATAGATATTGACAGTGATAAAAAAAGATGGCAGTTTTTTGAGGGGAAGACAAGATGGAGGTAAAATTTAGTTTTAGAAAGGCAGCTCAAGAATATTGATAAATTGAAGGAGTGTCTGTGGAGACATTAGAGATAGTTTAGAAATATAACTGATAGAGGAGTAAAAGGGGGAAAAATTACAATGGTGGCATTAGCTTCTGAGAGAAATGAGGCTTTTTTCTTTGTAACAAAATAAATTAAGAATAGTATAAACATAGAGAAGGAAGAAATTGGGGGAAAGGTCCCTGTTCTTTGGTAAGTTGAGGGATGAATAAAACAGAGGCCCCTAATCTCATCCAGTTTATTAAAGGAACTTGGTGTACGTAGCCTGGAAATAAGACTCAAAAAGAATACCAAGGATATATTCAAACATTTGAAGGGTTGCCAAATATATATTGGGTGAGAAGACCTGCCTGTCCTATGTGCTACTAAAACACAAAACTAAGACCAATAGGTAGAATTTGTAGGAAGCAAGATCTTGACTCAGAATAAGAAAGGGATTCTTTGGAGGAAGTAAGTTCCCTGTCATTCTGAAATATTCAAGCAGAGAACAGGTAGCTGTTGGCCATGATTAATAGAGATGGTTCAGGCATTGGTAGGCAAGTTGCAGTCAATGAGCTTTTAAAACTCCTTATAATTTTGTGAGTCTGTGAATCACTGGGTGTCATCACATGATGTCACTTTTAGAAATTATTGTATAGATTGTCTTCCTGCCTGAACTGTTATTAATGTGCATTTATTTTATTTTAAGGATGAGGAGAACTCTGAAAAAGGTACAAGTTTATTTCTTTAAAGTAGCTACTCTTCTATTTTCTTGTGATTAAGACATTTATTTAAAACCATATAAAAAGGCATATAATTACTGGTTCTCTTCAGCCCCTGTCATGACAGATTAGCATTAATAATTTAGAGAACAGCAGCATTAAAAGTAATTACAAACTGTCAGGAAGATACAAGAAATATGACATAGCTCATAGCTTCTTTTCAGACCTCAAATATTATTTGAGGGGAAAAATAATTACATTTTCCCGTTCATTTCCTAATACAAATAACTTAGGAAATCTCATAATTCCTGAAACTTGCAATTAATTCATCGAAAAACTAATGTCAGTTTGAAAAAAAAGGCCTCTTTGGTCACAAATTTCTGCTGTGGAATGATTCCTTAGGGCACATTCCCAATTGCCTTGTCAAGTTTTATTTTAAATGCATTAACATAGCAACATGAATAAATCAACTAGCATTTAAAAATATAAATTGTCTAAACTTCCTTTAATTGTACATACCTTTAGCTCTCTCTCTTTTGTTTATCTAAATACTATAACTTCTTGATATATAGGTACATTTCCCTACACATTTCTTAAGATATCAGAATTTAGTAAAATTCTTCTTCCCTATAAATTTTTGTCTGACTCAAACCTATTTTGTCCTATATGTCCTATCCAATGCTGCTTCTCATGAAAAATGAGAAAGCTGTTAGTATTTATATTTAATAAAATTTATAAGGCTTCTTCCATACCTCCCCTCTTTCTATAATCTTTTCTTCGTTGCATTGTACTCTTTACCCGAGAAGGAAAAAGGACAGACATGGACACTGTCACTTCTACACTTATTCTCTATTATTCCAGAGAAAGGAGGAGAAAAAAGAATTTCCCCCCTATTTTTAAGTACTATTAACTAAAACCTAAAACACATTTATTATATTTAAAATTTACAATTCATGCAGTTGAACATGTATTAGACACCTATGTGGTTGTCATATCATCTTACGTTTTGTTTTGTAAAGACAGAAAACTTAGTAAAATAATTGCTCAGATTTCAGTGGAATAATTTGACCAGATTGAAATGAGAGTGTTGGGTTGATTTCCATGATCTTTTACCCTTACAGTGCCTGGCATATTCAAATATTGCATATTGCCAGGTACAGGCCAAGGATATCACTTGAAAAATAAGAGAGAGAGAGAAAAGGGGGAAGAATGTTATTGCATTCTTAATATTTGTTAGCCTTAAAAAGTCACTATTATATATGGCATATTCTTTAGAAAGAAAGTCATATTGGTTAGTCTACATGCTATCATGCAAAGTACCAGTTTATATTTGTGTCAGATGATTAGAATTTTAATTGTATCAACATTGTTCTGAAAAAGAGTTAATTTGACTCATCAGTATTTACCATAGCATGTAGTTAAACTCTTCTCCTTTCTTTCGTTCTCTCTTTGGCTCTTCTGTGATAGCCTGTCCTCTTTGGGAAAGTTACTCTTCATATTAAATGATTTATAATGACATGGTTGCATTATTCAGGGGTAAGTATTTATACTACCTTCTTCCTATAAGAAGTCTTATATCGACATAGATGCATATATTGTGAGACAAAATCATGTTACCCTCTCTAAACAGCAATATAACACAGCTCCCTATGAGGAAAGCCTTTTAAATTGCTCCTTAATGTTATTTATTATCCAGGTTGTTCATGCTCACCATAGAACAATTAGGATAAAGAAAACCAGATAATCACACAGAAGAAAATAAAAATTTACTATTCAGGGGTAGTAACTATTATTAAGTTGATATTTGTCCTTCCAAATTTTTCATACATTTGTATCTTTTAAAATAGTAAATCATATTGTGCATGCTATTTAAGACTAGCTTTGTGCTTTCAATAATATATAATGAATGTCTTCCCTTATTGACAAATATTCAGCATTATCTCTGTTTCTAAAACTGCAAAGTATTTTATGGCTTAATTTAAGCCATTTTAATTTAAGCATGCCCTATCATTGAAAATTCAGATAACTTTTACTTTGTTGAAATGTAGAAATTCACAATGGACATTCATACATTTTCCCAGCTCCCACCCCTTTGCATTCATTTAAGACACTTAAACAGAGCCTCCAAGTGTCCTCTAGGTCTTTCAGGGAATAGCTGTTATCCAGTCAAAAGACAGGGTCAAATCCAATTTTTAGTGCTGTGTGGGTAGGGTCTGACCAATGGAAAAGGTGAACCAAAGGATGAAGTTGTGGGCAAAGGAGTCTCCAGAACATTTTATTCTTTTTGCTCAGTATCTTCCCCTTCTGTTAATTTTGCATAGTGATGGTAGCAGCCTACATAACCCTTTCTCAAGAAAATTCCTGGATTTCCTCAGCCAGTTATTGAAGTGGAAGTTGCATTTACCCTAAAAAGTAGTTAGCCTTGTTAAATATATATACTATCTATCTATCTATCTATCTACCTACCTACCTACCTACCTACCTACCTACCTATATTTATTTATAGATCTGTCTATCTAGCTGCAATTTGGAAATAAAGCCAAAAGATCCTGGCATAACATTTTATTTTGTTTTGTTTCGTTTCGTTTCCTTTCATTTATTGAGATATAATTGACAAATATAATTGTAAGATATTTAAAGTGTACATAGTGATGATTTGATACCTGCATATTCTTTCAATGTCACACTAGAGTACTAATTCACAAATTCATGTAAGGTTTATTTGAATTTTTAGGATAGGAACAGGCAAACTTTTTCTGTAAAGAGCCAGATAATAAATGTTTTAGGTTCTGCAGGCCATATGGTCTCTTAGTTAAATAACTCTACTGTTGTCACTTGAAAGTAGCACAGATAACATATAAATGAATTCATGTGACTCTATTCCAATAAAACTTTATTTACAAAAACATGAGACAAACCAGGTTTGGCCCATGTGCCTTAGTTTGCTGACCCCTGCTCTAGGGGAATGTAACTTTGTTTGACTTACTATTTACTAATAACTGACAAGGTACAAATAGTTCTTGTCTAGTAGAGATACAAATGATTTATGTACAATAGAAAAATAACTCTGATGATTATACTATTATGGCCTTGTAGGACACTAACTAGTTTAGAATCTAATTTAGTGATCTTTGTCTAGCAATTCCCCTTCTATGTGTACCTTGATTTCTGTATCTAATTTTGTCATCCTGTTGGTTCTCTCACTGATAGGTTAAATAAAAGTTTGGCATGTGCCCATTGTTTATATGAGAATTATGCTTTTAACTTTTCAAATTTATACTTTAATAGCTTGAACTTTACAGGCAAGATAAGCCCTAAAAAAAGGACTTTGCAATGAGCATGACCTTCAAAGATCAGCTCATCCTTGCATCTGCTGTTTTCTGTAAATAGATTTGTTTGTGTTCTGTTTTGTCTCTTCCTTGCTGTGACCAGATTACTTACTGTCCCCATAGCATCACATTTTATCCCTAAGAAGCTCCACTCTTCAAGCACAGGGGCATCCTCATCAATAGAGGAATATTCTTGTTTCTAAACATTTGTGACAGTTGTATTCAGTACATGTTGTAGCCAGTGGAATAGTTCCATTAGAAACTCACTTAGGAAGAGTAACACATTTAGCTAGATTATTTAAAAAAGAAGTCTTCACAATTTTTTCCTGTTATGATTTTGTCATGAAAACAGAACCAAGCCTGTTAATCTTGTCGGGGTTTAGTAGAGATCCTGGTACTAAAGGGTCAGGCTGTAGTACATACTGCCTTAGGGGTGCATGGTCACCTTCAGTGAAAACTAAAGTGCTTAGTATTCCCTTCTGGCTCAGACATTTGCTATATATTTTCCTTCCTTCCTTCTTTCCGTCCTTCTTGCCTGCCTGCCTGCCTTCCTCCCTTTCTTTTCTCTCCCTCTCTCTCTCTTCCCTCCCTCCTTCCCTTTCCTTCCTTCCTTCCTTCCTTCCTTCCTTCCTTCCTTCCTTCCTTCCTTCCTTCCTTCCTTCCTTCCTTCCTTCCTTCTTTCCTTCCTTCCTTCCTTCCTTTCCTTGCCACCCAATGATGCTAATGTATATTAGCATATACTACCACTGTTTATAGAGGAGGAATCTGAGAACTCAAAGAAGGCTAGGCACTTACTCAAGATCACATAGCTAGTAAATTGCAGAGCTAGGGTTTTAACCCGGTTCCTTCCACCACCGAAACTAAAGCTCTTAGTCTTTATTGCCTCCCCAACTCCCCACTCCCAGACCTACTGTCTGGGCCAGTCTTCAGATCAGACCTAGCTTCATTCCTAGGCCTTTATGACTATGGCAGGTAGAAGAATACTATTTTTTCTTTCTCTTTTACCCCCAATTTCTCCCATTTTCAATCTCCACCACCAGAGTGATACCTTTGTTACAACTGATGAACCTACACCAACACATTCTAATCACTCAAGTCCATAGTTTACATTATGGTTCACTCTTGGTATTGTAAATTCTGTGGGTTTGGAGGAATGCATAATAACATGTGTCCATCATTATGGTATCATACAGAATATTTTTACTGCCCTAAAAATCCTCTGTGCTCTGCCTATTCATTTCTCCATCTACTCTAAATCCTGGCAGCCACTGATCTTTTTACTGTCTCTATGGTTTTGTCTTTCCCAGAATGTCACATAGTTGGAATCATATAGTATACAACCTTATCAGATTGGCTTATTTTACTTAGTAATATGCATTTAAGTTTCCTCCATGTCTTTTCAAGGTTTAAAGCTTATTTCTTTTTAGTGCTGAATAATATTCCATTGTTTGTATGTACCACAGTTTATCTATTCACCTTTTGAAGGACATCTTGCTTGCTTCCAAGTTTTGGGAATTAGGAATAAAGCTGCTATAAACATCTGTGTGTAAGGTTTTGTGTTGACATAGTTTTCAGCTCCTTTGGATAAATATCAAGGAGTACAATTGCTAGATCATATTGTAATTGTATGTTTAATTTTGTCAGAAACTACCAAACTATCTTCCAAAGTGATATACCATCTTGCATTCTCACTAGCAATAAATGAGAACTCCTGTTGCTTCACATTCTCCTAAGCATTTGGTATTGTCTGTGTTCTGGATTTTGGTCGTTCTAATAGGTGCATAGTGATAACTCATTGTTGTTTTAATTTGCATTTTCCTGATGATATATGATATGGAACATCTTTTCATATGCTTATTTAACATCTGTATATCTTCTTTGTTATGGTGTTGGTTAAGGTCTTTGGCTCATTTTTTAATCAAATTGTTTTCTTATTGTTGAATTTCAAGAGTTCTTTGTATATTTTGGATAACAGTCCTTTACCAGATGTGTTTTGAAAATATTTTCTCCCAGTCTGTGTCTTGTCTTCTCATTCTCTTTACATTATCTTTCACAGAGCAGAAGTTTTAAATTTTAATGAAGTCCAGCTTATCAAATATTTATTTTATTGATTGGGCATTTGGTGTTGTATCTAAAAATTCATCATCATACCTCAGGTTTTCTAGGTTTTCTCTTGGTACCTTCTAGGAGTTTTGTAATTTTCATTTATGTCTGTGATACATTTGAGGTTAATTTCATGAAAGATGTAAGTTCTGTATCTAGATTAATTTGTCTGCATGTGGCTATACAATTGTTCCATCACTATTTGTTAAAGGCACTATCTTTGCTCCATTGAATTGCCTTTCCACCTTTGTCAAAGATCAGTTGACTATACTTATGGGAGTCTATTTCTGGACTCTATTTTGTTTCATCGATCTATTTGTCTATTCTTTTGCCAATACCACACTGTCTTGATTACTCTAGCTTCATAGTAAGTCTTGAAGTAGGGTAGTGACAGACCTCCAACTTTGTTCTCCTTCAATATTGTGTTGGCTATTCTGGAACTTTTGCTTTTCTATATAAACTTTAAAATTTGTTAATATCTAAAAAATAGCTTGCTGGGATTTTGACTGAGATTGTGTTGTATCTATAAATCAAGTAGGGAAGAATTGACATCTTGACAATTTTGGGCTTTCTATCCATAAACAGAGAATATCTCTCCATTTATTTAGTCTTTTTAAAATTTCTTTTATCAGAGTTTTGTGGTTTTCCTCATATAGACCTTGTTCATATTGTGTTAGATATATATCTAAGTATTTCATTTTGGGGGGGTGTTAATGTAAATAGTACTGTGTTTTTAGTTTCAAATTCCACTTGTTCATCATTGATTTATAGTAAAGCAATTGATATTTGAATATCAACCTTGTGTCCTGAAACCTCACTGTAATTGCTAAGTAGTTCCAGGAATTTTCCTGTCAGTTTTTTCAGATTTTCTATAAGGACAATCATGTGATCTGAGAACAAACATGGTTTTATTTCTTCCTTCCCAATATTTATACTTTGAATTTCCTTGTCTTGTCTTACAACATTAGGTAGAAATTCCATAACAATGTTGAAAAGGAATGATAGGAGAGGGTATCTTTGCACTGTATCTGATCTTAGTGGATTATTTTTATAAAGATTTAAATAATGAATTAAGTGATAAAAATTATTGTATTTATTCAGGCAGTTATAATTTCTGAAATCCAGGTTTATATCTGGAATAATTTTTCCTTTGCTTTAAGTACCTTCTTTAATATTTGTTGAATTATGGGTCTGTTGGTTACAAATTCTTTCAGATTTGTGTCCAAAAGTCTTTATTTTGCCTTTGTTTCTGAAAGATATATTTTTTTTTTAGGGAAAGAATTGAATTCTAGGTTGAAAATACTTTTTATTTCTATAAATATTCTTGAGAGTTTTTCTGGAACTTAGTAAATTACTAGGATATAGTTTAATCCAAGTAGGCCTTGCTTTTAAACTTTGTAAGAGCAGCATTCAATCTAGAATTAATTTTTCTCTGCTACTGAAGTAAGACCCTTCTCAGTAATCTAACCTATGCCCCATGAATTATGAGATTTTTATTCTGGGTGTTGGGAAAAGCCACTAATAAAAGACATTGTTCTAATCCTTTTGGGTGTTTCTTTCCCTGTGCTCGGTGTTGTTTTCTCACATGTGCATTGATCAGTACTTGAGGTAGACTCTGCATTCCTCCTGAATTCTCTCTCTGCCTCCTTCTCTCTGGCAATTGACTCAGAGAACTCTAGCTGCCTTGGCTTTCCTGGACTTTCAGCTCCATCTCCCTTCCTTATGACCTAGAAACTTTCTCGAGGCAGTAAGCTAGGGTAGTCAGTGGGTCTAACTCAGGGATCATTGTTTTGTTTTCTGATGTCCAGTTGCTTGAGATTCATTGCTATGTATATTTTTTCATTTTAAAAAGTTGTTTCAGACAGGTGGGTAACTCTGCTCCATATTACTTTATCTTGCCAGAAGCAGAAATCAAACCAGGACACTTTCACAGTAAAAGAGAGCTCTACTAATAATTATATCCCGTAACAGGCATAAACTGTGTCATACAAAGTAGGATTTATGGTTACCCCATATATTAAGGACCTTACCTGAATTAATTAGTCCAATTAGTTTAAATAGTAACTCTATGAAGTAGGCAATATTAATTAGTTTCATTCACATACGAGGTAAATGAAGTAGGTAGAATTTAGTTGACTAGTCTGTTATTTCACAGGCAAGTTGTGAATGGTGGAGTGGGGATTTGAACTTAGGAACACTGATGCTGAGCCCAGGCTTATTGGCCCTGCTCCAGCTCACCACCACCCCCTCCCCTATCATACACATATTGGGGAGCTTAGAATTAGGTGATGTTGTCCATAAGGCCCAGTTTCCAGTACACCTAGATTAGTTATGGGTACTGAAAGGCCTCTGAGAGCCACCTCCCTTCATATTTCATTCTCCACTGGTTTTATGGAAGTACTAGGTTATATTCTCTCCTTTCTCATCTATTATGGTTTGCCTGTTTCTCCTGCCAGTTAACTAAGGACTGGGACTAAGCCTGGGGTATTTACGCTCCTCTTGTTTGATATCAAAACTGGCACCCCCTGATGAATTCTGTTCAGACCACAGCAGGATATGCTGTGCCCAAGGGGCTGTGGGTCTCTCCTTGGTGTACTAGGCACTCTGAGCCTATAGGCTCCTCCACTAGACAGCTCTGCTTCACTCACCCTCTCTATCAACTCTCCTGTTGTGTTCCCATCCTGGCATGCATCATGCATATTATGACACCAATTATATGTCATAGTCAGTCTTGTCACCTATCGTCATCTCCAGAGACGTGAAACTACCTTGGTATTGAATGGGCTCAGGAAACAAAACTCCGCATCTGCACTCAGTCCTATGTTTTCTGTCATTCCACCAGTGGTGGGGAAAAGGCCACACAAAGCAGGACAGTTTAAAACACACTGATTATACATGTAGAAGCAATTTTCCTCCAAGTTTCTCCTCCCTCCCTCCCATCATGTAGCTCCCCTCCTCCCTTCCTTCCTGTCACCCTTTTTGGAGGTCACCCACAGTGATCTCTTCTTTGTTCTCCTATCTCTAGTCAGCTAAGGATATGCCTTTGTTTCCTTATCTTGCCTTGTTCAGGAATGTTATCTCTATGGAGGCCTAATTTGTTTCATCACCTCCTTTACTTCCCCAAGACCTTCATTCCACTGCTTTCTTACCAAGGTTAACTCTAGTCCCTTCTCTCAGGAATTCACTCCTTATCTATGTAGCAGGGATGTATTTATTCCACATCACCAGAAGGGCAAGAAATGCCACATTCTTTTAGTTCTCTAAATCAAGTTTAACCTACAATAGCAAAAAATTCAATCTTTGTCCTTACCTGAGCTACTTCTACATTCAACCCTATCCCTTAAAGTCATACAAAGGCTTAGGATGTCTTTGCAGGGCAATATTTTTGGGGAAGAGTCCACTTGTCTTTGGTCTATATAGGTTGCCATTTATACGCTCATTGTCCCAGCCCTGATGTTCACTTGAAAGCAAAATCCCAAGGCTTCTATGCCAAGCTTAGGCATGGCGCTGCGGTTTTTAGTGTTAAAGCTCAAACTATTCAATTACCATACCAGCCACTGACAACCATAAGGCATGGACCAACCCAGAGGACTTTGTCTTTGACATCTTATTAAATAAATATATTCGCTTCTCCTCTGTTCAAGGGCTTGTAGGTGTGTAAGCAATTTTCTCTTCTTTCTGTCCAGTATAACCTACCATAACATCCCTCAGAGAGGAAAGACTTTTTAAAAAAAATAGCTAGGAAAAATGTTATCTTCTCTGCCTGGCAAGCCTTCTTTTGGCTCTGGCCTACAAAAACACACACTCAAGGCAATGTTATACAAACACAGCTACTTTTCTGAGTTTGCAAGAGAAATCTAACTTGTAGCAGAGAAAACAAAACACACATTTATATCTTAATACCCTGGTTCCTGTCACTTATTAGCTGTGTAACCCTCAGCAGGTCTTATTTCCTTCATCTATAATCTGGGGATCATAAAAACATCTACCTTCCTACTTTTTAGGGTTTTTTTTGAGGATTAAATGAGTTAATAGAGGTAAAAACGCTTACAGCAGTGCCATAAAGTGTTAGATATTGTTATTATCAGCTAAATATGCTGCTTGTGACATTTTCTGTGCTGTCATTTTACATAGTGCCACCACATCTTAGAGCTTTCAATGTCAGCACTTAAGGTGAATACCTCACCTAGCCAAAATTACCTCCAAATTCCTCTGGAGGTTAGCCATCATATTTCTTGATAAGTCCAACCCAGTCAGCTTTCCTGCCAGCATGAAATCCAATTGTGTTATCTCTGGTTGAGCTTCAGATAAAGGTATTACTTACAGATTTATATCTCCCCTCTCACAGTCAATCTGGAGCCAAGCATTTATTTAGTGAAAAACTATAGAATCATCCACACTGCTTAATTTTTCCCTCTCTCTCTCTGTGTTGAGTATACATGGTTGAATTCATATATGTTAAATGTAAATAAGGTCTAACTTCAAGGTTACGTGAAGTCCATCCTATCCTAAGCATACTCAGATGAGAAACTGAAGTTCCTTTCTATTTCAGGGGGCCTTCATGATACCATTGATCAGACAGGGCATAGAATGAAAACTTCAAAGAATCCCCCTTTGCTACCCTCATGATGCTCACAAAGACAAATCATTTTGTTTCTTAATTAGAATATGATAGTAACCAATGAACTTCAGTGAAGTCTCACATCTCCCTTGTCACAATCCTTGGTGAAATCTATGAGTGCTTTATACTGGGCATTGAGGGGTGTACGTTAGGTTTTCATATGGGATGTTCTTCATCCCTAGTTGAGGGTATACAGGGATTATTCAACTATAGTCTGTTCATATCAAGATAAGCTCTTCTAGAAGAGATGATTCAGGCAAATATTAGCCACAAACACTTGAATAAGGGAAAAACAAAAACAGAAAACAATACACTGGACTAGGAACCCAGAGATTTTTATTTTCTCCTGCCTCTGTCACTTACCAACTGTGTGGTCTCAGGTGAGTCCCTTCTCTTCTCTGAGACTCAGTTTTCTCATCTGTATGATAAGGGGGTTGCGCATAATGACTTCTTAGCTCTATTGTCCTATATTCTGTGCTTCCACTTAATTAATGTGAACTCTTCCTTGAAATCTTCCTATTACAGGAATGATTGATTTGGGGGATGGGCCAGAGAATGTTAACCGTTTCTTGGGAAAAGTAACCTGGTATAGGCAGTGTGATAATTTCAGTTTCACTTGAGGAACCACTCCTGTTCTAATTTGCATTGAGGTGGTGAATTCATTGTGATGAATTCACCATCTCAACTCTAAGGGCGATTTCATGCCCCTTGCCATAATGATTCCAAGCATAGGCATGTGACCCACTTTTGTCCGATGAGAAACATACCTGGGACTTTTGATGAAACTATTGGAAAAGAAACACTCTTTCCTCTGGCATTGGTAGACAGGTAAGCCTAGAGTTGGTGATGGCCATTTTTGACAAAGCATGGAGAGAATGTGCAGGAAAATAAGCCTGACAGAAGTATGTACACACACACACACACACGTACACACACATGCACATGCACATGCACACACACACACACACGAGAGAGAGAGAGAGAGAGAGAGAGAGAGAGAATGAGAGAGAGAGAGAGAATGAGAGAGAGAGAGAGAGTGAATGAGGGAATTCTGCTGGCATGTTGAGTCCCTTGATCCTGCCATTCCCCCTAGCTTTTACAGTTATAACTAAATACCTTTTTGCTTAAACTATCTTGAGTTAGAATTCTGTTAGTTGCAGCTGAGTGTTACTTGACTAATACACTCAATCTTTCCATTGAGCTGTTGAACAGAAGAATTTGTCTGCCTCCAGATGGAATAGATTGAAACTTAGGAGTGAGAGAAAGAGGTGTAATTTCAGATGGCAGAGAATTGCATGGAAGAGGAAAAAAACCCACGATATGCCAAATACTATGCTATACTTTTCATGTCATTTTTTTCCCATTTAATCGTATAACTCTATGAAGATGGTGCTATTTTTATTATCCCCATATGTAGAGGAGGAAAGTGGGGAACACATAGATTAAAGACTTGCCTAAGGTTGCACAACAGGCGGCAGAGCTGAGGTTTAAAACCAGACTTACCAGAGGGTAGGAGGGAGTGGGGTGAGAGGTGGTAGATGGGGTAAAGGGAGTCAAATATATGATGACAGAAAGAAATCTAACTATAGGAGATGAACACACAATGTAAATACACACACACACACACACATATATGTGTATATATATGTACATGTATATATATACATATATATGTGTATATGTGTGTGTGTGTGTATATATATGTGTGTATACACACACACACACACACACACACACACACACCTTACTGTTAAAATGTTCAGCTGAAACTTACTGGATTTCATTTACCAATGTTACCATAAAAATGAATTAATTAATTAGTAAAATAAAATAAAATAAAACCAGACTTGGTTTCTGGAGCTTGAACTCTTGATTGTTGAACTGAAATTCTCTGGATGAATTTTCTTTCCTAACTCTCTGCCTAGCTTAGCACATAGCTGTGGTGCAGTTATAATGTGAGTCTGGGTCAGATGGACTCCAGTGCCTGAGTAAGTGAGCTGTGGAAGAATAGTAGATGGAGGAGATCTCTAAGTGGTTGAGTGATAAAGTTCCCTTAGAAGCATGGAAGATAATTCCTCCTCATACTCTGGTATTTTTATTTTAATATTCTAAAAACCAAGAAGGAAAGAATTATTTGAAGAAATTAATTTTTTAATAGAAATATTTTTTTTGCAACTTTGACAAAATTGTGATCTATACATGCAGTTTTAAATTGTTAAATAATTTAGCAATAAAATTTTTAAATGAGAATGTATTACATGTAACCACATCAATATTTTATGAAGCACATTGCTATTTATTAGTTATCAGTGCAATGTGTTTCAGCATATCTGTGATAGTCAAATATATCATTTGAATATTTCTTTTCACATGCAATATACATAACTTACAGGATGTTGAGGCTGCCTCTCAGACTCTCTATTATTTCTCTCATTTTTTTGGTTTCCTTTTTTTCTTCTCTACACATCTACTCTGCATTTATTTTTTATGTACTGCCCCGCATTTGACTGTAAAGGAAATATGCGTGAGGGGAGTACCATGTGCTGCACATTAGCTCTTATATCTTCATGGTGCCTGGCACATAGTAGGGACTCAACTAAAGTCTGTTAAGTGAAAACATTATATAATAATTCAGTTTATTTCAAGTTATAATATCAAACAATTTGTGAATAAGTAATTTTTAAATGAATCTCATTAATTGAAGTTAACATACATCCTGACAATTGCATAATTCATAAATATACAGCTTGATGGATTATAATAAAATAAACACACTGATGTAACCATACCAGCTTCTCAGTAGCCCCCTTACTGACTCCTCCAAGTAACCACTATTCTTACTTCTATTCCATAAATTAATTTTGTCTGTTTTTGAACATAATAGAATTGAAATCATAGAGTGTATTTTTTCCTGTCTGCTTTTTTTACTTAATATAATTTTGGGGAAAATTTATCTATACTGTTCAATGTAGCAGTAATTAATTTCCTTTCATTGTGTATAGAATTCTATTGTAACAATATAGTCTAATTTTCTTATTTATTCTATTATTGATGGACTTTGGGTTGTTTCCAGTCTTTTTCTCTGTTATGAATAATTCCACTATAAACATTTTTGTACATTTTGTTTGGTGCACATAGGTACTCATCTCTGCTGGGTTTATACATATTAAAATTTTGGTTACTAGGTTTGCATTGTATTCATATTGTACATTTTTGCATACTATTTGTGTCCTCCTGATAGAATGTGAGTTCCACAAGGACAGGGATTTTTATTTGTTTTGTTTCCTGCTGTATCCTTAGTGCTTAGAACAATGCCTGGAACATAGTAACTATCAATGAATATCTATTGAATAAATGAATGAATGAAAGAATGAAAGAATGAGTGAATGTACATGTAGGAATGTTGGTAATGAGTTGCTGATCCAATGTAGAACTTATGGTCCAGTGAGGGGTTTATAGAAATCACTTGGATGCTCTTATAGGACATTAGCCACAAGCCTTGTAATGAGGGTAACCATATTCTATTCTGAGATCTAAGCCCCCACATTGGTACATACTGGGTCTTAACAACTGGAAAAGAGGAGATGGCTTCTAAGCTACAAGACATCCCAGCAATTTGGTTGAATAAATCATAAACATATCTAATTGAAAAAACTTGTTGGTCAACAGAGATTTTAATATGACCACAAAAGCAGAGAGAAAGAAGAATCTTGGAGGCAATGGACATCCAGACTCTGCACAGGGGAAAAAACCATTGCCAATCAACTTGCAGGATTCTGGTCCTACTGACAAGGGTATTTTTTGTGGAGATGGTTGAGGGAAGTAGAGCCAGTTGACTTTGATTTATTGGTAAGGCCATCTTCAGAGTACATTAGCTATATCAGGTTATCTCATTGCTACTCCTAAAATTCTACTGTCTTTTTATTTCATTAAACTTTCAGATAAAATAGATTTTATCCCCGCCTCCCCCTTGTAAGTAGGGTCTACAAAGAAACTGGAATTAATTGGGAGAAATTTTAAAGTTCCTATGCCTATCATTTATTATTTTTTATTAAAATGTTGACATTCCAGTTTTATAACAAGTCTCATGAGCTTTAGTAATGCAATTCCACATCTGACAGAAGGAAAGATCCACTGATATTTTTGTACTTGAAAAGTCAGCTTTCTGAGCCTCTAAGACTATGGGGTCAGCCCTCGGAGGCCAGTAAATTCACCAAGGGAATGAGTTCCATTTTGTGAGGCTTTTTGAGACACAGACTACAGACCTGCTTTTTGGTGGTCACCTGCATCTGTACTTGAGAGCCTGTGATCATGTTTTTAGAAATTTCCTCTGTGTGAAACATCTGATTTCCAGCTGCTGTCCCACCAGTCTCTCTTGTTTATGGGCTGATGCTCATTTAAGCATTTTAGGTTTTAATCTTAGGTATTATCAGGCATGTAACACTTTTGATAGATGTGCCTTTTATAGTTGGGAAAACTGTAAAATGTTGAGGTCTTAGGCTAACTATTTCTTCTCACCCAATGACACCTATGTAATATTTTTAATTTTCCCTTGAGAAACTTATATTCAGATTTCTAGTTTTCTTATCAGATGTGAGGCCATAGTAAAAAAAAAAAAAAAAAAAAGTCATCTGTTTGTTATAGTCTAAACTGGAAACTTTGATTAAACTGCCATTTTTAAATAGCAATGTCCATGGGAAATATGGTCCCTGTTTCTATTTCTCTCGCTTTTCCTTGAAATCAGCTCCATCCTGGGGTTTTCCTCTTATTTCACAGCTGAGAATTCTAGGATTTTTTTCTTGCCTTCTCTATTTTTTTACATAGCAAGCTGTGGTCAAAACACCTTGCTGCATGGACAAAACAGGGAAAAAGGAAGTAGGTAGTCAAGTACTGCAATATTTGGGTGATGAGAACCCAGCAATACACTCAATAGTCTCCTTAGGGAAGATAAAGACCTTGTTCGATCAACTTGCTGGAGGAACTAGGCATCCAAGGATACATAACTACCAATGGGGACTTCTTAACACTTTATTTAAAAAGTTGTTCAGTAAGAAGACTAATGTAGCCATCATGTTTATATACACAGTTTTTTAAGGCAGGCATAAAGAGGGTTAATTTTGTTTAACAGTCCAACTAGAAAATGAAGAGTTAAGTGGTCGATCATTTAGAATATGTTCAGCTGCAAGTAACAAAATGCTTAACTAATAGTGACTTAAATAGTAAAGATACTTAAATATATCACATAACAAGAAGTTGGTTTAGCAGTGCAGTGAGGTTCAGTGTCTCTAAGATTATTTTTGGCCTTCATGGGGGAAAATGGTTGTCACTTCTCCAAGCATCAGCCTTATATCCCAAGTAGAAAGGCAGGGAAACAAAAAGACTTTCTCTTCCTGAAGCTCTATTTTAACAGCAAAGAGAAAGAATCTTCCAGCGGACTTCCCAGTAGATCTTGGTAACATGCCCGTGCCTAGTACAATTGCTAGCAAAGAGGGAAGGAATTACCATGGTGGTTTAGACCAACCTGAAGCTGAGAAAAGAGAGACCAACCTGATGATGTCTTCCATGAGATGAAGAGTTTTCTGCTCTCTACCTCAATAAATAATATAGGATTTACTAGCTGGGTGGGTAGAAGTGAAAATGTCTTCCACAAGTATATTTTGATTAATTGTATGAAAGAATTAAAATATATATATATATATATATATATATATATATATATATATATATATTCTTAAATGTATAGGAATAAATGGCAAAGAAATTCTTCACAGTGGGGAGAGGAGATAGTGCATGGATAGGCAAGTGTCCAGATAAAACTTCAGCATCAATTGACCAGTCTCTAGGAAATTCCTGTCATGTTTCCTCCAGTTAGCCTGGTGTATAAAATACACAGAAACATCAGCCTCCATGAGATACACAGCATAACTCTCATATATGACTGCCCATTGCCAGCCTGCTGGCCAACTTGCAAAAATTTGGTTCGATTGTCTTTTCTGTGGAACTGTTTGATAACAACATCTTTAAAATGAAGACGTTGGTGTAAAGTTCCACTGAAGTTCATTCTGTGAGTCTGGAGCCTTTCTAAAGGGGCTAAATAAAAATTAGCAATTAATTTAGACACATCATATATAAAATTTGTACAATGACAGATGGAAGGAGTCATGTCTGCAATCCTAGTGGAAAGAGCACTGTTTATTGAGCACTGACCTTGTACTGCTAGCACAGTGCATTCATTTAATTTTTAAAATCACCATCTGAAGCAGGTGATTTTAGTATCTTCATTTCAGATCAAAAGAATAGTAGTTTAAAAGGTTTAACTAGTAAGTGGGGAGGTCAGAATGTAGACCCAAGCTGTCTGAATCCAAAATCTGCATTCCTAATCTCCACTCTGTACTGTAAATGGAAATTAAAAATATTGAAGTGGTACACAGAAATTAGAACCGTGATTGAATAAACCGTATACTAGAGTTTTTGTGTTCCCCAGAAGTAAGATGATGTTGTGGATTTCAGAATATGTATATGGACTCTTTCCATTGTAAGTGACAGATTCCTAGCCTAAACTGGCTCAAACACAAAAGGGAATACATTGACTACTAATCCCCAGGACCCATGAATATGTTATCTTAAATAGTAAAACGGGCTTTTCAGTTTTTATTTAATTAAGGATTTTGGGATGAGTAGATGATGATCTTGGGTTAGCTGAGTAGGCCCAATTTAACCACAAGGGTCCTTATAAGGAAAAGAGATTTGACTACAGAATTAGGAAATAAGAAGGTGAAATCAAAAGGGTAGAATAATGTGAGGAAGGGGTCAACGAGCAAGGGTTTCAGGTGGCCTTAAGAAGCTAGAAAAGACAATGAAACAGATTCTCCTCTGTATCTGTTTGATTTTAGACTTTTGACCTCCAGTACTATTAGAGAATAAATATGTGCTATTTTAAGTTCACCAAGTTTGTGATAATTTGTTACAGCAGCTAAAGGAAACATACAAGTCCTGTACCTAAAGAGTCCAGGGCAGCATTAGCTTCTGCCTTGGCTGGGCCACGGCGTTCTAATGAGGTGGCCATGAAACTGTACCTCTTCACACCTTAGCTCCATTTTCTTTTGTGAAAACCTGTTCACCCGCAGTCCTACTCTGAGTAGGGGCTGATCCTTAGCTACGGGCTTCAACCTCACCACTTTAACAATCCTAGTAAGAGCAAAGATATTATTTTCCAAATAATATCTGCAAATATCCCAGTGGTGACCTGCATGGGCCTGGCTTATATCGGACTCCATCACTGTGATTCTGATTGGCCAGGCCTAGATCACTGAGGATTCCTCAAGGAGAGGGAGGTCAGCCCCACCCAACCTCAGGGAGGAGTGTTTCCCAATGAAAAGTCCAGCTGTATAGGTGAAAACAGTACGTGCCTATGATAGATGTGAGGCAGATACACTGAGACTTGGACTCTTGGCGATTCTAAAGAAACCCAGAGAGATAGAAATAGAGATTTCTCTTTGATGAACAGAGAATGTTAAAAAAACAGACACAAAGACAGCAGTTATGGGGTAAATTCAGGGACTAGTTGAGATTGGTGAAGAGAAAGCATGACAAAAAGAAGTCCAAGACAGCTAACAAAGGGGTGTAGGAGGTTCTTAAGACTTCTATTTTAGTCTCCAAGCATGAAGAGGAAGGATCACTTGTTTGTTGGAGGGCAGAAAGAAATAGCCTGAGAGATCCTTTTGGATACATGGTATCCTTTTGCCCCTAGCTCCTACATGGCTGGGCCCCAACTGCTGCAAGGGGATTTTGCAGAGTAGTCGTCACACCTCAGACAAATTCTGACTCCTCATTAGTCTCCGCATGCACCTAGAAACCCTGGGAGAGCTCTGGCTTCTAAAATGACCCTCCAACTGAGGCTAAGTTTGGGCAATGCTTACTTTCTAGGCTACTACTCTTGGCCCTTAACATTTATCTTCAAAAATGAGTATGACTACAGTTAACAATACTGTATTGTATATTTAAAAGTTACTTTAAAAAGTAAATCTTAAGAGTTCCCATCACAAGAAAAAAAATTGTAACTATATGAGGTAATGGATATTAACTAAGCTTATTGTGTTAATCATTTTGCAATATATACATAAATCATTATGTTGTATACCATAAGGTAATGCAATGTAATATGTCAACTATATTCCAATAAAATGGGGGGAAAATGAGTGAGAAGACAAATGATATTGTTGGCACTGTGGCAGGTAAGCTCTGAAGCCATTCCCTTCAGAGTACTATTCAGACAGCTTTTTCTCTGTGAGTCATGCAAAAACATCTGTTTCTTTGATTCTTGCTCTGGGTAGAGGTGCTTCTTTTTGCTGCTTATAACTGGACAAGATGAACACTTTAGCTCTCAGTTCTAATACCAAGTTGACTTTTCTTGATCCTTTAAAAATATGTCAGATTATATCATCCTTTGTTCAGAGCTATCTGATGGCTTTTCATCTTTCTCAAAGTCAAGGCAAAATCCTTACAAGGCTTACTTGGTCTTATACCATGCTCTCCTCCCACCACACATGCACTCCTTACTGTCTGTCTAACTTTCTCACATGCTACTCTCACCCTCATTCACTCCACAACAGCCATCCTGGCATCCTCATATTGATTTTATTATCCATCTGCCCCATCCCCCACTATTAGACAACTTTGTGAAGCTGGGAATTTTTTTTCTGTTCTACTTACTGCCATATCATCATCATCTGGAGAAATACCTGTACATAGTAGGTATTGAATAAGTATCCATTGAATTGAATTGATGTATTAATTCATGCACATGCATTAATTTCTTCAGCATTTACTGAATACCAGCTAATAAAGTAGGAGCTGCAGTCAGCAAGATCAGCTGAACATGGTCTCTGCCCGCAACAGTTCATACCCTAGTGAGGATAGAGTGGCAAACGAACAATAGTAATCCAACGTGATAATTACCAATAGAAGGTCTTCGTTGTTGTCTCCAATATACAAAGTAGGTGCTCAATAAATATTTATCAGACAAACAGATAACTAATAGGGGGCATTTGAGCTACAATATCATGGAATCTTGGAATTTATAGGATTAGAAGGAACCAATATTGTTTTGTTTTTCTTTTTGAATCTGAGAAAGATGAGGCCCAGGAAAGAAAACAGCTCAACTGAAGCTACCCCAGAACTATACATTTCTCTTCCAGAGCATGTACTCTCCCAAAGTTTAAACTCTTTGTCCTTTTTCATGAATCTTTCTCTATATTCCTCATGGAATGTAATGCTGTCACTATCCATGTAAGAATGTAGACTAGAAACCTTGACTCTCTTTCTCCTCACCCCCTGCACACAAGAAGTCACCAAGTTCCGTTGCCCCTTTCTCAGAAATAACTCCTGAATTGTTTATTTTTCTTCATTCTCATTGTGATCACCCCAGTTTAATTTTATCATTTTCTCTCCCTACTAGCAGGAGAACATTGCTTCTTATACTCTCATTGGCTGATGAATGGGCCCCATCTATCTGAGGAAATTTCCTCTTTGAGTTAACATAGAACGCAACTGGAAATGCTGACAATAAAAACAACGATGGTGACTGCTAATGTTTTTAGAATGTTTAGTATCCTATCAGTTTCTTGATATGTATTATTTGATTTAAATTCTTATAACACCCCCGTAAAGTGGTTCTTTTTGTCACCTCCCAGTTTCAGATGAGGAAAGTGACCTTTAAGGAGTGAGGTAAGTGGAGTGAGGGTGCAATGAGATTGAATAGGGTTGGAAACCAGAGAGTTTGCAGAGATGACTGCAGGGATGACTGCTTAACCACTCCATTGTAGTTGCCAGTGGTGCTTATTTGAAAGTTAATAGCTCATATTTAATAAATAGATTTTGCTTTTTTATATAATTGTGGTTTGGAGTTTTATAGTAATGCAGCTGGGAATGAGGTGGATTTGACAGCAGCCATCTTGGGTAGAGAAACTCTCTCTCACACTTGGAAATACAGTAGTGTCCAGGCCAATATTCAGTTTTGAGCCTCTCCAGAGCCAGCTGGTTTCCCATGGTGGAAAACTATTGGTAAGAGCTGAAAATCACAGGGGAACTGAGTCAAGGAGTGTGGGTGGGTGCCTCAAACCTTTTCCACTTTCAGAAACCTGACTCTTATTTTAGGCGCTGCTGCTGATAGGGCTCTAGTGCTCCCTTCACATATGAAAATTGCCCTCATTATAACCAAGGGGGTGAATCTTTCTGGAGCCAGCAGTCTCAAGAGCAGGGACTCATTCCTCCTGTACAGATTCCAGGTGGGGCTTGGAGCACTCAACAAGCAACAGTGAGAAGTCCCAGTAGTCCTTTGTAGACATTACCTTAGCATCCTAGGTTCTTTCTTATGACACTTCATAAAGGATTCGGGGATTTCATCTTCTTTAACTCAAACCTTCAGGACCTAGCCCCCTCCTCTGCTTTAACTCACAAGGGATTAAATGCAAAAACTAAGATTTACTTAGCAATCACAATGTCTCAGGCACTGGGCTGAGTACTTTATTGTCACAAGCTTATTTGAAATTCTCAATAACCTTATGATGGAGTTACTTTTATGATACCCATTTTGCAGATGGGATTTCTCAAACCCAGAATGGTTAAGTAACAGGTCCTAGGCGAGTGCTTCTCAGACTTTTATGAATTTATAAATCACCTAGGGATCTGGATGAAATGCAGTTTCTGATCTTGTAGGGCTGGTATAGGGGCTGAGATTCTGCACTTCTAATAAGTGCCTAGATGACACTGATGCTGCTTGTTGGGGGACTGCACTGAGAGCTGGTAAGTGGCAGAACTGAGACTCTCTTATACGCTGGGGCTTTCTCTCTTCATTGCCATGCTCTATTGTTTCCTGGTACAGCTCTGACAACCTCCTTTTCTAACTCATTCACAAATCCAGGTGTCCTTGCTTCTTAACATGAAGACCCATGAGTACTCTCCCTTTTTCTTTGTGCTTCTGTCTCACTAGTCTATTGTTATATCAATCATCTCCTGCCCTTGCTCTTCCCACGCATCCACAAGACTTGTCCTGTCATATGCCTTTCTGATCTCTTTTCAAATGTCTCCACCTCAGAGAGGATGCTGTCTGAAATAGCTTACCTTGCCCCTGTAACCTGCCCCCTTTCTCCTCTTATCCTGTTGTAAGCTTCTTCATAGCATTTTTCACTACTAGGTAGTTCACATACACATAGTTTATTGTTAATTGTCTGTCTCTTTCAATACAATGTAAGCTCCATGAGGGCAGAACTTTGTCACTAGTTTATCTTTAACATCTAGGTCAGTGTGTGCAACATAGCAAAGTTCAAAAATTTGTGAAATAATGAATGAGATTATGAGTGAATGAATCAATATGGTCTAACTTCCCAATATATAATGATAACAACAGAAGCACCTAACATTTACTGAGCACATATAGTGCCAGAAAATGTACCAAACTACTTTACCAGATGATCTCATTTGCTTTTTATAAAAACTCTTTGAGTTATTATTTGTCTAATGTTTTTTACATGAGAAAACAGGCTCAGAGAGGTACTCTAATGTGCCCAAGGTCACACAGCTATTAAATGACAGAATTAGATTTTTCAGCTATATCTCTCTTAAAGTCACTAAAAAGCCACTGTGCTGGACATGTGACTACACCATTGTTTCCATGGCAACAGGTCACATTGATAACTCTGCTGCAGGATCAGCCGGATGGAAACATTGAGCTTGGAGAGTGAGACCCCATGTTGGAATCACAAATATTGAAAAAAGCTTGGAAAAAATCGGATGGCTGGTTTAGTAAATTAATTCTAATTTTCTCCACTTTTCATTTTTTACTATAAGCCTCCTCCTATTCAGGAAAAATAATCCCACTTGATGCTTGCTTTTAATTTTACAAAAATGACCTCTGCTACATGGAAAAATATGTTTGACATCAAGAATGTGCCTTTTTAATCCCAGTACCATGGGGTTATGCTATTTCTTACAGCAGGCATGTTATCTTAGAGTGGAAGGAGAGAGAATGGGGAGCCAGGACTGCATTTTGTACCCAGTGCCCTCAGCAATTTCTGGTGTATTGTAAACAGTTAAATAGGAATAACCTCTTCCTAATCTTGGAAGCAGGTTAGTGAGTTTCTTTAATCACTTGCAAAAGAATATATTTTCTAGGTTGAAAGGAGAGCAGAAAGGAGTGTGTGATCAGTTAGAATGGCAGAGGCCTGGGATTGAGGCTTTGGGCTTTTACATGGTTTGACAATGATCCTGAAAGTCCTCCTTTAAATGGGAGAGCCACATCCCCTGTTTTGCCAGTAATCAGAAACCTCCTCTTGCATATAAACCTGTGTTATTTGGGTAGCTGGGTCAGTCCTGGGTCCCCCAGAGTTCTGCCAGTGTCATCACTTTGCCCAAGAAACTGGAGATCACCAAAGATTTTCAAATTATTGTTTTTTTCCCCTGCAGACAAAGAATGCAGGTTAAGGACTGTGGAGGATGTACATAAGAAGCCAAGAGAGGCACAATGTACAAACCTCAAGGATTCATGGGGTTGTATTCTTGGAGGCCTTTTGCATTTGAGTTGTATGAGAAATGGAGGCTGACTCCAATTCAATATCCAAATTTTGAGAATGAGTAGAAATTCTTTCAATTAATGATGTTTATAATACTAGTGATAATAAAAATAATAGCTACATTGACAACATAGAAAACACCTTGAGCTTTCTACTTTTCAATAATCTCCATACCTCCACAGGGGCAAGCAATGGGTATAGGCCCCAGGTGCCTCAGTTACTGAGAGTCTTTAAGTCCATTCCCTGGCCAAGGGTGTTGGTGAGTGTCCAGGCAAGATGCAGACAGCAAATTTAAATTAATTTGAGGAGTTGTTCAAAAAGGAGTGATTCACAAATGTAAATTTACAAATTTACAAATAAGAGGAGTGTTCAACAAAGGAGTAATTTACAAATGTAAAGGACAACCAGGCTCAAGTTCAGGGTCCTAAGCATCAGGCTTAGTGACATCAGTAATTCTGGCTCAGGACATGCAGGGAGGGGCTAGGCTTCCTTTTCTAATTGCTCCTTAGTAATGCACACGACAACCATCAGGACATCTTGAAAAACTCAGTGACAACTCCCTGGATAGCTCTGTCATTACAGTAATAATTTGAATCAATAGTGTAGTAAAGCTGCCATACGTTTATTTTCCCCATGAGATTAAGTGAACAATTATATAAATCATTCTATAGAAAAAAACCAAATGCTCTAGATGCAAAGGGAGACTGTGTGCTTGTCCCTAACCAAATGTTCTTCCTTTAATACATTTGTTTTTTACTGCTTTATCATCAGATCCTGAATTCCCACATTCAAAAAGAATCAACTAGTAAATTTGCTGCATTTTATCTTCCAGCTGGGTAACTCATGAGAGAGAGAGAGAGAGAGAGAGAGAGAGAGAGAGAGAGAGAGAGAGAGAGAGAGTGTGTGTGTGTGTGTGTGTGTGTGTGTGTGTTTCTTAAACATCCCAACCTTACCACCATATACATAGCAGAAGCTCACTAAGTGCCCCCATGGTGGTCACAATGGTTATTGTTTGAAATAATTACTATGGCATGACTTCTGGGCACAATAGGTTTCTATTGGTGATGAGGCTTCACTTCTTTCTGCCTTCCCTTTTTAGCATTTTGAACCATGAGCACCACCTTAAGGTGTTTGAAACTTCTATTGCAATGGTTTTATTTTCCCTTTTTTTCTGAGATGTAGTTGGCAGCTTCTCAAACATTAGAGGCAGCATTAACTTCCAGAGGACAGATTTTTCTTTCCATGTTATCTAGCGGGTTCTCTAATATACATTCAGTAGTTTGAACTTGGCCATAATTATAATCTTATTATCCTCACCAGCTTTACTTATCTCATTATCTTCTCTCTCTTGTATCAGAGGTCAGTAGAACACCCCTTTCATTAGCCACTTACTTCTTCTATCTAGTAGTTCAACCCTGATTGATCCACTTAAGGTCTTTTATAGTTAACTTTGCTGACATTTGAAATTTCACCCCTGGAGTCTTTTCATTGGGCACAAGCAGTCCAGTTCTCTAGACTGGAAGTTCATTATCATTAATTTTATTAGAAGGAAGTTGAGTTTCATTATTGCTCAATGAGTACTGCTTTATTTTCATGTTCCTTCCCCCTTCCCCTACTTGTTCTAGAGGCTGGCTCTTCTATCTTTGCCTAATTTTTTTGGTACTCTTCTTTCTTAAAATTTTTGTAGCAGATGGAATGGCTAGGACTGACATCTAAAAATGTGCACCTTCATAGGAAAGGACATGACCTCATGCCCAGGCATAGAATGACAGAACTTTGTTAAATTGTGTGTGTGTGTGTGTGTGTGTGTGTGTGTGTGTGTGTGTGTGTGATGAGACAAAGGTGTGTACTGTGAATGGCCCATTTTAATGATTCATTCAACAAATATTTATTGGGCATCTCTCCATATTTACTGATAAAGGCACTAAATCATTCTAAACCATCATTTCCTGCTACTTTTAACACCAAAACCTTTCCAGGAGAATATTCTCAAAATATGTCTTTTATTTTTAACTTCTATCCTGATGATAAATTTGTGGTATATATACCATTATAGAACAAAACCCATAATTTTTATTTTATCTATTTTACAATTTACAGAGATGCTTTTATAGCTTTTTGATAGTTCTTTCATATTTCTAACAGCCACTTTTGGAAATCCCCTCTCTGGGAATGCTACATTTAAGGCTCAAGGGTTATTGCTGGCATTTGTGTAGAGTACCCTGGTGGAGGTTGTTGGGCAGGAGAGTTGAAGGCGCAGGAGCACTGAGAGAAATTGGAAGATTATGATCTCTTTGAATGAATAATGAAATATGGAATTGTGGTTAGATATTTTTCTACTAAGAGAAATCCACAAGTGAGGTCCCCATCATCTTAGTCAAGCCTAACCCACCCTACCAAGTAGAGTTGAGAAAAGTGGCATTGCAGCTACTCCTGCATACTGCTAAACTAATTCTTCCAGCTCCTGCTATCAGTAGTTCATAGGGTTAGTATGAAGAGTGGATTCCCCAGTGATGCCATGAAAGATACCTGCAGGGGTTACTTTGGGGGTCTCAGGTTATATGGTTTTTCATTTGGTCCTCCAGCATTCTAACATCTAGCATTAGAATCCCCTGGAGGGCACATCAAAACAGACTGCCTGGCCTCAGCCCCAGAGTTCCCAATTCCATGGGCCTGGGGTGAGGCCTTACAATTTTCATTCTTAACAAATTCCCAGGTGATGCTGGTGCTGTTGGCCTTAGGACATATACTTACCCTGTCCTCCTCTTATGTATTTCCTTCGTGTTTTCATAAGGGTGTTTCCTTGTGAGGGGGATGTAACCAAAGGGATATGTCTTTGGTTGGGGTTATTTTTTTTTAACTATAATGGTTTCAAACATAAGAAAATTATAATGAACACCTCTGTGCCAACTCCCATATTTAACAAAAGTTAGCATTTTGCCATGTCCATAATAATAGCTATTGTGTATGTATGTAACTTACATGGCATAACTTATGTATTTGCAACACAACTGTATGACAGTGTTACTCTTATTGTCATATCGTAAGGAAAGAGATTGAGGCCCAGAGAGGTTTACAGTCACTTGCCAAAGGCCCATAGCAAGCAAGCTGGATCCTAGATTTGTGCTCAGGGAATCAGTATTCTTTGCCATCATAGTAAGCTGCCCTGGAGATTTTAGTTTTCTTTCTTTTTTTCTTTTTTTTTTTTTTTAAGAGGTAAAACATTACAGATTCAGTCCAAGTCCTGTTTGTAACCTGTCTCTGACCTCATTTCCAATTATGCTGGTATTGTCTCTTCTGAAGTTGGTTGAATTCTAGGAGGAAAGTTTTCAGGGTCTCCTTTGCGTACTTTAATCATGAATCCGCCTTACTATTTCCTGAATTTATGGTCATTTTTTTCCTCTGGCTCTGGGTAAAATGAGCAGATTCTGATTCAAAGATGGATGCCTTGAACAGCTCCCTTCTCAACCATAGAGACAATCTCAGGTATCCTAAAGAATGCAGCAGACCCCTTCCCCAAGCCTTTTTGACTGAACTTGTAATACCTCAGTGCCTTGGGTGGTCTCTCCAAGCTCCAGTCACTCCCATTCCTTTATCCTCACAGTCTGGCTTCATTTAACCATCCCAGTCTCAGAGTGCTGACCAGATTGCCTCATCTTTGGATGTGGCCGCTCTGTTGGTCGCTTCCAGTTGGTGCTTTAATCATTCATTTATTAACAAACATTTATTGAGCACCTACTCTGTGCCAGGTACTCTTCTTGGCCCTGGGATGCAGCAGTAAGTGAACAAGACAGAAACAAATCCTGTTGTCCTTTTACATCTAGACCTGTTTCTCTGATCCTGGCATCCACTTCTCCAGAAAGACATTCAGGGTATAAATTCCTCTCCAAGCACAAGGGCAGCCATGAACCTTAGACATTATATATACCTGAGGTTTTTCAAATTTGATATCTATTTAGTAGCTATAGAAGCAAAATCATAGGTAGGAGTCCAAGCTATAAAGCAGATAGGAGAGGAGCTGCTCAGGCACAAGTGAGGCAGGAAGCTGGAAACCCCCACCCTAGCCTGGCCCATCATTTTCTGTGGTGATTCCCAAGGCTCTGGCACAGCACCCTAGGGTGCCATAGAACACAGTTTAACAACCATTCCAGCACAAGCCAGATGCTTGCTGAGATGGAAAGTTTGGTTTGGAGCTCTGCTTATTGAAATTCGAAGGATGCGGGGTGGGAGCTAGTGATTGCCATTCACTCCTCCCTCTAACCCAGGTCATAGTTTTCTGAAGCCACTGTCTTTGTCTGAATTTGGTTATTTGTTTTTTCCTCCTGTTGACTGACTTCCTGGGCTGCTCATTTTGTCGTTGTGTTCTTTTGTTGTTGTTGTTATACTTGTCAGACTTATTTTCTTTGAAGAAAAAGGGCTCAACCCGCATATTATGAGAAATTGGCTCTGACATGTATTTCCATTCCTTTTCCAAAGAAGTTTTTCTATACATTTTCTCAAAGTGTCATTAAACGCTAATAGGCTTTCCCCAATAACTCCTCTCACACCCGAGCCTGACTTAACCAAGCATTTTCTGAAAACAAGGTGACTCTTATTTAAGGATTCTGAATGTATTCCAGTTCTTGGCAGTCTTAAGCATACAGCTGAATGCGTACTAAGTCTAGCATGGATAATTACACCAGCTGTGACCTTTTAGAAACCTGTATTTGGACTAAAGCAGTGTTTAGTCACTTTTGATTGACTTAGGTTTTACTTGGTTTATGTTCGGCAACCTTCAAATATTTGCTTCCATGTAAGCTGGTTAAATTCCCAAAGACAAAGCCCTGTGTGACCTGCTGTGTAGAAGGGCCTCTCTATGATATCAGTGACACAACAGACTGCATGTCTGCTTATGCACGTGTGTATACACACAAGATTCCAGGTAGGTGGAGCAGTGAGTGATACTTGGAAGTAAAGCGGCATGACACTGCCATGCATGGGGCATGAAGTCCGAAAGGGCACTGGTTGTTGGGAGACAGACATGAGCTGTTATTGCTTTAAAGACAAATCCCTTGTAGTGGCTGAAGCACCAGGAAAGTGTTCAAAAATGAGCTTCTCTTTCATTTGTACTTACCAGCCTAGGGTGACCTTGGACAAGCCTCTTAAAACTCTCTTAAACTCTCCTAGTATCAACATTGCCATCCTCAAAATGGGAGTGATGTGACATCTCCCCAGCTTTCACTCCCCTCAGTGCTGTCAAAGTAATAGAGATTCTGCATATTAACTATGGGCACACAACTAGAATACAATGATGGTATAGTACATCCACATTTGGGCTTCTTACCATATGCTCATCCTTCTACAGACTCTGACTTTGTCATTCCCCTTTTGTCGAACCCCCAACTCTTAATCATTTGATGTAGCAGAAGTTGCTAGACCCTGGCCACCTCTCCTTGCCCTTACTATCTCAGTGGAAGCCCTTCTGACTTCCAATTGCCAGAACCTGCATTTTTTCCCTTGACTTTCCACCAGAACCCACTCCACGGATTGGCAGTTTTGAGAAATTAGCATCCTCCCCACCCCCCATGCCAGAGACAGTCCTCCCCAGTGACTGATGGGAGTTGGTGTATACACCTAGCTTCCTTCCTCAGGTGGGATGATGCTGAGGTATATGTTCTATGGTGAATGCCAGTTTCTAATGGGAAGAGCTTCAGTTGCTCACAGTGGTAGCTGGTGTGAAAAGATATCCTTTGTTGCTTCTGGGTGGCAGCTGGCATTTGGACTGTCTAAGAGAGCAAGATGGCAGAAGCAATGTCTTCAATGACCTATGTGTTTCCTGTGGCTGCTGTAACAGATGGCCAAAAACTTGGTGGCTTAAAACAACACCAATTTATTCTCTTATAGTTCTGTAGGTGAGAAATCTGAAATCAGTTTCAATGCGCAGGGCCATGTTCCCTCCAGAGACTCTAGGGGAGACTCTATTTCCTGGACTTTTCTAGCTTGTAGAGGCTATCCTTATTCCTTGGCTCATGGATTCCTCTTCAGTAGTCAAATCCTCTCTGTCTTCCTCTTACAAGGTCCTTGTAATTCTAGGGCCCATTTGGAAGATCCCCTCATCTTGAGATCCTTAATCACATCTGTAAAATTTCTTTTGTCATTTAAGGTAACATTCACAGGTTCTAGGGATTAGGATGTAGACATTATTTAGCCAACCATCACTACCTGCCCTCAGAGGCCACACTGTCATCTCCTCCACATTATCTAGAAATAAATGACTAGGTCCAACACACATTCAAATGAGGGAAATTAGGTCCTTCTTTTTGAAGGAAGAATTGTAGACATTTTTTAAACCACTAAAAATAGCAATCCCAGCTAAGACACCTTGATACCAGCAATCCCCCACCCCACCCCATTTCTGATCCTTTCTCTTCCCCAAAACCCAGTTGCTAAGAGAACTGAGGTCTTACACTGGCCTTTCTGCTCTTTCTCTGGGTTCAGTGAGTCCTACCCCAACCCAAGGACACTCATTGCATCCGATTCTCAGCTGCCCTTCCTGGAACAGAGTGCTTATAAGGACACCAAAGTAAAAATAACACATGTAATCTTAAACTCCACTGTCTGTTGCCTTTTTTGCCTTGTGGGGGGGGGGGTTGTAATTCATATGATTAAAAAATAAATTTCTATACAGAGACTGGAGGCAGCAGGAGATAAAAAGGACTAGAATTTTACATGATCTGCCATATTTTAGTTTTTTTATTTAATTGATTTTTATTTATGAAAGCATACTATGTCACAGGCCCTGGGACAGCTGGGGCATAGCAATGAACATGTGGGCATAGGGCCTGCCCTCCAGAGACTTCTAGTCCTATGCAATCTCAGGCAGTGATGAAACAGCCCCTCAGGTACATTGTGATCACAAGTGTCTCCATCTTACTCCCTCTCCTCTCCCATTCCTCCTCTTCTTCTTTTGTGATCCAAAAGCACTGAAACTTTTGAAAGTATCCAGAAAGGGGGCCACTAGAATGCCTTCTTCTGTTAGTACTATAAGTCTAACCCCATTTCAACAAGGCCCCTACAGCCCTAATTCCTGAATAGCAGAGAGATTTGAGAAGCTTATTGCAGATGGGATGTTAGGCAACCATGCAACAGAGTACATTTGGGCAGTTCCATTTGGAACCACTTTAGGAACTGACCTCCTGTGGCCTCAGAAGCGACAGAATCCTGGGGCACCAAAGGAGACCATGCAGCTGAACATCTTTGAGCCATCATTGACTTCAGCTTTGTCAGACGCTATCTATATCTATATCTATATCTATATCTATATCTATATCTATATCTATATCTATATCTATATCTATATCTATATCTATATCTACATATAGATATATATATAAATTAATTAATTTTTAATGGTGACATTCGTTAATGAAATCCAGTAAGTTTCAGCTGAACATTTTAGCAGTAAGGCATATGTATATTTACATTGTGTGTTTACCTCCTATAGTTAGATTTCTTTCTGTCACCACGTATTAACTCCTTTTACCTCATCTACTTCCCCACTCTCCCCTCCCCCCTCCCCTCTGGTAACCACTAGTCTATTGTCCATGTCCATGAGTCTATGTTTGTCCTGTTCACTTGTTGTTTTTAGGTTTAAATCCCACATATAAGTGATTTCATGTGATTTTCAACTTTTTCTGTCTGGCTTATTTCACTTAGCATGATTATCTCGAGGTCCATCCATGTGGTCGCAAATGGCAGTATTCATCTCTTTTTTTATGGTTGAATAATATTCCATTGTATATATGTACCATAGCTTCTTTATCCAATCATCTATTGTAGGACACTTCCAGATGCCTCATATTGAGGAAGAACCAAGTCTGCTCGCTGGGAGTTGACTACCAGCCTTTGTAAAAATCTTCAACTCAGCAACCTTTGGTAGCAAGAGTTGTCCCACACAAACCTTTGTGACATCTACCATCAGCCTGTGTTTTCCTCTGTTCAGCCTTGATCCTGGCTTGGGTGTTGTATGCTGGTTTTGCTTGCATTTCTTTTTTGTAACAGCTTTATTGAAATATAATTCACATATCATTCAATTACCCATTTAAAGTCTACAATTTAATGTGGGATTTTTTTTTTCGCATATTCACAGAGTTGTCAGTCACCCCCACAATTAATTTTAGAACATTTTCATCACCCCCAAAAGAACCCCTTACCCATCACCCCATAATACTCTACCCTTCCTTCCCCCCACCCCCAGCAGTAGGGAACTGACCTACTTTCTGTCTCTATATAGATTTGCCTATTTGGAAATTTAGTATAAATGGAATCATATAGTATGTGTGTGGCATTTTGTGTTGGCTTCTTTCACTTAGCATAATGTTCCCAAGGTTTGTCCATGTTATCGCATTAATCAGTACTTCATTCCTTTTTATGGTTGAATATTACTTCATTTTATGGATATACCAGATTTTATGTATCCATTAATTGGTTGATGGATATTTGTTTTTTTTTTTCTACCTTTTGGTTATTATGAATAATGCTGTTATGAATATTCATATGTAAGTTTTTGTGTGGACATATGTTTTCATTTATCTTGGATGTGTATCTAGGAATGGAATTACTGGGTCATATGGTAATTCTATGTTTATCTAACTGACAGACTTGTTTTCCAAAGTGACTGCACCATTGTATAATCCCGTAAGCAATGTAGGAGGGTTCCATTTTTTCCACATCCTTGCCAACAGTTTTTGTTGTCTGTCTTTTATGTTATAGCCATGCTAATGGCTGTGGAGTGGTAGTTCATTGTGGCCCTTTTGGAGTTCAGCATCTCTTGAAGTTTGACTTTCTGTGTGGGCAGTGCCCATGTCTCCTTTGGCAGCATCTCTCCACATCTCTCCCAGTGCTCATCTCACGGTAAATTCTCACGTACCACATGGGTGTTGAATGAAGGGGATGTTTTTTATATTGCTATTCCTAGTGATGTTTCATCTCATTTCCTCACTCACAAATTCAAATTTTTATTTTTTTATTCATGATCTTCCTTTACCATTTGAAAACCCACCCTAACCTTTGGCTTTATATTTCTGCCCAGAATGGCCATTTTTTTTTCCCCTTGAAGTCAAAGCAAGTTCAGTTGCTTAGGAGAAAATCTGTTTAAAATGTCCGAAATATACCAAATAACCCAATAGGGTAGCTGACATTAATTTGCCCAGCCCAGTCAGTACCTGGCTCATGGGTGTTACCAAGAAATGCTTCCTTCCTTGTTCTCCTTGCCATGTGTATTAGCGTCCTATTGCTGCTGTCACATATTACCACAAACTTGGTGGCTAAAACAATACAAATTTATTACCTTAGAGTTATTTAGGTCAGAAATTCAATACAGGTCTCACTGGGCTAAATCAAGTTGTTAGCAGGGCTGCATTCATTTTGGAGACTCTAGAAAAAAGAATCCATTTCCTGCTTTTTCTGCCTTCTAGAAGTCACTCTCATTCCTTGACTGGTAGCCTCTTCCTTCACCTTTAAAGCCAGCAGCATTACATTTCTCAGACCCTGCTTCTGTAATCACATCTTCTCTGACTCTCCTGCCTCCTTTTTCTACTTTTAAGGACTCTTGTGATTACATTGGGCCCAGCTGGATAATATGGAATAATCTCCTTATTTTAAGGTCAGCTGATTAGCAATCTTAATTCCATCTGCAACCTTAATTCTTCTTTGCCATGTAACAAACACCATATTCACAGGTCCTGAGGATTTGGGTGTGGACTTATTTGGGAGCAGTTATTCTGTCTACTACACTTTGCTTTTCTTTCCTCCCCCTCCTTCTTCCCCCTTCCTGCCTTCTTGCCTTCCTTCACTCTCTCCCTTCCTTCATACTCGCTCCCACCGGATTTTAATAGGGGAAGAAATCGAGCAGACTGTCACTTTACCAAGAGTGCCAGCAGGTCAATGGCAGTTTTGAGGTCATTACTGAAATGCCAAAGGCAGTAGGAGCTGTCTGTCAAAATAGGCCTTATAACTTGTAGGGCTTTCAGAGTATATTTTTAAATGGAACTTTAACTCCGCACAGTTTATTTTTTCAAGAATATTATGAATTTGCAAATTTTAAAATGCAATTCTTTCATCCTTTAATCAGAACCATTCAAAAGGCAAGTTATTCAGGCATTGTACACAAAGAAGATAAATTGCTGGGTGGTGCAGTTGGATCTTGGGGCTAGGAAGAAAACTGGAGGGAGGGGCCCATGGTAGAATCCTTCTATCCTATGACCTTCACTGTAATCTATGTGTAAAGGCTGATGGGGTGATGCTTAGGGAAAGGATGTAAGAGCTGTAACTGGCTTAAAGCTTGATAAAGATAAACTTGGAGTGGAATGGGAGCAGGAAAAAGAAGTAAAGGAGTCACAAAGCAATCTAGACTTTCTTTTTAAATTTTTCTTTGAACACACTTGCAAGATGACAGATGAAAACAATCTTATTCATTTAAGAACTCTTGGAATGTGCAGTTTGCAAGGAGAAATATTATGCAATGGGTGTTGGGCAAGAAGATTATAAGGCAAAGAAACAAAAGAATACACTTGCTTTCACGGAGCTAATACTGACATGATCATACCCTATGCATCACATACTGGAAAGGGCATACCATTTGTGGTAGATGGTTCTCATTTCCTTGCTGTCCTGCACTCAATTCCTTCTCTGGATTATATATTATTGGTGACTAGTACCCTGACTCCTACTATGGAAGCTACAGCAGGGCAATTCTCTGGAAGCAGAAAGTAAATATATACCCTAGGCTTGGTCTACCAGGATTGAGTGGGGCTAAAGGGCAGTTAGAATTTATCGATGGCAACTTCAGTGGAAACTGTATCATGGTGGTAGCATCTTTATCTGGCTGGTTTGCCAAAAAAGGCTGCCTCTTGGTTCTCTAAGACAGACTTGGTTTGTGCTCATTTTCCAAGTTGGGTCCTCCATCTTCCTATCTATTGTGTGAACCCCAAATGCCTTTTCTAAATGACTTCTATGCTTAACAAAGCAAAACCTAGTTTCTGTTGTTTGCGACTCAGAACTCTGATGGATAACACTGTTTATTAGCTAGAGAAAATAAGCTTAGTGGCTCCTGATTATAAACACACAGGAAGTCTGGGCATTATAGCTTAGGAAACGTTGCCAGGAATGGTCTTCCATCAGATCTTCGTGTGTCTTGCTCCAGTTGGACATTCAGGACATCATTAAATGTTGCAGTCTGAGAGATGACTTCCACAACTAGCCTGCCCAAGTCAGCTACCCAGTCCTCTACTAAGTAGGTTTGTAGTCCTGGCTATGTATTGGATTAACCTGGGAGCTATAGAAATACTAATGCTCAGGTCCCACCCACCATGGATTCTGATTTAATTGGTCTGGTGATCAGCCAGAGCATGTGGATTTAAAAAAACCAATCCAGGTGATTCTAATGCACCGTTAAGGTAGAGAACCCCTGATATATCACATCATCACATTTTAATTCTCTGCAAGGCACTTAACATCCTTTAATATGTATGTTTTCTGCCTTTCTGATTTGAACACTGACTATCTTTCTGCACCAGAATGTAAGCTCAGTTAGAATGAACTTTTTCTTATTCACGTGCTTGTAGTAAATACTAATATAGTAAATACTGAGTAAATGAATGAATAAATGAATGAATGGTGCAAACATTTATTTTCTTTTCTCAGCTAGTTGCCTTTCAGATTGCTCAGATTTACTCCGTGTGATACCTGAACATCCTGGCCCCATCTTCCTTCCCTTTTAATTTCTTTCTTTATTCTAAGCCTGGGATCTGTTCCCACTCTTGCCACATGGACTTGGAGCCTTGGACACTGACATTGAAAGCTCACCTTGGACACTGATATTCAAAGCTGTGGGAAGACAACCATTGAGATTTAGATTTCTTGAGTGAGGAGGGGTAGGGGAGATGCTTAGCTTTTCAGATTCTTCAGAGAATTGAAAAAACAACATGCTCATCTTAGGAACTAAGGATGATTATTTCTTCTGATCTGAATAAAAAGGTTAATTGTGTGGGCTCTATCCAAACTGCCTGGGTTTAAATTCTGGCTCTGCCTCCCTCAAGCTTTGTGCCCTTGGGAAAGTTACCTCAGCTTTCTGTACCTCATTTTCTTCATGGGTCAAATAAGAATAATATCATGAAACTTTTCTCACAAGACTGTTTGTATGAAATGAGTTTACTGTTTTTATATCTTAACTCGAGGGCTTTGGATTATGCAAAAACAAAAACAAAAACAAAAAACAACATCTCCTGAGTTGAGAAGGAATGTAGGGGAGGGAGGGACAGGCAACAAAGTTGTGTGGCGTAACTGTAATGGTTAATTTACTGAGTGACCATTAGAAACTAAGTATTGTTTTTGTGGATCCTCTTATTAAGTTATTACAATCAGATAAGGCACTTTGGTTATCTCTAATTCTGTAGACATATGAACTGGAATTCAATCCCCAACAAGTCTGCCTGACACCAAATTCCAAGATGAGATATTGCTGCTAGAGCCTGAACTGAAAGGCATGTATCACAATAAATGCATTTCCTAGATTTGAGGGACTGAACTGGAGGAGGGATGTGAGAAGCTGAGATAAGGGGAGAATGGGAAGAATTTTTGGAGAAGGCATTGTAAGTGGGAACTTCAAGGAAGTAGAGAAGCCAGAGAGAACATCATAGGCAGTGATAATGTTGCCCATATAGGCAAAGATGGATGTAAACCAGAAGAGGAAGCTGTTGTATGCATGACTGTTTCCCATGATGGGGCTCTCCTGCAGGCAGTTTAGGCAAAACTTGCTCTGTGAATTTTCACCTTTCTTCCTGGCTTATTTTCTCCCACCTGAGGTGCCTGCTCCATTATTCCCCTTCCTTTCTTCCCTACTACTTTGCCTATTTGATGTAGAACAGTCAATGTATTAATCCATCTGTTGAATAAATACTAAATATATTGAAGGCCTGCTTTGGGCCAGATAGTTGCTGCAGGTAAAACAGTGATCCATCCCATCATTTCAGTCCTTATCAGCCCCCTCACCTCCCACCAGTTGCAGATGCCTTGGTCACAGTGAGGCCCCAGCAGACCCTGCAAGTTTGTGTACTCACCTGGACAAGCTTTCTATTCCACACCAGAAACCCAGCTGGGAGCCAGGAAATGCACAAAGAGAAAAATCTCAAACTGAAGGTAGACTCTGGCTGGTTTCACTGGCAAGTCTCCCCTCAAGCCCATTATTAAATGATGCTATGGACTACAGGATGCCCACCTTTCTAAATGCTGCCCAATTTCCTCAAAAGTGTGCTTGGCCACCCAGAATTATGTAGGTGGAACTACAGATCAGAAAATGATTGTTTCTCTCGTCAGAAGGAAGCACCCCACAGTGTGGTTCTCCCTAGAGAAAGTTCTTGCTTTGTGCTCTGAGTGTTTTAGGGTATGCTAATGCTTTTTGGAAACCACTGTTTTCCTTCATTTTCACTGTCAGTCCCCTAATCTGTATGGCCACCCACTCATATGAAGTTTTACAATAACTCCCATCTGATAGCCACCTCCTCACATCCCATGAGTTGCCAGAATGTTTCCAAAGTGGAAATCTAGCCATGGAATCCTTGTTTCTACTCTGGCAAATGCTCTCAAGGCTCCTTGAAGGGGCTAGGAGGTCAGCACCTTTCACCTGCAGGGCTCCAGGCTTGGCTTCTGCTTCCCTATCTGGCTTAATTTATACTTCTTTCTGCTACTGGGGGAGTGCTTTCTTTTCTCTCTTCAAGCCCATCATCCACTCCTCCAGCTCTGCAGTTAGATCTCAGCTCAGTTCCCAAATCCTCTTGCTATAGGCTCTCATCTAACTTACCCCCATGATTTCAGCTGTATTAGTGAGCTTTTTTTAAAATTAATATCTGTTTCTCCTATGGGCTTAGTTTGGGCAGGAAGTTCTTGTGTCATTTTTCCTACCTCCTAGCAGAAAATTCTAGACTTCCAGCTACTTTCCAATATTCATTCATCCCATAGTTTAATACTTGAGCCTTGAATTCTCTCAGAGCAGCAATATGCCCAGCTGAAAGACCACATTTCTCAACCTCTCTTGCAGTTAAATGGGTACAGGTGAGGAAGCTCCGGGTATAAAGTATTGTCTGGAACATGTGGAAAGTCTTTCTGATCGGATATGACTCCACTGGGAGAAGATACTTTTTACCTTCTTATTGCTTGGGGTGTGGATATGATGGCTGGAGCTTGAGTAGCCATCATTAGATCATGAGGTGAAGCTGTAAATTGGTGGAGAATCAAGATAGGTGGAGATTAGATTCCTGATAACCATGAGAGTCCCCATACCAACTCTGAACTGCTTTACTTCATACTTTTCTTTCTTAAAAAAATCATTTTGTTGATTTTTTTCCCCCACACAAAATCACAGCTAGAGAACAAATCATCCTGTGAGAAGTCCACTTTTAAAACGCATATCAAAAGCCTTTTCTCTTTCATATTATATTATGTATTTTTTTAGAGGAGTATACAACACAAAGCTAAACTTATTAATACTTCGCCTACTACCAATTTTGTGAGAAATATTTTCTTATTCAAAATCTTGTACCCTATAGGAAAAAAGAAATTCTTACAATCTGACAACTGACCCCCTGACTTCTCTCTAGAGCATTTTCCCTCAAATTTCTCCTCTCATATACAACAGTTTTCATGTACACACTTAGCTATTATTTTCTTTTTCCAGAGAAGCAAAGCTTTAACTACTGCAACTTTATGTACAGCTCTACACTTAAAACAGAAATGAAAATAAGAACTACAACAGAACATTAATTCAAAATATACTCTCAAAAATCACAAACCAGCTAGAAAATATTCTGGTGGTGTTTACAAATGAATTGCTACTTTTGTACAAAATTGTTAGATGGTGAAAATGTGAGTAGACTACATACCAATGTAAAGAAATCCATCTTTCTGCAGAGACTATACAGATAAGCTCACACCTGACACAGTTGGACAGCTCACATGTTGCCATCTATTTATACAGTTTATGTTTTCAAGGTCTTTCTGTCATAATTGCCAACCAGTACCTTTTAGCCATTTCATGTGTCAGCTGTAGTACCAGTAACTCAATGGAAGCCTCCATACTTAGTACTTAAAGTAACAGAAATACTATACTACTAACTCACTTTGTGTGCCAGTTGATACAATAAAAATAAAATGATAAACATAAGTAGAATACAGAATGGAACATCTAATTAATGGACATTCATTAAGCCCATTTACTGGAGAAATATTATACGTGAAGAGACTTTTAAGATTAATTAGGATTCATTTCATTTTCAAAACCATAAATATGATATTTCATTGCCAAAAGATTTAGTAATAAAGTGAAAACAAAGCACAATGACCTAGCCAAATGAACTTATTCATTAAACTTTGGAAAAAGTCTGCTTTGTGCAGGTAGCAAAGAGAATCCCACAAAGCTGGAGGCAGAGGCAGCTAACCAGATGAGATCAATATGCAAAAGGAGAAAAGCTTGACATAAATCATACCCATGGAGGAAAAAACTTCATAGGGCATTTCCAGGAGGCATTTAACACAAAGCTTCTGCTCCCTTCAAAGCGTCAAGATTGTGTATTAAGTTTAGTGTGTATGAGAAGAGGAGGATGAAGATGGAGGCTGATGAAAAAAAGGAAGATAATCTGCATGCTTCTCTGTCTTAAACATATGTCAAGCATACCTGCACAATTTAAAGCACTGATATCACTTTACCTCTAGTGGAAATCTATGTATGGCAAACTGCTGGGTCTGTCTCCCCTCTCCCCCTTGAGCAAAGGATATTTTAAATTTGATTAAGCATATATTAATTGAGTCCTCACTGTGTACCTAACATTGTGTCAGATACATAGTATTTCTATCTGTTTCTTTTGAGTTTCTTTGTTATGAAATCTCTTCTGCCATTTTCATAGTCTTTAGCCTCAAGAGAATGGATCTTGAAGTAGTAAGAAGCCAAACCAGGCACATTCCCATAGAAATACAGCATGGACACTTCTGACTCCTGGTGGAAAAGTCATTCTTGAATATTACCTTAGGATTTGCCACAGGCACAAAGCTTCCAAGTTGAGATGCCTTACTGAAGAGTAATTGTGAGATACCCTGGCATGAGATTAATTCATTTTCTACATGCTTACTTCCTTTGGCCCAATGTTCTCCACAGATGAAGAGGAAAGTGGTATGGCCAGGACTATTGCAGCACCCAACCCAGTCGCAGCCCCTTTCTAGCAGCCTCTCATTTGTCCCTATCCTGAGAAGTGGTCTCCAGAGTGCAATATAATATAATCCTTTCCCCAGGCACAGGTGCCTGAGAAGTTCAAGGATGGAGGGTCTATACCCAATGTTGGGACTGCTACATCATCTGACCTGGTAATCTTTTTCAATGGCTGCCTTGGACAGTGAGCTCCATGCTCCCTACCCAGAGAAAGGAGCAAGATGGGCCAAAGCTTCTTGCAGAAGCTGATAAAATTTAGATCGCACAGGGCTAGATATTCTGATCAGCTGAGGTTCTCTCACCCTTACTTCAGCCTCTGCTTAACTACTTTGAATTAGCAAAATTGTTCAAAGTAAACAAATAAATTAAAACAGTGATGGGTGCCACAAGAATGCTTAAATAGAAGCTAGGAAGAAAGAAAGAAAGAAAGAAAGAAAGAAAGAAAGAAAGAAAGAAAGAAAGAAAGAAAGAAAGGAAGGAAGGAAGGAAGGAAGGAAGGAAGGAAGGAAGGAAGGAAGGAAGGAAGGAAGGAAGGAAGGAAGGAAAGAAAGAAAGAAAGAAAGAAAGAAAGAAAGAAAGAAAGAAAGAAAGAAAGAAAGAGAAAGAAAGAAAAAGCTTAAACAATCCACAAAGAATTCCTAAATAGGTATGTGCTTCAAATGTACTATAAACCTAGAAATACATTGGGAGCAGCGGGTGATGTGGTTTATGGAGACAAAAAATCCTAAACAGGTTAGAGTGGTAGAACTCTACATTTCTTCTGGATTTGCAACAGATGTTTAAAAAGTTTCTTTATACTGAAGACTTCAGAGATTCTCTTGACTTCCCAATGTGACAGAAAGTACACAGCTTAAACTGAATCATGGCAGTAACATAACATAGTTGATCCTCATTATTCATGAATTCTACATTTACGAATTTGCTTTTTGATAAAGTTTATTTGTAAGCCCCAAATCAGTACTTGTGACACTTTTGTGGTTATTTGCATCCATGCTCAAAGCAGTGGAAAATTTAAGTTGTCTGACACATGTGTTTCCAGCTGAGGTGGAACAGGAGGACTCTGCCTTCTTGTTTGAGCTCTCATACTGCAAACAATTGTGTGTGTGTGTTTTTTTTAACTGTCTATTTGTTGACAGTTTTGCATATCTGTGCCTTTTGTTAGTGATATTTCTATGTAAAATGGCCTACAGGTGCTAAAGTACTGTCTAAATGTTCCTAAGTGCAAAAAAGCTGTGATGTGCCTTATGCAGAAAATATGTTACATGAGCTTCTTTGAGGCATGAGTCATAGTGCTGTTGGCCAGGCATTAAATGTCAGTAGATCAACTGTACTTTAAATAAGGTGTTGTCAAATAGAAACACACATAAAACAAGGTTATAAATTGATTTGTTGATGACAATGTTGTGATCAGAGGCTTATAGGAACCCAATTCTGTATTTACCCTAGGAAATACAGTGGTTCAGTATTTGTGGTGATGTTATAAAATAAAAGTACCAAGGATAAAGAAAATCAGCTGTATTCTTAAGAAAGTTTAAAGAAATGCATTTTATGTTTTTTCCTCAAATTTATGGTTCCTGAAGTTCCTTTCTGTGTTAGTAGACCACAAAGACATACTTTCTCCAGAGAGGGTGTGGCTGGAATCACCATTAGAAAGATTAGTACCATTCTACAGCACAGCCTGACTGTCAGACAGAGCAAGCCAGCCTAGGACAGAGGGAAAGCACATGAGTGAAACACATGATTGCTGATTTCTTACTTTCTTGAGTTATCAGTGAGGTGTTGGAGCCCAAGGCTAAGTAATGCTTTCCTAAGGGAGCCTGCAACTGTGCATTTATATCTTTTTTTTTTTTTTAGAAAACATTAGATGTCAACTTTGTTCTCAGATTTGTAGTTTACTTGATGATAATGTCATGGAGGAAGAAGGGACAGCACTACATTACAGATGATCTGCTTACATAATTTAAAAAATTATTAGTTTTTAAGAAGGATTTACACTAAACATAATCAACAACATTCCAAGTCTTCTACCAATCAGAGCATTTCTAGACAGTAAGCATCAAATCTCAGGACATGGATTCTCTTTGTTTTCCACAAACTATACAAAGGATCTAAATGAGAACAGATCTGGAGCAGAGAAAAAGCCTTCATCTACAGATGGCAAATACGTCCCTTCTTGTGGACCTATTGTCATTGATTGATAGTGATTACAAGGAAAAGTGTGTTGAGAGGTATACAATGCCAAATCCAGGTTCAGTGGTCATCATGACATGATTTACTAGTGATGTCTGCTATGGGTGAGGATTGGAGTAGTATACTTGATATGTATTTGCTATATATAAGTTAAAGCAATAGAGCCTCAGCATAAGAATCTCTCTCTTGTTAGGTAATAATAGGATCATGTCTGGTTTGGTGATCTCTCTCATTGTTGTTCTTAGCATGTTGCCTCATACAGAGTAAAAGTTCAATAAACAATTGCTGAACGTAGGTATGTACTTATTTACCAGTAATGTGAAGGGGAAGGGAGAGAAGGAAGGCAAATTTTTCAGCCCTCTGAAGTAGAGTGGAGGTAGCAGATTGAAGCCACAAAGTCTTCCCATTTGACTTGAAATCTGCCCCATGGGTGGCAGCTTCCCTTGCTTTCACCTAAGGCCATTAAAGATGCAAAATGTTGTAGCTATCACCAGCACCACCCTTGAACAGGCTGAGATGCTGGAGACCAGAGACTCAGCAGGAACCAAGCTAGGGAATGGATTTTCTGATTTTTTTGAGTGCTTAAAACTACAGCTACCCATGGGGCATTATGTAGAAAGAGTCACCACATAAAGGTTTCTGTGATTGATTTGTGTCCTGTTCAGGGACTTCTTTATCAATATAAGTGACTTGTCTCCTAGGGGGTACATTAAGCCTAAACAGAGCCAGCCTATCCATTTCTCCCGAGGCGCCCTGCAGGGCAGAGGGTCGCACCTGCAGCTTCTCTTCATGATATGCTCAGGAGCTACACAGAAGGAACACATGTCTGAACAGCATGGGTACAGTCCCCTAGGGGGTGTCTATGGAACACAGCAGAACCTAATGACAGGTAGTATAAGGGAGGCCCTTCCTTCTCTTTCTGCTCTTTGAATGGAACCCAAGCAGTTGTTTTTAGTATGGTACAGAAAGTGATTCATAGAATTTTGTTTTAAATTACTTTTTACAAGTTTTATTTTTAAAATATCATATGTATGTTTTATAATATGCATGGTATATTACCCTAGTGGTAAATATATATATGTGTGTATATATATATGTGTGTATATATATATATATATATATATACACACACATATATATACATATATATATATTCACATGCACACACATACATACACACACTGTACATTCATATATATATATGGAGACCACTTCTACCTACTCTTCCTCCTAAGTACAGCACAATCCTTTGGACATTCATTATCCATTAAATAAATATAAGAAGACACTAAAATGTAGAGTGGAGAAAGCAGACCAGCTAGGAATCTTGAGACCTAAGACCCAACAATGAGTTCCTTTGGTTTTCTTTTGCTTCATATCTTCGACTGGGTTCTGAAAAAACCATCAAACCTAGAAATGCTAATGAGTGCTAACAAAAAAATCCCTAAGAAAAACCTGCTTTCTCTAGCCAAAAGACCAGCAAAGGGGCAGTGCAGCAAGATAGACCATCCAAATGCCATGGAAACATCTGTCACCCAACCCCCACCCCCATCAGCAAGGCCAATCAGAGAGCCTAGATGTCAACCTTCACCACAAGGGAAACAATAATGAGGTGAGGAGCCCCTCATTCACCAGCCATGGTGGTATCAGTACAGACCTAATGGGGATCCTGAAGTCCCACCTTCTGGCAGTAATGAAGCACCTCTTCACCACAATTGAAGAATGAGTAATGAGCTTGAACTTCAGTCCCCACCTGGCAGTAATACGATGGCTTAGAGTTAGAAGAAGTCTGCCCAAAAAGATTGAAATAAGAACCAGGGTCTCACAACAGAAAAATGTTCAGAATACGAGAGAAAATTACCCATTTTACTAAGAACTAGTAAAATTTCAACTAGTAAAATCTCAATTTAGAAATGACAATTGACAGCTGTCAACATTTAGATGACAACAGATGTTGGAATTATCTGACAAGGATTTTAAAGTGGTCAACATGAAAATGCTTTTGTGAACAATTATGAACATGCTTGAAACAAATGAAAAAAAGTCTCAGAAAAAGAAAGTTATAAAGAAGAACAAAATGGAAATTTTAGTATTGAAATACACAATAACTAAGCTTAAAAAAAAACCTTCAGTGGATAGACTCAACATCAGAATGGAAGGAACAGAGTCAAGAAATCAGTGAACTTGAAGAAACTGCAATAGAAATTACTCAATTTGAACAACAGAGAAAAAATAGACCCAAAAAATTGAACAAAGTCTCAGATACCTGTGGGACACTAATGAAAGATCATGTTACAGTCACAGAAGGATAGGAGAAAGAGAGCAGAGCTGAAAAGTACTTGAAAGAATAATAGCTGAAAATTTCCCAAATTTGACAAAAGACATAAGCCTCAGATTCCAAAAGCTGAGCAAACTCCAAGTAGTATAATCCCAAGAGATCCATGCTAAGACACAGCATAGCCATACTTCTAAAAACTAAAGGAAAAGAAGAATTTTTTAAAATAGCCAGAGAGAAACCATACCTTATTAACAACATTTTTCAAATGCTGAAAGAAAAGTTTTGTCAACCCAGAAATTTATGTCCATTAAAAATATTATTCAGAGAAGAAGGAACGATCAAGGTATTATAAGATAGATGAAGGAAAACTAACGTACCTTGTCACCAGCAGACCTACCCTATGAGAATGATTAGAAGAAATTCCCTAAACAGAGAAGAAATGATAAAAAAAGGAATTGTGGAATTCAGAAATGAAGAAAAAACAATGAAAAGAGTAAAAATGTGAGTAAACACAGTGGACTTTTCTTCTATTATTGAGTGTTCTATATTATGTCTGATGATTGATACAAAAATTATGAACATGATGTAAAAATATCATTGTGATTTTCAACATAGAGGAAATTTTAATATTATAGATGAGGGAGTATGAAGGGACTTAAGCGGAGGCAAGGTTTCTACATGTTATGTGAACTGGTAAAATGTAAATACCAGCAGAATGTGATAAGTTATGTATGTAGAGTGTAATATTTAAAATGACTACTGAAAAATCTATACAAAGGGTTATGGTCAAAAAACACTATAAATAAAGCAAAGTAGAATTCTAGAAAAATGTTCAGGTAACGCAGATGAAGTTAGGAAAAATGAAGCAAAAATGAAAAACAGAGGGAACAAACAGAAAAAATAAAATAAAATGGCAGACTTAAGTACTAACATATCAATAAATACATTGAACTTAATGGTCTAATATGCCAATTAAAATACAGACATTGACAGGTAATAAAAAAAAAGTCATCCATAAGAACTTCAAATATTAATGCTATAGATAAGTAAAGGCTGAAAGTAAAAGAATGAAAAAAAATGTAACAATAAACCAAAGAAAGTAGAACAGGAGTGGCTATATTAACATATGAGAAAAGAGACTTCAGAGCAAAGAAAATTACCAGGGACAGAGAAAGACCTTACATAATGATAAAAGGGTCAGTCTACCAAGAAGACATAGCAATCCTAAATGTGTATGCACCTAACAACAGAGCTGCAAATAATGCAAAACAAAAATTGATAGAATTTAAAAGAGAAATAGACAAACTCACAATTAGAGTTGAAGACTTCAACATTCTTCTCTTCAAGAATTTATATAGCAATTAGAAAATCAGCATGGATATAGAAAAACTCAGTACCATTAGTCAACAGAATCCAATCAACAGAACACTCCTCTCACCAACCCCAGAGTACACAGGCTTTTCAAGTACCCAGGGGACATTTATCAAGATAGAACATATCCTGGGAAATAAAACATCCTTTAACAGATTTAAAAGGATTGAAATCACACAGAAGCTATCATCTGACCACATGGAATCAAACTAAATAATCAGTAACAAAGATAACAGGAAAATTTCCAAACATGTGAAAATTAAACGATGCAGCTCTAAATAATCCATGGGTCTCAGGGGAAATATGAATATATGTTGAATATATGAATATATGTGTAAAGAAGTAAATAAAGCAGGATAAAAATTTCATATATAATCACAGCGTAAAATAGAGAGAAAAGAAAAAAAAAACAACTAAGAAAGCTGCTATCCCTATGTGAAAACAGCATTTGCTTCTCCAAAAGCAAAAACAAACAAAGCAAAACTATTGGAAAAGGATGACAGAGAAAATACACATTGTGCTAAATCCCAGGTCATATCCCTCTTTTTTAGATATACAGAGTACTCTGCCTCCTAGCTCTCTTCCTTGGGGTGTCAGTCCTGGTTACAGCAGGAAACAAAAGATACATTTAAATTAGCATTATCTAGTGATGTTTAAAGAACTATTATAGGTGTCAGTGGGGTTTAGGGAAAGTATAAGGGATGCTACAGTGCTCTGCCACAAAGGACAGTAGGGCTTTTGCTAATCTGAGGCCTGAAGGGGCAAGCACAAGTAGTTTAAGAACCTGGGGATAGTGAGGGGTGCATCAAGAACCACTGGAGAGAGCTGTGACCTTTTGTCAAGTGACTCAGCCTTCTTAAGGCCACGGGCCCAAGAGGAGGAAGCTTGAGAAACAAACCTTCCCCTTTTTCTCCCTTCCTTGATCTCCTGCCTGGATCCCCATTGGCCAAACTGAGCTTGAAGCCAGAGGTGAAAGGTCCCCTGTGATCTGTAATCCATAGAGATTAGCCTCCCAGGGAAGAAAACAAGGTTGAGAAAAGCAGATCAAGGGTTTGTTTGTTTGTTTGTTTTTTTGGTTGGCAGAAGTAAATGGGAAGCTATCTGGGTGGCAGAGGAACCCAGTGATTGGATGACAGTGTTTAAAATAGCAGTATCACAAGATGGACTATATGGAAGTGAGTTGCCAAAAGGAGCCATCCAACCCCAAATCAACTGTGATGTGAGTAAGAAATAAACTTTTATTATATTAAGCCACTGAGATTTGGGACTGTTTATTAAAGCAGCTAATATTAATTACCCTAATACACCTAATAAAAGTCAGGGCCTCAGATTCTGTGTGGAGTCACATATTAAACATACAGTCCAGCCCTCAGGAGTAATTAAAAAGTGATTCTAATATTTACTTGTCTCTTGAGAAATACCACTGGGGCTACAATTCATAATCTTAGTGACTCCTCTTAAAGCCTACTTTATCACCAATACAATCCTCTTTTACCCAGATACTTTCATCCATCAACGCTTGAAAACTTTCCTCAACTTCTCAACCTTGCAGGATTTGTTCTTATTTGTCCTCCCTTCCCTTTCAGCCTGTTATAATGTAGGTCATTTAGTCACTCCCTCTGTCTTCTCCATCATCCTTTTAGTTTCTCTTTTATCACAGAAGATCCCTGAAACTAGATGCTGAATACAGAGGGAAATGTAGGGCTTATATACAATTAAGGTAGAGAAATTGGAGGAATCTAGGGATATGGTTAAAATACAGGCCATGTGCTTGTGGCAGGCTGATTTCCTTTGGAGTTGGTTTCTGAGACAGAATTGACATGCAGTGTGTCTATTAGGGAGAAAATTTTGGATTAGCACCTGTGGAAGGTAGAGGGAGAAAGTAAGATGGGCAGAGAGAAAGCCACGCTGTCACACAGAAAGCCCCAGAGCCTATACAGCCCATCAGACTTGTCCTGCTTTGGGCCAAGTGGCTTGGCCTTTATCCCGCTGCCTCCATCTGCATTGATGTGTGACTTTGGGTGAGGCAATTCCTGAGAGGCCTGTCAGTTGAAGGCTGCTTGCTGACAGCTCTCCTGGTAGCTGGAACAATGAATTCTGCCTTGTAAGGAGACCTGGGCATCTGGTCTTGTGTCCATCACTGTGTAGAGGGTCTGTGAACGTAGGAGAGATGGGCTATAGCTCTGGCTTTGAGCTGCCCGCAGTTTCTGTGACCATGATTACTGTATAGAAATTGTTGTCATTCCGTCCATGCTCTTCATTCCTTTTGTGCAATGCCTTGAAGCCCTTGTACTACACTACATTTCCCATTTCCTTGAGGAAACATACCAAAATTTTCTTCCCAGAGGCTTTGATATCTGACCCTCAGACTCCCCTACCTTCCTGTCCCATCACTGCTGGGCCTGCTGTGTGGGAGCTGCAGCTCCAGAAGGTTCTCCTTTGGCTCTCTGGGTTGTAGGGTTATAAAGAAGTGTGTTGTTGGCCTTGCTGTAATTTATTGATTTCTCATTATTACTAAAGAACAGAGTAAGGATTATAGTCATTATAAGAATTTATTTACAGCTCCATCCCTCCTCATTTTTAGTCTCAGATGGGACTCTGGGGCTGTGGATAACTTGCTGGTCTTCCAAGCTGACTCTTTTTCCTGATTGTATATATTAAGGCCAGGGCAGCAATAGCGTTTTAATTTCTCTTTTTCCAATAAGGCTAGCTTTTCAATTCTTGCCATGGTCCACACCAGCCTTACTAAGCTCGAGAGTAGAGCCCCGAGGAGCAGAAGGAAGAGGACAATTAATGCTATGGGGCCCTGGGGTATGCCTCTGCTTTGGATTGAAACCCAGCTTAGACATTAACCGATGTGTGAAGTTAGGAAAGTTTCTTAATTCCTATTTACCTCAGTTTCCTCATCTGTAAAATATAGTAATAGTACCTACTGAACACAATTGTCGTCAGAAGAAAATCTCATATCACATGCTTAGCGTTGTGCTTGACACTTGAGCAGTATCTGTTTTTTGGTTGTTATTACTGTTCCATTTTTTCCTATGAGAAAAACAAAGCTCAGATTCCAATTAGTGATTCTGATTGGCTGATGCATGCCTATTTTTTCACCAGACCTTTTTTTGGCACCTTCCCTCTACCCACTACTAGTTCTGATATTATAGTAAAACCGTGCAACCATTCTAATTCCAACACCAACCGAAATACCCTGATGAACATGCTGAATCCTCCTTAGTTCAGTTTGGTTGTTCTCACTTCTTGCTGATGCCAACACACATTTGTTCTGGCCCTTCTGAGTCCCCCAAATAACTGCTCTTTGGAACAACGCAGACTGAGGCAAAAGGTGTGAAATTGTTCAAGGGAATAGTTTTTAGGAAGTTTCCAATATTTAATGAATGGCCTTCTCCACATCTTCAGCCTATTTCTCATCACCATGTTTCTTGAACTCTATGCTCTATTACATTTCCCTGAACAATGTATGCTCAAAATCTCTGAGCATATGGGTAGACTGTTTTCCTCTGTCTATAAATCTCTTCTTTTCATTTTCCTGTCTTTACATCGCTGATTCCTACAGTCTGCCATACATTTCAGGTCTTCCCTTGCTTAATACCCTTCTCCATGATTGCTAGGTCTTCAGATTTCTATGGAAAATTGTCATATCTCATCATGCTCCATTAAGTATCTTATTCTTCATTTTGATGCTTTTTAAATATCTCCTTTAATTGCCAACATCACAACCTACACAGTAGTTATCCAGGACTCATGCGTGTAAGGAGGAAAGGATTACTGTTTACCCAGGGGTGAGGTTTTGATAATAGAGACCTCTGTGCTCCATGGTTTTGTCTTTCAACTCTGTGCATGTAGGGCATGAGTTCTCTTCCACCCATTTATCCATCCAACAAAATTCATTAATACAAACCTGAATCAGAACAAAGGTGAATCCCTGCCTTCAGTGAGCTCATAGCCCTGCATGGGAGATAAAGTGTATTTACAAAAATTATAGAGTAAAACAAAATTCAAGCAGTATTATATGCTCAAGGTTTTATGGGGGGAAAAAAAAAAAAAAACACAGCTTTCCTGATAGGGGTAATGGGAAAAGGAATCTTTGGTAGAGAATATGGTATGATAGTTTTACCTGAAAGGGAGGATAGGATTTTAACAGGTAGCAGTGGAGATGGATCCTTCCAGGTGAAGGAAGGAGCAGGAGCAATTGTGCCAGTGTAATGTCAAGACATTTCATGTATCCACTTGTAGCTTGAAGGAAGTAGTGGGAAGTGAAGCTAGATAGCTGGTTATCATAATGAAGAGGAAAGCTAGATAAGAGATGTGGACTACTTTTTGTTGAAGATATGGAACTACTGAAAAGTTCTGATGTCAGAGAGACATCAACAGAACTATGCATTAGACAGATTTATTTGGCAATGTTGTATAGAATGTATTTCTGAGAGAAATCAAAAGTAGGAGGAGAAGAGTGAGATGCCTGGCTGGACCAACATGTTGGCAATGGGCTAACCTAGGAGAGAAGCATATGAACATGTTCAAGAAGCCACATGAATACAACTTGGATGTTGGAATTGAAAAAGGTTTTGAATGCAAGTTAACAGGGAGAGGGTGAGACCCTGAAAAAATAACCAATTTTGGAGAAATATGTTGAGTTTCACTTTAGAGCAAGGAATTAGAAGTGTCAGCAAGAGCATCTAGATGGAGAAGTTCAGCTGCAGTGGGAATTGTCAGGCTAGAGTGCAGGAGAATCGTTAGAGCTGGTGCCACAGTTTTGATCGTGTTAAGAGCTTGTAGGGAAGAACAGCAAAAAGACGGAAAGCTGATGGTTCTCTTCTTTAGTGCATAGACTTATTTTATCTTCCGAGGGATCCATTAGCTAACTAAGAGCTTTCCTGGCCTGAAGACAAAGTGAAACCAGTTGCCTTGATAGAGTGATTGAGGCATCCAGAAACTTTCAGTGTGGAATAACTTCCCCCTACCATGAGGCTAGAGCATGGACTCAAGGTGTTTGCTTTACTAATCACAGATTACTTATTCTGACCACCCAGTTAGTATATCCAGATGACAGCATTCTTCCTGCCTCCCTCCCCTGAGATAGATGATGAAGAACCAGAGTGTTATTTCAAAGCACTTCTTTTTCTGGAGTCCCAGAGAGAAACAAACACACCAAGAGTTGTGTGACAACCCAGAAGGCAGGGATGTCAGGCAAAAGTGAGAGCAAGTCTGGAGACTTATAGGAATCATAGATCACTGCATTTTCTCTGGAGACTGGCTGAGACCATTGTCCCTGAGTCCTTGGGAGTTTACGGTTTTATATTAAATCTAAGTGTTTCCTTTTGATGAAGTATTTTATTTGATGGACGTTGTAAATTACTGTAAGGAAACTTTTTAGTCAGCAAGGATTTATGACAGTGATAAATTCGGGCGATGTCTTTTTAAGTGTCTCTATGAATGAACACTTTCAAAATTTCCCCAGGTTCTAGTCCAAGATAGAGTCTATTGGTGATTATTTTTGTACTTTCCATGTCTCAAGTGACTTCTTTTATTAGGATTCCTAAGAATAAGACTTATGATTTATCCTGATGACATATTAACAGCCAGTCATACCAAATACATTTTTCTCTCTTATGTACCAGAAAGTATATTCTTGCTGTCAGCCTTTGGGGTACAATGAATTTCAAAAAGCTCTCTGGTGTTTTTCCTCAACATTGAACATTTCTTATCTTTGTAAGTTATCAAAATAGTTAGAAGATCTGGAAAGAAAAAGAAACAGAAATGAAGGTAGAATGCTGTCTTATCGATGAGACATAAAAAAAGATGAAAGTCATTTATAAATTTATAAAATGATTGAACTGGATCAATATTATGGTGACTCTTATTGATGGGTAAGGTAGAACCCCTCTCACCCAATTGTACTCAGCCAAAATCATTTGGTTCAGTGACTACACTTAAATATTGCCAATATGAAAGAAAGCTCATATTTTGCATTAAAAAACATTTTCAGGGTGGTGTAATTTGGGAAAAAAATAAGATCATTTGAATTTCACAGGGTTTTTTATTGTTTATCTCTTAGGCTTCACTTCTTAGATGTGTTTACAGCAGAAAAAGCAATCAAATCACTGGCCACTTTAGATTTTTCCAAGAGTAGATGAGTCATTCATGATTCATTAGAGGAGGGAAACATCTTTCATCTATTGCAAAAAAAAAAAAACCCAAAAAACAAAAAAAAACCAAAAAAATCCTTTTTCCTCTTTCATATAACATACTTTGTCTTCATTCTCTGTTTGCAATCCCTCACATTTGAATTCAGAGATCTTAAGAGCAAGTTAAAAATATACAACATGTCCTTTGAGTATTTCATAAGTACCATCTTCATACTAGTTAAGAATTTTCATGTCTTTGTTAGATATCATTTTGGTCTTGAAATTTTAATTTGATTTCTTATAAATAGGAGCCAAAAAATACATGTGGACAAAGGGAGAAATAGTAAAACAACAAGATTTATGTATTTAGATAGCCGTTCCTTGATACCTCAGTTCTAAGGAGGATGTTTTCCCTTTAGGGGGAAAAAAGACATAGTATAGAAATATAAAAATGTGCAATGGAATTTGGACTTAATACTGTTACATCTCTCGATGTGCCCATCACCAGACTATTGATCTCTGTAGAAGGAACTGCCTAGAGTTGTACACAGAAAAGAAGTTCTGGCACAAGTTTTTGACATAAAATTGCTGCTTTATTCATATATGTTAAGTCAGCTCATCAAAATAATTTTGAATGGATTGGAGTTAAATTATAATTTTGCTGAATAGAATGAATACATAAATAAATAAATGAAGGAATGTATGCTCCATTCTTCTGGGATGTCACGGCCATAGACATTGATTTAGCAGCTTTGCCAAGGAACCTGGTAGATACTGTTGGGTCTCTAAAGTCACTGTAGTTGGCTGGAGGTTCTAGAACTCACTTGAATGAACTAGAACTGGTTTGAAAGCCATAGAGCTCATCTTGTTTAGTATACTCTATTCAATATTTATTGATTGTTCATTCATTATTCTTCATTTATTGGTCTGCTCATTCAACAGCTTTGGTACTGAGTTGGTACTTCTTCAAGATGTTCATTGAGTAAATTCTTCTATTTACATACTTCTACTGTAAGTACACTAAGTGTTCCCCAAGCAGTTTTTGTCCTGCTGGAACCTCTCCACATGTCCTCACCACCTATAATGTACATGGCATTTCACCCATTTTAGACTGGTGGTAAGCTGGTGTGTGTGTAGAGTGGACTGGGTCCTTTAACAATCACTGGTATGGGGCACTGATGTGAGGTGATAGGTTTAATGTAAAAGCTGAAATGCAAATCTGTGGCAAGAGTGGCCTTGGAGACAAAACAGATAACGGAGCCAAATCCAACTCCAGGTTTACAATCAGAGAATGAAACATACATCACATGGAGTCTAGTAACCCTTGGCAGTCCTTTGAACCACTCATAAAATTCTGTATATATCTTCTCCTTCGAGCATACTGGAGACTAACCTAATGTTTCCAAATAAGCCACTCCTGGCCAGTGTTCTTCCAGGGTCTCCCTCTCTCTCCTACCACTTTCCCCTCCATCCCTGCATCCCATTCTCCTCCTTCTCTCTCTCCTCCTTGGTCAGGTACATATATTTAAATTTGCATAAATTGACTCTATAATGTTAGACCCTGGGAACTAGGTTATGAAGTCCAAAAACTACTAAGAAAAATGTTAGAAACATTTCACAAGCAGCAGGCCTACAAAACTGGGTTAGGAAAATGGATTGAATGTTTGACCTGATGTGGCAGAACACAGAAGTATGGCAGGCCCAGTTGAAGCTCTTCATAAAATGTCTGGTCACTAGCCCACAAGTATCCTCATCCACAGTCCCAAACTGAGCAACAAGGATCAGGAAAGAAAAAAGGATAAAAGCAATATGTAGGAACCTGTATACACTCCTCCAGAACCTCTCCTTTATCTCTGGAATTATACACTATTGATAGGATTTTCTGACATATTTTTATAAAATTGAGTGTTGCAGGGGTTTACTATAATTTAAAATTCTTATTTACAATTATCAGTAACACATTCAGTTTAAGTCACTGATTTGAAAACAAAAAACACTTTTAAGGCATGCCACTTGAGAATGCAAGTAATTTGCTATATGTTTTGAAATTAAATTATAATATGATTTAATAATAATGACAGCATAACATGTTAGAAAAAAAGGATAAACCTACCACCTTAATATTATGAGTTTTTATTATTACACATCTTCCTTCTCTCCCTCCTTCTCTTCCCTTTCTCTCTCCCTCCCTCCCTTTCTTCCTTCCTTTCTTCTTTCCATATTTATTCTGTGTTTACTCTTCCCAGGTACTATTTTAGGCCCAGGAGAGACAGCATCACAAAACAAAGATTTCTGCCCCCTGGCATTTAAGGATATTAAATAGACATAAAAATAAATTAATTAAATAGTATGTTAGAAGATTTTAATTTTATTGGACAAAAGAAAGTCAACCAGGGTAGTGAGGTGTGAGAGTGCCTGAAGGGAAGGGATAGGTAATGGCATTAAAGAAAATGGTCAGGGCAGGTAAATTGTAAGCCAAGATTTCAAGGAGTTTAGGAGGTCACTGTGTGGATGTGTGAAGGAAGAGCAGAGAGAGCCACATTCACAAAAACTTTGAGGTGGGAACTTGCCTGCAAAGTTTCAAGAATAGCAGAGGCCTGTGTAGCTGGAGGAAAATGAGTAAGGGGGTGTATATAGAAGATGAAGTCAGAAAGATAAGGTGGGGCCCTATCATGTTGGATCTTAGGGGCTTTGCCCCTCCACCCAAGTGAAGTTAAGCTGAGAATTTGCATGAAATAACTTACATTTTTAAGGCATTTCTCTGACTGCTCTATGGATAGGAGATGGAGGCAGGGCAAGGGTGGCAGCAGGAAGACTAATTGAGAAGCCACTGCAGTAATCGAGGTATCATTTGATTACATCTCAAAAGAGATGATGGTTGCTAGGCCAAGGTAAAGCTGTGGTCCACATGTACATGTTTCACGTGGTCCTAAACATAATGCACTGATTTCATAATTAAGTCAGCATGCGCAGCATTGAAACATAACAGGCCAGATACCCCAACAGCTTAGCTGTCAGTCTTCCCCTTAGCACTCCTATCAAAGGCCATGTAATTAATAGTGGGATTCAGAGTTTTAGAGGAGCAGGTCTTGGAAAATTTTATTGATCCATTGCCTGAGATTTGTCTGGAAGAAAATATCTATGCATTTATTAATTTTTTTCTAATGAATATATTAATGAATCATTGATAGAATTGTTTGCTGCTTCAAGGATCACATGCTTCATTTACCTTTGTGAAATCTGGTAAACTTAACGTGTTTGAAATTATGAAATTCTTTTCTGCCTAATTTATTTTATAAACTGCAAATGTAAATCATATAGCTCTCACATGCAATTTCAGTTGAGAGGGTAAGGGCGATGTTGCTGTTATTGAGACATTCTAATGGGTCAAGGGAAGGGGTGCCTTTAGAACTACTGAGTTGGAATGCCGTTTCGATTTTTTTAAAGATGTTTTTAGCTTAAAAAATAATTTCTAGAGTGTCATTTTTGTAAGTCTAATTTCAATTTATAGCCTAAACATTGCAATGAGCTTAGGGGGGTATTGCAGCTTGCTTTGGGTCTTTGTCTGCTAATGTTTTTATCACTACATCCATAGTAAAACAAGAACATTTAAAAAAAAAAAAAAACTTCTGACACAAGCATTTTCTAACTGTGTGCTATTATGGGGCACCAAACACCGCAGAGAAGCTTGTTGTTGTTTTGGGGAGTTGTGTTGTGGTGGTAGCTTTGCATCTTTTCCACTTTTTTTCCGATAGCAAGCAGAATAAGATAAAGGTCTGTGGATCCTTACTGTGAAATGCTAAAACTGGAAGGAATTTTAAAGGTGACCTAGCCCAAGCCTTATACTTTGCAGATGGGGAAACTGAGCCTTAGGCTGGTTAAGTAACTTATGAAACACCAGTACTTCTATTTCGTTTTCCTGATCATATTAAAACAGATTATATCATACCCTACAATGGTCTGTGTCTGGCCATGTAAGATGAATAGCACCTAAGTTAATGAATTTCTTTGGGGTTTCATTATGAATTTTACCTTTGTTGCAGTATTCTGTCAAAAGGCCAATTCTTTAGGTTTGATGGGATGCATTCAGCTTGAAAAAGGCAAAACAAACAGGGTTTAAGGTAACCTGCCTCTCTCCATAGTTAGGATACTAGACAAATGATGAGGAAAATTATCCTCTCAAAGAGAAAATGCTCAGCTTTGTCCTCCAGAAGCAGAAGTGAAATGCTGTGTCTTGCTGTGTCTTGCTGTGCGTAGTCATTCTGTGGAGATTGACTGATCCTCCCTGCTAGGGAACCGCAGACTTATAATTCACCACTAGCACAGAGAGTCACGCCCCTCTGTAATAGACAGTAATGACTGCAATAAAATAAGGCTGCAGCTCAGACAACAGAAGAGTATCACGGTTGGCAATGGGGGTGTAAACATGACCTAACAAACGAGCATGCCAACAGAATGAAGCGGCCACGCATAATGGAATGAACTCAAAGTTGGGCCCCAAAATGGGGTACAAATTCTGGTGCTGTTGTGCTCTCTAGGTGATTTTGGACAAGATGTTGGACCTCTCTCTGTTTCCTCATTTGGAAAGTGGGAATAATAGTGCACACCTCATCAGGTGAGAAGGCACTTAGTTGCAGAATGAAAGAGAGGAGTTCTGTGTGACATCCTGTGGCAACAGGATGTGGGGCCTGCTATGGAAAGTACTTCCTTGGCCTGACGTCCCTAAACCTGTGAACTCAGTATGGGAGCTGACAATCCTGTTCAGGGCACCAACACATCTGCTGAAATGAGGGGTTGAGAGGCCTGCTCTTTTCAGTCATTAGTTTTCAGAAATATTGAGGTTTACTAGCCATAGATCTGGAACTATAGCTCTAGTGGCAGCAAAAATGGTCTTCTGGATAAATTTAGTTTTATCGTATTTCAAGGTGAGGCTGTCCTCATTGTCCTTACCACCCTCTTGATTATTGTATCAGGCAGTGTTCAAAGTGGCCTGTGCCTTTCTTTTCCTTTTTTCCCCCCCTACCTTGCCCTCCCCCCACCACTTCTTTTTTTTTTTGTACTGGGTTAGCAGCTTGTGATTGCAAACATTTGGATTTCTTCATCATTGTGGCCTTTTGCTGACTTTTGGGTATATCCCAGTGGCAATGTCTTGAGGTGTCTGTCACCTATATGCCTTTTCATTTGAGGAAGAAGAAATTTTTAAGTGAGATAGTAGTATAGTGTACGAACCACCCAGATCCCCCTTGAGAACTATTGGGAGCGCTGGAGACACTCAGCCCTCAGATATCAACCTGCTTCAGGAATTGTCTTGTCTGAAGAGCATCCCCTTGCATAGGGTGGCCCACATCCAATGACTGGTTGATGTAGGATGTATAATGGTCTGGGATCTCACATCATCTTGGGACATCTCTGAAGAGCCATCTTGGCTTCCCAACTCCCGGGGGGTCAGCCGAGGCCTCTGTTGAACATCTCAGCTTAGCTTCCTCCTTTGCCTGATTCTGCTTCCAAACTGTCCCTTTCACAGGTGGCAATACCTATGCACTACCTAAGAAACCTACTATATTCTCATCTCTACCTTGGAGTCTGCTACCCAGAGACCCTGAACTATGACAATGATAATATCTATATGAAAGTGTGTATATATGGATGTACATCAAGAATGTTTTCATTGCTCTGTCTGTTCCTGAAAATAACCACTCCCTCTGATATCCCACTGTGCCCTGTATATTCTCTTCATTCCACAGTTTCTCCTCATTCTCTATCCTGTTCAACCTTTGCTGGCCACTGAATTTTAAAACTATCACTTTCTTTTGAGAATGATCTCTGTCCAGGTGGAGGGTGAGGGTGTGAGGGAGTGAAGCTGGTAACTAGATTGGGCATTTTAACAGTCTTTGAGTCAGAGCTTTGAAATTCAGATGAACAGTTTCAAATAATTAAATGTTTTCTTTGCATGTTCATCTTTAACCCCTTATCAAGCAATAGAGTGAATATCTAATGATAAGCCACCCATTTTCAAACATTTAAGAGCCCAACTGAGTCATCAGTAAATTTTATTTTTACAAGAATAATCTGATATTACACCAACATGTTGGCTGTGTTTTGCTTTGGATGGTGGAGTTATATAGGTCACCTTTTTCTGTTTCTGTTTTTTCTCCAAAATTTCTAAATGAGAACATATATTAATTTTGTAAATAAAAAAAGTTTTATTACGAAAACCCCCTCACACATCCTGTGCATGTCCCTGGCATCTATGGTACGAAAACCCTAACTGCTTTTGTCCTCTCTGAAATGACCATCTTGATTGAGCCTGGTGGTAGGACTTGAGGACTTTCTGGTCGAGGCAGAAAATACCGTTAGAGGATAGGGCATATTTTATGCTACAACTCATAATCTCAGAACGTTGACTTTTTTTCAGTGCAAGTTACAGAAAAGAAGATGTGAGCAGTGCAGCCTAGGTTGGGAAATTTCAACTCCCTTTATACAGATGTGCATTAACATAACAAAACATTAGTGAATGTTTAGCCTGTACCTTTGTCTGTTCTAAGCAGAGACTGAATAAAAATATGTCAGAAGTAAGCCAACTAGACTAGAAAAGGGATTTTCATCCAGGAAAAAAAAAATGATGTAAAATATGCGGTCACCAAAGAAAGGCCACCATGTTTTATTTTGTAATTATGAAAATTTGTCTCTTTTGACAAGTGAAATGAATTTAGGCACTCAGGCATGGGGAGAAAGTTGAATTGTCTTAAAATTAAATCAAAATAAAATGAAAAATATAAATGGGTGTTTCATATTCACTAACATGGGAGTCATCTTTTAGATTTGACATTTGAAGCAATTCCTGAGAAACTTGATAGCTCATACCTCTGAATAAATTATAGTCCTGAGCAATGTAGAAATAATTGAGAATGTTTGTTGTTTTTAAATAAATGCAATAAATCTGGAATGGCATCAGCAGTCTAGAGAGTAGAGGGCACCATTTTATACCCTGAAATGTGTAATGTTCTGAGATCTGCATCACAAACGCATATGTTTAGATACAATGGATGTGGTGGAATCCAGATGACACACATGCACATTAGAGAGCAGCATGGAGTGGACCAAAGCGGGTGATGGTTAACAGACAGACCACATCTGGCTCAATCACGTATCCTAGAGGTGTGGCCCAGGGCAAGTCATTTTCTTTGAAAAAGGGGAATGTTGACAACACTATGCCTTCTAGGGGTACTGGGAAGATTGATAAGCACTCATTCAGTTACTATTAGTTTGAAAATACCTTTAAACACAGTGCCTGGCATTGAGTAGGGGCTTGATGAATAGTAATCAATAATTAATCTGAGTACTTTTTATAATCTGCATGTGTGTGTTTACTGTGTATGCTTTGTGTATATGTGTATACTTTGTATGTATGCTTGCGTGCATGTATAATTTTGTGTGTATGTATATATGTGTGTGTGTGTATATATATATATATATATATACACACACACACACACACGCACTTTGTGTATGTGTACCTTGTGTATGTATACACTTTACATGTGTTCTTTATATGTATGTTTATGTATGTGCATGGATATAATTTATGTATCTGTGTGTGCCTGTGAGTATACTCTGTGTGTGCATTGTGCATGTGTATGTGAGTATGTACACTTTGGTTTGGGCATCTTCGAGGAATAACACCTTCCAAGTTCACCTAGCAGTGAATCATTCTTTGTGCCTTTGTAGGCCTGCAGCTCCACTGAGGAGAACTCAAGAAATGGACTTGGTGCTTTGGTTTTTAAATGAGCAACTAAACCATCTGCATCAGTTCCTGTGTACCCTTATGTAACTTAAGTACTATACATATACATATATAATTTTTTAAAAGTGTGGGTACTTTCTAGACATTACTCAGTAAAGCTTTGAATATCTTACATCATTTAAAAATGGACGAGCCCACAAAATGGTATCTTGTGGGCAACTAATGAGGCAACGAGTTTAGGAGTCTCGAATTTTTTAGTTAGTTCCATAGTCAAGGGTGATTTATTCAAGATAAAGAAGCTCTTTGACCAAACTTGAGTAAAAGGGAATTTATGATAAAAAATTAAGAATATCAGACTAAAAGGAGAAAACTAGCTGTAAGCCCTTTACATCTCTTGGTCTCCTCCCTCCTTCCTTCCCCTTCTCTCTGGGGAAATGTAGTCTCTTGGCTTTGTACATCTGCTCCAATTGTCTGACTTTTCTGATTTTTCAGTCTGAGCCAGTTCTTCCTCCTTCCTTATTGTACATGGATGCCCAAATGGCCACTTGACTTGGCCTTTCCTGACACCATTATTCCCTGTTCTCATTCTTGTTTTTTCCCTTCCCAGCATTTTCACTCTTCATACCCACCTGATTTATCTGTGTATTTGCTGGTGTGTTTATTCATCTTTCCCACTGGACCCAGGCTTCATAAGAATAAGTGCTATATCTGCTTGGGTTACTCAGCCTCAGAGCCTCCCACAATGTGTGGCACACAGGAGTTGCTAAAGAAGCATCTGCTAAGTAAAGGAATGGATGAACATCAGCCTCAGATCTGCACCATACATGACTCTTATGACCATCTCTTTTTTTTTTGCTCAGCCAGCATTCCATTGCCTTTTTCTAATAATAGTTCCTTCATTTTCCTTTGGCTCCAGGCCCAGTTAATTAGCGTGTTCCATTCCTTAGCTACAATAGCTATTTCAAGGTTGGGCTTGGGCCCCAAATTGATGCAATGAGATTTAATTCTAACTTTTATTGGAACTATTAGGAAAAGAGTAGCTATGCTATGAGCCTGTGTTTCCAGGGCTTCCAGCATCTATTTTGCTATATAAGAATGAAGTCAACACAGAGGAAAGAATACATAAAGGATAGAGAGAAACCAAGTCCCGATGAAATTATTTGAGTCCCCGGATCCAGCCTTACCTGAAGCAGCATACCTCTGTACTTCTCAATTGCATGAGCTAAAGCATTTCACTGTCTTCTCCAGATTTTTCTTTTTAATAATACCAGCAGATTTGGGGCCCCTATTCTAAATCTCAATCTTTCTTATCCCAAATTACTTAATAGAAAGGCAAGCACTTCCTGGGTCAGGTGGCTGAGAACACTTTCTCTTAGCATGAACTGAGGCCTAGCCCAAGTCTCTGAGAGCCATTGGGGCACTCTTTCTACCAAGTACCTACTAGAGAGACCTGGTGGGATGTGTTACTAAGAAAATCCAAAAAGTAAATTTGATTTGGACTTATGTTTCTTTCAGCCTGAGCATCTTAATTGCAAATTCCAACTTAGAGCTAACCGAGTCCAGTAATGATGTGTGCCAGTCCTCCATGAGGTATCTACCATGGTCCTGGCAGCTGCAATCAAAGGGTTGGCATCATGAGGCCCATTCTATGCTCAGCAGGAACATGGGAGAAGCTTCTATCAGGCAGTGTGGGTTTCAGGAGCATAAAGGGCAGAAGAAACAACAGATTTTCCAGTATAACTACAGCATCAATTTATGAGACTGTTAAAGACTGAGCAGGTCATGCAGGAAGGAGTGGTGAGGTCTGTAGATGCATAAAAAAGTTTTTGGTTGAACTCTATAGGGAGTTCCTGGGTGTGGAGGCAGGAAAGGGACAACTGATGATGACTGAACTCTCCTTCAGCCTCTTGTAGAAATGAAATGGAAATTGTGCATCTTCACATAGCAGAAGGCTTAGGGCATCTTTTTTTGGGGTCAAATTCTTTTTCTTCCTTTGTCTGAGTCTGTGGTGCATTTGACAATTTCCATTGTATAGCTGATTGCTTGGGCTCCATGAATGAACAGGCCATCAGAACTAACCACCCACCAAGGTACCAACCTTCCTCTTCTCAATTTCACTTACAGAGAAGGACAGTGTGCCTGTAGCATGTAGTTGGGAGCAAGGCCTCCCTTTAGGTGGGGCCAAGCCTAAGGATCTGAGAGACTTGGAGGATCCTGAGAGCCCTGTCTTCTAAACATCCAATGGGGAGCACTATTTGGGAAGTAGGAAGTGAGGAAGAGTCCCTGGCAGGTCCACGTCTTAACAGACCCAGTCACTGGAGCTTTTGTGTGAGAGACAGAAAGGACTCCTATGCCTAGGGAGACCAAGGCCCTTAGAAGGAGTGTGGTGCTGGGAGGGACCATGGCTGACCAGAGGCCCCATGCCCTTCCAGAGGAGAGAGGAAGAGGAGAGCACCAAGCTTTGACAGCTGGCAGCCCAGGTGGAAGCCCAGCCCTGCACCTCTCCACCCCCACTCATTGTGCAAGTGGGACACATACCTTAATGTCTCTTCGACTCAGTTTCCTTCTCTGTGTAATGGGTGAGAAGATTTGCCTGGCAGGCCTGTCATAATTATTAGACCAGAAAAAACATGTAAAATGTTGTGTGGGGCCCTTAGCAGATGGGACAGCCTTGGTCAAAGCCTCTGCTCTTCTGTTTTCTCTCTGTGCTTGCTTTACATCAGGTGTGTGTACCTGGGCCCAACAGTGCCCAGGAACACTGTCTTCTTTCTCATACTTGGTACAGTACCTAACTAATGGTAGATGCTCAGTATATATTTGAGATCCTTCCTTTATGGGCTCAGTGAATTGCTATTGAACATGTGCTCTGTGCTGGGATGTGCATTAGACATAGCTGATACATCAGGAATGAGGCAGATGTTGTCTCTCCTCTCATGATTTATGTAGTTTAGCCAGGTGCTGCCCCTTTCTCATCCCTGCCTTGAGCCATGCCTTCTTCCCCCTCCCCACCATATATGCTATGACACAGGCAGTTCTGACTCAGGACGATGTGAGCTCTGAATACAAGAAGGAATAAAACAGAACAGACTCTGGGATAAGAGAAAGCTCCAGGACTCCTGTAGGTAAAGAGAATCTGGGCTGGGGGTGGTCCTGTACTGTAGGGCAAATCTGACTTCCTGGATTGAGGGGAGGGGCTAGGAGTGGTTCAGTGAGATGACTGAGATCTTTTTTCTGATTCTAGTATGTGCGTGTGTGTGTATGTGAGAGAGAGAGAGAGAGAGAGAGAGAGAGAGAGAGAGAGAGAGAGAGAAAGTCTGCATCACTGTAGACAGAGAGGGTCAGTCCTAGTGGAAGAACTTGCTGTGCTGTGTATGGTTGCTAATGCTGAGGCCTCTGCCTGTTTCAAGAAGAGCTGTGAATAATGCCAGGTCAGGACACCATGGCAGTGCCTGGGTTCCTCAGCAGAGCATACTCAGCTTGGCTGGGGAGGGCCTGGCCTGTCATGGCAGACCACTGAGCTGCTGTATAGCCAACCACATCACCAGGGGTTAGTGCACAGCGCTGTGCAAAAGCTGGGCCTGAGTGCTGCTCACCACTGGACACTTTTATCTTGGCACCCTGAGGTTCTGTGGGGCAATGAAATGAATGACATGTGTTGAGTAACTACTAAGAGGCAATTTCAGGTGGATGAGCTCATTTTACCTCATTTAATAGAAAGGCAAAATTGAATTGTTGTTGCAAGCCCAGGCAGACAGACCTGGGTTTGTACTTTGACTGCTACTTAATAACTGTGACTTTGGACAATTGATTTACTGCTCTCTAAGCCTCAATTTCCCCATCTGAAAGAAATAAATGCAGTAGGGCCTGTGATGTGCTTAGCACAGGGCCTGGCACAGGGCCTGTGCTGCACAAGTGCTAGCCCTGACCAAGCCCACTGTGAGTGGGGGCAGCATGATCCCCACTCTCATGGGAGAGGAAACAGAGTCTCCGAGGGCTTTGATATTTACTACTCTTCTGGGAGTCTCGCAGCTGCTAGGAAACATCAGAATCCAGAGTCTTCTTATTTGACTCCAAGGCCCTCTCTGTGATGGATTATTGATTTTTCTTCTTTTTCAATAACACTGGCTTCTTATACACAGTGGCCAGAGAGTTTGCAAGTTAGGGAGTCAGTTGCAGCATGCTTCTGGGCACTGTCATTATTTTCTTGGGTTTGGGAGAAGGTCTTTCTGACTGACAGCAATGCTCTATTCCCACCAGGATCCTGGGCCTGGGGAGTACCATTGTCAGACATAGAGTGACATTTTTGTTTCATAAAAATGTTTCAAAATTAAACTAACAAATGTGTATATGGTAAAAAAAACAAAAAAACAAACAAACAAACAAACAAAAAAAAAACATCAAGCAGAACAAGAGGGTATAAAGTCAAAAGGAGTGTCTCCTCTAGTTTAGACTCTCAGGTTCCTCTCCTAGGGCAGCGGTCCCCAACCTTTTTGGCACCAGGGACTGGTGCTCCTATGAAAATCTAATGTCTGATGATCTGAGGTGGAGCTGAGGCGGTGATGCTAGCCCTGGGGAGCAGGTGCAAATACATATGAAGCTTCACTCGCTCTCCTGCCTCTCACTCTCTGCTCTGCAGCCTGGTTTCTAAAAGGCCACAAACCTGTACAGGTCCACCGCCTGGTGGTTGGGGACCCCTTTTCTAGGGGGAAACCGTGGCTATGACAGTTTTCTGTTTTCAAAATTTCTAATTGTTTTTCACTGACTTGTAAGTATTTGTGTATTTGTGTGTGTGCACATGTGCATCTATATACCCTTCATTAATACCCATGGGTGCTTAATGTACACACGCACACTATGCACTTTTGTGCCTCTCATTAACTTATCTTAGAGAATAGTCTATATTGTCTGCATTAGATTTAGCTCATTCTTTATATCGTTAGGTGAATTAGGTCTAGTTCATTTTTTTCATGGTTGTATATATTATTCCATTATATGAACGTATCAAAGTTACTTATTCTTTATTGGTGGATAACATTTACTTTCACCCTAGTTTTTGCTATTGTAAGCAATACTGTAACTAACATATTTCAGTAAATGCCATTGAGTACTTTTGAGAAAATATCTGTAGGACAATGGCATAGAAGTGTAATCCTCAGGTTGTACGGTTGGTATATTTACAACTCTCATAGATATTAACAAAATGCTGGCCTCAGAGGTCACACTAATTATACTGTCATCCCACAGTGTGGAAGGATCTTCATCTCTACCTCCTTGCATTCACCTTCTGTGTATTAATAAACTTGTTGATATCCATTAGTCGAACAGATGAAAAATAGAATCTCATTGTTGATTTGCATTTTTTAGCACTGAGTGAAGTTGTGTTGCACTTTAATTAGGCAGATTACTTATTAACTAATTATTAAACTGTTACATTAATTGGTTACAATTATTCCTGTAAAATTAGTTGAAATTCTTGTGCTAACACTCAGCCCGGATAGGCAGATAGGACGTGATGGTTTTCCTATAACATAATCAATTTGCCAGTTCAGTTAAAAAAGTTAACCTGGATTACTTATGTTAAAAGGCAGGCTGTATAAGCCTTGCCTTTTAGACTAGGAGTTGGCAAACTTATTTCTTCAAGGTCTAGATAGTAATTATTTTAGGCTTTGTGGGCCAGATGGTCTCTCTCAGAACTATTCAACTCTACCCCTGTAGCGCAAAAGCTGCCAATAAGTAAATGAATGGGCATGGCTGTGTTCCAATACAACTTTATTTACAAAAACAGTCAGTGGGTTGTATTTGACCTGTGAGCTGCAGTTTTAAAAATAGTGTTCTATACTCTGCATGAGTGGGTGTCAGGAGACAAGTGCAACACCTTAATTTATAGATTCTAAATGGCCTATGTCTTATATACCTGAAACCCTTCAGTTGATGCAAAGTATCTGAAGAAAGAGATAAATGCGAGTCTATGCAGGTGTTTGGACATTCAAGATATTGGGCCTTTGGAACATGTCACCCTGGGTAGTGAATGAGGCTGAAAGTTCTGAAATTTTCCTGCGTACATACGTAGCTTATTTCTTAATTGTTAATATAATATCTCCTTACCCTGAATACATATTAACTAATTCAATCTGCCCTGCTCTGGTCATTTTAGTCTGGCATAGACTAAAGTTATCTTTTAGAAAATAAAAGATTAGTCCTGTTGATAGTTTACTGGGTCACACAAAACTGCTTGGGACCTCTCTCAGGAAGGGAACTCAGGGCTGAAGGAGGTACTTCATGGCCACACAAGGGAAGTGGGCACTTTCGACCAAAGCATGAAAAAAGCACTCTTGGTTCTCTGAAGGTGAGAGTTACTGAAGGCTTAGAGGGTAAACGGAGAATTCAGGGGTGTCAGGAGGCTCTGAGCAGGGTGGCAGCCTGGGCAGAAGGCTGAGTGAGATTCTGGGGTCCCCAAAAGAAACCTGACTCAAGGAGACCTTAGATAGGGACTTTGGGTTATGTGTGTCATGGGCACATATGATTTGAATGGAGGCTCTAATTCATTTATCTGCTTTGTTTCCTGTGGTATCCTTGTGCCTTCAAAGTATCTAGAACATAACAGGGTCAGTTAATGTTTATTGGATGAGTGAATGAATAGAGGTAATGTGTACTACAAAAATGACTTTTTACAGTCAATGGGGCAGTTTTTCATTTGCATATCAAGTCATGTGAACAGTGCCTGGCACATTAACAAGTGCACAAAGTATGTTGGCTATTAATGTTATCAGCTATTATCACAGTGGATTTCAAATGCAGATGCAAATAATAATTTTGAAAAATGTTTGTCGAAGATGTATATTATATAAGTTCCAGTTCTAAATACTTTAAATGAATTAATTCCTTTATTTAATTTTCACAATAAATTAGGTAGGAGGTGAGTACTATCATTATTCCATTTTACAGATGAGAAAACCAAGTCACAGAGGGGTTAACTAACTTATAAAACTATATAACTAGATGTAAAGTGAAAGTATATCTCTGGTTTTGGAGCAGTGGTTCTCATATACCAGAGAGTATCAGACTCCCCTGGAAGGTGTGTTAAAATGCAGATTGCAAACCTTGGCACAACCCCTGGAGGTTTTGGTTCAGTTGGTCTGGGGAAAGGCCCAGGAATCTGTATTTCTATCAAATTCCCCTTTTGATGCTGATAATTGCTGGCCCTAGTGCTATACTTTGATAACTTCTGGTTTAGAGAATTTTGTAATTGTTTTAAGAAAAGAAGATAGTCTCAGTGAAGGCTGATTTAGTTAATTTCTGGCCATTCTTGAACCCCAAAAGAACCTTTTCAGTTCTTTAGTGGTGCTGCCCCTCCCTCTCCCTCACCCCTCTCCATTTCTAGGGTTCTGGCCAATTCATCCAGTGTGATCACAAACTGAACTCCAAGGGAAAGATATAGAGTTGCTTGCAGAAGTGATACATCTCTTTGGGAAGTACCAAAGCGTTGAGTTCAAGGTCCAGGCTCCATTTCAGAAATGATGCCCCAAATTTTACTGCAGGCAACTAGAGTGTGCTTAGGCTATGTCTGAAATACAAACACAACTCTTCACATTTTAGTGTCTTACCCCTTGCAAGTGCTAAATTACCCTATAAACAAAATACATCTGGTGTTTGAATCATGGAAAATATTTCTCTATGGTTGAAAAGAAGTGTGTGGACAGTCTGACTCCATTAATTTCCACTGGAGTGACTCGGAACCATCTGGTCAGGCTCTGCTGCAGGGTGAGGGCTGGAGGCTGGACTACTCAGCAGGTGGCCTGAGAAGTGTAGCATGAATTCATGAGTCTGTGAGTAGGTGCCCATGTTGCTGGTGTCCCTGATAGGCCAGGGGAGGCTTCCCGACACCACTCTGCACACTCTAGAGGTTTCTGAGACCCGCTGGACACGTAGAGTACTCTGATCTTGGTGGTGATGGCCTAGATAGACTTCAATGTCTTCTTCTTCCTGACTGGGAATCTGCTGGGTGGGCTGCCTCATCCACGATCCTGTGATGTCTATGTGGCCCAGTACTGGACACTTGAGATCCCTATCCTTACTGCTCTGCGTACACTAGCTGATTCTGAGGAAACTTCTTATGGCGTTGCCCCATATCCAAGCAGCTGGCATTCGTCAATCTCATTACAGAGGGGATTCTTTATCCCAGTTCTTCTTTAAGCCATTCCTTTTTCTATGTAGCTGAGTCCTGTTCCCCAGACTTCCACCAGTCCTCTCCCGAAATACTATGCTTTAGCCTAATTAGAGTGAGACTCTGTAGGATGGAGAGGAATGAATATAGACTTTGCTGTGATACAGACAAGCTCTTTGACTCTAAGCTTGGCCATTGACTAGCTTTCTGACATCAGCAGTAAGTCATTTCCCTGAGCCTCAGCTTCCTTGTCTGTAAAATGGAATAATTGCATCCTCATGAAAGGGTGGTTGTGAGAGTAATATGAAATTTGTAAGGAGCATGTGGCTTAGGCACGGAAATTGGGAGATGTTCCAAGCATATTTTTCCTCAACTTCTCTGTTTCCAGGCTAAAAGTGGAAACCTCTATAGCAAGAAAAGACCAAATGCAGTATAGTATGAGTGACAGATGAAGAATGAAACTGATTGTGAGGCCAGGATGTGAAGACCCAGGTCAACGTCCTGGAAGTCTTGAGCAGTGGTCCAGGTTCGGTTTGCACTCTAGTTTGCACTTCCTCAGGCAGGATTCTCCTTCCAGTGGAGCATGTTATCACCAACGGGACCATTTCTGTATTCATCCAAAGTTCCTGATTAGAGGCTCATGAATATTCAAATACTTGTCTCCCCTTATTTGCCTATTAACATTCAGTCTCTAGGCTTATTTTGTGGTTTTTCTCTATTGCACATTTGTTCAGTTTTTCACACTTTTTCTTCTGATGTGACCAATTTTGAGACATTCTCAACTACTCCCAGTTCTTGGAAAGGCTAGGTCTCCTCTCTGCCCCAGCTGCCAACTTTCCCTTGCTCTTTCTGCTCCCAAAAATGGGTGAGTGGTGGAACAGCCTACAAAGTACCACTTTGGAAACTCACTTCTTCATTTTTAAAATTCATTGTAATAATATTAATTCAATACATGTGTCTATCACTTCACATTTTACAAAGAGATTTCATATCATTCTGTTTTACAACCTTGCTTTCTACAAATGCAAAATGCTGATATTCCATTCTGAATGGGGCCATGTCTCTTTTCTTTCTGAATATTTAACAAGATTTGAACAAAGCTGAATTTGTTTTAAAGACCAGCTATATAGTGATTTCTCACAATGGTACAACATAAAAGGAATTCGTCCTTTTCTCTCCCTGTGCTGGTTGGAACTTTGTTTGAAGTATGTTCAGCTCTGTAGGAGATATAGACTGTATTAGCTTCCTACTGCTGCTATAACAAATTACCATAAAACTGGTGGCTTGGAAAAAATAAAAAGTTATTTTTCTTATAGTTCTGGAAATCAGAAATCTAAAATGGGTCAGTAGGACTGTGTTCCTTCTGGAAATTCTAAGGGAAAATCCTTTTCCTTGTCTTTCAGTTTCTAAAGGCTACCTGCATTGCTTGGCTCAGGACTCCCCTCCCCACCAACCCCTCTATCTTTAAGCCAATACTGTAGCATCTTCAAATCTTTAGCTCTCTCTTTTATCTTCTTTATTATCTCATCTTCTCTGAGTCTGACCTGCCTACCTCCCTCTTATAAGGACCTTGGGATGACCTCTGGCCTACTGGGATAATCCATGATAACTCCCCATCTCAGGGTCCTTAATTTAATCACATCTGCAAAGACCCCTTTGCCATTCAAGATAACATGATCATAGGAGGTTAAGACTTGGTTATCTTTGGGTGGCCAATGTACCTACTATACCATCTTTTTGGGTTAGTAAGAAAACCCAGATTGCTTGGGACTGAGCCCTGCTTGCTTATATAGGATGTGGATCCTCTGGCTTTTCTTCCTTTCTGAAGAAGGGTGGACATCTTCTAATAGCTGCTGTGAATTTCTCAGCTGCAGGATCACAGTGTTTCTAATGGGTACATGGAGGGCTTGTGGAGATAGGTTTAGCAACAAATACCCAACTTCCTAGCCAGACATCTGTGTGCCAAAGCATCTTCCCTAAATGTTATACCCAATTTGGTCCCTACAATTACATATGAAATAGGGATTATTGCCATCAATTAAAGTTGAGTATAGAGAAGTTAAATAATGTTCTGCCTATCTCTTGTGTAATATGGTGAATGGATGCTGGTGCAAGGCAAGACTGGATTCAAATCCAGGTCTTACTTTGTGACTTTACTGTACCTTCCTGAGCCTCAGTTTCTTCTTCTGTAAATACCTATTTTACAGTTGGAGCATTAAATGAGGTTAAACTTGCAAAGCACTTACTATAGAGTCTGGATCAGTGCATGTTAACTGTTTTATTCTAATTATTGTTACCATTAGGATTATCATTATTTCTGAGAACTGCATTTTTTGCTTGATAGAAGTTGTAATAATAATAACTATTAAAATTGCTGTTATTATTGCTCTAGACTGAGGGCATGCACAGAGGTGATTACCTAAGATTTCTTGGACCCGGTAAGGTCTACATTCATTGGGCATGTCCTATATAACTTGCACAGGGCAAAGTGCCTTGGGCATACTATCACATTTGATCCCCAAAGCCAGAAAGTAGGTACAACTACTGTCACCATTTATATGCAAAGAAAATGAGGCTGGAGGAAGTGAAATGATATGTCCATTATAATACTGATGTTAATGGTTGGAGTTATATCCCGCCTGGGTCTGCCACAGTCTAGACTCCTAACACTATGCCTCTGTGCCTTGCTGCATCAGTCCCTGGTAGACTTCATAGGCTATGCTGTCCTCACCTGTCTCTGACAGAAATGCACCCTGCAGCCTGGAGGCCTGAAAAGAGCCCTTGGAGGCTGAGAGCCAGCTATCAATTAGAGCTCTTTAGGATGACACCGTCTCAGGCAGAAATGGGTACTTCTGATTGAGTCCCCATCTCTTTGGCTCCTGTCCCACAGAGCAATGGGAGCAATGGGCACCCTGGGGCATTTCCTCACTCCTACCCAGAGCTACTTCCTCATGGATGTCCTTCTCTATCACCATAAAAGTCCACATTTCCATTGAGACTGATATTAATGCTGAAGCACAGGGAGTAACTGAGGGAGTTTTCTTTAGAACAGAAAATGCCCAATTTCCAAAGATCTGGCTCAAGCACAAATAAGTGTTGACTTCGGTCCTTCTGGGAGCCGCTGCCATGCATACCAACAGGGTCTCAGCACTGCTCTGAGACAGCTCAGGCTTCTAACAGGGTGTTTGTCAACAGGAGAATCTATGTGGAGCTTGTGGAGGTCTTGAATAATGTATAAAATCCACACGTTCAGGTTGATTAAAATCCTAAGTGCATGATCTGGCTGAAGCAAAAAGCTCTTGAGTCTCTGATCGTTGAAAGTCATTGATGTTCAAGGACTTTTGTTTTCTCAGTGTGCTCCAAGACAATAAATTCCAGGACCATTTGATCCATGGATGATCAGCATGAACATGGGGACATGTCCATGTCAATTCATATAGAATAGAAATATTAGATCATATATTTGATCCTCATAGATCCATAAGGAAGAAAACGCATTCAAAATTTGTCTCTTTTGATACCTTTCCCCAGATAGAAAGGTAAAAACAAGGAAAGAGTGAGAAGCCAGTTACTAGGTTATCAAGAATGATGTTCAGTGCTTCATCACTTGCCATGTGTTTGATGATCAAGATTTCTAGTGCTACCAGGGTGTTAGAGAAGCTTTGACCTCTAATCTTGCCTGGGGCAAACAGACCTACAAAACCTGAGTTTCCTGGAAGAGTGGTGTTGGAAGGTACACCAAGCAGGGGATTGGTCCCATTAGGGAACCACTCATAGGAAAATCCTGATAAAGACAGATGCCAGGATATCCAGACTCTAAGGAGAAAACTTAATCCTGCCAGGACACTACGTCTATCCTATGCCCATCCCATCACTGCATTTTAGAAGCTTAAAATAACTTGTCTGATTTCACCAGTTCACAGATGGAGAGGAATTTTGCTCCAGGATGAATCATACCCTGAGTCTCACCCATGCCTGATTTAAATGAGATTTAAATGAGATTTTGGACTTAGGATTTTTGCTGGAATTGGTTAAGAATTTTGGGGCTGCTGAGATGGGGTGAATATATTTTGCATGTGAAAAGAACATGAGTTTGGGGGAAAAGAAGGCGGAGTGTCATGGGTTAAATTGTGTTCCTCCTAAATTATATGTTGAAATCCTAACCTCCAATACCTCAGAGTATGACCTTTTTAGAGATAGGGTCTTTACTGAGGTAATCAAATTAAAGGCCGATAGGATGGGCCTTAATCTAATGTAACTGGTGTTCTTATAAAAGGGAGAAATTTGAATGCAGAGAAACTATACACAGGAGGAACACCATATGAAGATGAAGGTGAAGATTGGGGTGATGCTTCTACAAGCCAAGAACTGCCAAAGATTGCCAACAAACCATCAGAAGCTAGGGGAGAGACCTGGAACAGATCTGTCCTCACAGCCCTAAGAAGGAACCAACCTTGCCAATACCTTAATCTCAGACATGTAACTTCTAGAACTGTGAGACAATAATTTTCTGTTGTTTTAGCCACTCAGTTTGTGGTACTTTGTTATGGCAGCCCTGGCACATTTTGGTATGTTAGTTGAGGAATTACTTTTTTCACATGAAATTTGACAGTAAGTTCATTACATAAAGCAGACAAATGCTCTGGTTGAGGTAGGGTTTGGCAACCTGGAGACTTACTAGTCTTGTTCCCTTCTTCCTCAAGTAGCTCTGGAGAGGTTCTCTAGAAGCCCCCATAATACAGATTGAAAACCACTGACTCCTCTAAGAATAGTACATAATGTTGACAGAACTTGGCAGTAACAGCCAGTTAGTGGAGCTGTAGCAGTTTCCACAAACTCAGTCTAGAGGAGGATTCAGAAGCTTTGCTGAAGCTCAAGAGGAAAGTGTGCAGTGGTTGATTAGTGATGTCTTCACAGGCATGATAATTGGGCTGAGAGTATTATATAACAACTGTTTTCTATCCCTGGAATAGTCCAACTCCCCAATTTGGCAAAGGACAAGTTCTGCAGCTAGAGAGATGAAGTGACTGGCTCAAAGTCACACACCATCTCTAGAATCAGATGGGTTGGTTGAAATTTCAAGCTTGGTATCTATATGTGTGAGCTTTATTCTCTGTCCATAGAGTCACACTGAGTCACTGATGAGAACATGCCATTCATTCAGGGAAGCCCTCATTTCCAAGTCTTTTGACCCAGAGCTGCAGTTTTGTACCTGCTTTTATTCTCTTCGCTGCTGGTTATACTGTTAGATCCTCTCTCTGTACTGAGTAGTTGAGGCAACTGCTTCCCCTCAGGCATTGGTCCTCAATCAGGGGACATTTGCCCCTCCCCAGGCAATAGTTTGGCCCCTTTATGGTAGTCACAGCTTGGGGGAGGTTCCATGATATCTGGTGGGTCGAGGGATGCTGCTTAACATCCTAGAGTGCTCAGGACAGTTGCCACAGCAAGTAATGAGGTGGTCTCCAATGTCAATTGCCAAAGTCAAGAAATTCTCCTTAAAATTAACCTCCCTTTTCCCCATGCTTCTAGAAGCTTCTTGGGAGTTGCCTTATTTTTGCATTTTCCCCTTTCCAAGGGCCCCACTTTCTAGGGTTTTCTCTCTGGTAAACTTCCCATTAAAATTCCCAGCCCAAGTGGGTCTGAAGTAGGAGAAGCCATACTGGAAATGTCTGGGAATACGGTGATTTGCCAGGGACTTGACCACATTTTTCTGGAGAGTATTAAAAGAAACAGATTCTGGTGAAGGGGACAGTGAGGGAACTGTAAGGACAAGCTGATCTGAAAGTTGTTCTGCAGATTCTGCTTCTCTCTTGCTGTGGAATCATTGCCATAGTGATAATATGCATCAACATCTGTGAGTTAGGTTTAGAGTTTCTCTCATTGGACAGGATGTTGGAAGGATGTTGTCTAAAGCAAGACTTGGATAATAGAGGAGGAATTTAGTTATCTCTCCTGAATGTATTCCATAGGGTTTCTTGTTTCTATTTCCAGGGAAGAAAAATTATAGTATCACAGTATTTCAAAAACCAGTGTTCTTAGAAGTTCTAGTTAAGGGCTGTGACAGGACAGAAATCTGATGGTATTTGACAATGTCTGTTTACATGTCTGTCATCTATCTACCCTACTGGACAGCAGTATATTGAAGTCAGGAGCCATGGCTTTTTTTACTACTCTATCTCAGTGTTCAGCACTATGCTACGTATAGAAAGCAACAGTCCATGTCTGCTGAATTAATGAATAAAAATATTGATTACATGGAGTTTGAAATCAAAATTGCTTCTGTGTGTGTGTGTGTGTGTGTGTGTGTGTGTATTTTAAATCATAGGAACAGTAGCTGGCTTATAGTTAAGTATTCAATAAATACCTTTTAAATTGTTGGCTGCTCCTGCTGCCTCAGTCTCTGTGCTAAGCATTTAACATCAACCTCTGCTCCTGTCACCACATTTTATTTCTCCTGCCTCCATCATCACATTTTTTTCTCCAACTCTGACCCTCTTGCCTCCCTCATACGGGAACCCTTGCGGTTACATATAGGGCTTACCAAAATAATCCAGGATAATGTCTACATCTAAAGTCTGAGGAAAGTACGAAGAAACAAAATGGAGTCACCATAGCCAAGCTAACATAATTAGTTAAACCAGAAAGAGATGAAACATGAGGAATAGATTTTATTTTACTTTAACTAGTCTGAGGACTTAAATTTTTGAACTTTTCAGTTGTGCATCAATGCCTGGAGGTTATCTATATAGATATCTCTATATCTCTATATCTCAATATCTCTATATCTATCTATCTATCTATCTATCTATCATCTATGATCTATGTAATGAATCTCTATAGGATATATCCTATAGAGAACTTTCTGAATAACTTAAGAAAGACTGTTCATGTATTCAGACCACCTGACATCTATTAGCCAGACCACATCTGGAAGATCACCATCTTGGACCAATACAGAAGAAAAGAATGCAGGACCAATTTTTCTCAACAATGTACTTTTTACTATAAGAATTCTCAACTTTTTTCTTCAGAACACTCTGGTTGTTACCTGGTAGCGTTTGATAATTTGCAAATCTTAAGACCCTTGAATAAAGCTTTGTCATTTAAATCAAGTAAAGCCTACCGATTTACACTAGGTTGATAGCTCCTTAACTTAATTACATCTGCAAGTCCCTTTTCCCTTGTCTGGTAACAGATTCATAGGTTCCAAAATGTGAATGCCTTAGGGGGCTTTACTCAGTCTGCCACATACTCCCTCAATCACTTATTGTCTGTGAGTCTTCCTGCTGAGGCAATCCTTGAAAGGGACTAACAGCTAAAGGCTTTCTTCTGACCACATAGGTTGGAGCCAAAGTTCTTCTGAAGTGGGACCTGGGAGCATCTCCATGTCTATCACATGTCCCCAGCCTAGACTATTCCTCCTTGTGCTTTAAAGACATACATTCACTCAGTTTTGAATCCTAGCTCTAAGACCCATCTCAGACTTTGTTACCAGGGTCTGCTTTCATCTTCCTTTCCTGCAAATCATAATTCTCCAATTTTATATTTATGACCAACTGTTTAAAGTACCTCTTGAGCATCTGACCACAGCTCAATTGTCAATTACTGCAATAATCATCTGTCTCTTAGTATTCAGAGAGCAATACAGATTAGGAAATGAAAATACAGCTTTTGGCATTGAGCAGTTGTGTTTTGGGGGCGTGTCTCCCCCTGCTGTAAATGTGTTACACTGAAGCATATTTCTATCCATCTGCAGTCCTGCCATATTGCAGGTAACTGTGAACAAAACAAGCAGTATAACTGCAAAGGGGCTGCTGATTTTTCCTGTACATCAACTCTCAATTACCTGTGCTAAAGGCACAGGCATTCCTTACTCCTAAGCAGCACCTGCAACCTGGAGGCCCAGAGGAAAGTCAAGAAGAGACTTAAGAAAAAGCCAGGAAGTGCTTTTTAAAAAGAATCATAAACTCAGACTCTCTTCTCTAATCTTGCCTTCTGAACGATCCCCTTTCTGGAATGTACTTCTTGCAAAATGGTAACATCAACCTACTCATTAGAGTGATTCTGGAGAGGCTGTCAGTGGAGATACTCCTAGTTCCCCTATTTCAGTGTGGGGTGGGAGGGGGGGGATATTGACTGCCAGAGGCCTGGGAGTCTGAAAAGTGCTCTCTCTCCCTCTCTCTCTTCTCTTCTCCCCCTCTCCCCACAACTTGCACCCAAGTTGCTAACCTGCTGGGACTAGAGTTTGGGGCTTCTGGTAGTCATGATGTCTGTCTTCTCAGAGATGGAAAGGATTGGAGGCCTGATGTCTTCCTTGAACCTCCAAATCCAATCATGCCAAAAGGCAGCATCTAACCCTTCTCAGTTATTATATGAGCCAACACATGCTTCTTTAAACATAAGTAATTTTTAATGAGTTTCTGAAGGAGATATTGAAAGTGACTTAATACATTTTTTAAAAATTCCCTCTAGATGTTCCTCAGTAGCCTCAAACTCAACAGGCTGCAAAATAAACTCATTTTACTATCCCTACACCAACATTTCCTAAATTCGCTGTTTTATTTTCCAAAATTCTTTATTTTTTGCACCCCCTAGGCTCCCTGCCAATGCGTATCCTTGAAACCTCTCTCCTTCCAGCCAGCTATCCCTCTCATTGCCTTCCCTTTGTTATGGTTTGAATGACTCTCCCCACAGTTTTGTAGTAGCCTCTGGCACCACCCCTACTCCCTGATGCCTCTTCCCAAAAGCTAGTTTCACCAGGCCCATCTCTTATGGAGAAGCTCCCTATGGTCACCTGGAGTACAAAATATGTCCCAAATGTCCTTGCTTGACATTCCAAGTGAGGATGTAGCACACATAATCTCAGATTTTAGCACCAGACCACAATTCAAGTCTTAGCTCTACAACTCTTTAGCTATGTGGCTTTGATCAATTTATTAAAACTCTCTGCCCCTAGTATTCCCTGTTGTAAAGTGGAGAGAATCATACCCGCCTCTTGTGGTTGTGGTGAGAATTAAATAAGTTACTATATTTAATTTATTACTGTAGTCATAGGAAACTCATACAAGATATAAAGGCCCAGCCATCCTATCCCAAGATAGGGCAATATAACAGGCAGACTATTTGAGCTCCAGAGCACCCTGTGCTGTGAACCAGGGCTATAATTGGTTCTGCCTCAGGGCAAGGACATTTGGGACATATTTTGTACTCCAGGTGACCATAGGGAGCTTCTCCATAAGAGATGGGCCTGGTGAAACTAGCTTTTGGGAAGAGGCATCAGGGAGTAGGGGTGGTGCCAGAGGCTACTACAGTACTGTGGGGAGAGTCATTCAAACCATAACAAAGGGAAGGCAATGAGAAGGATAGGTGGCTTGAAGGAGAGAGGTTTCAAGGATACGCATTGGCAGGGAGCCTAGGGGGTGCAAAAAATGAAATACTTGCTGCTTATTTCTGCTTCCTTCTCCTTTCAACAGGTATTGATCCCAAGGACTCCTCCTAATATACACACTGACCTTCAAACACTATCTCTGAGTTAACTTCCTGGGGAATCTACACTGTGTTGATAGATAGTGTCCTATCCCATAGTGATTCAGAACCTGAGTGGTGGGTCAGTCTGTTCTGGCTTCCCATCTTGGTAACCTTGGGTGAGTTGTCTTGCCTCTTCAAGACTCAGTCTCCTACACTGTAAAAATGAGGATAAAAAATCGTACACTGAGGCTTGTATTGGGGATCAACTGAGAACACACATGTACTACATGGCACAGGGCCTGCCCTGCGATAACTTCTCAATAGTACTCTTGATGAGATTGATGATGGTATTGATAATGGTGGACTTGACTTTAATAGAGGTCGTTGATGGTGGGTGTGATGGTGAAGATGAAGACAATGACTTGAGAACTCCAGGGGCTTATGGACAGGTCCATGGCTTATAGAAAACAATATCTGTAGAATGGCCACAGTTTGTTTAGCTATTAGCTCCCAAGAGGGTCAAGGCAAAAAGTAGAGGGGAAAGACCTTTTCAGACTGATTTTCCACACCCCAGCCTCTTGTCTGACTATAAAGAGAGACTGTTGGGTTCTGGGTTGGATTCTAGACTTAAGTCTTGGCATTGGCCACCCTGGGAGCTGTTTCTGGGGTTCATCCTCACCTTAATTTCTAGGACTTGGCTTTGCTGTTCCAAGGCCCAGGCTCTGGGACTGTCTGTCCAAGGAGACAGATGACCTGCAGTGGGTCTGGAAGCATTGCAAATCATGTCTCACTTTCCCCAGGAGCTCAGAGCCTGCACCTAAGACTGAAAACAGGGGTCATTTAAGGACCATATAAAGAGAGAAGGCAGAAGATAACTTCTAAATGATTATCAGACTTTAAATGACACTTTAAAAAAAAAAAAAACCTTGAAGTATAAATTACATTCACAGATTTCAACTATAAAATCTCTTCTCCTCCCTCCCAGAATATAGTCCCTTAAAGAGTATAAAAAATGACTCTCCTGCTTTCATTCCTGGCCTCAGATAGTTTAGCCTGTCAGGAAAGCACAATTTGCAGGTGAGCTATTGAGGATGCTCCAAACAAGAACTGCCACAAAAGTGCCAGAGGACCCAAACTTGGACTTAATTCATAGTTTGCAAGTCCTCAGCATGGAGCTGGCCAAACAATTCCAACTAAATTAAACTCCATGCAGTTCTCCTGGGCTGGGCCTGTGGGTGCGAAGCCCCAGCTGTCAGCTCAGCTTCACAGCTGAAGATAAATTACTGCAGGAAATGGACTATAATGAAAACACTGACAAACCCTTCAAAGTAATGGAGCTCGAGGGTCTCCCTTTTGTTTCATTCCACATATTATGTAATTACTGCCTTGAAAATGGCCTTTTCTTCATTCCTGAGAGGGGTGTCCTGGTTTCTGAACAGGGGCCACTGGAGTTGGTAGATACCTTTATGCTTGGGACTGTAGGCAGGTTGGATTCAGTCAGGGATAGACCTATCACTGACAATTGCAGCAATTTTCTATTTCACAGAGGCTGGAATCGGCCACGTCTAATCACTAGAATCACTGCACTGGGGACTGGACAGTGCAAACAGATCAGCCATCACTCTAATCTACAGTCGAGTTGTTCATACTCCAAGAAATAGATTTTCTACTGCCTTCCTGTTCTGTAAGAAGTGGTATGACTGAACAAAGTACAACTTTCTAAGGATGCCTATTGAGGTGACCATGGCCAGTGCCATTAGGGAAAGGGCCCAGGCATAGCAGATACTGTGTCAAAGTACAGCTGGGGTTTTTGTAGGACTTGTAAGTCCTCAAGAAGTTTCGGGCTACTGCCTGTGTTTGGCTTTCTTACTTACTCCAGTCTCTGGAAGCATCTAAATCTATAATAAGAGGACTTCCTATTGATAGTAGGTGATAATGTGACCCTGAGGAAGTGCTGTATTGGAAATCTTTAAAAAAATAAACCCCCTCAAATTGACTTATGTTAATGAAAATGTATTGAATCACATACATGTGAAGTCCACCTATAAGTTTAGGTATGATTGGATCCAGAAGACCAACTGGTGTTTTAGGGTATCCCCTTTTCTCCCCTCATTCAGGCTTCACACCCTGGGAAATTCCAGGTTGACATACTCTCAACTCCAAGATGAATGGGTAAAAAGGATGATGTATTTCCAATGTGTTTCAGAACTAAGACCCACTAAACTGACTTGGTCATGGGCATTGCCCTGAACCAATCTCTGTGGCCTGGTAGGTGCAATATTGGCCAGGTTTGGGCCCATGCCTATTCCTGAGCCAATTGTTGTGGTGAAGAATTCTGTACTATAATGGGCTAAGTCCTGACCATCCCTCTTTCTGGAATAAATCAGGAGGTAAGCTCACTTTGGGACATGGATAGGGTTAGGAAAGGTGGTTTCCCAAGGAAATAGGATGCAGTTACTCAAAGAACTGGTGATTGGATGCTAGGCAGGCAACAAAAACTGCTCTCTGTAAATAACATCAGTCTACAGAAAGAACTGGATAAGTATTTCAATGATTTTCTCCCCAAGCAGAGTTAGTCACTCTCAGCATCGGCTATAATTTTGACATTTCCCAGTTTACCTGAACTACCTCTTTTTTCCCCTATTAGTCAGCACTTTGCCCACACTGATGGACATGAACCACTGTGATGCATGGGACATAGATTCCTAGCAGCTGCTAAGGGGCTGAAAGGTAAAAACTAATGAATAGAGAATGGGAGATATTTGGAAGCAACTGGTCAGATATATTCTTGTTCCTTTCACCTTCTGTGAGCTCCCCTTCATAAAATTCTTCTAGAAAGGTCTTGTGTTCCAAGTGATACACCTGCTAAGAGAACTGTGTATTAGATTTCTATTGCTACTGTAACATATTACTACAAACTAGGTGGTTTAAAGCAATACAAATTTATTCTTTTTTAGATCTGGAGGTCAGAAGTATGAAATGAAGTAGCAGGACTGCATTTCCTCAGGAAGTTCTGGGAAGAATCAATTTCCTTGCCTTTTTCAGCTTCTAGAGGCTGCCTGTATTACTCAGCTCATGGCTCTACATCACTGATCTCTGCTTCTGTTGCCACATCTTTTTCTCTGACACAGACCCTCCTTGTCTTATGATAATGAGTCTTGTGTTTCTACTGGGCCCACCTAGATCATTCATGACACTCACCCCATCATAAGATTTTAAACTAATCACATTTGCAGAATCACTTTTTCTTTGTCAGATAACATTCACAGGTTCTGAGGGTTAGATTGTGGACATCTTTGTGGGCCATTAATTAGTGGTCTACAGCCTGTGAGGCTCCTTGTGAAGCCCTGGACAGTGGAGGCCTACATTACCTCATGTTACTATGATCCTTGCCTAACTTTCCTTTACTTCCTCATCCTGTACACCCTGGGCTTGGACATCCCAAAGAATCTTTCATTTTGATCTTTGCTTCAGGCTCTGGAAGGACCAAGGTGAAGAAAACCTCAGTGGGCTCACATAGTACCTCGTGGCCTATGCCTCTGCATGACCACTTGTCCATTTACATGTCATTTACAATGAGCCACATGCAAAAAGGAGATGTATCTTTCTCAACTATATCCTCAGCCCAGAGATGAAATCTAGTAGGTGCTCCACAGATACTTGAATGCATGAGTCGATAAATTGGCCTTTCGACTATCCTGAAATTCTTGGTTTCAACCTTACTTATTCTGGAAACTTATCAACTATAGTTCCTCACCAATGCTTTGTGTGTGCAAACATATTCCATGCTTCAGTTAGTTTTATTGTACACATTTGTGCTCAATGACAGAATCAAGAATGAGAAATAGGTGAATAAATGTTTTTAAAGATCTAAGATCACGCCCTGACTCTTCCTTTCCTGGCTATCTGAACTTGGACTAGTCATTTTACCTCTTTGTATCAGTTTCTTTGTCTGTGGAATTGTACTAATAATTACATTTACCCCATAAAGTTGATGAAATGATTAATTCTGACAACATATATAAAGCATTCAAGGCAGTATAACCCATTTGTAATTTTCTAAGCTCCTGACTTTATGTACTTCTTATATATTTATAAAAACTTTCTTTATGAGTACCTGTTTCTTCAATGATATTTTCAAGATTGCTTGAGAGACCCTTTTGCTTTGCTGAATGACCCCCAACCATAACCTGTTCCTTTATGCCATCTTCCAGATAGGGGCGGCCATGTGCCAGGGTACTGTACAACTAGATATAAGGCAAAACTTATAGGGTAGGTCCTTCCAGAAAGGTTTTCCATTCTTTATTGAGTTATATTCAGTTGAAATAGATGACCAGGCTCTCCCTCTTTTTTTGTTTCTGTGTCCTATAGATATAATGCCTGGAATTCCTATAGTCATTCTGTAACATGAGGCAATTAACATAAGAAAAAGAATTAGAAAATCTTATAGAATCCTGACCTTGATTGATAGTGACCCATGAACCAACATTAGCGGCCTCCTGACTTTGGACTTCTTATTTATACCTTTGCATGGATGATACCAGAAATTTAGAGAAGGGGATAGGAAGTGTAAAGGCAGCTAAAAAGAAAGGAAAGAAACAGTCAGAGAAATATGAATTTCTATTTGGATTTTAAATAATTACAGAAAGGAAGAGGGAACTCAAAACCAGAATAAACCTATGCCTATCTCCCACAGTGAACTGGAAGCAAATTGAAAGCAATGAGTATATATGCTTGGTGCTTGGTGTCGTCTATATCTGTCATCATGCCCTACATGGTAAATGTTTGTTGAACAAACAAAAAAATCTTTCTTTTTACCTCTTTTAACTTTGGCCAACTCTATCTGGCTCATCAGAACAGTTGTGATGACAGTTGTTTGTTAGGTTTCCAAATAACTGTATTATTTAAATATAGCCTATAGTCTTAAGGCAGGCAATTGGACAGCTGAACCTGACTGGCCAGATTTGTGTTAGCAAAACTCACACATTTTATCTGAATCTTTAAGAAGAAGAGCTTTCCAAACACTTGTTCCAATATGTGATTTTCCCTGGAGGATTTCAAATGAAGAGCCACCTTTAAGGTGGGTAGGAGAAGCTTTCTCATAAAGTCCTGGCCTCTGTCCCAAGGATCATGTGATCCAATGGGAGACATATATATGTCAATCATTTTCAAGATCATACCTGATCTCTGTCCTGGACACCAGTGCATCTGCCAGCATTTTACCCACACTACAGAGCTTCTTCTTACTGTGGTCTCCCGAAAGACAGGGATGGGTCCTGCTGGCCTTGGAATGTCTCATTCTGTAGCATTAACCCAGTATCTCATTGATAAGTCAGGTGCATTGCCAGTCTGTTATAAAGAAGATCAACTTCTGGACATTTAATTTCATAATTTCTTGTGTGTGGGAGAGGGAAACAAAGGAGAGAAAACATGTTCTTGAGTAATTTATTCTGTTCCCTGGTATTGATGAAAGAGATGAAAATAAATCAATGTTTCTATTCAACTCGTTTGAAGGACAAGCCAAAATCACACCATTAAAAATTAACATCTAAAACAGATTGTACTTTACTAGGAATCAGTTCAGAACCAAAGTAGAATAATTGGCCAAATGAATCTACAGAACGTTGAATAAGACAAATTCACTCTTATTCCCAATGGTTTAGAAATGAAAGAAGACAGATTATCTTCATTTCAGGCCAGAAAGTTTTGAAGGAACATCCCAGAATATTTTATCTGAGGTAAACGAGGAACTAGGAAAGAGGCCAAGGTTAGAGCTATAGGGTTTTCTGGAGCACCAAATTCATCTCTAAGCACAGTCCACTATATCTGGTTAAATTCAAGTCAAAATTACCAGAATGTTTCCCTTTTTTGAGCCACCTAAACTCTAGGTTTGAAAATTAAACCGTCTTTTAAGTTTATGATGGCCAAACAACTCAGTGCCCATTATATACATCTACTGATACCATCTATAGGTATGAGATCATCTGTTCATGCAGCCAGCCAGCAAGCAAGCATTTATAGAAAACCTGCCTGTGCTAGTTCCATTCTGGGACAAATAATATGATGATAGATCAGACAGAAACTTTGTTCTCAAAGAAATTAGTCCAGTTGCATGGCTTTAGAGCAAGGTTTCTCAGTCTCCACACTGTTAACATTATGAGCTGGATAATCCTTTGTCGTGAGGGCTGTTGTGTGAATTATAAGATGTTTAGCAGTGTGCCTGGCCTCTACCCACCTGATTCAAGTAGCACCTGCCCCTCCAGTGATGATTACCAAAAATATCTTCAGACATCGGCAAATGTCCCCTGATTAGGGAGGGCAGAATTGTCTCAGGTTGGGAAGAATTGCTTTAAAGCCAGATTCTAGCTTCTATTCCTGACTTACCTGCTTGCTAGTGGTTTATTTAACAAATTGATTTAACTTTTCCTTATTCCTAGAACCTAACACAGTTTCTGGTGTAGAGTTAATATATGATAAATTCTTGCAGGTTAAGTGAATGAATGAATGACTGAATGAATGTCTATTCGCAAGACCAACCTTTCCCTGAGGAGCTGACAGACTGTTATGAAGACCTTGAGTCTTGGCTATACACAATGCCAAGCAAGCAATATATTCAATCATAATATGCCTTAGCTAAGTCGGAAAAAAAAAAATCTGCTTATGGGGTGTTTAGCTGTGTGGGCCTGACAGATAATTGAATGGCTGGATTTTTCAGTTTCAACAGATTGGTTTGCCATTCTGTAGCCACAATAACAGAGCAAAGTAACAATCATGTCTATGTTTAATTTTCTGAAGAGCATTGCATCTCTGAGGCTCACAGTCTGGCCAATTAAATGTGGCTGATTGGCACTCCCACACAAGTTTGAGGGCATTTAAAATAGCTTTTTGCAGTGGAAAAAAAAAATCCAAGCTGCAGACAAAGTTGTAACTCTCCCAACATTTTATATTTCAAAAGCAAGCTTGCAGTGGTAAAATTGTTCTGGGTGACAGAGAATAGACAAGCCATCCATTTTGAGTGTATTAGTGTCAAACTGAGTGTTGACTCTGTGGCTGGTGATCATGTCCATTGGTGGAAATGGATAATTTTTTATATTGAAGGAAATCGTCAAGCTTCTACTTGTTGTGGGGCTTAGGTTATGGGACTCTTGGCCATGATGTCAACTATTTGGAGGAAGCCATAAGTGCCACGCATCAAGGTTTTTTCACTCCCAAGGCTTAAATGAGAAGCAGCTGATAGGAATGAAGAAAAGCTCCCCTACCTCTTTCATTCTTAAGTCTTCCAGGCATAATTTTTGCAAGTTCATGTAGGAAAGGCTGTATTAGTTATCTATTACCACAATAATGCTGAGTAAAAACAACCATGAAGCATCATTGGCATATGGCAATAACATTTGTTTAGCCTAGAAATCTGTAGAGTTTAGCTGATCTTGGCTGGACCTAGCTGATTTGAGGGTTATGTGCATATGGAGTTGGCTGCAGTTTGGCTGATTAGCTCTGCTGATCTTGGCTAGGTTTGTTCACCTGTCTGGAGTTTGGAAGGCTATTGGTTGATCTAGTGTAGTCTTGGCTGGCATAACTGGAATGACTATCATCCTCCAGGAGGTTAGCTGTGAAGTGGGCTGTGGCGATGGCAGAGGTACACAAATTTGTATTTTGCTTGATGATATCCCATTAACTAAAGTAAATCATGTGGCTGAGCCCAGGGTTAAGAGGTCAGGTAGAATGCTCTGTCTAGAGTAAGAGAGCCCTGCAAAGTTACATAGTCAAGTGTGTGGGTATCATTATAATTGACTGATTAATTATAATTGATTAATATATCAATATGTTACAGAGTCTAAACTCCAGAAAATATTGGGGCTTGGAAGTCAACATAAATGTGAACAAGAAAGATCTTCATAGAAAAATTCAGAGAAAGATGAAGAGGGAAGAGAGAGAGATTAATGACTTGGGAATGGCTGTCACCCAGCTGCTATTTGGGTTCAATTTTCTCTAGTTAGGAAGAGTGTCTTCACACTAGAAAGAAAAAGGTAGCACAAATGTGAATAAGAGATAATTCAGGGCCAAAGTACATAGCTCCCTACGGAGTCCAAATTTATAGTCCCATAGGAATTACATCCTAGGCCATTGAAAGATTTGACCATAGAACTGCTGACAGTGATTGTGAAGCATTATAAATTAATGATAGAGCCTTCCAAAGAAGGTAGGTTGGTTCTCAATGAGTGATCTTTGACACTTGAAAGGAATATCTCTCTAAGACATCAGCAAATTTCTTAATTCACAAGCACACTGGAGTATATAATAGGTCCCTAAAATGTAGTTAGTATAACCAAAAATGCACAATATCAAAGATTTTATACACACAGTTCTTAAAATTTCTAAAGTGATTAAAATGAATTTCTCTCAATTCATGACTTGACCTATATCACATAATAGTATTTGTGTAATTAATATAGTAATAATTAGAACTAATGTTTATTTATTTGCCCCTTTGTGTCATGTATTATGCTAAGGCATTTATACACATGGTAGCATTTTATTCTCACAGCAATCTCATGACATGGGTATCATTTCTATTTTATAGCTGAGAAAACAGAAGCTCAGAGAATCATGTGCAAAGCTTCTATCCAGGTGTAACTATGCTCTGGATCCCTTCACACTGGCTACCTCTTGAAAAAGATCATTGTAATAGGATGAAAAGAAGTGGAATCCTAGCCCCCAAAATTGGCTGTGCAAGTAGAAGATTGGGAAACCTTGGCTTACAAGCATTTGACGTGAATAGATACTTCAGAGCTTTTCTTGACCACAAATTCAATAGGAGTGAACACAGGGAGGGTGCTGCTAAGAACACACAAGTAAGCTTTAATTCCTTTGTGGGGATGTATGTGATTCTGTCCACAGGCTATGCCATTAAAGGTGCCTGATTGTTCAGTTAGTGATTAATTGGTTAATGGCCCCTGTAGCTCTTGTCTTAAGCTGATATGTTTTAATAAGGTCACTGAAAGTTTGGAATATGTCCAATGAAAGAGAATTAGGAGGCTAAGAGTTTTGTGAAACTACCATATGTGGGAAAAGACTAAAAAAATGGAGAATGTGTAACTCATGACAGGAAGACTGAGGGGTAATACAGATAATTTTCTTTGGCCATTTGAAGAGATTCCACAGTATTATTTAACACTAATCTGGAAGTCATGGATAACAGTTATATGATCTTTTGGGCCAGTGGTTTCAATCTGGGTAGTGAATTGATCTCAGATGTGGTAAGCTCCTGTGACTCTGAAGGAGAGGGCTGCTGCCCTGAGGAATTCTTTTTCCCCATGTTGACTTCTGAAATGATGATTTCAGTACTTATGTCCAGAAGCACTTACTGAGTTTTTCTATGTGCTCAGCCCTTATGAAATAATATAGTTAGGAAATTGGTACCTCTGCTCATGAATGTTGAATGAAAATAATATTCTAAAGGGGGGGATGTTTATTCCCTACTCTTGACATTTCTCTTCATTTGGAGGGAATTCCATTAATGTGATACTCCTGGACACTCTCTGTCCTTCTGCTCCCTCCACTCCATTGGAAGGTGAGAGTGGAGAGAGTTATGTGCTACACAATTTGGGAACAATGTACTTGACTTTCTCAGCTCAGAAATACATTTATTTTGCTTGGGAGTGAGCTGCTCACAGAAAGCATAATTCCTCTGTTCTTTCCTGGGTGCAGAACACTCTTTCTGTACCTTTATGTTGGGAGGCTACCTGAGTTCAATGTTGTCATTATTGTATTATATGCATATATCTGTCAAATTTTGATTTTTAGTACTATGAATAAGTTTTGCTTTTATCTTAAATGACATCTTCCAATTTAAGCTTGTTTGGGAATAAAGGGGCTATGGTGGCTTTTATCTGTCACTTGCTCATTTTATGTCTCAATTTGTTGGAAACTCAGGAAAAGAAGAGGGTGTTATTGAGTAGCCCCTGAACAGCTCAACCAATATGAGAAGGAATATAAGACATCAAGTTACCATGTATTGAATGTTTATTCTCTGAATCTCAATGCTTTACTCACACTATCTCCTCTGAGCATGCCAACAATATCCCTGTAATTACCATTCCCAATTTACAGATTAGAAAACTGAGGCTCGATCAAGGAAGTATGAAAGAAAATTTCAACACATGTCTACTTGAGCCCAAAGTCAAGGCTCTAGGTTGCTATACAGTGAAGAGAAAGGTTTTGAGCTACAGAAGGTATCTACAGTCAGAGAAGGGGCACTGAGGGGTGAGAACCATGCTGGTCATTAGTTGGTCAAAGTGATTAATGGAAGAAGAGAAAGGAGTGTGCACATTCCAAGGATATAAGCAAGAAGTAGTATTCCCTCCCAGGAATGACAGCAGTAAGAATGTTGTCATTGTCAGCTTCTTCATCTTCATCATTTTCATGATAAAAGCCACACTTATTGACCGTTAACTATATATCAGAGACTGTTGTAAGCACTTTAAATCTTTTATCCTTTATAGTTTTTAATGGTTTTATTGATGTATAATTGACATTTAATAAACTGTACATATTTAAAATGTACAATTTGATAAATTTTAACACACACACACACACACACACACACCTACCCATCACCATAGTCAAGATAATGAACATATCCACTACTCCAAAAAGTTTCCTTAGGCCCCGTTCTAATTGTTTCCTCATTCTTTTATCTCCCAGCCCCCAGGTCTGTCCCTAGACAACCACAGATTTTTTTCAGTCACTAATTTTGAATTTTCTAGAATGTTATGCAAATGAAATCAAAGAGTATGTATTTGTTTTTGGTTTGGCTTCTTTCACTTAATGTAATTATATAGAGATTCATCCTTGTTGTGATATATATCAACAGTTTATTCTTTGTTGCTGAGTGGTATTCCATTGTATGAATATAATACAATATGTTTATCTATTCACATGTTGGTGAATTTTTAGATTGTTTCCAGTATTTGACTATTATACATAAAGCTGTTATGAACGTCTTTGTACAAGTCTTTATGTGTACAAATGCTTTCATTTCATAGCCCATATTTAATCCTCGCAACAAACGAATGGCATAGTACTATTACAATCCCTATTTTATACATGAGGAAGCTGAGGTGCACCAAGGTCAACTACTCTGCTCAAGGCCAGTGGCTAATTGGCAGTAGGGCTAGTATTTTTGGCCCGATCTGTCTGACAACCCTATGTCCAAAGTCCCCATGCAATACTGCACCCCTACACTGAAGGAATGCCTTTGCTTAGAAAAATGAAGACATTTATTTTTTTTCTCTAAGAATGCATTTCTCAGCCTATCTTCACTCCCTGTCATGGTTATCCGGATTGGCTGCTGCACCCAGACTCTCAGAAGGCAAGATGAGCATTCTTACTGAACTTTTTAGTTTACCCATCAAAAAGAGATGATAAAATCCTACCAGGGGCCAGAATCTTTTCCTGTCAAGAATATGAGATTAGATCTCCATTTATCTAGTCACTTTTAGACCCTGAAAATGAGAGTTAAATAGAGAAAGCAGATAGAAGAAACAAAGAGAGTGCAAACATTTCTGTACATATTCACAATCCAAGAACTGTGAATTTTGTGGATGACATTAATCCATAAAGATAGCTCAGCTATGGGATTACAGTAAAAAGTCTTAGGAGGTTCAGTTACTGCTGATCTCTTGGTGTCCAAGCAAGCACTTTGAAGAAGCCCTGTCCACATTTCCTCATATGAATCTGGTCTGAGCCTTTTCCCTGTGCTCCTCATTCTGATTCTTCAACTGATAGATTCATTCATGTACTGAGCAGCTACTCTGTGTGTGGTGGCAGTGTGAGAGAATAGATTCCACACAGTGCCTGCGCTAAGGAACTTACGGGCTGGTGGGGAAAGGTTGACAGGAACCAGAGGCTCTGCAGGGCAGTGTGACCACTACTACTGACTGAGGGATACCTAAAGGACACTGTGGTTAACACTGAGCAGGAAGAAACTGAGAGAACAGGGAAGGATTTCCAGAGGAGGTGACGTTTAATTATTTAATATATATTTTTTGTTTATGTTTTTCAAAATGCATGCTTATTATAACAAGTGATATAACCAATGGTGTGGTCATAAATGTCTGAGAATAGTTCTCTGGGAAAAAAGTATGTAAACATGTACATACATACATACATATATACATACACTTATATGTTACTGATATAAAAGATGTGCAGTATGTAATTTACAAATAACAGTAAAATATATAATATTCTTTATTATGAATTACATGTATATGGCCAATTGATTTTTCACAGAATGGTTTCACTGATTTTTGCCAAACTCTTTTATCTTTAGCCATCCTATGGTTGTAGTTAATAAGGATACTTCTGACATGAATACTGTTAATATTTTCATTTATGTTAACAAAAAAATAAAGTAACATTTTAATGTTATATAAGATAAAAGTGAAACAATAAAAATATGTCAGAGCTTCACTTGTTCATCAATGATATGAGGCACACGTTTGCTAAATTGAATAATAATTTTTGATAACTTAAATATTTTCTCAATTTTTTTCAATTCACAATATAACAGCTTATAGACACACCCACTTTTAAATTTAATTTGCATTATTAACATTTTCTTTATCACTTTTTAAAATCTAAACAATCATCAAAACCATAAATTAAGCCCTAGCTTATAGTGCTTGCCAATTTCTGTGGTGTAAATGCTCCCTCCATGGCTGATTTCAAACTACCAATATGATATCATTGAACATGGAGTCGGGAAGAGATATGCAGTTGTACCCCATTATATAGTATTTATATCATGCAGATACTAGCCTCAAAGCATAGCCAATAGTAAAAATAGTAAAATAATTAAGAAGTAATGAGTATTGTTTATTTCTTACCTTTTAAACATATAATTTAGTTATAAGTTTATATAATTAATTTTTAATAATCACTAGGTTTAAGAACAGTCTTGCAAAATTCCTGAATATTAACAATTGAGAGTCAGTAGGGGCATGCTACTAGATACATCCATAAAAGGTGCTCATTCCCCAACCAATTTTCCCTTCTTTTATCCTTTCATCTTATCCTGCTCAAGGTAGGTGCTGGTTTTCACTCGCTTCTCTTTACATCAGCAAACAAACACAAACACATGCATAACATATACAAGACTATAGACAGGTTCGTTGTGTCTCTATGTTGACTAAGTAATATCATGCCATAAAGGTTACTATGTCAGTGATGAAGCATCAAGAAATAAATTAGATGAAGTGCTATCTTTTTGTTTTCCAACACAAGCGCGCGTGCTCGCGCACACACACACACACACACACACACACACACAGGAAAATAGAGTCATGTCATACACATTGGTTTATTAATGTTGTTAGTGTAGTCTTTTTTTTCCTTTTGACCTTGGTTTGCTCTGCCCTCTCTCTCCACAGCTATACCTGACTCAACTCCATCAGTCTAGTCTAATGACTGACTCTCTTCACATTATAAACCCATGTTAATAGTCTGTTGCATATTTCTCATACATTTTTCATTCTTATATAAGTGTTTATATCTATACACACGTATACATGTAGGGTTTGTTTTAAAAATGTTTTGCTTATTAAAACATTGTATTATAATATTATGTTTCCTTATATCTTTCATTCTAAAATAGTCCTAATCTCAACAATTTTTCTAAATATCATTCTTCATTTATTTGATTCCATAGTATACTATAATATTTCTTGATGTGAGCATACTATTATTTAATACATATTTCTCTGATGATGGACACTATTTTGAGCATTTTCCTTCTCTTGGAAGAATGCAATAATAAACATCCTTAAACATCTGTCTTTAGATACTGAAGCTATTATTTCTGTAGGATAGAATTGTAGGAGTAGGGTTTCTGGGCTGAAGAGTATGTATATTTTTAATTTTAATAAATACATCTGGATGGCTTTCCAAAAATACTTTACATTTGTACCAGTAATAAGTGAGAGAACTAGTCCATCATCCCCACCAGCAATAGGCATTAACTCTTTTCGTAATTTTTGCCTGGGACATAAGTGTAAAGTTATGACTTATTGTTACTTTAATTTGCATTTCTTTGACTACCAGTGAGCTTGAACATATTTTTTCATATGTTTATTGGTAATTTGGGCTTGTTTTTCTGTGAATTACCTATTTGTATCTTTTGTTGATTTTTCCATGGTATTGTTTCTTTGTCAATTTGTAACAGCTCTTTGTATAGCATAGATATTAACTTACTATTTGTCATCTGCATCGCACATAATTTCCAAGTCTTTGATTTCTCTGTTAATTTAAAATGTTATCTTTAGTTATGTTTAGATAGCTTTTTGGTTTATAGTTGTATAGTATGTTGTTTGTAGTTAATATTTACATAGAATATACATATACACTTTTCCTTTAAAACCTAGGGTTCCTCTTGGGTTGTGAAGATCTTCAATCCCTTGTCTTTAATCCATGAAAATTTATTTTTCATATGGTATCATATAATAGTTCAACTCTACATTCTTTTAATTCAGTAGCCATTTGTTCATGGCCACTTTCTAAATAAGTTATTGTTGTCTCATTGAATAGAGGTAGAGTTACCTCTTTTACTATATTTAAAATTTTTTTTTTTTTAGGTGAAGCAACCCTTGGTTGACCTCACAGATTACAAGGACCTCATCAGTTTACAATCCCTTATTTTTATTTTATTTATTTTATTTTTTACGCCTATAGCACCTGGTCTTCTTAGGTGGTCTCCCATCCAAGTACTAACCAGGCCCAACCCTGCTTAGCTTCCAAGATCAGATGGGATCAGGCTTGTTTAGGGTGGTGTGGCCATAGACTATATTTTAAAATCTTATATTTACTGGCATTTATTTCTGGATCCTCCATCTTTTTCCATGGATAATGTTTTCTATTCTTATGCTTATCTATATTGATTTGTTTAGAGTGGCTTTGTAGTGTGTTTTGATGTCTGCTAAGGCAAATTACCCATCTTTAGTCTTATATATAAATGTATATATAAATTTTAGTATTCTGGAGCATTTTTTCATCTATTTGAAATGAAGACTATTTTGCTTTCAAGGAAAAGGAAATAAAAATGCTATTCATGTTTTAATAGAAGTATCATTAAATTTTACATATTTATAATTTTTAACACTTTCATTTCTCCCTAATAAAGTTCATAGTTTCTCTTTCCATTTGTTCAAAATCTGTTTTATACTATCTAATAAGATTTTATATTTTTATTTATATAAGTTCCATAGCTTTCTTGTTAATTTTCTTTTACTATTGTAATTTTTTTTTTACTCTTTCCATGTTTGGGTATTCATTGCTAGTATATGGAGAATATATTTTCCTCTAAAATTCTTCTTATATCTTTGAAACTTATCAAATACTCTTATTATTTATAGAATTTTAAAAATTAGCATATATGGCCATTCTAGATAGGCAATCAAATCATCAGCCAAAAAAAAAAAACCTGGAGTTTCACCTCTTTATTTCTGATTTTAGGTCAATTCTTTAATATTCTTATCTCATTGCATTAGCCAGAACTATTTAGACCATGCTGATCAATTTTTTTGATGGTGGGCATTGCTATCCAGTTTCTGATTTTTATAAGATTTTTTTTATTTTAAAATTTGTTATTAACTTCTGTAAAAAGTGTTTACTGTATTCAAACCTTTCCTTTTGATTCCTATTTTACTTAGAGTATGCATTAGGAATGACTGCAAAAGTTCATTAAATGCCCTTTCAGCCTGCATTAATATATATGATCATAGTTTTCCCACTTTATTGTTGATATAATGAATTGTGGGAATAAATTTCTTGTACTACGAATTGGGTCTATCTCAAAGGGTGAAGAGGAATCCCCTTGGAGAGGAGAAGAACATATCAGACAAAGGGGAAAACTATTAATTAAGGGAAAACGAGGAAGTTAGGGTTAAAGCTAGATATAAAACAAAGCTCTCCAGGGTCTAAAGAGCAGGCAACTTGTCATGCAAAGTGAGAAAATGCAGACAATCGGGCTATGAAGGCTGGAGGTTTCCTGGACCCAAGGTAGCCATTGCATATGCCCAGGTGGTGGTCATGGGAGTGTTTTCTGTTGGCAGCAAGGCAAGATGCAGCCTGTCCAGGAACTGGATAAAGTTTCATTAGTAATGGAAAAGCAGGAAATGCTCCAAAGATCCAGGTATCTAGTCAGAAAACTACGAGCTCTTGGAAAAGTAGACAATTCTTTGGCCACAAAGGGTAAAAATAAATTTACCTACTGCTTAGTGTCAGGGAGAAGTGGAATTAGAAATCGCAGGTGTCATCAGATAAAATGCAAAAGTTGTTTTAAACTGTGTGATCTTTACTGCCTTTTAACTATTTTCAGTGCTCAGCATAGAACATCCTACACAGAAGGTGCTGAATAAATGATTGATAAAGGCAGGAAAACTCAACTTGGACAATAAGGAGAAGGAAATGAACTAAAAAGAGAAGACCATCAATCATAAAACATTAGGTTTGAAGAAACTTTGAAAATGTTTTCATTCATTTATTTATTATTTCATATTTATTTGACACCTCCCATGTACAAACAGCTAGACACTGGCAATCTAGTGATAAATAGGACAGAGGAGGTCCTTTCCTCCATGGATGTTACGTTTTAGTTGAGAGTAATACAAGTGATTACTAAGTAAACAAATTAGAAATTACAAGCTGTGTCTCTTCTAAAGCAGCGCTTTTCAAATTTTCATGTGCATATGGGTGATCTCAGGAATCCTGTTAAAATGCAAATTCTGATTTGGCAAATCTGGGGTGAGGTTCCAAGATTCTGCATTTCTAATAAGTTCTCAGGTGAGGCTGCTGCTCCTAATCCATGGACAACACACTGTTGATCAGCAACATTATGAGGGTACAGACAGAAAGGGGGATGCTTTGTAGACATGGTGGTCAGTAGAAGTCCCTCTGGAGACATGTCTTCGAGCTGAATTCTGAAGAAGCCATTGAGTACTCAGGCCAGGCCAGAAATCAACACTTCAAACTCCTAGAGAGTATGTTGTAGATATGACTGGTGGAAACCCACTGTTGTCCTAGACAGAGGGCCTGAAAACAGAGAAGAGATTATGATTAATCTCATGGATAATGATTTTGAGAGGAGATTGGCTTGTTTCTTGGAAGTGAAGTGCTCAGGGCTAGTGGAAGATGTCAGTGGAGGTGCTTGGAAGACTAGCTGGGAGATAGTGCTCACCAGACAATAGTGAGTGAAACCAGGTTTGGTCCTTCTTTCATGGGACTAACAAGTCAGCAGTTAATGCGAAGCTACTACTTTGATTTTGGCAACTTCAAGAGGAGAAACAGCCTCCAACAGAAGAGAATACACTGGAGGTGTGATCTGAAAGAGGAGACTGAAGTTGACATATCATGCAGACTGGAAAGGTCAGGCCCTCAAGGAACTAGAGACACAGGTGGTGGCTGGAGCCCTGAAAATGGAAGGTTAGGGGAAGCACCATGCAAGATGAAGCTGGTGAGGTTGGTAGGGGCCAGTCCTTGCAGCCTGGCTAGAGTGAGAACCCCTATAGAAAGCAGACTTGGCTCTGGGCATTGATTACTTGGGTGAGGTGGAAATGATTTTCCTTAATTAGCTGTAACTGAGATGCATGGATCTGTCAGCATCACTGTTGGTACAGTTTGCAGTGGTCCCCAACCTTTTTGGCACCAGGGACCAGTGCTCCTGTGAGAACCTAATGCCTGATGATTTGAGGTGGAGCAGAGGTGGTGATGCTAGTGCTGGGGAGTGGCTGCAAATACAGGTGAAGCTTTGCTTGCAGGCCTGCTGCTCACCTCTTGCTGTGTGGCCCGGTTCCTAAAAGGCCATGAAACTTATCCATCTGTGGCTTCAGGGTTGGGGACCCCTGGTTTAAAGGATGGCAGTGTAGGGGTGAGCATGCCTCTCTGTAATTTCTTCACCTCTCCCATCCCAGCTGTTCCTGCCTGACCCCAAGGGTCCCACCCACATGGTGGGCCCAGTTCCCTTGAGTATCACAATGAGGAAGCCTCTACTACCAATACTCACTGTATACTGAGGTGAAACTTGCCCAATAATAAAGGCATCCAACTTTTATTAAGTATGTACCAGGCACAATGCAATGAGCTTTTCATCAGGAATGAGCTCCTTTTGTCTTCTCAGCAACCCTATGAAGTAGAAAAATGGGAAGAGAAAGGGAGAAACAAAATAAACATGTGCAGCTTTAGTCAACAAAAACAAACAAACAAAATCTCTCAACAAATAGACATTGAGCCCTTAACACATGCCAGGTAAAGTTGACAGTACTGGGGAAATATCAATGAACATATAGACAAAAAGCCCTGTTGTTATTGGGCTTACATTCTAGTTGGGAGAAAAGGACTATAAACCAAAGAAAGAGGCCAGATATAAGCTACATCAGGTGGTGATAAGTACTAATGAAGGTAAAGCAGGGATAGAAAGAGTCAAGGAGGAGTCTTTGCATAGACAGAGGAAGTTTCCATGACATTAAGACCTTTGAGCCAAGGTTGAAAGAGGGAAGGGGAGGTAGGCAAAGCCTGGAAATGAGAGCTGCACAGGTATGTTCAAGGATCTACAAGGAGAAGAGTATGGCTGGGTGAAGCAAGGTAAGAAGATGGTTACTGAAATCACAGGGCTGGGGGACACCTTTTGAGGCCTTGGGTGGGTGGGCGGGTGGGGGCTTTGGTTTTTACTCTGAGTGAGGTAAAAGCCACTTAAAATTTTGAAGCAGAGGGGTGATGACATTGGCATCATTTTTAATGCATATCTGTAGCTGCCATTTCAGGATGAACATAGTAAACGAAGAGGGCAGAGAATAGACATTATAGGAAATACCTAATTTCTACTTTCTTCCACTCTCTAATGTGCTCGAGCTCCATCTGTCAGGATTCTTCAGAGCTCAAGAAAGCAGGTTCATGAAAATGGGTACCAGACCAAGAGCTGTGGGGGCTCTGCCCCTCCCTTCCTAGCACGTGTTCCCCCTCAGGCTTCCAGTGCCTGCACACCTGGGGCGTGTTGATAATACTCTTGATTAACGTTGTTCTCCCAACCTCCTCTGAGTGTGTAGAGTTTTCTATTTGCATACTTCCCTCAGCTTTTTATGATTCTCTCTCCATCTTTACAGTTTGTTCCATTATTTAAATGATTGTGAGGTAGATGTAAAAAATGCCAGCTGGATGAGCATACTGCGTTGGTACTGTAGTATGGAGAGCATATGGAGCCATGGGCCTGCCGGCCTATTGTAGGTACCTGTATTCCTACACAGCTTTCTGATGCTCCCTGTAGAAGTCCCACAGCCCTGTGTCTTCAAGTTCATGGATATATGGGGACTTTAATGGGAGCATTAAATCGATGACCAAAACTGTCCCCATAACTTCTGATTTGAACTAATTTGTAGATGTACAGATTTTTCATCTTTATTGGCTTAAAAAAGACCCAGTGAATTAGCTGAGTTTTACTCTCCTCTCTTGTTTCCAAATTTGACCTACCAGAGTTTTTTTGTTTTGTTTTAAATGCATACAGATGAAGTGTTCATCGAAAGCCTAGCATGGTACTGAGTACTTTGTCACTGTGTTCAGTTTTCACAACAACTCTAGAGCTAGGAATTATTGTCTCCATGTATCAGAGGAAAGAAACTCAACTGCAAGGAGGTGAAGAGAGTCTCCATTGCCCAAATTTACAAAGCAGGTAATGGGGAAGGTGATGTTCAAACTGTGGTCTAGCCTATTCCCAAGCCCTCGGTCTGTTCTGTACCTCCTCCTTTTAGGAAGCAGGGGAGGGGAGGGTACGTATGTATAGGAGTTTGCAGAGGGTCTGCCCTGAGTTTTCCAACTTGGTCCACAATGAAAGCAAAGGAGGTCATCGAGGGAGGGATTTGCCCACTTGTCTGCCACCACATCTCAGCCTGGGGAATGGTGTGGGTGGCAGCTTTATGAAATTTCCACAGACAGGTAAGCATGGTGTTGTGCTTAATGACAGAATCAGGCTTGAGAAAATCTCAGTGGACTGGAATGAGGAGTTGACTCTAACAAAGTGATATTTAATAAATTTAGTAAATATAAGATCTGGCCCTTGGATGCAAAGTATTAACTAACAAAATGTAGATGTAAGAGAGTCCGGGCTTACCTGGATGGATATCCAACAAAATTTACTGTGCACTTACTCTTTGCTCAACATTAGGGTTATAGTAATACACAAATCAGGCACAACTGTTGTCTCATGAGGCTTATATTCATGTGAGTAGAGAGAAGCAACACTAAATAAACAAAAATAGTAAGTCAGCAGTGTTGATGACTGCTGAGATGAAATGGGGACAAACAAAAAAGAGTGTTTATTTAGTCCTGGGGACTTTTGTAATCATGAAGCTCAATACATGTTAGTAGCTTCTAAAACTGGGTCTTCAAAAGGGGTGATATAGAGTGCTCCACAGCTTCCCTAATAGTTTGGGAAGTTGTTCATTTTTTCTTAATATATATTTATTGTTCACTAAGTGGCAGGTACTGTTCTAGGTGATGGATTACCCTCCTGGAGTTTATATTCTAAGTGAGATAGAGACAATAAACAAGCACTTATGCACATTTACATATGATATTGGGAGATAAGTACTATGAAGGAGCATTAAATAGGAGACAGAAGGTGATGGGGTCTCCATTAGGTAGCATGGACAGGAAAGAGCTCTCTGGGGACATAATACTTGAGGAGAGACCTGAATGAGGAGATAAAACAATCATGAGACTATATGAAGAATGATATCTCAGCAGCAATTTCAAAGGGCCTGAGGCATCATATGAGCTATGGGTGTTTTAAGTTCAGGACAAAGCTATGTCACAGAAGTGAGCAAGACAAAGAAAGTTAGGGAATGAGTCTGGGGAGCAGACAGGGTGATTCCTGTGAGGTCAGTGGTCATGAGAGACAGTCTGGATTTTTTCATAATCAAGAGGGAAAGGCATTGAAAGATTTTTTTTACCAAGGTTCTGCGATGTTGTAATTGGGATGTTAAAAGGCTTACTCTGCTGCTGTGTGGAACCTATGTCCTAAGGGCAAGGAGACCAGTTATTGGGAGGTAATGGAGAGAGAGGTTTGGGTTAGGTGGTGGATAGACAGCAGCAATCCTAAAGTCCCACCCTGTGCCTCATGTGCCCAGACAAGCCCTTAATGGGGATCAAGTTCATTGATGGTCCCAGGGCAAAAGAAGCTTGTGTAAGCTGTAACTTGCAGGAAAGGAGAACCTATGTTCTCTCAGAAAGGATTTCATACAGCTTTGTGAGAGGGTCTCAACTCCAGAATGTACTTGAGAATCACCTGGGGGATAAACTCTAGTGCCCCACCCATTACTGACCAATTAACTAAAACTCTCCTGTTTGGGCCTTGGAACTTGGCATTGATACAATTTTAAAAGCTCCCCAGGTGTCATGCTTCTATTCTGGGAGTTCAGCATCCTTGTCACATTCTTGCCTCATACTGAGATCCTGTCTTCCTCTACAGAAAACAGAGCTGTGCCCCGGAGGCTGCTTCTGTCTCAGGGTGAAGGGCAAGAACTTCCTCTTCTCTGCACAGCCCCCAAGTCCCTGCTGGTCTGGCCACAATGATGGGGCCCTTCCCTCTGAACCTCTACTTCATCCCTTTCCTTCTGCCTGTGTAACTCATCTCTTACACAGGGCTGATTGCTGAGTCCCAGGAGGAAATGGACATTGTGCCATGCCTTTCTCAGTCATCCGACTCTACTCCAGGTGTATGCCCCCCTTAATTCAGGAGACCAACAGCCCTTCTGCACATCAGTTCATGAGAAGTGATGCCTGGGGACCAACTGGTTTTCATGGCCTCTATATCCAATTTGTACTTAGTTTCACCTGAATCCACACCCCACCCCATCTCAGTATTTCTCTTAGGAGTCATTTGTTCAGAGTTAAATGTAGACCATTCAGTATTATTGATTGTTTTCATAGGTCCCTAACTAGAGTACAAACACCTAGAGGGCAGGATCTGTGTCTTATCCATCTTTGTATCCCCCAGAGAGCTTAGCCCAGTCTTATTTATGGTGGGTGTTTGGTAAGTATATGCTGATTTACTGACTGTTATGCCAGCCCCAGGAGCTGAAGTGCTTCTGTGAGGGTCTGTGCAGGGACAGAGGATTTGTCTCTCTGACTATTCAGTTGTAACAGTAGATCTAGGCAAGACTTCAATTATCCTTCACTTTCACTCCCAAACTCTCTTCTCTGTTCTTTCTATTGAAAATGCCTGGTGACAAGAGTGCAAGGCGCTGAGAGAGACGAAATGCTTTCAGAGCCTTAGGAAAGCTGTGCAGCAGGAAGGACATATTTCAATGAAGTTATTTTCCACCAAGGCTAATATTATGCTTCAATACTTCAGGCTCTAGTGAGCTCATCAACAATGTTTGCCTTTAATTTTACCACTTATACCAAGTCATATGTTACTTGCTATGTTTCTGTCTAGCTCCATTTCATCAGAGTGAACTTGGGGCTTTCATTGTCTTTGAAAAGTTGCTTTAAGATGGACATACATGGATATCCATTATGTTTAATCATTTCCTTTGTCACATTCTTTCAATAGTCTGTTAAAAGATAAATTGCTCATATACTCATTAAAAATAGAATTTTTGTGATTGAGTTGAGGAAGGAAATTGTATATTGGGTTGGGGTGTGGGGAATCTTCTGCCTGATTTCCCTCTGAGAGTACCCTTGGCCTTTCCCCAAGAGAGCATTTGGCCAAGTCCCAGAGAACCCTTGAGGGCTGAAACTCACAGGAGAGGAGAAAATGTTATCTCAAAAAGGATTCCATACAGCTCTGTGAAAGGTCCTTGACTGTGTAATGTATATTAGAATCATGTAGAAAATAAACTTTGGTGCCCTACCTATTCCTGGCCAAATAAATAAAAACCTCCTGGCTGGGGCTTGGAACTCGCTGTTGATATAGTTCTAAAAGCTCTCCAGGCTACTTTAATGTGCAGCCAGAGGGGAAAACTACTGACTTAGACTAGCAGTTCTTAACCACAGACAATTTTGCCCCCAGAAGACATTTGGCAATGTTTGGAGACATTTTTGATGGACATTTTGATTGCTGGAGGGCTGCTACTGGTATCTAGAGGGTTGAGGCCAGTAATGTTGCTAAACATCCTACAATGCACAGGATAGCCTCCACCACAAAGAACAATCCAGTGCAAAATAATAGTGCCAAGGTTGAAAACCCTTTCCCTAGAGTATTAGAAAAGCAAACATATACACACACACACGCACACACATGCACACACGCACACACAATACACTGACACACAGTTATTTGAGTGTAGATATTTTTGCAATTATATCACTTTATGTATATGGTTCCCAAAGTAGTTTTATATACTTTACTGAATTTGATCTTTACCATAACCATGTAAGGGAAATATTATCATCACCTTGATTTTACAGGTCAGGAAACTGAGGCTGAGGATAGTGAATGACTTCCCCAAGACCACAGAGTCTTCATTTCCTCAGTTAAGGCTCTTTTCATTAGCAAAAATGTCACATGTATGCACAGACATCTTCCTTGCCCTGTGCTCTACCTCAGGCAAACATTGTAACTAATATCAGCCTTCATCCCATTGAACCCAAGTGCAGCCTCCGAATCCTTCCCAACACAGCATTCCAGACAGCCCCAATTGGTTGGGGTTGGCATGTGAGATGAAGCTTGTTTGTTATCTAGCCTCTCCAACCTAAACACTATATCTCTCTCTGAATTATATCTCTCCCTGAATTAAGACAATCTTCTTGAAAGACAGACTAAGAAGAGTACTTGAGAGTAGGAGGATCCTTGAACGTCTGCAGGTGTTCAGACAATCTGTTTGGGAAATAGCAATGTTAGCAGCATGTGCGCCTGCCCGAGCCTATGAGGAAGTGACAGTCTCCCTAACCCTTATATTTCTTTGTAACTCTATTAGTGCGTTCTGCTCTCACCATATGCTGCTAATTGATATACAAAGGAAGTGCATGCAGTTGTATTCTTCATTTGGTAAAAACGAAATATTTCACCTCTTCTTGAGCTCACTGGAATCTTCCTCTTAAGCCTGAAACATGAGACAATTACAAGAACATGTTGAACTATGATTCATGAAGAGAGCAGAACAGGAGTTGGTGCACGCTCAGTTTGCAGAGTGAAGAAGCTAGAGCTGGCAGTCCTTGCTTAAGTCCCAGGCACAATGAATTGTGGCATGCACAATTAAATGCCTAATTCCTCTAAGAGATCTGCAGTGGGAGGGATGCAAGCAGAGGGAGAAAAGCAAGCACAATTAGAGACTAACTCTTCATCTCCCAGAGAGGCAGGTGATAAGAAGATGCAGGTAACTCGGTGGACCACTTGGACCCATCATTAGGAGACAGAAGTGATACAGGATGGGGAGAATCCCCTTGAACATGGACTCAAGTCCTTCACACACACACATAGAGGGTCCTTGACTGCAAGAAGGAAAGAATTTAAGCATATGCCATTAGAAACAAAAGAAAAGTTTATTAGAGAAGGAAGAACGCTCTACACATAGAGGCATGGTCTCCTCTCAAAGACAGAATGAGAGAGATGATGTGTGTCCAAGGAATTCAGTTTAAATCTGTTTTCCTTTCTGGTTATGAATCTGCAGCATTAAAGGCATGGGTAAGTAGTTGTTAGTAATCTCAGCAGTAATCTTCCTTTAGGTTCCCCATGGTCTGGCCATATGCTGATTAGCCAGGTTCCCATGTCTAGCAGCACTTAGCAGACTCTGGATACAATCTGTTTTAATATTTAGTCAATTTTGTATAGTTTTCCATGCCTCTTTCCTATATTAGAAGTACAAAACAGGATATCTTCTCATTGAGGCATGTGCCACTAGTTTCAAAAAGCTGTAAGGGTATCTTTAGACAGGGCTCCAGGCCTCTGGCCTGGCTGTGTCACCCACAAGTATCCATGGCATCAATCTCCAGCCTCAAATCTCATCTTACAATTCAGATAAAGAGGTGAGTTTGACCTGATTGGTCTCATTTTGTGTCTTTGGTGCTCACCATGGGGCTGCCTGTGGGTGGGTCCAAAGGCACACCCATGTGAGGTTGCACAGATGTTCTGCTGTTATGCACTTCCGTCGCCTTGGAGAGGAGAAGGGGTCAGGGCATCCTTTCATTGTGGGTATGCTGCAGCCACAGGGCAGAGGCCATATTCAGGTAGGTCTTAGTAACAGGACAGCTCACAGCTTCTTTGCCTTTCACTAGGAACATGACTGCAGACTTTCCATGAATGGCACCTGCTGTTGCCAAGAGTTCTGGTGCCATCCTGGCTGCCACTTGGAACCACTTGGGGAGGTGAACTCTATAGAAGTTTCTATCTTTCTTTTCTGGGCTAGAATCTCCCAAGGACAGGGACTTTGTTTACAGCTTCAGTCACAGATTCTTTATCGGTGCCTGACAGTTCATGAATGAAATATCACCTCCTACATGTCAGACTTTGCAATACCTTTTCAAAGACATCTCCGACTATCATGGTATCTACAGTGTCATTGGTTTTGTTATGGATGAAAAAACCTAGGGTGAGAGATACTTAACCTGCACAATGTTACACAGTTAGTAAGTAGCAGAGCTGAGACATACCAAGTCAGGCTAACATTGAAGCACAATCTCTTTTGATTCTGGTGCTTCTGTTCTTAATAGGAGCAGATGAGGGAATGTGAACAAGTGTGTATCTTCCTCTGTTATGATAGACCAGTCATTTTAGCAAACTAAGTGGTTAGGAAAATGTAAAAATCATCATGATTTGGTATTGTTAAAAAACAGCATTTCTAAAACTATGTTCTTGGAACAGGTAACCTCTAGGTTATTAAAAGATGTTCTACTAAACACCTAAAAAATAGGGTTTTAATCAATAATGACTTTGGGAATTATCATCTTTTGACACATTCTCTTAGGGGAATCAAATTTTATATTAGCATAACAAAGGCTTTAAGCAATCCTGCACTGAAGAATTCTCTATGTAATACAGAATTTGCAAAATCTGTGTGTCTTCAGAACCATTTCTTTTTTCCCAGAGATGACCTACCAGCAGCCCCCAAGACACTGGTGCGCCATTTACAATGCCATCATCTGGAGATGGCCTGCCATGTACTAGTGTGTCAGGCTAGTAAAAATAGAAAGCTCAATAAAACACAAACATACTCATGTTAGCAAGCAGATGCTCCAATGACAAATCTGACCTTGATTGATAAGTTGGAAATGATTCAACACTCTTAAAAACAGGGCTAAAAAAAACTTAGAGAGATTGAATTAATATAGAATTTTTACTAAAGACATGAAGAGTGTTGAGAATCCTAATTCATTTTAAGCTGAGTAAAATCTACAGTGATTTATTGAGCCCTTCCAGGTGCCAGGCTCCGCTGGACATTATAAAGACAAGATTAAATGAGATAGACCTGGTGTTGATTGTCTCAGGGTTGTTGGGTTTGGGTCTTTTCCATTAGGTGGTTCTGGAATTTAATGAGGAAACAGCTACTTTCCTGACTCTATTCACATCCACTTCACATCTCTGCCTTTCTTCAACCAGCCCTGAATTAATTTATGCATTCATTTACTCATTAAAAATATCCTCACTGAGCACCTACTATGTTACAGGCACTTTAGATACAGCAGATAAGAAATACCTCCCCTACAGAAGCTTTTCCTAGTGGAGCTTATATCCTGATTATTCTAGATTTACTTAAAGGGTTGGAGGCTCAGGAAAGCTAATAGTTCTAGTCCAAACCCAAAGTCCTGAGAACCAGGAGAACCAATGTCCAAAGGAAGGAAAAGATGGATGTTTCGGCTCAAGAAGAGAGAGTCAATTTGAATTTCCTCTGACTTTTTGTTCTTTTTGGGCCATCAATAGATTACATGGTGCCCCTTTGCTTTGGTGAGGGCAGATCGTTACTCAGTCTATGGATTTAGATGCTAATCTCTTCCCAAAACACTCCTACACACATTTGGAAGCAATATTTTACCACCTTAGTCCAGTCATGTTGATACATATGTTTAACCATGACAGTTCTTAAGGAGCACAGAGTGTGGTGAGGGTGAGAGATAATGTTTGATAGGATAAACTTGGTGATGGAAGTCAGCACAGGGAGCAAGTACAGAAGCAATATAGGCTCCCCAGAGAAGGTCACACCTAACCTGGACTTGATTTGAAAAGACAGATTTGGTATGAAAAGACAGATGCTTAGCTTGAGAGGAAAGAGGACAACTCACAGGTTGAAGGAGCAGAAAAAGCAAAAACTGGAAGATAAGATAAGAATGGAAAAGGAGGCAGAGGTAAGATTACTGCTTCACTACTCCTTTCAGTCTTTCAGTGATATGTATTGTCTGTTACTTTCTTCCCAGCATTGAGCTCAACTCCAGGAAAGCTGGTGACTAATACATATGGGGTTCCTCCCAGTGAAATGAAGGAGAAAGTCAATAAGCAAGGAACAAACCTAAACTTTTTGATGAAATATATGAACGTTATTTAGTGGGAGAGCAAAACAGGAACTGGGGTCCTGCTTAGGACAGAGGTGACCTTAAAGCTGAGACTCAAAGATTGAGAGGGAGCCAACAAGGAGAACAGGGGGAGGAGTGATTCAGGCAGAGGGAACAGCAGGTACAAGGGCTTTGAGCAAGGAGGAACAGAGGAGGCTGTTTAAGGAACTGGGAGAAGCATGCCTGTGCCCAGGGCGTGGTAAGCCAAGAGGAGAGGGCAGCAGGGGCAGGTCATGCTCTACATCGTGGCCTTTGTGAGTAGTTTGAATGTGGTCCTGAAGGAGATGTAGTGATGCTGGAAGGATCCAATCATATTTGCATTTTCAAAGGATGGTAATAATGATAATGATAACAATAATAATAGCATGGTAGATGATAAAGGAATTACTGACAATTGTTTTGGGTGTGATAATGGTGAGGTGGCTCGACAAAAAGTCTTTATCAGTTAGAGGTTCATAGAGAACTACTTGCAATTGAAATGTTATAGATTTGATTTAATATAGTCCATAAAAATAAGTGGGAGAAAAGATAAAAGAAAGTTGGCAAAATGATAATTGTTGAAAGGTACATATGAGTTCATGAAACTATTCTCTCTGCATTCTGGGTGTTTGAAATTTTTCACATAAAATTGTTTTAAGATTTGTGAAAAAATAATTGTATGCAATAAGTGTAACAAACAGGAAATTGTTAATAACAGTTGCTTTTTGTTGAGCATTTACCGCATGGCAGTTTTTTAGTCAATTACTTTATTATATACATTAGCTCAAGGGTCTCCATGATTTTTAAATTGTATACCCCACCAACAAAAATGATTTTAAGCACATATCACCAATATGATTACATTTGATTAGTTACTTACAGACTGTCAAATGGTGCTTTTTGAGTACGTTATAAAACATACACAAAATGAGAAATTCTAAAAGGATGAAATTAACTTGGAATCCATAATATTTAATGTCTTGGTAATTGTGGTGCCCTTGTACTATCATTAGCCACTATCTCCAGGCTCAAGTTATGCAGAGACAAATTTGTCATTAATGATAGTGGTTGTAAATCCATATTTGAAACCATCTTATGATAATTTTCTCTGGATGGGCTGGGGCAACATTTAATCAGCTCAGATTATATCATTTTCTTTACCTGTGGGGTGGCCCATGAAGGACCCTAACAGAAGTGGAAGAAAGGTGAGCTCTGCCATTTTCAGTTTACTTACACTTAGCTTGTTAGTATTTTATAAATAGATTCTTAGCAGAAATGATTTTTAAGTCACTAATTGTAAGTTTGTCAGTTTAAAACTGGTTATTAAAATTCCTAAAATTCCTAATTCCTAAATTATCAGTAATTTCTTTAATATTACATACCATACTATTATTATTATCATTACTACTGTCCTTTGAAAATACAAATACAATTGGATCCCTTCAGCATCACTCCATCTCCTACATGACTGTGTCCAAACTCCTCATAGAGGCCAAATTTAGGGATCCATTTACCTGGGCACACATAAATTGCCACACAAGGTAACTTGCTGAAGAGAGATGAATGGCATGTGGGGATGTTACCAACTACTCTCATTGTAGAGGAAAGAAAAAAGCTGACATATAGATCAAATATGGTGTCAAGCATCTGTGCATACATAAATATGAGTAAAGCTTAATTTCCTTTTTTTATTTTAAGGTGAATTAAATAAATTAGAAAACAAAATTTGATAATTTCTTTTAGCACCCCGCCTTGGAGTTGTGCATACTCTACTTTGGAGACCTCTGCATTTGTTGTTTGAATTCTCACCACAACCCTATAAGGGCAGACATTATTTTATAAATAGATTATATCCAACACTTGGAGGTGAGATAACTGAGCCCAGGGAGGTCAAATGATTTGCCTGGGGTACATATCTATTTAGAGGCAGAGAAGGATTGAAACTCGGAGATGCCAGACTCAAAGTTCCTTGCTCCTCAATAATAGTGCTAGCTGCTAGTCCTTAGCATTGACCATGGAATCAGGCAGTGAGATGGGCACCATAATACCATTGTTATAGAGGAAAGGTGGTCAGCAAAGTAAAGTAACTTCCCTACACTCAGGCTGGTCTAACTCTAGAGTCTATCTGTCTGCATATAAATCCTAGTTCACCATCACACAGCTTGGGAAAATGACCTTCTTCAAGTCTCAGTTTCTTCATCCTTAAAATGGGCCAATAGGAACACTCAGAGCTTTTGAAGGATCTGGATTAGACATTGGATCAAAAGTGAATATTGTCTATAATAATTATTATTATTCTATGTATTGAAGGTGATGGCATAGTATAGATAGACAATGAAAAAGTCAGAGTTACTCTCAAGTATCAATATGTATTGGAATGAATGAACGAATGAATAAGCCACCCCAGTTGTTCCCACAGGTCCTCAAACACACTCTGTTGCTAGACTCTGGTCTTGTGTTTCACCGATGGTGAAACTTCCCACGGCCTCATGCTATCTTGCGCAGGAGCGTGGCAATTTCCTTTGCCCAGTTTGAAACTCGTTCAGCCATATCTGCAGAGGCTGTAGTCCAACCTTTCTCCTCCTGCCACAAGGAATAAAAATTGTGCTCATTCGTTCTTACTACTGAGTCAGGAAACCTGGAGAGAAAAAGGCCAGCATGGACATTGCTTTCAAATTTATGTGACAGGAACACAAATATGTCTTGCATTCTGAGAGCAGAGACAGGCCTGGAATTTCTGCAAAGGTTTTTCAACTCACAACATATTTTAATGCCATATTTGAGCCTTGTAGCAGAATGGCCATCTCTAGACATTAGGACATAGCTATTAAAAAAAAAAAAAGATTTACTGTTAGGATCTAAGTATGCTACAAATTAAAAAGGGAGAAAATTTTCTGGTGGCTCATGTGAAGGAAGGGTCATCTGTCCATAGCACCCAGAGTAACAGCAATGCCCAAAGTGGGACCCTGAAAAGGCCATGGTTTATTAAACATTCACGATGGGCCTTGCACTGTGCCAGATGTTTCTATTATCTTATTGAAACCTTATGACAGTCTTATGATGTTGTTACTGATATCACTAAGTATCCCAAAAGAAAAAGATTACCAAATTAGGATAATTTTTTCTACCCTGCCTCCCAACTACTCCTCTCCTGAATTAGGATAATTTGAAGAGGATTTATTTGAAAGAGATTATTTACAAAGGTTGGGCAAGGCACAGAGGAACCTCAAGAGGACGTGTGGTACACTGGGACCAGTATCAGTAGAGCTGTTGCCACCCTTAGGTCAAAGAGATGAACATAGGCAGCAGTTGCCTGATCCCAGAAGAAGAAAAGCCTGCCTTGAGTGGAACAGGGGCCTATGGGAGAGGGACACAGCCAGCCTAAGGCAACCCCTTGGAGTGGAGCAAAGGTAATGAACAGTTTGACCTTCCACTCCTGATTCCTGCTAGGGCTCCCCATTGACCAACACCAACCAGAAGTTAGAGGGCCAGATAACCTTTGATATATTCCAGAGTTTTTTAACTTCCTGACTACTGATATTTGGGGTTGTATCAGTCTTTGTGTGGCAAATACTCCTGTGCACCATAGGATGTTTAATAGCATCCCTGGCCTCTATTGACAAATGCCAATAGCAACTACCTCAGCTGTGATGCCCCAAATGTCTCCATATTTTCCAAATGCCTCTTGAGGGGGTCATATTATCCTAGTTGAGAACTATTGATATAGTCCATAAAGATTGGTCTACCAAGCAGAGAGCAGGGTGCAAATGTATAGAGAGTAGATCTGGAGAAAATATCCAAGAGTGAATTTACATTATTAGTCTTATTTCTCTGCTAAGGAAACGAAGGCTCAGCAAATTAATTAACTTTCTGAAACACAGAGATTGTAAGTGTGGAAACCAGTCTGCAAACCTAGATTTGTTTGATCTCAATGCCTGAACTTATGATCACAAATTGTATTCCATATTCATAAATGGGAAATATCCCAGAGGAAGAGAATGGAGATTTGGAAGTGGAGTTTTTAGAAATTCTGAGAGAATTGGAATGTCAGCATTTTGGGCACTTACATTCTGGATCCAGAGTGTGTGGCAGTCCATGTTGAAGATCTCATAGCTTAAGGATGCCATAAGACACATGAGGACATTGGGAATCTTGGAAGCAGTCTTTTAAAACTATTATTGCCCCTAAAGGAGGATGGAGGCTGGGTGCATTAGATCTCTATCCACTGTCAGTCCAAGAGGTTATTTCATCTCAGGTTCCATCACTAAGGGGCAGACTGTTAGAGGCTGCCCAGTCGTATCTCCTATTTTTTTAAAAATCATCTTAACCATTTTTAAGTGTATAGCTCAGTAGTGTTAAGTATATTCCAAGAGGTAAAAGCAACCCAGATGTCCACCAATAAATGAATGGATAAACAAAATGCAGTATACGCATACAGTGGAATATTTTTCAGTGTTAAAAAGGAAGGAATTCCTGTCATGTGCTGCCACATAGATGGACCTTGAGGACATTATACAAAGTGAAATAAGCCAGTTACATAAACACGAAATGCTGTATGGTTTCACCCACATCGGAGTGGTTCACCATGATAACCACTACCACCAGGGCTAACCCATTGAAATTCTTCATGCCTGATCCTCTATTCTCTCTTCCTTCAGCTGCTGTTCAAATGTAACAGATCCAGAGAAGAATGCTCAAGCCTCAGGGGTTGGTAGAACCGCTAAATGGAAGAAGCTTGGATTTCTGAGTCACTTCTGCAAGGCTGCCTCCCAAACATCCAACTACATTTTAGCTGAATGGGAAAAATTACAGTGGATTACTCCATCTTTGTTTTTGAATTTTTTATTCTCCCTAGCACATCCCTGCCCTCTGGAACTTATAGTTAATGGAAGGCACAGACATCTGAGCCAAACAAAAATGTAAAATTGCAACTGTGATAAGTAGTACAAGGAGAGATACATGGGGTTATAAAAGTGTAGTGTAATGGGATTTGCCTTGGGCAGAGAGGTAGGAAGAAGCAACTTCAGAGTCCAAGGACCACACAATAGTAGATTCTCCATGAGTCCCTTCCCCCAATTCTTATTATGGTCTAGGTCATGCCATGCTCTTTCCTATTCTGCCTTTCCTCATAATCTTCTCTTTGCCTTCCATACTCTCCCTTTTCCATCCTCCTTTCTACTGTGAAGATGAGATAAAATCTTAGTAATCGAGAGACCCCACACTGGCTGTAAAGTGGGATATCACAAACGATTTTTTTTATATTAAGGGATGTAAATGAGAACTCGTAATATTAAAATAACAAAGTTCTGTCATTGCTAAAAATAGTGGTGGCAACTGACACTATTTGCCCAGCATCAATCCCAGTAAGTACCTAGATTTCAGTTGCTGATTGTACTAAAAAAAACACCAGCATACTGATTCCATGTCTTTGGGGATGAAGTGGGATGGGGATTTGGAATGCCCTCTTTCTGCCAGAAAGCAAAGCTGCTTCAGAATCACCAGGATGCACTAAATGGACAAAGAAACCAGCTGAAAGGAACTCAAACAAACGGTGTCAATTTGAGCATTAGTAGTGGGAAAAATGGTAGAAGTAATTGTAGTTAATTAGGAAAGTTATGTCTGTGAAAGGCTATGAGTAGAGCTACTCAATAAAATTGATATAAACGATATAAGGTAATTTTTATATGAAAGGTAAATATGATAGGATATGTTCAATGCTTGAGTTGATTTTAATAAATAGGGGAAAGTTGGTACATCATAATCCTCACAGTAATAGTAATAACAGCAAATGATTACCTAGGGCTTACTACATGCCAGGCACCATGTTATATTCACAACCAAATAGGTTCTATTAATCTCATTTTACAAATAAGGAGACAGAGGCCCGAAGAAGTTAAATGACCTCTTCAAGGTCACACAGCTGGGGAGTGGGGGACCCTGAATGAATGAATGAATGAATGAATTTGCTCTTTACTATTATTTTTTAAATATATTTTTTATGGTGACATTGGTTAATGAAATCTGGTAAGTTTCAGCTATACACTTTAAGTTAGGCATATATATATATATATTTATACTGTGTGTTCACCTCCCATAGTTAGATTTCTTTCTGTGACCACATATTTGACCCCCTTTACACCATCTATCTCCCCACTTCTCCCCCATTTCGTACCCACTGGTAACCACTAGTCTATGGTCCATGTCCATGAGTTTCTGTTTGTTTGTCCTGTTCGTTTGTTGCTTTTAGGTTTATATTCCACATATAAGTGATATCATGTGATTTTCAACTTTTTCTGTCTGGCTTATTTCGCTTAGCATGATTATCTCGAGGTCCATCCAGGCTGTTGCAAATGGAAGTATTTCATCTCTTCTTATGGCTGAGTAATATTCCATTGTGTATATGTACCACAGTTTCTTTAGCCAATCATCTATTCATCTACCGTAGGACACTTCAGTTGCTTCCATGTCTTGGCCACTGTGAATAATGCTGCTATAAACATCAGTGTGCAAATATCTTTTTTGGATATGGGTTTTCAAGTCTTTGGGGTAAATACCCAGTAGAGAGATTGCTGGATCATATGGTAGATCAATTCTTAGTTTTTTGAGGAAACTCCATGCTGTTTTCCATAGCGGCTGTACCAATTTGCAGTCCCGCCAGCAGTGTATGAGGGTTCCTTTTTCTCCGCATCCTCTCCAACATTTGTTATTACTTGTCTTGTTGATTATAGCTATTCTAACAGGTATGAGATAGTGTCTCATTGTGGTTTAGATTTGCATTTCCCTAATAGCTATTGTTGTTGAGCATCTTTTCATATATTTGTTGGCCATTTGCATGTCCTCTAGAGAGAAGTGTCCAGGTCCTCTGCCTATTTTTTGATTGGATCATTTGTTTTTGTTGTTGTTATTGAGTCGTATGAGTTCTTTGTATATTTTGGATTTTAGGCCCTTATTGGAGGTGTTGCTTGCAAATGTATTTTCCCATTTAGATGGTTCTCTCTTTGCCTTGTCGACAATTCCTTTTGCTGAGCAGAAGCTTTTTTAGTCTGATGTAGTCCCATTCATTTATTTTAGCTTTTACTTCCCTTGCTTTTGAGGTCAAATTCATAAAATCCTCTTTAAGTCTAAGGTCCTTGTGTTTAGTTCCTACATTTTCTTCTGTGCATTTTATTGTTTCAGGTCTTATATTCAGGGACCCTGAATTTAAATCCAGGCCATTTGGCTCCAGGATTTTTGTTCTTATCACAGAGATATGACATTTCCCATATAAATAAATATTTTTATATTCTTCAAGTATTTGTATATGAAATAGAAATCTGTACTTGCTTCTATCAGGGCAATTAAGAAAGAATAAACTAGACAAGTATGCATAAGTCAAGTAATTCCAAAAATATCAAAGCAATTGTATTTAGAGTTCAGGCAGGACAGATCAGCACTGATGGTCATGCATAATGGCTGAGTAGAAGGAGAGTTCAACTTAGTGCTGCAAAACGATTAATTAGCCAAAGTCCTTGAGAGTCTCGCTAAGTACACAGACTCAGTTACTTATCTCCTAGGAGACGAAAACTCAATAAATTTGTAGAGATTATAATAAAATAGAAACAGAAATTTATACATTTTAAATAATACTTATAGACAAGGTTGGTAAATTAAAATGACAGCATAAGAGGCAAAGAGGTGTAATGTTGGCCATACAAGATATTCAAAGTATACAGTTTTCGGGGAGATCCCTAAGTTGCTAAAAAGTAAAACCTATATGAAAGGATGGATCTAGAAAGTTACATCTTTAGGATATATTGAATGGGCTTTCTCAGCCTTATGACCAGAGTTGCATTACCTTAGGGGATCTTTAACCTCAGCTGGTCTGAGAAGTTATCTTTTCACTTTGAATGTGGTATAATAACTACAACGAGGAAAGTTGTCAGGCTATTACTGTGAAAACCCTAAAAGAAACAAAAGCTGCATAGCAATAACTCTAGAAAGTTAGAAGTACAAAGAGGAATATAATGAAGCAATGAATGGGATGTTTGGTGGTGTTGTTCTGGAATTGGTTTTGGACCATTTATAAGCATTATATATCTGTGTGTTTTGTCCACTCTTGAAGGTGTCTGAAATTTTCAAGACTCATACATAGTGTATGTAGCAGCTACTAGTAGTATTCACCCATGTGCCCTCAGAGCCCCATTTCCATGTACTCCAGCCAAACTTCCAATAGCCTGTTCTACATCTTTGTCTGTGGGCTGCCCACAGGGTTCCAGAACCTACCTGCATATGTGCACAGGATACACTTCCAGGGTAGACTAGAAGTGCCTTGGATTAATTATCTTCATAACCATCCTATGACAGCCTCTACCCAATGACTGATAGGTATGAGAGGATAAATACCTCAGTTCTCTTGCTCCTTAGCCAGGATAATTTTGAGGCATAGCTTTATATCATTTCCCAGAGCTTTCTTGCAAGATTAAGTTGTAGTTGCCAGCTGTGATAGCTGTTCTGATAACATACCCTTCTGGGATGACTCTCCTTGCCTGGACTGATTCTCCAACACTCCCTCTCCACCCCATGTCCCTAGAGATCCCAAACATTATGCATACTCAAACCTTGATTAGTGAATGTTTCTGCAGAAAACCCAACTAAGAGACTACACTTGTAATTGCAGTTTAATTTTTTTAAAGGAGGTTAGTTGAATTTGTAAGCAACATTTGCATTATCAAAAGAGTTGATTTGAAAATTTTGTTTTATGATCTAATAGATGATTTTAGTAAATGGAGCATTAAGCAAAACACAAGTTTTTGTGGTTGTTTGTAACCAGGAATAAAACATTAAAGAATATAGCAACATTTGATAGTAAAACTAATCCACTTTGTAGAAATGGCTCAAATGTTAGGGTTTCATGAAATCCTTCAAGGTGAATTAGCTGTTTTATTCTCTACTCACACAGCATTTGATTTATATTTCTGAAACAACATATACCATGCTGTATTGTGACTGCTCTGTTTATATACATGTCTTCAAAGATATATTCAGAGTTCCTCAAAGGTAAAGACTAAATCTCATTTGCCTTGCCATAGCATTGGTTACAATACTTAGTTGTTAAAAGAAAACAAAGAAATGAATGAATGAATGAATGAATGAGTAAGTGAAGGGGTATCTTTCTTGTCTAATAGATTATATTGTTTGTTCTTAAGGACTGAGACTATTTTAATTACTGTCAAAACCATTTCATTATGCATAGGTCATAGTAAACAGTTGGGCTTGTTGCTAAAAACTAAACAAGTCAGTGAATGAATGAATGAATAAGTGACTAAATAATGAGTGATGCTATGGCCAACCCCAGATCATTTTTAAGTGATGTCTGCTAAATACAGTTTTCCCTTTGTTGTGTTGGTGGAATGTAGCTAGTTTCATTCTTGATGATGTCTTGTTAATCAAAGAACAATAAACTTTTAGGCTTTAACTTATATCATCTTAATTCAGGCTGATAAAATTAGCTTCTCAGCCTAATTTTAAATTTTGACTTTGTCATCTATCATATTGGATATTTCTCCTAGCTTTGTATCACCCATAAATATAGTCAGCTTATTCTCGTATCACTGCAATAGAGATTCTTTGTTAGTTTAGTCCATGGCACACATAGTTCAGTCCATGGCACACAGAGGGTACAATAATTCAACCATTTAGGCTAAGGGTTGGCAAACAACAGCTTATTGGCCAAATCCAGCCTGCAGCTTGTTTTTGTAAATAAAGTTTTATTGGAACAGCCACACTTATTCATTTCCATATTGTCTATGGCTGCTTTTACATTGCAATGGTGAAAATGAGTAGTTATGACAGACCATATGGCCTGCAAAGTTTAAAATGTTTACTGTCTGACCGTTTATAGAAAAAGTTTGCTGGTCTTAGGTCTAGGTGATAAATTCAACAAGTGAATCCACATTTCACCATATTATTCATGAGGTCTAAAGGGGCCTTATATGTACCCTCTTGAAATCAAGATACATTATGCGTTGCCTACAGCCTTCCTCTGTTGTCACAGTAACATTATTAAGAAAGGAAATGTAATTATTTAGTACAAATATCTTCTAGTAAACCAAGTTAATTTCTAATGATCCCTACACTAGGAAATAAAATGTTCTCTGAACATATATCTGATCACTGTTTTTGAAATTGTATTCCTGTGGTAGTAAGTCTGGGGCTAGCTAACCACTCTTTGCTGGAAAAAGCTTGAATGAAATGGGGAGTGAATTTCTTTGCCTGAATTTCTAGTCTTTTTTTGAGTGAATTTCTAGTCTTCTTTTTATAGAAAGAAACCTCTGTGATGCTAGATCAAGCTAACAACTGGCTTTATCTTTATGTATCACATTTTCTTCATCTGCAAGATATTATTTTTCAGAGTTAATGTGAGGATCAAATGAGAAAATTAATGGATATGAAAAGCATTGTAATTGCCTACATCTAAATACTTTTTGCCAGGCATGTACTGAATGTTTTTGCCTGCATCATCTTATTTAATCCTCATAAAACCTAGTGAATATTGTCTCCATTTTATAGATGAGACAGAGATTTCATTTGTTCAACAAGTATTTATTAAACACCGATGTACAGGTACTATTCTAGGTACTGAGGATACATCTTTGGACAACATCGACAAACACTCTTGTCCTAGTGTGTATGGTGGGTTGGGATGCACAATAAACATTACAGTAGACATAATAATAAACTTATTTAGTATTATAAAAGATTAGTCTTATGGAAGAACAAAGGGTAGAACAGGGAAAAGGAGACTAAAAGTGTGTGAGGGGAGAGAAGAGGTGGCAGTTCAGGTAGAATGGTCAGGGTAGCCTCATCAAGAAGGTGACCGTGTGAACCTTGAAGGAAAAAAGAACATTAGCTCCGTCGATGTCTGGAAGAAGGGCCTTCCCAAGGTCTCTAGGTTAGTTTATACCACAACCCAAATTCCAACTCAGCTCCATCAGACTCCGGAGCCCAAACTCATAACAACCAAGGTCAGTGACTGTTACTTCCCTTCTCACTGCTCCCCAGGAAATGTGCTGTGCATCTTCTGTCTTCTTTCTTTGGCTGTTGCCTACATTAATTCTGGGCTCTTCCCTTTGCCAAAGCATTCCTCCAGGTCAGTGTGGATGCCACGTCTCTGTCTTTCTCTGATAACATGCTCTGTCTTGGTTACTGGGCCTTTTAAGACTCCATGCCTTCAGAGGGCCACAGTGACACCTTGCTTGCTTTACCCATTTTCTTTCTCACTGAAGCAATTTGGGATTTCATTTTTACTGTCTTTCTTTAGAATCTTCTGTTTTAACTCATATAACTATTTAGTCTATGAAATGCCATGCTGGGGTTTTCTCTATATAAAGTGGACAGTTATACTTTTATTTGTAGTTTTTATTTACTCAAGTAGTCAGAGTCACTTACAATTGCAGAACTCTGATAAACCAAGTTAAAAAAAATCTAGCTGCAAGAATTCAGGGTTTGTACATGCCAGTGCTAGTTTTTCTCTTTCCATATGATTAGGAACATCAGGAAAAGAGTTACTTTCCTCTGCCCTTTTGCCACCTCATCATCACTAACTCATCTTTCTTCCTTAACCCAGGCTAAGCCCTCAGTCACAGGTCGGCACTCATTGCTTCATTGTCACTGAAAGGATGAAACAGAACCCATTGTAGCAACTCACCAGACTGTCTATTTTTTAGCCAGATTCCCAGCAGATGTCTGGATAGTACAAGTCTCCCTTAATTACTATAACTTGTCTGGGTGCCATTTTTGAGCTCTGCAAAATAGAGATTGAAAATAGAACCCACCTCATAAGATTGTTGTGAAGAGCAAATGCAAAAAGTACACAAAAAAATGGATAGCACAGTGCCTAGCCTGCATTGAGGTCTTTGCAGTCAGCTCTTACCATTGGGGGAGACATTTTATTTGTGGTGGAGAGAGAAATGGCACTGGGCCAGGCGGGCCTGCATTTCATCCTCATTCTAGTGCTTACCAGCTTCATGGTTCTGAGTGATAACTCACACATGCCCTGTACATCAGGGTCCTGTGCTGTAAAACTGGAATGATAATATCAATTTCAGTATTAAATGAGATAAAAAGTATAAAAATGCATAAAATAATATGTATAAAAACTGGAATAACATTTAGTCTTAAATGAGATAAAGGTATAAATCATACACATAAAAGTATATGTATGAAAATGCTGAAATAATATCTGAGTATTAAAAGAGATTAAATGTATATAATGCACACAGTTGTATATATAAAAATGCTGGAATAATATTAATTTAAGTATTGAATGAGATGGAGTGTATAAAATAAAAATCCTGTAATAATATCATTTTGAGTATATATATAAAATGAATATTAATCATATCAATAGAATATTAAATGAGATTAATATGTATAAAGTGTTGAGTATGGTATCACTAAGATACTAAGTGTCAAGCACTTAGTAGGCACTTGAAAAATGATATGTATCAATATTACTATTTTTGATAATATCATTAGTATTATATTAACCATCAGTAGCTTAGTGTTTGGCTGCATTGCTTTCAAGGTTGTCCTTTGCTATAAAACTCTTCTCCTTTGTGGTATCGAGTGAGCATTTAATAGTAACAATTCTGATTATGCATTATTATCCCTTAGGTATATATTTACCATTTTCAGATTGTCTTTTCTTCAACAATCTCGTGAGCTCTCATGTGAAAGTGGCTCTGAACACAAATTGGCAGTCAAATTGGGATTTTATAGGTTTTTATCTCCATCAATATTATCATACCAAAAGACTAAATATGATCTTTTAGGAATTCCATAGTTCTCAGTTTGCTCCAAAGAAATAGGTCACATAGAAGAAGAGAAATGAGCATTATACGTTAAAAAGCTATATAAGAAGATAAAAATTTCCTAAATGGGAAGACAAGAACCAGTTCTATAGATTAGAGCATATTATTTAATTTAGAATTAAATGAGAGAAAAATTATGACACATAATACTATGAGAGTATCCTGGAGGCTATACAGAGCCAGCCAGAGGGTAGTAGTATGCTGAGGTAATAGTTACTCATCATTTTTGGGTCATGACTGTCTACTGGGTATCTTTCATTGTTCCTCGAGGTGTACTCTCTTCCCTTTTCCTGCTCAATGCTCTCAGTGGCTCATCTGTATGGACTCCATCAATAGCACTCTTGGGTTTTCTGGCTTCTGGTTGGGTTGTCCAATAGGGAGCTCTAAGAGGGAGGAAAGAGGGTGAAGGTGCCTCATTCTATCTGTGTCCCTTGACTGACAGTGATATGTCCGATTGGGGCTGCCTTCTTTCCATGACTCTCTCCTGCTGGGTCAGTAGTTTTTAAAATGGAGTTAGACCCTGAGCTCTGTAAGGACAGAAATGACCTGTGTCTACTTTTCTCACCATTATATCCTAACACTATGGCTGGACCCAGACACTCAATTAATATATTTCGATTGAATGAATACACTGGAGTTGCCTCACTAAATTGCATTCTAAGAAAAACCACCATCTAAACCTGTTTTGTGCACCAGCTGTAAAAAGAAGCCACACTCTCTCTGAGCAGTGGTTCTTAGAAATAAAAACTCTTAAAATTCCCATCCACAAGCTGTGACTGCATCATATTAGTGTTTTCCACTGGATTGTGCTTGGGGTCCCAGATGTTTGAGTCTTTTATTTTACAGCATTTGCTTTTCTGTAAGATTCCAATTAATTGAATTGGGAAAAGCTGCAAGCTCTGTGATAGTGAAACTCTCTCTTTGACAAAACCCACAGGCTGTAAAGTCTAAGATTCTTTAGTCTCTTTTTTGCTTAGGTCCATAAGGCTGAATAACTAGTTTGATTTCCTGTTTTAATATGTTTGGCTGAGTAGCTAGAAATGTTGATATCATACATGTATAGACTAGAAGATCATTTGGGGACACCCTCTTAGGCAGCATAGCTTCCTAGAGCATCAAAAAAGAGGATGGGATTCCCAGGGATGCCTGCTCTTTTATTCCAGGTTATTTTCTCCTATAATTTTAACATTTATTTCCTTTCTGTCATTCTTCCTCCTCAAAGCATTATTCAAAAGTTTTTAAAGCAACAAACACTCAATACCACAGCTCTTCTAATTATATCTCCACTCACCCCCTTACCACTCAAATGCCAGAGACACCGAATGAGATAGTGCCTCCCTTTCTGCCTGTAGTCTGCTCCAGTTCATCCCAGGTAAAAGTCGTTGCAATTGCATTGTCCCCACACATCATGGATGATTAGTGCTCTACAGAGCTCTGATAATGGGAGTCTTCATTGCCTACCATCCCCAAAATGATTCAACATCAGACTTTTATTTTTTTCACAAGACCATTCCTGTTTGCCAGTTGCCTTAGGTTTGGTTTCTTGGAGGTCAAGTCTGACCTGGAATTTATATACATGTGATTTACTGAAGGATTGGTCTTAAGAAAAAAACCTGAGAATGAGTAAGGGCAGTAGGATAGGGAAAGGAAAGAAGATGAGCCAGGACTTAGCCTTATGTAAAGTCTAGCCTTGGTGTAATCCATGGGGGCCTCTGGGGCACAAAATGCCCCAAGTAGTAGTTCTCTGATTTGAGGCAATGGATTGGTCTTTTATCCACCCTTATCAGCTAGTCATTGACTATAGGATGCCTCTGAGGAATGAGGTACCCGTCTGGCCAAGGTGTTTTTGATTCTCCAAGTGCTGTATTCTGGAAAAGGGAGAATGTGTGAGCTATTAGCAGCCAAAGGTCCTAGGAAATGGAGGAAGGATGCACTTGACATAGATATTTGATGCTCAAGGAGGTAGAGCAAAACTCCCCACTCTTTAGGAGTGGGCTGTACATAGTGACTTCCTTACAAAAACTACAGTGTGTGTGTGTGTGGGGGGGGTAAATTTACAGTGAGGAAACCTGACACACATTACCTCAGCCAGGTGATCAAGGTGAACAACAATTATAAATCATGTTGACGGTATGTACTCAGGATATGATGAGATGGAAGTTGGACTTCTGTGATCTTCCTCCCAAAACCTATAACCCTAGTGTAATCATGAGAAAAAACATCAGACAAATCTCAGTTGAGGAACATTCTATAAAACACTTGACAGTACTTTTCAAAAACTCTCATAGCCATCAAAAACAAAGTCTGAGAAACTGTTAGAGCCCAGATCAGCCTAAAGAGATACGATGACTAAATATAATGTGGGATCCTGGATGGGATCCTGAAACAGATAAAGAAAAATAGGTAAAAACTAAGTAAATCTGAATAAAGTGTGGACTTTACTTAATAACTATGTATCAACATTGATTTAGTGATTATGACAAATGTATTATATTAATGGAAGATGTTAATAACAGACTAAACTTGAAATGGGAGCATATGGAAAACCCACATGTGGAAAGTATAGTATATTGTACTATCTGCAAACTTTCTGTAAATCAAACACTACTCTATAATAAAAAGTTTATTACAAGAAAAAAAGGAAGTTTTCCCTGGGGAAATTGGCATAGGCATAGGAGAAACATGATAGGATAGGGAAACAGCCACTCCAAGGTTAGATTTTAGCCTCAGCCTGATCTGGTGCAGGAGCTTTGGAGGTGAGTTACACAGCAGAGTTTGTCCTGCACAGAGTCAAGGTCACTGGACTTTGATATTTCTATACCAGTCATTGATTGTAGCTGTCCCAGGTGTTGTAAACTTCTAGGCACTTCTGGCTCTCTCAGTTTCTTTGAGTGAAGTGACTCCAGAAGTCCATGGTGGTCTTCTGAAGGGCATGGGATAAAGGGAATAAAGCATGTTCAAATTGGTTAAGGGAATCAGTTAAGGGCATCCAAGGAGATTTAGGCAGTACCCTTTCAGTGTCCACTATGCAGAGGTACAGAGAAAGTAACTGTCTACAATCTTAGCACTAGCAGGTAGCATAACCCAGATACATACCTGGACTCTCTGGCCTTGAGGTTACTCCCTCACACTACATTGTGATATGCTATCCTGAAGGCTTTGGAAACTCTCATCAGGCCATGAAATTGGTAAATAATATTTTACATTCTCTTGCATCTTTGAGGGGCAGGGAGATAGCTGTAGACATCTGGACTATGTCCTAGACATCCATGGGCAGTAACCTAAGATGTTCCTGCAGAGAAATCTCTGAATGGCTCACATATCTGGAAGGAAAGGCATTCTGTAAATATTTATTGAACAAATGCACCTTTTCAGCAAAAGATACAGTGGCTCTTAGCTAATGGTGTTCAACTGGCACTCTCTTTAAACTGGGAAAGAGCAGAGAACTGGTGGGATTTAGCAGTCATCATAGTCAGAATTACCTTTAGCAAAAGGAAGTATTGTCTGATTAGTTGTGGCCATAAATGTCTATTTCTTACATTACACCCAATATCAAAGGTACAATATCTGTCCTGTTAAACAGTTGCCAAGTGACAACTCCAGGGACCTGGGGCTGCCAGAGGAATTATTGCTAATGCAGGTTTTATAATCTCCACTTATATAACATAATTGGCTAGGTCTCTTTCTAAAGGGAAGAAGCAAGATGGTGTTTAGTGTGGGAAAACTTTTCTTTATAAGCAAACTGGAGGATAACATAATGGAGATTACCATTCCTAATTATCAGCTATTATGAACCTGAATGGCAATTATAAAAATGCCTCCTCTCTCCCCTAGAGTACAGCACAAAAATCAGTGCTACTGTTACTGGAATTTATTGTCTCTGGTTCCTCACCTCTCTGAATCTTGCTTTCGCTGCTTCTCTGTTGTTTTTATTTTGCCAAGAATTTTGGGTTTGCTCTTTGTTATTATTTATTAGTCAGCTTAGGCAACACAGTGCTGCTGTAACAATTAACCCTAAATCTCAGAGGCCGAAGACAATGAAGGCTTATTCTTCTCATACGACATGCCTTCTCATATCTGTTATGTTGTTTGGAACACACGGTCCCCCAAGGGAGAGAAGGATATTGAGACATGCTAAGTCTAGATTGCCTCAGCCTTAGAGCCATGTGTCACTTCTACTCAGAGCTCTTTGGCCACATCTATTCACACAGCTCCAAATTAACTGCAAGGGAATTAGAAAAATGTAGAGAAGCACATGGCTTTTTGATGAGCATTTTCTGCCAGAGCGTTCTTGATACCTGAGATCTAGTCGGTGCGCAGCGTGCGTGTGTGTGTAAGATTATATTTTTACAACAGTTTTATGCTTGCAGCATATTTAAGAGGAATGTACAGAGATTTCCCATAAGTTCTCTGCCTCCAACTGTGTATAGCCTCCCCCATTATCGATATCTTACACCAGAGTGGTACATTTGTTACAATTGACGAACCTACACTGACATATCAAATCACTCAAAGTCCATAGTTTACCTTATGGTTCATTCTTACTGTTATAACCCATTTTCTATGGGTTTTAACAATTATATGTATCTATCATTACACCGTACTGAGTATTTTCACTATCTAAAAACCCTCAGCTTATTTATTCCTCTCCCATGCCAACCCCCATCAAGCACTGATTTCCTTACTGTCTCCATAGTTTTTCCCTTTACATAATGTATTATTGGAATCATACAGTATGTAACCTTTTCAGATTAGCTTCTTTCACTGAGTAATATGCATTTAAGTTTCCTCCAGTCTTTATGACTCTATTGTACTTTGGAGATGATAAGGAAGTATGAGATAGAGGCTGGTATAATAAAGCCAACTTATAATTTGTGTGACTATTTAAATTTAAGTATAAATTAATTTAAATTTAAATGTAATTTAAAAATTCAGTTTTTGAGTTATGTTAGTGACATTTCTAGTATTCAGTAGTACATGTGGCTAGTGACTATCATATTGGACAACACGGAATGAAACATTTCCATTATTATAGACTGTCCTAGGTATACTAAAATGTTCCAGAACATTTTAGTATATTCTAGAACAAGTGACTGATTCCCATACTATGAGTCAAACAGGTTTTTAGGGGTTCATTCAGTCCTCTGACGTCTTTGTAATGGCCTTCTTTGTTGAAAATCAGCCCAGTGCACTGCAGTGGTTTTGAAGCTGTGTTCAGAAGAGATCTATTCTGATTTTAGCTGTATTGCAAGCTTTCATGTGAGATTTGGCTGAAACAATAGACTTCACAGCTAAAAAAAAGTTTGAAAACTGTTAGAGTCATGTAAACAGGCTCAGGGGACAGAGATGATTGAGTTCAAATCCTTGTCTTACCATTTATGTACAATGGGATCTCAAATGAATTCCCTTGTCCTCAGAGACATAAATTTATCATCTCTAAAGACTGAATTGAAAATACCCACCTCATGTTGTTCTGAAGGTGACAGGAGTCAGCATGCAAATCATTTGTTACAGGATCGGTGCTTTTAAGTAAGGACTCAATAAATGATAGATATTCTAATAGTCATCATTGTAATTATATATTCTTCATCAATAATTTAGAAGAAAACTAATTGTGGGTGACATTAAACTAGAGGAAACATAGAAATTGAGAAAATTAGGATTCAGAAGTATCTTAAAAAGGTTGAAATTATGAGCTTAATTTACAAGAGGAAATTTAGTAGGTATAAACATAACATCTCACCTTGGAATCTAGAAATATAAGTACATGAGAATAAAACTGGAGACGACATGGTCTGATAGTAGCATGTTGGAGGATAGTAATTTCATTTTTGTTTAACCCTTTAAGAGGGATATATTCAGAAATGTACATGTCCTGTACATATTTGCCTTGGTAAACCATGAAGGAGTGAAGCTTTAGGTCTTGCTATTTTAGGAGAGGCTAAGATGAACTGGAGTAGTTTGCTTTTTTCAGTAAAATATTTTGAACATTTCCTATATTCTAGGTACTCAGGTTATAATAGCAAACACAGTGAGATTGGCTATTGATTTCTGGGAGCTCACAGTGTAAGGAAGGAGATAGATATTAAGTAACTACCCCAAATAAACATAAAATTAAAACTGTGATGTGTGCAAGAAAGGAGAGGTCCATGGTGTTCCAAGAATCTTTATTGAAAGAATGTCTCTCCTATTCAGAGAGACAGAGAAAATTTTCTTGAGAATAGAAGACTGGGCTAAGACCTAGGAAGAATAAAGGTGAGTTGGGAGAAGTAGCAAAGTGTCCCAGAAAAAAAATCACACTTGTAAAGACTGAGGAACATAGAGTATGGTTGATGTAAAACAGTTATTGGAACATAAGATTCAGAGGAACACAGGGACTAGATGACAGGCTGTTTATGATTTAGATCTTTATTCTAGAAGCAAAAGGAAGCCCTTGAAGTATTTTAGATAAGGAAGTATCCTAGTCATGTTTGCCCTTTGAGAAGATTACTCTGGCTGTAATGTGGAAAATATATTAGAAGTGAGAGAAAAGTAGATTTCAACATTTGGCTTTCAACAATTACATTTCTGCTACCAGTAAATTAGAGAACCTGATCTACTCCATTTCAAAAGTCTAGAGCATGATCATTACAAAGAAAAGCATTAATGATATTGGGAAAACTGGAAAGATACATGCAGAAAAAATGAAATTGGACTACCTTCTTATATCATATACAAGAATAAACTCAAAATGGATTAAAAAGTTAAATGTAATACCTCAGACCATAAAACTCCTGAAAGGGAACATAGGCAACAAACTCTGACATTACTCTTAGCTATATTTTTTTCTGAAACAAAAGAAAAAATAAACAAATGAGGCTACTTTAAACTAAAATTTTTGCACAACAAAGGGAGCTAACCAACAAAATAAAAAGACAACCTGCTGAATGGTAGAAGATATTTGCCAAAGATACATCTGAATAAGAGTTAATATCCAAAATTTACAAAGAGCTTATATAACTCAATACAAAAAAAATTTAAAAATAGGCCAAGGATCTGAATAGGCATTTCTTCAAAGAGGACATATCGCTGGCCTACAGACATATGAAAATCTGCTCAATGTCACTAAATCATCAGAGAAATGCAAGATAAAACCACAATGAGATACCACCACACATCTGTCAGAATGGCTATCTTCAATAAATCAGAAAACAAGTTTTGGTGAGGACATGGTAAAAAAGGAACTCTTGTGCACTTTTGGTGGAATTGCAAATATGGCCACTAAGGAAAACAGTTTGGAGGTAGCAATTCTACTTCTGGGTATTTATCCAAAGAAAACCAAAACACTAATTTGAAAAGATATTTGCAACTCTATGTTCATGTGCACCAAGATATGGAAGCAACCTAAAAGCTCATCGATAATAAATGAATAAAGAAGATGTGGCACATATATACAATGGAATATTACTCAGGCATAAAAAATGAAATCTTACCATTTGCAACAACATGGATGGACCTAGAAGATATTATGCTAGGTAATTCATATAGAGAAAGACAAATACCATATAATTTCACTTATATGTGGAATCTAAGGAACAAAATAAATAAACAAAATGAAAACAGATTCATAGATACAGAGAACAAACTTGTGATTGACAGATGGGAGGAGGGTTGGGGGCTGGGCGAAAAAGGTGAAGGGATTAGGAAGTACAAATTGGTAGCTACAAAATAGTCACAGAGATGTAAAGTGCAGCATAGGGAATATAGTCAATAATATTTTAGTAACTATATATAGTGCCAGGTGGGTACTAATCAGAGGAGTCACTTTGTAAATTATATAAATGTCTAACTTCTATGCTGTACACATGAAATTAACATAATGTTGACTCTGAAAAATAAAAATTAAAAAAAAAGAAAAGTTTTTAAATTAAATTTAATTTTATTGTTTTATTTTGCAATTCTTTATTGGAGAAATTGAATAATTTTTATTTGGACATTTGCATTTCCTTTGTAGTTTGGCTTTTTGTGCCTTGAAATTTTAAAAATTTGTCTTAAGAATATTTATTACAGATTTAGAAGCAGTGCCAATGTATTGAAGTATCTGTTAGCTATATTTTTGAAACTTTAATTGAAATAAAATTATATACACAAACACATGCACATACACATACTTTGCACACTTTGTAGAGTTCTAAAGGAATTTTCTCTTATTTCGTTTCTTTTATAAGTTAAGAAAACCTTAATTTTGTTGAGACAAACATGTCTGTTCCCTTATGATTTTTTCACTGCTTTGATGCTTGAATACTTTGAGTAAAATCAGTTAATTTTTCACTTTTTAAAAAAACATAAAAAGTGTCCTACGTATACATTTAACTCTTTATTCCATCTAGAACTTATTGAATGAAATAGAACTCCTAGAAGAAAATTTAAAATAATTTTATCTCATTTCTGGTTTTAGGAGTGATGTTACTAGTGTTTCACCCTTAAATATGATAGTTTATTTAACTTAGTTCTCATGTTACATTAAATCAATTTACTTTTATTACTAATATGCTAAATTTGTTTTGCTTTTAATTATAACTAGATATTATATTTTATTGATTAACTTTTCAATTTATCTTTAAAGTTTACCTATCAATATGATGCATTATATTGTAGATTTCCTATTATTAAATCTACCCTTGCTCTAAAAGAGTAAAACTATGTTTGATTGTAGTAAGTTTTTCTTCCCTTGGCTTATTCATGCATTCATATAATAAATACTCATTAAATGCCTCCTACATGCCCAGTACTCCTGTAGGGAGTAAGGGTTCAGTAGCGGGCAGATAAGAATTCTGTCTCCATGGGGTTTCTAGTCTGGGAGACAATAAACATATATACAAATAAATGCAAAGAAAATCACAATGCAGTGAGTAAAATAATGAGCACGGGGGAGGCTGTATTTTAGATTGTCAGGGAGGGCATCTCCAATGAAGTAACCCAAATGATGAGAGGGAGAGAACCTGGAGAAACAGTCCCAACTTCCTCACCCATCTGGAGTTTCTCAGCTCTCAAAGGCACATGCCTGATTTAATTTCCACATTTTCTCTTCTGCTCTTCGTCTTCATGAGGGCCTAGTTCTGCTATTGAATATCTGGATTCCCAGTGAGCCTTGGTAGAGAGCTCTCAGTGAATGTGTTCCTCATCCTGTCCGTCTGTTCCTCTCTCTGACTCCTGGACTAGCTCTGCAAAAATCCATGCTCTGCCCATTTCTTAAAGAGCATAAATTCTAGAGACATGTTCTTCTTTTTCCTATGCCCATTATCCCTTTAAGTTTGTTTGCTTTATCATTCATTTATTTAGTCGTTTTTTTATTCATTTGCTCAACACATTATTTTGTTAGTGGCCTCTTTACTCTGGGTATGGTATTGTTGCAATCCTATTAGCCCTTCCTTAGAGGGTAAGAGGTATCTTGTGAACAGACTGGGCAGAATTCCCTTAGGGCCTTTCTAGGGCCCACTTGAGTACTGACTTTCCTCTCTGATCTGATCTCAGTGCTTTGCACATGTACAAGCTCACATTTCATGCCCAGCAGGCAAGTAACTCTTGAGTGTGGGCCTACAGGAGTGAGGATGGGCCTTTCTTACCCCAATTTGGCTTCTCAGACAGTTTGTAGTTCATTGTATAATGTGGGCATGAGAGAACACACTGCTAGTAATATGGCTTTTTTTTAGGTACCCAAACACCTCAGAATGTGCTAATTCTTGCCATAGCACATGTCAATATTACTGTCTTAGAATGAATGGAAATAAAAAAAGAGCCATTAATGGGTGCCTACTGTGACCCTAGTTCTGGGTACCTCACACAGATGTTCCTGGGGATTGCCTTCCATTTCTTTCCTGGGCACTTTAGAAATAAGGGCATTAAATGAATTTTAATGGAGTAAGGGGCTGATGTGTTTTCTACTTTCTTTGGGGGCATTTATGCTGTTATGGATTAAAGAGTAGGACATATGGTGTGTATTCCAAAATGTGCTTTTCCATCAATCCCTATCATCAATGCAATTAGAGAAAATTCCCCCTGGATTTTTGTCATGGTTTTATTTCTGCAAGGGCCAGCTGCAGTCTGTTGTTTGTATCTTCAAGCGTATTTTAATAAAAAATTGAAAAGAGGCAGACATAGCAGGCACAGGTGTGCTGCTTCTATGTTCATGCAGATGTGTCCCTAAGAAAGGTTTTCTAACAGAATTCTGAAGATAAAGTATGCTATCTTTATGAGAATGTATTTCCAGTGAATGGAGGTGTTCAGACATGAGCTGGGTCATCACTTGGCTGTGATGCTGAAGTGGTGATTCCAAATGTCTTGAGTCAGGAAAATAAGTAGTTTTTACCTTGCATCTTTAATCTGATGGATAGTTTACTGGCCATCTGGGCTCAATGGAAGGAGTGTCATGATCCATTAACATGGTCTCTCCTGTGCATGGAGAGTGGGGAGGGTAGAGGCACACATGCCATGTATTTGTCACCCTTGGAAAAAGAATTGAACTAGATTTGTAATGCACTTCAAACATTGAGAACTCCAAGAAGAATAGCCTCTGTTCTAATATAGAGATATCAGATTAGTTTATAGAACAATATGAACAATATTAGCCAGAGCAATGCTTCTAGAAGAATCTAGAAGTTAAGTATCATAGGAGTTCCCAAGCAGACTATTTTAGAGATGATAAAGATATAAGTTCACATTGGTGTTATTTCTAGAATGTCAACCATCTATGGGGTCTGTTGATTTTCTTGATTCTATTTGCCTGTCATTGAATCATTGGTTGACTAATGTATATATTCATCACTCATTGAGAATTTACTTGTGCCATGCTCTGTGCTTGATCTTCTACATAGAAATGCATCAAAGGATGAACATGCCTTAACTTAATGGCTTCCTGAGAAATTGGATTACCTTGAGGGTTGGTATTGAGGTTAAAATGCCTGGGCTGCATTCAGATTTCAGGATTTCACCACTAACAGAGCCATCAGCTTTTTTTTTTTTTCAAGCCTACTGCACCTGGTCTTCCTAGGTGGTCCCCCATCCAAGTAAAAACCAGACCCGACCCTGCGTAGCTGCTGAAACATGTTTAGGGTGGCATGGCCGTAGAGCCATCAGCTTTTTAACCCAAGATTTTTGTTGGAACAAGGTCAGGAGTTGGCTGGCAGAAGAAGAGAGGCTATGGCAGAATTTAAACACCCTTACTTTTCACAACTTCTGAGGCATAGATATAGAAACACCGAATTTACACTTACAATTCCTGTTGGTCATTATGGAAAAGTTGTCTGCCATGAAGTATAGCATGGTGGTTACAAGTATGTGTTTCAGCCTCTGAAATTGGCTCAGATCCCAACCCTGTCACTTACTAATTGGTCACTTGGAGCAAGTCACTTAACCTCTCTGAGCCTCAGTTTTCTCATCTATAAAATGGAGATGGCAACAGGACCTACTCACACAGAGTTGAAGATTAAAAAAGTTAATGCATGTAAAGCATTTAACATCATAAAGATCGACTGTAGTAATTGTTCTATTTAACAGAGATGTGTGTGTGTGTGTGTGTGTGTGTGTGTGTGTGTGTGTGTGTGTGTGTGTGTGTATTTCTTCTTTAGATCCTAAAAACCTGAAGTTCCATATAGGAATTAATTTTGCTCTGTAGCCACTCTTTACTTTAGAGCCTTGTTGATCTGTGAGCTTGAGAATAGGAAACAATAAAGGTGATAACTATAATCCTATGATCTTCTCTTGCCCAAATGCCTCACTCAAACTTATTCTAAACCTGCTGTTTATTCAAGTGTGTTGCTCACTTCCAAATGTATTAATAGTGCCCTCTGCTGCCCACAGCACGACAGCATAATGGAAGCTCCTAGGGCAGCCAGGTAGGATGTGGGTCTGAGCATCTGGCTCTTTCATCTCTCCCTCTTGTCCTCAGACACATTTCCTCCCAGCTCACAGCTCCATTTCTCCTCTGCATTTCCAGCTAAGCTCTGAGTCATCAATTTCAACATTTAATTCAAGTTGTGCCTGGACCTGAACCAAGCCATAGATAGATACCCATAAAGATTTTGCAGATGAAAATATACGGTTCTTTTGTTTTTGATTGGCAAGATTGGTTCCAGGGTGGCAGAGGCCAACTCTATTTTCTTTTGTTAAACATTGAACTCAAGTCATGCCCAGTCCTGGCTGAATAATTATCTAAATCTGAGCTGTGTCCAATGTGGCTCACTATGTTTATCCACTGAATTCACTTTAGTCTTCTTTCACAGCCAGGGGCAGCCATAGCTTCCACAGGATGGAGCTCTAAATCTGCTCACTTTGTCTTTGTGATGGTGCAGGGGCGTGGAGAAACTATGATGGAAGCCAGAGTAAGGGCTTCTGACAAATTTAGGCTCCATTAGAACTCCTTAGTGTAATTATAACTCCTTTAGTGTAATTATAACTCCTCTCACAGGAATAAAACGTGGAGACATTGGTGATGAAATGATCAGTACACAGAAAATTCTTGTATATCATGCCTGGTAGAGTGTAGGCTAGACACAGGGAGATATTGGAGAAATGTGAGGCAATGGATTGCCTTTTGCATTGGCGTGTGTGTTCTGAGTAGTGAGGCGAAAGGTTGAGATGGATTTGCCCTGCACCAGTCACACTCTCTCTGTACTCCCACTGTGGCCAGTGTCAGAATGGCACAGCTTGAGTCCCCTGGGTAAAAATTCTAATTAACTTCTAACACATCAGAAGTGGAGATCTTGCTATCCCCATCACTACAGCTAACCATCCACATTAAAGGGAACTGCAAAATCCACAATATTGTATATAGATTTTTATACCCAAATGTTCCATGTGTTTCCGCATAGCTATACAATATACATTAACACAGCAGTTATGAACACAGGCTTTGGAATCAGACTGCTCTGGGTTTGAATCACAGCCATTCCACTCACTAGCTCTGGAACTTGGGATAAGTTGCTTTTTGATTTTCTTATCCTCATTCAGGAATACTTATCCCCATCCAACAGAGTTATTGTGAGAGTTAAAGTTGGTTTTGCATGTAGACACTTTGCACAATGCCCAACAGAAATAATGTTAGCTGATATTTTACTGATGGTGTCATGATGGAAAGAAGTCGGTCCACTCATTTCAGAAAAGGAAACAAGTGATCAGCCCAAGTAAATGTCAGAACTGAGCTACTCTCTTCATACTGCCTCTCAAACAGGTTGTTGATCTGTAGATTTCTCGTTAGTCTTCAAGGGTTTTCACATCTTATGCCATTGCATAAGTATTAGATCTGCAGTTCCAGAGAGAGATTTTATAGATCTACATAATATATCCATGCAGAGTAGTTCTAAGGACTTAACACAATGCTGGAAGCACTTACATATAAATAACTCTAGGGAACTTAAATATAGGAGAGTCAACTTCTTATCCTGTCAAGTAAGGACATTCAAAGAGAAATGCATACCACCATCTACTCTCACCACCATTTCAAAGAGAAAATTCAAATTACATAATTGTGGAGTTTTCATTTCTCTTTAACTTGGATGGTTAGCTCCAGTATTTGGGATGCACGCTTCTGGGACTCCAGTATCCCCAGTTCTGGTGTGGTAGAAGTTAAGAGTTTTCACCTAAAGCACACAATCTGTACCATCTGGAGTACCCACCCCTAAGCAATATTGCTCACAAATGGTTATAAGAGAGTGTGGCTGGAACACCAAAACAGGTCAGCTTTTATATGGAGTAAATTTAGTTCTATGACAAAACTTAATATGTCCATTTGTCCAGAACAAGTAAAAATTTGATCTCCAACCAGCATTTGGGAATTGTTGGCACAGAGGGCAGGAAGACTTTACCTTCTAGAATAACTTGGGATTGCTCAGTGGCCTCCTCCAAGAGGGTAGAATAGGAGGATGAAGAGAAACTATCAGTGCTGCTCTTTTAAAGGTCACCTCAGGCAAACATGTTTTCCAAAATGGGTCAAGGATCAGAAAACATGAGGGGTTGGATAGAAATACATGGATTTGAGCCAAGCAATTCAAAGTGATTGGAAGAGATTACTGAGGCTTATGTGTCCTTCACTGTAGTGAATAACCAAGTGGTGTACTCTCCCTAGAGATGAGCACCAATTAGTCATCCCACTCCCTGAGGATGTCTCAGACTTGCCAAGGTCTGGCCTCAAGTAGAGGACACAACAACTTATGGAAAAATGTTACCTCTGGGAGGGAAAGGAGGTGAAGAGTTCACCTGTATTTATTTCTTAACAATAAGAGAGAGAAGTCCCCCTCTAAAGAAGGCACATGCACATTAGCGTGACAACAGCTGGTTAGAGAGATAGGGGGCAAACTGCTAGCCTAAAGGGGTCACCCTTATAGCATGATAACCATTTCACATGGAGACCTAGAAGAAGTAAAACTAGGCCCTTGAGCCACTGTTTAATTGCTCTGTGACTATTATAAAATTATTATAGATTTGGAGCAAGACAGCCATGTTTTGAATCCTGGTCATACCACTTTCAAGCTGTGTGGGCTGGGACAGATGACTTACCCTCACTGACCTATCTCCAACTTCTTTGTCTGTCAGCATCCTGTTCAGTACTGTAACCACCAGCCATATGTTGTTATTGAGCGCCTGAAATGTGGCTGGCGTGACCTGAGATGTGCAACAAGTTGAAAGTCCCTACCAGATGACAAACAGAATTTAGAAAAGAATGTAAACTATTTCATTAATGATTTTTATATTGAATATATGTTGACATGTTGAAATAATAATATTTTGGATAGATTGAGTTAGATAAAATTGTTAGAGTTAATTTCACCTCCTTTTTTAAATCTTTTTTTTTTTTTTAATGTGAACATAGAAAATTTAGTTACCTCTGTGGCTTGCATTTAAAATTCTAGTTGTCTGTTCTATTGTGCAGCTTTAGTTTATAGAATTAGGAGTAGTTAAAGAAGATAGGGAGAAAAAACAACTACACGGAGAGCCCTACTATGTGCCAGATACCATACCCTGACCTCAAATCTCTCAGCAGCCCAACATAGTAGTTACTATATTTATTTTACCTTTTTATAGAAGAGATTTGCTCAGGGACCAGCAGTTAATAAGTACCAGGCAGTGATTCGGACCCAGGTGTTTGGACTTAGCAGCCCAGTGTCTTTTTACTAATTATTGTCTTTGTTGCAGTCGGGGGTGCTCAGTAATATGTCTTGCAGATAGTTGTTTTAAGGGTTAAATGTAATGTTTTGGGTAAACCCTTAGCTTAGGGGCTTGACACTCAGTAAGAGCCCCAGAATGATAGCTGTTATTATTGTTAAAATAACAAGAAAAAGGAGAAAGAGGAGAAGGAAGAGTGGGAGGAGGGAGGAAGGGACAGAGGAGGAAGAAGAGGAAGAGAGGGAAAGGAGGGGGCAGGAGATCATGTTGTCGTCATCACCACCACCACTAGGTGCCTGGTGCTATCTTGAGCATTTTACGTACATTATGTAATTTAACACTCACAGACCGTAAGGCTGGTCAATGTTCACTCACCATTTTAACTTCATATTTTGGCTGGTGTGGGTGTAGCAAAGCCTACCTGGCACTTGAGTGTTCTATTGCACTTCACAGACCTATCCGTGGTCTGTTCGGTAGGTAGGAAGCTTGAGAGGGCAAAAGAGGGTGCTGGCAGGGATGGGCAGTGAATGAGCATGTTATGGAGATGAGGGACAGACAAGGTTTGGGTTTTATAAGAGAAGAGTTGATGCTCTATTTTTAGCATCTGATTCACTCAGGAAATTTTGGAGCCATGTTCCAAGCATTCAGAAACTTGAATACTAAGGAAGGTCTGACCAGATGTCAAAGAAAGATGTCAGTGCGGGTGGGGGGAATAAACAGAAAGATGATGGAGCCTTACTGATAAGGATCATAACTCTAAACTTGTCAAATACCAATAAAAATGGAAGAGCAGAATTTTTCTTTAAAAGAATTCTAGAAACTTACTTCATGCAATTGGCCTGGCCCCAAAAAGAAGAGGAAAAAGAGTATACTTTAATTGGACTAAATAAAGAATCAAGCTTATAAGGCAATTGCACAAAGACAAAAGCCTCGAAATGAGAAAGATGTGAAGGTAGTGTGTGTTTACCTTGAAAACTTCTAGTAACAGAATTTATACTCAACCCTAGCCCTGGTCAAGGAACACAGAGCACAAAGTTGGTAGGTAAGCCATTCCTGCTGCTCTCTGTTGCCTTTTGTCAACTCAAAAGTACAGAGCCTCTCACTCATGAAAGACCAAGATAGAATTGCTGGACCCTCCTAAGGCAGGGAGCAGATGGCATTTGCTGTCATATTCCATGCGAGGCCCAGTTCTAGCTGGATGTTTGCTATATATTACCTCCTAGAACCTTCACTCTAACCTTCTGAAGTATTATTTTTATTCCTCATTTTACAGGTGAGATAAATTTTTCTGCCAGGCCATTTAATTACAAGTTGGCAGAACCAGAATTGTAAACTAGGTGGATCTGACTCCGAAAGCCTTTGCTGACTCTATCATGTCATGTGGCTTTTTCTTTCAATCCCATGGTCATGACCAGAGATTACTTACACTAATCACATGAAAGAGGTCTTGCTGTTGTGAACTGTCAGAGTACAGGGCTGGCTCACTTCAACCTGCAAAAGGGATGACCCTGGAGAGTCAGGGTGGAAGTGGGGAGCAGAGAATTGCTCTTTTGTTAAAAGCAACTTATACTTGTTTGGAAGCCAAAAAAAAAAAGTTCTAAAAAATAATCACAAGTTGCTCAATAAAATGAAATTAGTTGTCAATAAATTCATACTATTTAGATATGATTTCATACATATAGTATACACATACATAGTGTGTGAATAGATACATGTTTGAGTTATTAAATTGTTTCAGTGTATCTAATATTTTTATAAAACCTAATTGTCCCTTTACAGCATCTAAAATAATCCAGAATTTGCCACTTGCCTTTTAAAAAAATAAAATCATTGACATGATTATTTAAATTGTTCAAGTAGTAAGCATATGCATGCTAATCTTCAAAAATCAAAATAACACCCCAAATGTGAAAACCCCATTTACCTGTCTCATGCTGCCTCCGAGCTGCTCCCCTTTCCAGCGGCGACTACCACAGTTAGCTCATTGTAAATCCTTGCAACACTTTTCCCTAGGATTTTCATGTATAGGAACATATAGAAATATATGATTTGTTTCTTGTATCATAAATAGGGTCTTATGTTATAAATTATTCTGAAACTTCTACTCTTATGTAATGTGCCTTTTTTTCTTGGTGGTTATATACTACCCCAGCCTACAGAGATACCAGAATTTATTTAACTATCCTCTACTGACAGACATTTAGGTATTTTCTTGTTTTTTCACTATTATGAGGGCAATTCTTTATTCTTTCATCCTAGAGAATGCTTAATGTTTTACAGTCAACATACAGCTAAGTAAATATTTAAGATTTTATGTTGAAATTTTGCTGTCAAGTTTACAGCTTTTATTATGCAATTCACCTCTTGAATTATATAATATGTATTATTACTTTCTAAGTTTCATTTTACAAGGCCACAACTATAAAAGTTGATTGTCTTTTCTAAACAATACATTTTGGTTTCCATAGCTAAGAGTCAATAAACAGTAGCTATCAGTAAACAGTAGCTATGACCCTGCCTTGTATATTTGAGCAATGGTTAGGGATGTATAAACTGGAGAAAATAGAAAAGTAGTATGTTGGAGATTAGAGGGTTCTAATTCTCCCTCAACCCTCCCTGTAGACCCTTATCCAATTGAAAATAGGCATGAAGAACCAGGTCATTATCAAGCGAAACCTCAGCTATATTAATAAGCAAGTCTAGGGCAAAACTCTTCAAACTCAGGGTCTTTAGCTGTGCTAGAGAACAAAACTAGGACCTGAGGTCAAAATGAATGTTTTTGCAGATAATTCCTAAATCTAGACTTTGGCCCTATCTAAGTGAAGCTGGGTTTTCAATGACCATTCCTAGCAAGTTCCCAGCCAACAACAGAGGGTTGCCAGCTGCCCAGTGACCCATCACATGTAGGGGAATAGGTAAGCTGCTTGCTCATCTATCCTTGGCAAGTTGCCCAAAAGATATCAAATCTTCCCCAGTCTCCACAGAAAAATTAGTCAGTTACCCTCCCATAGGAATGGGTACATGAGGAGGTCCAAAGTGGGGGCAAAGGAGGGGAGGACAGAAGAACTTCAGTTTTACTCTCTCCTGGAGAATGGAATAGAAGTGCCCTCATGAAAACAAGTACAGATGGGAATTGGGTCTCCCCTAATATAGCACATGATCTGGCCTATTAGGTAATTTCCTTTAAAATGATAGATTTTCCAAAAAGTAATTATATTAATTTTTGTTTACTGCCATAGAAAATTTTGAGGAGGGGTGGAATTGTGGCTCCCCAAAATAAAGAACCATATCTTAATATCTATTCTTTGTGAATGTTATTTGGGAAAATGTCTTCATAGATATAGTTAAGTTAAAGATCCCGAGGTGAGATTATCCTAGATTCTCCATGTGAGTTCTAAATTCAATGACAAGTGTCCTTGTGAGACAGAAGACACAGAGGAGAAAGCCATGTGAAGTTGGTGGCAGAGATTAAAGGGATGCTGCCACAAGCTAAGGAATACCTGGAGTTATCAAAAGCTGGAAGAAGTGAGGAAGGATCCTCCCATAGAGCTTTCAGAGAGAGTATGGCCCTGTTGACGCTTTGATTTCACACTTTTGACCTCCAGAACTGGGAAAGAATAAATTTCTGTCATTTGTTGCAGAAACTCTAGGAAATGAACACATTTACTATAAGAATGAAGTAAGGAAGTAGTGTTCTAGTCCAAGGTAGAAATAAGAGAATATGTAGATAAGGTTGGTTGCCTTTGCTCTAAACTCAGCTGTTTCCTATTACTACTTAGAGCAGTAATTATTTTTCCCCTCTTTATGACCAATTTATAATTTTCTTTCACCTAGAGTATTTCATGGGAGCTCATTCATGGCTGCCACTGCTGATGGCTTGTTTCTGCTTGCGCCAGGAGGCAGGCAGGCCCTCTTTTGAGCAGCATTTATCACAGCTCTCTTCTGCTTACCATCTCTTCTCAGGGGATCTGACTTTTCTGCATCATCATTTTGGTTTCCCATTAGTCTAACTTGCAGGTTCAGCTCTTCATATGTCTTGGTTAAAGCAAAGTGAGAAGATGACAGAGGTACTCTACTTCTGCAGGTAGACTGAGTCCTCCAAGACAAGCTTCTTCAATTCAGGAGAAACTTGCTTGGGAACTTTTATCACTGTCAACTAACTCAATTCTCAGTTCACCCACATTGACCCTTCTGTCCTTGTTTCAAATAGCTGTACTAAGAGTAAGCTTCTTCAACATCTTTATCTTTTTTGGTCTTTTGTTACCAGTTGGTACATTTATTTATTTATTTATTTATTTTTATTTTTTATTTTTATTCTTTTATTTTTCAGGTGAGGCAACCTTTGGTTGACCTCACAGATTGCAAGGACCTTGTCAGCTTGCAATCCCTCATTTTTATGCCTACAGCATCTGGTCTTCCTAGGTGGTCTCCCTTCCAAGTACTAACCAGGCCCGACCCTGCTTAGCTTCCAAGATCAGATGGAATCAGACTTATTCAGGGTAGTATGGCTGTAGACAAGTTGGTGCTTTTAAAAAGGGATCAAGTCATTCACCTTTTTGGTGGGAAATTCATCGACCAACAAATTGAGCAAAGCAGAACAATTTGGAAAGTGTTGTTCATTCAATGTTCAGTTCATTAAACTTGCACCAGGCCTTGGTGATTCTTATTCCACTGGGGAAGATAACAGGCAGAGAATCCTTTAGGGTAGATCTTCCTAACCAGCAAGTATTTCTTCAGTGAGGATTCTCAAAGTGGCTGGTAGTGCCAGCTTCAGGGGTGTACTACTGGTATAATCACATGGTGCTTAGTTTAGGGCTCTGCTGGTGCTGTCTTGAAACTCTTAAGAATTTCTGAATATGGGCCCTACATTTTCATTTTGCACAAGGCCTTATGAATTATGTAGCTGGTGCTTATGGCTAGCATGGGTCTGGGGAAGCTGATCCCTCCTATAGCAAACTGTCTCCTTCATTGTCTGGTATACTTTGGGTCCATTGTTTGTTTATATTCCTTTTTGGAATATGTTGTGGTCTGAAAGACTTCAGGAAGCAAGGCTAGAAGTTAAACATATAAACCTGAGAAGTGGTTCTCACTGCAGTGATTTTTGCTTACCTCTCTACCCTTAGAGATACTTGGCAATGTCTGGAGAGATTTTTGGTTATTACAACTGGGGAATGCTATTGGCACCTGATGGGTTGAGGTGAGAGATACTTCTAAACATCCTATAATGCTCAGGATAACCCCCATCACGAAGAATTATTTGGCCCCAAATGTCAATAGTGCTGAGGTTAGGAAACCCTGGTTTTCTTTTCACCAGTAGCCTCAGAAGCACTGAAGAGCTTGTTGGAAATGTAGAATCTCAGGCTATACCCAGACCTAGTTGAGTCATAATTGGTCTTTTAACAAAATTCTCAGGTGACATACAACATCAAAATTTGAGAAGCACTAGGCTAGAGCAAAATTTACCTGGTTTATGCTTAAGTGCCTACATGGTTTCTGATTAGAATATTTCCCTTTAGAGTGGGAGACCCCAAGTTTGATCAAATAGGGAGAGTATGGCTGGTGGGAGGAAAACCTGAAAATTAGCCCAGTACAGAGCAATAGGTCTAGAAGGCAAGGCAGGAAAGGAAGTAGAGGAAGAGTCCCCAGGGAGCCGGGAAGACAGAAGACAGGAGAGACTGTGATGGAGGAGTGGATGGGGCCAGGGGTTCCTCAGATTATGGAGATCTAAGGAATGTTTGAATCCCCCTTGCATGTAGCTCATTGTGTGATGTGAGTAGGGAGGCTTCTAAAGAATCACAATGGTGAATACATGTGTTTTGACCATTGGAGAGCACTCTATGTTTAGTGGTATGTCCACTGGACTCAGGATGTGGACACTACTAGAGTTGGCCTGTATTAGTTTCCTCAGGCTGCCATAACAGACTGAGTGGCTTAAACAACAGAAATGTATTTTCTCACAGTTTTAAAGGCTAGAAGTCTGAGATCAAGGTGTCAGCAGAGTTGACTGGTTCTGAGCCCTCTCTACTAGGCTTGCAGATGGTGGTCTTCTCTCTGTGTCCTCACATGATCTACTCTCTGTGTTTGTGTCATAATCTTTTCTTACAAGGACACCAGTAATATTGGATTAGGGTCTACCCAATGACCTCATTTTAACTTAATTATCTATTTAAAGAGACCATCTCTGAATACAGTTATATTCTGAAGTACTGGGAGTTAGGACTTCAACATATGGATTGTGGAGGCACAATTCAGTCTGCTGCCCTCTGCTCCCAGGTACTCCTCAACATCAACGTCCCCCATTCATCTCCACTGGGCTTTCTTAGCCACCAGTTTTGGGACTTTTCCCATATAACTTTCCCCATCAAGACTTAAGTTTCACTAGCTTCTCAGGATCCTAGCACCCCATTGAATATTAAACATATGGACTTTGAGCTCTTGAAAAACAAAGTTAGTTGTGAGCCAATACTCTGCTCTTCCCTCCAGAAGTCATTTCCTTTCCTCTGTGGGTACACCATAGCATATCAAGGGGCCCCAGGTTAACCAGGACAATTTAGTAAATGGTTAGAGCATGGTTCTGATGGAGAGGTCAAAGGAATATGAATGGAAATGCATTTTTAAAGCACACTGAAGCTATTGTTGAGCAAAATGAAAAGTCATTAAGCATATTAGCTGCTGATTTTATAATCAAGTGCTAACATTTTCTAGATGCTAACCTAAGTAACAGGAGATATTGGCCATTTGCAGAACCAATTTAAACAAAAAAGATTCAGAGACAAGAAGTGCCTCTCATCTTAATTATTCTTTTGCATCATGAAAACCTCACGAACAATGCTTTTGCAAAGCAGAATGGGTGTGGAGCAGCTGTAGAAAACATCTCACTTCTTTTGTTTGGAAACAACATTTTACATTTGGAAAGAAAAATTCTGTCCAGCTGATTTTATTTCAAGGAGAGGGTAAATCTGAGAGAGGAATCTCTGCTGTCTGAGGAATATTCATTCATGTCCATCAAACACTGGGAAAACTTTAGAGGGAATGGTTTGAAATTGTGCTTGTTTTTTTTTTTTTTTTTTTTTTTTTTGTCAGTGAGGTTTCTTCAAGGTCTTTGGGTGGCTGCAGAATCTGCACAGGAAGGTGGACTGCTCATTACCAAGGAGCATGCTTTCATACTTTCATGAGTGGAGGGAGAACTTCTTGTTCTTTCTCTTTTCTTGAGACTTTCACAGGCCATCAGCATCATACCAAACCTATTTTTTTCCGATGGCTAAAATAAAATTATTGATCAGTTTAAACATCAAACTATCCCAGTGCCTTAGCTGATCATACTCAGGCAGGCAGCACATCTTACATTTCAGAGTTCTTAGATGTGACTCTGTGGCCAATGAACTCTGTGTTCAGTGGGTCTAGTAATGGCCAGCATAACCATGGATCCCCTGAGGCACAGCATTCCCTTTCTCTCTGTGTTGACCCACTTCAGAGAACAAGCCATCTGTCTTTACCATGTGTCAGTTAGCTATTGCTATGTAACAAACCATCCCCAAATGTAGTGGCTTAAACAACAAACATATACTACTTTCCATGAGTACTAATGACTGTGTGGTTCTGCTGATCTGGGTAAAGTGTGGCTGATCTGGACTGAGCTCACTAATATATCTGTGGTCAGTTACAGATCTGCTTGAGGCTAGTTAGTCTAGGATGATCTTTGTTGTGATACATCAGTTTTTCCCCAAGTATCTCTCAAATCTCTCCTATAGTGAGCCTAGGCACATTCTCATGGCAGTGGCATGGGTTCAAGAGGGGAAACAGAATTGCTCAAGTACTTTATCAGGCCTCTGGCCCCATTAGGCAAAGCAAGTCACAAGAGAGTGACAGGTTCTAGTAAAGACTTAGGTCAAGGAGGCATGGGAATTTAGTGTCTCAATGTTTAGTCACAATCCCCTATTCTATAGATTATCCACTGACCACATTTAGTTACTCAGTCTAATTGAGGTCCAGTTGGCCTGAGTCAGAGTAACTGACATTGCTCTGCTCAGTTTCCCTCCCTTACCTAGAGAGATCTTACTCTTTACCCTGGTTGGTGTACTGGCATGAATAGGGTCATGAGACCATGGGCTCCTCAGGAGAACAGACCAAAATATCATTCTCCATGCCTGGAACATGGTGGGGACCCAAACATGTTATAGTGGAAAATGATAAATTCTGCATTCCCAGATATAATTTAGTTAAACTCAGATTTATCATTGCCTCAAATGTCCCACCAGAAGACCCTGGCTTCTCATTCAGTAGATATTTACCTCAGTCACACATGAGTTATTTTGCCTGCATTGCTTACACTGACAAACAGCCTTGGGTAAACTGGAAAAAAAATTTGAACTGTCAACCAACAAGTATATGAGCAGTGGACATGATTCAAGATAAAAGCTATTTTGTTACCTTTCTTGAGGTGAGAGAGTTTTCATACTTTTTGGTCCATAAATTCAATTTACTTTATTCACCCATGGAGTGTTAGGTCTGGGAAGGCTTAGTAGGTATTTTGTGTAATTGCTCAATAACTATTTATACCTCCAAATTTTGCCTTGTTTTGTTCTCTACTAAGTCCTCTTTAAATAGTTATAATTAGCCAATCCCTTGTGTATGACCCACAACAAACATACAATAGAATTTTTATTCTTTTTCATTTATTTGTTCACCAAATACATATTAACTGCTTCCAGTGGGACAGGTACTATTTAGGCACTGAGTAAAGACCTTTTAACAAAAGCAAAGTCTCCACTCTCACTGAGCTTATATTTGGAAGGGAGAGTTCTGTAATGAATAAATAATAATCAAATAAACATATACTATATCAGATACTAAAGAGAAAAATAAGATTGGGTAAAGGACAAACACTGATGGTGTGTGTGTGTGCATGTGTGCATAAGTGCATGTGTGTGCTCATGTGTGGTTGGGGTCTGTGTTAGGCAGTTCATTAGGAAAGTCCTTTCAATAAGTGGCATTTGGGTAGAGACATGAACTACATGAGGGGGTGAGCTACATGGATATTTTGGGGGACACTTCCTAGGGAGGAGGTACAGCACATGGAACAGGCTTGGCTTTTTTGAAGAACAGCAAGAAAGCCAGTAGGGTTTAGTTTAACAAAGAGATCAGACAAAAAGCAGGGCTCCTGATTATGTCAAGTCTTGTAGACAAAAGAAACAACTTTTAATTTTGTTGTAGATGGGATATAAGTGTAGTAGACAGAATAATGGACCCCCAAAGATGGCCCTGTCCTAATCACCAGAACCTATGAGTATGTTGCTTTGTATGGCAAAAGAGACTTTGCAAATGTGATTAAGATATGAATTTTGAGATGGGAGAAATTATTTTAGATTATCGAGATGGGCCCAATGTAATCACAAGGGTCCTTATAAGAAGGAGGCAGGAGGGTCAGAGTAAGTGATGGAGATGTGACAACAGAAGCATGGGCCCTGACCCGAGGAATGTAGGTGGCCTCTAGAAGCCAGAAAGGGCAAGGAGTAGATCCTCACCTGGAGTCTCCAGGAAAGAACTGGCCCTGTTGACACTTTGATTTTAGCTCATGAGACAAACTTCTGATCTCCAGAACTGTAAGATAAACAATTTGTGTTGCTTTAAGCCACTAAGTTTGTGGTAATGTTTTACAGCAGGAAGTCACTAGAGGGTTTTGAAGAGAACTATGATATGGCCTGACTTACATTTTGAAAAAATCACTGGCTGATTATGTGGAGAATGGAATGAGAAAGGCCAAATATAAGAGTCTGCAAGAGTCCAGTGAAGAGATAATGGTGCTTGACTTAAGGTGGTAATGGTGGAGAGAAGCGATGGAATCTCCACATGTTTTGAAAGTAGACTCCATAGGACTTAGTATATAATAAATGGGCTATATGAGCTGAGGGAGTCAGAGGGGTAAGGATGGCTATTAGATTCTTGACTTCAGTCCCTGAAAAGATGAAAATGTTATTTATTGAGAATGGTTGGGGGTAAATCAGTGTTGGAGTTTGGTGTCTATATGTTGAGGGAGAGTGAATCAAGAATTCCATTTGGACATATTGTGTCTGAAATGTCTGTAAACCATTAAAGTGAAGGTGTCAAATAGACAATTTTTTATGAATTTGGAGCTCAGGGGAGTGTTCTTGGCTAGAGGTCTAAATGTAAGAGTTGTCAGTGTAAAGATGATACTTAAAGCCATGGGAATGGATGAGGTTGCCTAGGAAAGAGGTGTAGCTTGAGGAGGGCACAGTCTGGGGAGGGGAAGTGGCACCATTCCATGTAGAATTTCCTAATGTTAGCATCACTCCCTCTTGTCTAGAACTCAGCCAGGAAAAAAAAAAAAAACTCTGCTATAATGTTGGAGTGAGGAATAAATAACTAAGGAGATTTTTGAGTTATAATATAGAACACTACCAGACCCGAAATGATATTCCCTAGCACTTATTCATAATGGAAAGATGTGATGCTTTCTTAAATAGATAAATAAAATCACATATTTAAGCAAAGGCAGCAATCATGTCAACATGTGTACTATGATACCCTATGGCTGAGTATACCCATGAAAGTGCTTTAATATGGGTTCATCGGATAAATAATGATTGTAAGAAAAGGGTAAATACTTGGGGGAAGCAGAAAGAAGTGTACTATGCGGAGGGCAAGATGGCTTCCCAGATTGATTCATTTGTTCTTATTGACTATTTCTCCGCTATAAATCTCAGTTGAAGAGTCTCACTGTATCCAAAATGAGGGCCTAGAAGCCCCAAACAAGAATACAATGGCTCACCAGGGGAGGCATTAACCAACCTAACTGCTGCTTTCCTTCCCTGAAGAAATGTCCTCCATCTGTGCTGGAGCCGTTATGTCTGCCTTCCTTGGAAAGGAGGAAATTTGCACTATCAAAAACAGGATTTGTGTGGCCAACCTGACTTCAAAGACATTAAATGATGAATTTTATAAATGAAGAACAGAATAAGCTCAAAGTTCCCACTCCACATACTGGATATATGTGCAAAACTGTGGAAAGGAGAGCAAGTTTTTTGGTACCTGACTTATAGATATGCACCAACAGGAGCTCTGTTTCAAAGACCTGGTCTAACATTAGGGCCTCTAAGAAACTCATGATAATTGCTTGGTTATTTTATATGTAAGTTGTCTCATATTACAAGTTGTTCATGCTGCTATTTTCTTGCCATATGGAGAATTTACCAGATAGGTATTGCCATCATAATGCTGTGTAACAAGCCATCCCCAAACTCAGTGGCAAATAATAATGTGTTTATTTTTTCCACTATACCTGTGGAGCAGATAGGATTGGCTCAGGTGGCTCTGCTCAATATATTTTCTCACTCTTGGGCTCAGGATGAAGGGGTAGCAGCTATCGTGGTCGGGGGCAGATCTTCTCATGGTAGAGGTTAGAAGCTCTCAGAGTGGTGAATGGGATGACACAATATCTCTTATGGCCTGTATTCAGAAGTGGTACACTGTTACTTCCATCCACATTTCAATGACCAAAGCAAGCCATATGATCAAGTTAAATATTCATGGGGCAGGGAGCGCACTCCTCCCATGAAGGTTGGGGAAAGGAGATGATATTTATCAAAAAATAAGCTGATCTATATAGGGAGGGATACTAACATTTCTGTTTTTTAGATGGGAAAACTGAAACAGAGTGAGACCAATGTCATGTCTGTGCAATAGTTCTCAGTTGAAATTTAGAGAAAACCTTTTGTATTGATTACCAAAATTGTTATGCTCTGGGCTATTTTTTTTTTTTTTTTTTTTTGCATATCCATTACTTAGTCACCAGATATAGTTATTTTCTAGAAGGGACTAGAGTGGCTCTTCTACTATCCATGGAATACCTGTATGGCAGTGACCACATAGTGACCTAGTCAGGTAGTTGAAAGTTGATCAGATGATCCTCAGATAATTTGGATGATAGTTTATGATTGGATTGCATGTCATAATTTTTAATATGTTCTCTTTCAAAGTCAGTGAGTTGTTAGTTAAAACCCTTGTTCCCAGGAGATCAAACCATGATCATATTATTGTTTGAAGCTATGACAATATGACAAGCAATCAATAGTTTGAGGATTGATTCATATTTTCACAGCCATCCAGATATCTGAGAGTCCAGCAGCAGCATGGTCTCAAAGCCAGACTGGTTTGGTCAGCTTGCCCAAAACAATGGGGCATGTGGCACCTTGTTGCCCTCACAGTGAAGACCGAGGATTCTTTGTGCTTATGAGAGTTTCTTAAAGCCCAGCCTCTGACACTGGAATCCTCTTTCTTCCTTCATCCTTAAGAAAAACTGAGGTCAGCTTCTTTACCTCTCTTTAATGGCATACGTTGGTTGTGCTACTCTTTCAGGAAAGGACATGCCCCGCATTATTTTTCCTGCCTTGTGCCTGGACTTGGAATCTAAAGGCAGGTCAAAAGAGAAGGAATTGGCTGGCAGTCAAATGATTGTGATGAATTCTAGGACATAGGGGCTCAGCAGTGTCTTTCCACACCAAATCCCTCCAGAGCCCTGATGATGAGGCTCTAAGACTGTGGCTGGCCTCTTGGGAAGAGGCACTTTGATTGTTAATCTTTATTCATCAAATATGTTCACTAAAACTCACCTTTTTCTCCTGAGTGCACAGATATTTCCCAGCCTTCCTTATAGCTGAATGGGGTCATGTGACTGAGTTCTAGCCAATGGAACATGGGTCAGTGTGATCTGCACAACTCCCAGGCCTGCTAGATGCAAACTTCTCACATGTATTCCCCATGCTTTCTCCTTTTCCTTCAGCCAGGTGTCCTCACAAAGCACCACACTAGGGCCACAGGTTAAAGATGGCAGAATTGCTCTCCACTCAGGAACACCTACTGTGACCTATTACATGACCAAAAACTAAACTTCCATTTTGTTAAGCCACTAGTATTTTGGGGTTTATTTGTTAGATAGTGTTATATTAATTAATGTGGTTTGTTTTATTTTATTTTTTTAGTCTTGTAATAAAAGCCCTCCACTTTCCCATGCCTCCAAGGCCTTGCTTGGACATAATGGACTATCTGAGGACATGAACATGTCCTTCTCATCCCTAAGGTCAAGCAAGTATCTCCATTATTGAGCCTCACATTTTATTGATGATGAGACTGACTACTAACATTTATTGAAGACTTACTATGTGGCAGGCATTTTATGCACTCTATCTTATTTTAACCTCAAAAAGTCACTGATATCTATCATGTTCATTTCACTGTTGAGGAAATCTAGGCTCAGAGTAGATAAGCAGTGCACCCAAGATTGCACAGCTGGGAGAGTAGGGGTCAGGAATGGAGCCCAGGTTAGGGGATTATAGAGCTTGTGTGCCTTATGCCTAAGAGCTGTACTGAGTTCTCAGCTGAGCAGGTCATTAGGCTTGCTGGCTACCCTTTCTCCAAGCAACCTCAGACTCCTACCTCTCCTGACTGTCTCTGGAAAGCAGTGGCTGCTTTCTTGACACTCCTGAGTGACTAAACTCTCCGTGCATGGCCCAGTCCCAGCCCCAGCTCCAGCCTCAGCTCATCCCTGCCTCTCTTGAGATCCAAGCAGGACACTCCCAGTGCTTCATGCTGCAACACCATTCATCTTCACGTGGCCTCTGTTTGGAGACAGATCTCAATGAGCCAGCCCTTCCATTAAAAAGCCTCAGCTTGCCCTTTTGTTCACCCATACTGGGAGGCTGCATTCTCAGGAGAATCTTTCTTATTCGCCCTAATGATGGAGAGACTGATTATCCATTGCTCCACTTTCCAGATTGCTGAAGCTGGGAGCGGTGGGAAAAAAACCACCAAGACTACCGTGTCAAAGCATGGACTTTCCAGAACAATGATGAATGGGCTTGAAGAGGCCTGTGCGTACTCTCACAGCATAATAAGGTGCTAGCTAGCAGACTCTCGCCAAGAGGGGCGTAGACACTCCTTGCTGGAATCAGGCCTCCTTTTTCTCTTTCTGGCAGAGATCTGAGCTTCCTGTTACTGTCACTCAACCTTGGTGTTATTTTCCAGAAAACAATCAAAGGCAGCTCAGAGAACCAACAAGGCCCTGGGAGGTAACTGGGAGTGAGAGGGCAGGATGGCAGTGAGCAAAGAGCAGAGTTTCTGACCAGTTGAGCCTAAACTCCTCAGCCTTACCAGAGGTGACCATGGTGTAGACTTGGAGCTGATCCTATAGTTATAACTGAAGCAGTGTGTAGAGGAGTGGTCAGAAGTCCATCACCTTTGCTTAGAATGTTTGCTCTGTCACTTCTTAGTTGTGAGATCATAAGTTAATTTCTTAATCTCTGAAAGACTCAATTTTCTTATGTATATGCTGGAGATTGTAGGAAAAAATACTACTCTAAAAGGTGAGGACCTATGTAATAAGCAGAGAAAGTACTTAGCAGATTATCAGCTTTTATGACACTCATCTAGGCCACTACACAATTGCCTGTGTCCATCTGCTTCCCATCTGGAGGGAGAATCTTCTTTCTATGATGAGAAAGGCTGGAGAGTGTTGCTGTAGATGAGACAGAGGCAATGAAGTGGGGGAGGCTGACCACCAGGGCAGTGGGGAGATCACAACTACAACTTAGATCCTGAGACAGTGGAAGGGACCAGAGTTTGTAGTGGAACCAGAGGGACAAATTTTTGCTATGAGGAAGGATTCTTCTTTCATTGTAAGAATACTCAGAAAGCCCTGGTTCATGTAGTCTAGTCTCATGGCAAGTATGTATTTTAAAAAGTCTAGTCCAGATAGAAATTCCAGTTTTTCTATATGTTCTCAAACAGCTGAGGGAGTAGTCTTGGTTTGGGTTTCTCTAGAGGAAGAACCTGAGACTAGGATTTGAGTGTAAGGATTTTATTTGGGAAATGATCCCAGAAATTTCAGTGGGAGGAGATAGGGGGAGACACAGGTATGGTAGCTGAAAAGTGGCACCCAGCACATTTCCATGTCCTAATCTCTGGAACCTATAGACATTAAGTTATGTGGCAAATTCATTGCATGTGATTGTTAAAGTTCTTGAGATGGGCAGATGATACTGGATTATAAGAAGGCGGCAGAGGGAATTTGACACATACACACAGAGCAGAAGGCAGTGTGGTCTCAGAGGCAGAGATTGGAATGATGAGACCACAAATCAAGGCATCCTAGTGGTCACCAGAAGCTGAAAAGTTTCTCCCCTAGAGTCTCTGAAGCAAGCATGGCCCTGCTACTACCTTGATCTTGGGTTTTTGGCTGCCAGAAAAGTAAGAGAATAAATTTCTGTTTTTTTAATCCACAAATTTTATGATAATTTGTTATGACAGACCCAGGAAACTCACACAACAGGGAAGGAAAGGTGTTATTTTGGGTATGTTAACAAACTGGTTTTCTCTGTGGGCAACTGGGGCTCAATCCCACTGGAAGCTTCTTGGAGCTCTGAGGCCATACCTTCCATTTCCCTCACCTGAAGTAGTTATTCATCAAATCTTTTGGTCAGTATTTGGTGGCTACACTTGGGGTCATCAATTTCCTGGCCTGCACTGTGTACTTCAGGAGTGAGCAAACCATAACAGAGAATGACGTCAGCAGAGTAGCTGTTGCAGTTTTCTGCAGTTCGAATTTGCCAACATGCTTGGCATGTTGAGTGTTGAGGGGATAGAGGTCACATTGGACCCTACCCACATATCTAATCCAAGTCAACTGTGATTAAACTGTTTTTCTCTCCCAGTGTGAAAGGTTCACATAGCCTCTCACTCTCGTAGCCCAGGACGTCCTTTCTTACCCATAGCATCCCTGTTCTGTCATCTTTAATACCTGAAAGCTCTGTCTTGAGTTGAGGAAGAGGAAGTTGGTGAATCCCTATAGGTGAATAAATTTTGATTCCATCACAGTAATAGTAAGACAGAAAAAGAGAAATAGATTTGGACACAGGATCATAGAAATGAATTTCCTCCCTGCCACCCCTAATTATAAGAGAGAAACATCATCTCGGCATTCTGGTGGCCCACCCTCTCCCCCAACCATTGCTTTTTTAGATCACATTTCTCTAGATTTCAGGTGCATTTGGGTGATATACTGAGGCCATCCAGGACTAATAATTACCTATGTAGAATGCTTTATCAGTTTTAGTTACTTCTAATGATGAAAGGGTGAGGATGGTATTATAGCTGTATAACCATTATAACCATTAACCATTATTAATTATTAACCATTATCAACCAACTCTATTTTATAGTAGAGAAAACTGAAACTTGTGGCCTCACTTTTCAAAGTGTGGTCTGTAGACCAGCAGGGTCAGCATCACTGGGGAACTTGCTAAAAATGCAGAACTTTAGACCACTTCAGGTCTCTCTCTCACTGCATTTTGATCCAGTTCCCAGGTGGCTCATTAAACTTTGGGAAATGCTGACTTATTCTAACTGAGACCTGAGCCTCTCCCATGGCTCTGTTGACCTGGGGTCTTCTTTGCAGGCTTGAGGAGAGGGAATGGGGTCATAGAAGTAGACACCCCTATCTTCAGGAGGCCTCTTCAGAGGGCTTAACTTGGGGTCTGAGGCCCCAGTGACCCAGCAGGCAAGTTTCTGTGACCTTCTCTCTTTTTTTTCTTCCAAGTTGATAGAAGAGGCATCTTTAATTGCTGGCCCCAGTCATCACCCTTTGCAATTGTGTGTTAGCAGGTGGGAAGTTGCCACTTGGTGTTGTATGGGTAGAGAAGGACAAAGCCACTTGTAATTTAGAATTTAGGGTCATTTTCAGTGAGCTGCTTTTCCTGCCCCACCCACCTTGCCTTTTCCTTCTCTGTCCTGAGTCTCTGTGCTTTGTTTTGTTCAAATTCAGAAACTCCCTGATATCCCTCTTGGCCCCCTTCTCTGGTCGTACCTGTCGGCATCTGCTCCCTAAACCTTTCCATGCTCCAATTCTCTTTCTCACGTAACGTAGAGAAAAGCTGTGTTGTTATGCCAAAGCTGGCTTTTTCCATGAGTCCTTGTCACACAAATAAAATAGATGTTTGCTTTGTCCTTGTGCTCTGCTTTTTTACACTTCTAAGCACAGGCTTTTTAACAGAGTTTATTAGAAATGGAAAGGAAAGCTGCTAACAACAGCAAAGGGTACCTATGCATTCTCCTGATTCTAGCTTTTACCCTTCCTGGGTGGCTGTGCTTTCCCTAAAGAATGTCACAGGGAGACAGGGAGATGAACGGGGACTGATAAATGTAAACCATTGTTGCGTTCAGCTCTTGGGAGCTGGCGAAGGGTGCCATCACTGGAGCTCCCAAGCTGCAGTGAAAGGAAAAAGCACTCTCCTTGCTGTCCTATGTTTTCTACCTCAATCGAAGGAAAACATTTTTGTGATCGTGCAAAGGGGAAAAAGTGCTTGGAGTTCCAATAGTTGGATTACTGGTTCTGGCTTTCCCAACAACATGAGGTGAAGCCATGGCTGCGTGACTGAAGTTTTGTGGGCCTTTTCTTCTGTGTAGTGTGAACTTGTAAACTTGTCTTCCTGTTTCATAAGGCTGCACTACTACACGTGTTAAAATAGTCTTCCTTGGATCAAGAAACAAATATATAGTTTTCTCTGTGTTCCAAAGCACCTACTGTTGGTTGCTTTTCCATGGGGCTCCAGAGAACAAGGCTAACCTAACTTGATAGGATAATAGGCAGATGTATAAGCACTGCATGTAAACTATCAAGTGCTGTACTCAAGTGCAGTATCATCAATCAAAGGTAGTATAAAACTTGGATAATGTGGAAAGGGAAGGCTGAGTGAAGTGATAGATGGTAAGAAAACAGATCATAAAATGCAGTGGAGATAATGATTGTCTTGGTTCATCCCAGCTGCTGTAACAAAATACAACAGATTAAGTGACTTGCAAACAGCAGAAATTTATCTATTACAGCTCTGGAGGCTGGAAGTCTGAAATCAGGGTACCAGCATGGTAGTGTGAGTGTCTTCTTCTGGGTCACAGACTTCTTGTTGTGTCCTCATATTGCAGAAGGGATGAGGGAGCTCTGTGGGGTCTCTTTTATAAGGGCACTAATCCCATTCATGAGGACTCTACCCTCATGACCTAATAATCTCCCAAAGGCTCCACCTCCTAATACTATTACCTTGGGCATTGATATTTAACATATTACTTGTGGGTGGGGCCACAGACATTCTGACCATAGTAATGATTATAAAATGGTTGATATCCTTATTATGTTTTCGATTTGGATTTCACCTCTGCTCCTTCATCTCTGAACCTACTCTAGTATAATATAAAACTTAAGCTCAAAGGTCTGGTCTACCTTAACTATTTCAGGTGTCAGCATGATTATCACCTTCTTTGACAAACGTACTCTACATACATTAATATAGCCTAGAAATGCAATGGCTATTTGTTTGTCTGGGTGTTTTTGTCAATGATGTTTCACTTTAGACTATCTGAGCTTATGGTCAACCAAAGCAGCCTCATCTTTTCTCTCATAAGCAGGCAACAATGTAGCACTCGTTGATTCTCCATTATATATACATATATAATTTTAAAAGATGAGCTCTGTCCTAATAAATAATAACATTTTAAATAATTTTAAATGTTGGCAGCTTAAACAAGCATTATGGATAAGTGTCCAGACAGGTGGGTGTCTGGGGACTTAAATAGGATTGGTGACATGGTGACCGGAAGCAGGAAGGGTGGGAAGGGTCAGATGGTAAATGTGGAAGTCAGCCTCCGTGGTGGTCCCCAGTGATCTGGGTTCCTGGTCAAATCTTATGTAATCTCTTCCCACAATGACTCAGAAAGCCAATAAAGCATGGTAGTGGTTACCGTTTGTGACTTCTGAGGTTAGGTCATAAAAGGCGTTGCAGCTTCCACCCTGGCCTCTTGGATATCTCACACTGGGAGAGGCCAGTCACCATGACATGAGGAAGCTCAAGCAGCCCTATGGAGAAGTTGAGCTGAAGAAGAACTGGGGCCTCCAGCCAACAGCTACCACAAATTTGCCTGCCACACGAAGAAGCCACTTTGAAAGAAGATTCTCCAACCCCAGTCAAGACTTCATATGGTCCTGATAAATCTCTTGGCCACCAGTAAAGATTCTCAAGTCAGAATTGCACAGCTCAGTGCTCCTGAGTTCCTGAGCCATATAAACTCTGAGTGATGATAAATGTTTTCTGTTGTTATAAACCATGGAATTTTGAAGCAACAGTAGGTAACTAATACAGTGGGTAAAATCTTGATGCCAGGGAATACTGAAGGTCAAAACTAGAGAAGCCAATTTTTGCTTTTAATCAAAAAATTCTTGCAGAAAAAGAGACCTGGATCTTCTTTTAAAGAAAACTTCATAGTTTATGAGAACTACATTGCAGGAAGGAAGGAGGAGAGTACAATAGTTAGCCTTATCCACAGAGGATATGTTCTAAGACCTCCAGTGTATGCCTGAAACCATGGCCAGTAGGGAACCCTAGGCATACCATGTTTTTTTCTATTCATGTATACCCATGATAAAGTTTAGTTTATAAATTAGGTAAAATAAGAAAGTAACAGCCATAACTAATAATAAAATAGAATAATTATAACAATATAACAATATAATAAAAATTATATGAATGTAGTCTCTTTTTCTCTCTCTGTCTCTGTCTCTCTGTCACTCTCACTGTCACTCAAAATATCTGATAACTAATCTGATAACCAAGACAGTTACTAAATGACTAATGAGTGAGTAGCATATACAGCATGGATATGCTGGAAAAGGGATGATTCACATTCTGGTTGGAATGGAATAGATTGATGTGAGATTTCATCAGACTACTCAGAATGGTATACAATTTAAAATTTATGAGTAGTTTATATCTGGAATTTTCCATTTAATATTTTTGAACCGAAGTTAACCATGGCTAATTGAAACTGCAGAAAGCAAAACTGCAGGTAAGGGAGGACAACTGTACTCACTATTTAGAGGCCTGGGAACTACCACTCTGCAGATCCTTAATACATAGTTACAAGCTTAAAAAAATTCATGAATACAACAGAAAGCTCCTGTGGATATTTCCTTGTGGTTGCCAGGGATGGGTGGATCTTGTGACATGCGTGGAGCCGGGGGGAGATGAAGCTTTATGGTGCTCGGCAGCTGGGAGGAAAGTGGCCCTTGTCATAAGTTAGCAAACTTCAAAAAGGCTTTTTGAAAAGCACACAGATAACATACCTTTGAAAGAAGTCACTATTTTTGTCCAGTGAAACATACAGTGTCTCTAATGGGTTCTAGCCTTTTTCCAAGAGAATAAAGCTTTGAAGATCTATAAGGGGTCAAAGTGTGGGTTGAATGGAGTGAAACACTCTGGCTTTCTTGTTAGTTGAGATTTTTTAGTTTCTGAATATGTGACACAAAGTTCAGTTGACTGTGGATTGTCATCAGCATGAGGACAGAAATAAAAGCCAGACCATAAGGACCAGGAGCTGGGCAGAGCTGGGATGGCCAGGGCCAGGGCCAGGGCTAGGGGCCAAGTGAGAAGGACTTGACAGTTGTTACAAACACAGCTGATTAGATATTTTTAGAGGGAATGTAAACCTCTATGACTGGAATAACCAATTCCTTGCTCCATCTGGAATTCTTAGGAATTACTTTCCAAAAATTTGGGGATAAGAGAGCTCTGTTAGCACTTTTCTACTCTGGGGTTTTATAAAGAAATTTATTGACTGGGCCAGGATTAGGCCATGGATGTCAGGCATTAAAATAGTTTGGCCCTTGCTATGAGAGATCCACGCCAGGCAGCCTGGTGTGGGGTTTTCACTTTGCTTTAGATAAGGCAGTTTTCTTCCCCTTCACATGCGTACACATGTGCCACCCTGATGGTATGTGAAAACTGGATGGAAGGTGCCCTTCAAAGCTGATGACACTTAGATGGGCCTCTCTCTAGGATTTTTTTCTGATTTATAATAAAATGCAAGCAATTGAGAAATAAATAACAGATTAAAAAAAAAGACAATAATAATACTTTTATCCAGACACTCAAAAATATTGTTCATTTTTACATTTCTCATGGGCAAATAAAATGACCATGAGAGACGTATAGCCTAGTCAAGAGTAATTTGTTTACAAGAACAAAAATCTCACTTTAGACAAAACAAGTAAACCAAACCAAAGCAAAACCAAAATCTGAAAACAAGAGAAAAAAGAAATTTATTGAATAGTTCCAAGGCACATTGACTTGTTTAGTTCCCATCTTCCACTCTCTACATTTCTTGGCTTGATTTCTCAAGAGAGAAGATTGGATTGGCAAGAATAGTTCTAGATCCTTCTCAAGCAGGCAGGGTAGGATAGCATGACAGTAGGGGGCCTACCCTTGTAAGTGAGGTAGAGTCATATCAGATAGGAGGGCCATGAACTGGACAGATACTCCAAATTATCTTCTACAAATTTCTCTCCTGGTAGGGAGCACTGGTTAGCTCATAACCATGTACACACTGAGGGGTTATAAGAAATACAAGGCTGTAAAATTGCCAAATTTAAACAAAAAAAAAAAGGAAGAAGGGTGGAAAGGAGAAGAGAGAGAAAATTATGAGTATGCAGTGCAATAATTGTAGTATGCTAAAAAATTATTTGTTGTTTATCTGAAATACAAATTTAACTGGGCATCCCATATTTTATCTGGTAACTCTACCGAAGCGTTATCTTTCTCTATTGAAACTGTCATGCAGAAGGACTTGGGAGAATTTAAACTGAGTCTCAAACTAAATTGTCCATGCTCCAGGGCTGCTTGCGTCCATGTACTGTTTATTTTCTCTGGTCCATTTTTATTTTCTAGAGAAGGAATCTGGTGTGATGAAAAAGCAGAGAACCTGACTTTAAGGTTTCTGTCATTTAGAAACTGGGTGATGCTGAGCAATCCATTTGGTTTCCTCATCTAGAAACCATGGATATTTGTACCTACTTCAGAAGATTACTGTGGTAAAATTAACTAGCAGGATACCAGCGATGTAGCAGGTGCTCAACTAATATGTATGTCCGCCTTCTCTTTTCCTCTTCATAGTATGAGCAGAAACACCACTATCTGTTATTATTTATAATAGAAACACCACTATCTTATTATATAGCTATTAGCTATAATCCTTTAATAATAAGATAGTGGTGTTTCTATTATAAATAATAACAGATAGCTAATAGCTATAATCCTTTATGTGCCAGGTACAGGATAATGTGCTGTACAAGTGTTGTCTCATTTAATTCAAGCTTGTAATTTCATTCCCAATTTACTAATGATGAAACTGGGGCTCAGGTTGGTACAGAGTGGTCCAGGGACACAGTTTCTAAATGAGAGAACTGGGATGTAAAACCAGGTTCCATGGATCTTCAGAATGCATGCTTTTAACTTTCACTCAAATGCTTTTTATTGTACTCATAAAACACACATACCATTGTGTGGCACATGAAACATTTGCAGTGTTGGATCCACTGTCTATCCATGTGTGGCACAGTTGGCAAGCCACTCTTTTTACTAATATTTTTTGTATGTTCACATTGTCACGGGTTCTCTTCTGGGTATTGAGGATGCAGTAATGATCAAGACACAAGTCTTCCTCATAGAATTTCCATCTCAGGAAATAGACAATAAATAAGTAAATTAACAGACACAAGTAATACATGGCATCATACCATGGTAGTGATATAAAGCAGGGGTCTCCAATCCCTGCCACGGACTAGTACTGGAACCAGGTGGCACAGCAGGAGCTGTGGGCGAGAGCGAGCGAAGCTTCATCTGTATTCGCAGGGGCTCCCCAGCGCTAGCATCACCGCCTCAGCTCCAATTTAGATCATCAGGCATTAGATTCTCATAGGAGCACCAGTCCCTGGTGTCAAAAAGGTTGGGGACCGCTGATAAGAAAATTAAACAGAAGAACGAGAGGTGTGATTCAGGACTATGGAACAGAAGAAAGAAATTTTGAATAAGGATGCTCATGGAAGTCTTCTGAGGAGTGGCACATGAGCTGAGGCCTCCACAAAGTATGAGAAAATACAGGAAGAATGTGCGGCAAATGTAAAACCAGGACAAGAATGTCTGGAGTGATGAAGCACAGCCATGAAGCCAGTGTGAAGCAGAGTGTGGGAGGGAGGGAGGAGATGAGGTCAGACCCTAGTAGGGGGTTGAGAATTTATTCATCAGTGATGGAAGATGTATGTTTGTGAGGGGGCTCTTCCACTCATGACCCACAGCATGGCCACAGCTTTGAGAGAAAGGCCCCCTGTCTTCCAGGAGCGTCATAAGGAAACCAATCATGCCACTTATCGCCTCAGTTTGAAAAATAATTGCAGACACATGTGTAAAGGGCAGGGCAATCTTTTCTGCCAATTATGTGCCCTGCTATTAGGTGATTAGAAGCTGGAAAGTCATAGTGTGAGGGATTAGCCGCACAATTCCCTCTCTTGCCACCTCTGCGTTTCTGCCTCTCCCAAGAGTGCATTCTTCCCTCCCCAGGTGCTGGTTTCAGCTGGTCTCAGCTTGACCAGGTGCCTCCCCCAAATTATGTTCCCTAAACACACTTGTCCCTGTCTATAAAAGGAAAAAGCCTACAAGAAACCCTTACAAAACTTTAGTTGAAAAACAAGGCTAAGTCTGCCTGGCTAAAAGATTGCAAACTTATATTTACGACAATATTCATGAAGACAGGTTCCGGGTATTTCCAAAGCTGCTTATCAAACAGATTGTGTTGGTCCTTATTGCACTTTCATGCACATGATGCCTTTATTATTTTATTTGGCTCTCATGCCTGTATACATCTGCCCATTTCTTTGGGCCTTTTATCCAGTAAATGATCCATTGTTTCATTTTTCAAGCCAGTTTTTAATTAAATACCCGTTTTCTGCCTGGCATAGAGCAACTTTTTTTTTTTTTTTAAATTGACACGAGTCTAGTGGTTACAGGATTCAGGTTCAAACAGTCCTGAATTCAAATCCCAGATCAGCTTCTTTAGTTATTTCTATAGTCAGTTTTTTTTTTTTTAATTGATGAAATGGCAGTGATGACAGAATGGAATTTTCTGTCACTCTGACTGTCTTCATTCACTCTCATTCTCAATCATGATGGAGATGAAAGTTTTAGTTTAGCTTCCTATCTAGTTATGATGTGACAAGGTTCAACAGAGGACATTGGTTGGTTTGTAAGTGTTTCACTCTGGACACGAAAATCCAAGGTCAAGGCAATTCTGCAGGACATGTGGTTGGGAAGAGGTTGGAACTAATGGTCTTTGAGCAACTGGATGAAGCTGGAAGCTTGGGGAAGAAATATGAGGAAGGCTAAGGAAGAAGGGAGAAGAAACCAAAGAAGGGGGCTTCTGAACAGGCATCTAAGGGATTCTAGATTGTCTAAGCTACCCTGTATCGAGGCTATTGCATATCTTGATTGGCTAAGGGAATAACTTCAGGAACCAGTCTGCTTGGGGTCAAGTCCTGGCTTTCCCCCTTGTTATCTGTTGGACCCTGTGCAAGGCAACTAACCTCTCTGTGCCTCGTTATCTCATCTATAACAAGATTTTAATAACAGGACTTACCTTCTAGGGTGTCTGAAAGAATTCAATGAGTGCATACATGCAAAATGCTTAGAATGATAGCTAGCATAGAGTAATAATGAACAAACATTAGCAATTATGGAATTCTAAGTCTCTTCTCATGCTCTCTCTCCTCTTTTCCTGCCTGTTTCACAAGAATACTTGCCACCATTTCATCTTACCTTATGCCTTAATGTTGTTTATTCCCCACCACCCAACTCCCTACAACCGCAGTAGAACTCAAGTTCTGGGATTTTTGTCTGTTTCATTCACTATTGTATTTCCAGCTTTATTTACTGGAACAGTGCTTGGTACAGGAAAATCATTACTTTTTGATGTTTGAGTGACTGAATAGATAAATGAAAGAATGAATGAATGATTATCCTATAGACTCTGTTTTCTTGATTAGTGCTGAGTGATAACAGGCTGCCCACCCAACCTTTCAGATATTGTGAGCATAGCAACAGTATTTTATGATAATAATAGTGACATTCACTTTCTGAGGATTGAGAAGTATAGTGTCTGTAAGATGCCCAGGATAAGTGCCCAATTATACTACCTGTTAGTGACATTATTGCTTTGTATGGTGTATCCCCTCCTTCAAGCTTGCATAAGCCTGTTCTAGTAAGGGGCAGAGTAGAACATAAGCCTAGTCTGTCTGATTCCAAAGGCTGTGTTTATTAACATGAAAGAAACAAAGGCTTTTAGAATACAGATCCATTCTCCATTATAGCACAAATAGGCTGTAGAGACTCACCTAGGATCCATGTGCTCAGGCTCCCAGGTCAATGCTTTCTTCTCTTTCAACCCTGAAAAGGTTTGCCTATCATTGGTCACCAATAAAAAGGAATACTCATATTTATGGAACTGTTTAGGATTCAGTGAGAAAAACATGAGTGTAAAGCACTTGGGAAAGTGTCTGCTACTTAGTAAACATCATAGCTCCCATGATTATTTTTCATGCATGCATGCATCGATGTAGAGATGTTATTTTGAGGTCCTACATGTGCTTGGCACTGGGTTTATTGAAGATGTGGGTGAGAATAAGATTTGGTTCCTTATCTCAGGCAGATGATAATCCAGTGAGGAACTCCAGTAAAGGAATAATGATGTATTTTCAGTGCACTTAACCCAGCCTAGTTGTATCGGGGTGACATCCTGGAGAAAGTGGCTTTTGAAGTAGTTGATCCTTAATGCTGAGCTGTGGCCCACTGAGTGGACCTTGGCCTGTGAAAGAGAAATTCTAGAAAGTAGCATGTGCAAAGATCCTGTGGAATGAAGTAGCCTGGCATGAGGTGGGATGAATGGTAGCATGTTCTGTATGGCTGGTACTTGAGCTTTGCTGGGGGAGATAAAACAGCAGATAGAGCAGCTGCACAGAATCTTTATGTATGGTACTGAGTACTAAGTTAGGGATTTAGACTTAAAGGTGTGAGGGGACATTAAAGCTTTTATATATATATACCAGGAACAGATATAGGAATGAACGCCAGGAATGAAGTTGCTTTTATTCACTGCTGAGTAAAATAATGGCTATATTATAATAGATACTTAATATTTATTGCTTGAACTAAAAATTGCTCTGGCAACAATATGGAAGGCAGACTGGGGAGTTGGATGAGACTGGCAATCTCGAGATCAAATACTTAACTTGGTTACAGAAAAAAATACTTCTCTTTTATTATATCTTGCTGTTAGCAAAACAATTGCTGAATAAATGAGTGAGTGAATGAGCAGTTATCCTGTTCTACTTTCTTTGTTAGGAGAGAGATGATTTATGGGCATGTTAGCTCAGAGCAATAAAGTAGGTAAGTCCTGAAATAAATTACTATTTGCCCCTCAAAGAATAATAACTGGGTCATGAGCATCTTCTGGGAATATGCTAAGACCTATCTCTTCACCCATCAGGCTCCCTGACAAACAATGAGAATTCTTTGTCTTCTCTCTTGACATTCTGTGGTCCTCAGAGTCCCCTGGGAACAAAAAGTGAATCAATAGATTCATTACATGAACAAGAACCTGGCACTTTGAAGGCTTTAGATGAATTCCTGGCCTGTCAAATAAGAAAAAAATTGTGTTGAAAATACTCTACCATTTCTTACTCAAGTGTACCCTAGCTCACCTCAGCTTCTCCTGATTCACCTTGGGAAAACTGGGTCCTCATTTCACCTAGGGCATGCTCCATACTCCATATGAGCTTGGTCTTGGCACAGAGAATAGAGTGTAGTTTACTTGACTGACCCACAGGGCCCCTGGACCCTTGTTCTTCTGTTTTATACAACATAAGCCTTTGAAGTGTGTATACTTAATCCTGGCCATAATTTCTCAGAGTGGTTCCCTGGCAGTTTTTTGTAGCCATTAGCCATCTAGCCACTGCTTGGTATTCCTAATGAGATGAATGCATCTAGAGAACCACTGTCCATAGGATCATTAGCCATAGGTTCATCCATTTGTTTATTAAAAGAATAAATTATTGAGTGCCTGTCATGGACCAGACATGGTTCTATGTCCTGGAGAACAATGATTAATAAATATATATTTAGTTGCCATCATGGAACTCATATTCTAGTGAGCAAGACCAACATAAAAAGAGGCAAATAATAAATAAATAATAAATAAAATGATAGAAAATGCCATGGAGGAAAAAATAAGAAAATGAGCTAATGAAAGATGAGCTGGTGAGGGGTGGCTCCTCCTTTACAGAAATGATATATAAAGTTTCTGGAAGGATGAGAATAACCTGGAAGTGGAGGAAAGATCATTCTAGATAGAGTGACTAGAATGTGTAAAGGCCCAGGGCTAGGGAAGAGCTTGGCATATCTGACAATTGAGAATAGAGCAGAGCACAGTGAGCAAGGGGGGAAGTGGCAATGGAACAGGTTTGGAGAGAGAGGCAGGAGATAGCTTTGTAAGGCCTCGTGGGCTTTGGTGAGTTTCTCTTTTCTATCATGTGCTAAGAGAGAGTTTTATGAGTCAAGACATATTTGCTTTTGAGTTTTCTACAATAGAAATAGGAGCAGTGTAGAGAATTAATATTTCTATGTGGAGTGTTGAGACTGAATGGGGACACATAGTAAGATAGCACTTTGAGAACCATTGCTTAGGAGATGGATAAGCTAATACTAGAGGTTTGTTGTTTGGTAGTTCATTTTGCTGCAGATGTTCAGGGCTAGGAGGATCTCTCCTATGCATCTGCATTCTTTCATTCATTCAGTCCACTCATATTTACTGAATGTCCATTCATTGCCAGTCAATGTGTAGGCAAGGGGTATCCAAGGGAGAGAAAGACAGGTGTCATCCTTAACTTCATGTAACTTGCATACCAGCCATTTTAACTTCACAAAGCTCAGCTTAAGGAACAAAAGAGTCCTGGATTTGCCTTTTCTGGTGCTCATTTGGTTAAATTCTGGCAGCTGTCACACATTCAGAATCATTAAAATGTAGTTTTCTGTGCTTAACTTGCTTCCACAGATTAACTTTCTTCAACTCATTATTGTGGACCTGACCTGGATCTATTCATAAAGACCACAGAAATCATTAACCGGGTGAGTTGCTTTCTATAGGAGCAGCACAATTTCATCTACTAGAGCTACTGGTAGGATTATATTGTAAATAAATTTATCCAGTACAAACATTCACAGATCTGGCTTGCATTGTAAATAAATTTCTTAAGTAATTGCTAAATGATGGCCTCACAATCACGCTGGCATGATAAAAGCAACCAGAGACAGATTCAGTAACTTTGCTTAAGTTTTCAAGAAGAAGTCTAGGAATTTACAGGAAGACCATCTTGGATTAGGTGGGTAGAAGGAGAGGACAGTTTGGTGAGTTGAGAAATTATTAAGGACTTGGATTTGTGGTAAACATTAAACATTGGTCATATATATGCTGAGTTTAAGTATTCAGCTTTCAGCTCTTCTCTGAGCCATTCCTTGGCTGGGGTTTTGCTAATTAATCTAGGTTAAGACTTTGCTTCTCATTTCAGATCTAGGGGTAGGTCTTTATGGCTCAGCTTCACATGTTTCTCATCCTCCTTGGACTAGTTCGATAACCAGAGGATGTTCTTTTCATGGAGATGGCAGGATGTAAGAGACCTTGAGACCTGAGACCTCTTAAGACCAGGCTCAGGACTGCACACTGTCACCTTCATCTCATTCTATGATCCAAAGAAGCCATATGGTCAAGCTCAAAATCAAAGGTGAGGAAGTTCACTCCACTGTTAATGAGACAAGGATTGGAGCTCAAAGTTAATCTCCCATAATTTAATAAGTATGTTGTGTTCATCTATTATTATACAAACTTATGTTTTTTCCTAGACACTGCTAGGTAACAGGAAAGACTGCTGTGTAATATTCCTATACAACTCACTGGTTAGAAATCTAAGAAAAAAAGTTCTTGCTCTTGTTACCTTTTATATGGTCTGTACAATAGTCTTCTAAGAAGTCTTTCTTCCTTAGGTATGGGCCTTGATGCAATCCATTCTCCAGTGTAGCCAGAATGATCTTCCTAAAATGTAAATGAGATATTAAACCTTCCCTGTTTAAGTAGTTTGGATGATTCCCCTTTGCCGATAGGATAAAGCTCAACCTCCAGATGTTGATTTTTAAGCTGATCCTAATTTGGACTCCCAAACTGCCTAGACTTGTTTTCTACCATTCCTCTGGTCACCAGACCCTCCTTCAAGTGTCCCCTTTTCCACATTTCCCCTATGCTCTAGCTAAGTGGTTTCCTGCTTGGGACCACAGACGGGCAGGTGGTAGTAGCATGGGGGCCACGGTATCATTGTAAAGATCTTACTAAATGCACATTAAACATTTTCTGTCAACAATAATAATGCCCCTAGCCCAGGCACTGCCATTTTCAACTTTACCTTAGATGGGATTGTAAAGAATAAGCTATAAATTCAGTTAGAAGAAAGTGTTGAATGTGACCTGCCTTTTGCTATTATTTATTTTCTCATCAACAGATACAAAAAGCACAACTTCTGTCAAGTAGAGCTCCATCATGGTTTTTGACACACAGTGGACATCAATCACAATGGACCCTTTGCCTATTTTTGAGCACATGTTGATCCCCTATAGCTCTGTCTACCTCGACTCTCTCAGTACTTCCTGTAGCACATTGTAATAGAATTATGTCTTTCTCTCTATTAGTCATATTTTCTAAAGCACATAAACCATGCCTTTTCATTTCTTTTCCTGTTGTCTAGTTTAGTGGCTAATATGCAATAGGCACTTTATGAATGTTTCTTGAATGAATGAATGAATGAATGAATATATGTAAGTGAGTAGTGGAGGAATCTATAGAGTAATGGTTCTCAAGCTATGCATACGAAAACTTTGTAATACACAGATTGCTGGATCTAATCCCTGAATTTCTGAGTCATTAAGTCTGGGGCGAGACCTGAGAACTTTCATTTCTAACAAGTTCCCAAGTGATGTTACTGCTGCTGCTGCTGGTCTAGGAGCCACACTTTGAAACCACTGTTTTACCAAACTGACGCTGAGATGATTCTCTGTGTAGAAATAACCCCAGTCACTACTTTTGGGTAAGGGAGACATCTAGAGGGGGCTTCTAGTTCACAGGATAAAGTTGTTGTCTGAATGCTCAATTTTACTATTCTGAAGGGATCAAAGTCTTAAAGACAGTAGGGCAAATTGGACTGAGATGCCCTAAAGGTCACTCCAGGTTCTCTCTTCATCCTAGTGTGGAAGTCATGGATTGTATAAAACATATTTACAGAGGACACTATATTAGTGCAGTACCTCAAAAGCCAAAGGAGTATTTTCTGTCTTAGTCTTAGATGTCTGAGCTCTTCATACATTGAGGAAATTCAGAAGGATGTCACACACTAGGTGTCCTTCACCAAAGATCTCCAAGCACCTACATGCTCACACTAGCCTCTGTGGAATATTCTTTACTATGTCTAATCCTGGTCTATACAATTGTAAGAAGGCCTTGCCTTGCCATAGGCAGAATTAGATGGCCACATGTGAGTAGAGACTGTTAGAGTTACAGAATGCTTTCCAGGTGAGAAGAGTGAACTATCACCATCATGAAGTATATCTGGTAGAGCACTATGTGGAGGGGTGTTTCATATCGGCACCATGCACTTTTCAGTACAGAAGCCATTTAATTAATCTTTTCAACAAAAATTGAGCACCTACTATATTCTAGACACTGTTCTAAAGGCTGAACACACAGCGACAAAAAGACAGATGTAGAACTTATATTCCAGAGAGAAAGACAGATGACAAGCAAAAAAATATAATTATTGATAAGTTATTGATGCATAACAAACCACCCTGAAAATATAGACCAACTGCTTATTTGTAGCTCACATACCTATGGGTTAGCTGATTTGAGTTTGCTCCCGCATTCTGGGTCCATGATGGTTCTCATCTATTCTCCTACGACCAGTGAGCTAGTCCATGAATGTTACTTTGAAGGCGTTGGTAGAAGCCCTAGTGAGAGCAAGCGGAAATGCAAAGAACCTTTTGGGGCCTGGGTTTTTAACTGGCACCCTATCACTTCTGCCTCATTTCACTGACCACCAAGTTCATATGGCCAAACCCAAAGTCAAGGGGTTAAAAGTATGCAGTTTGGAATGAAGGATTGAGACAATAATGCAAATGACTTATAATATAAGGTCAAGTAATACAAAGGGCTCCGAAGAAACATAAAGCAGGTTCATAGCTTAAGAATGATGAGGGATGCAACTTTCAGGTAGTCAGGTATTTTTGGATAGTGTATTGTGATAATCTTGGATGGTTTTAGCAGGCTATCCTTTTGAGAGGGGTGTAGCTTCAGCATTATGCTATGTTATGGTAGAGGCCTCTCACCCAGCTCTCTAAGTATATCTCGATTATCAAGCAATTCCACATACCAGATAACAGTTGTGTCTCATAAGGACATCTATCTGTTCAATTCAAATGACTCATCACGATAACAAATTCAAAGGGAACCAAACTTTACCTTAGATGGGATTGTAAAGAATAAGCTATCTTTACCCCTTATCAGGGTTTATCATTTTCCAAGGTGTTTGCTACGCATGCTCCCCCCACCCCTCTCTCTCTCTCTTTCTCTTTCTCTCCTCTCAGCTCGCTGCTGATTGACAAGATGGCTCCTGTCCTGGAAAGGAGAAAAATCAGGACATTTTGGGATGCCTTGATTTGAAGCTGATCTGACTCCAAAGTACCTTGCTTTACTCTTATTGGTGAGCAATGTGGGTATGGGTCTCCATATACATGGATTCCAAGCTAAGACAAGCATACCATCTATCAAACACTGTGACTGTACTTCTCAGAAGCTCAGGGATGATGTCTACTTAGATAAGAGGAAAGTAGAAAGCTGGAAGAAGCAGCAACATTCACCTTTTCTGGGCTTTTCTGTGGGCTGTTTGGCCAACATTGCCATCTGTTGGGCCAGCACTGGCTAAGGCAGCCAGGTGGTCAGATGACATTTCATCTTCATTAGTGACCTTGGGACCACATGAGGTGACCTTGTGATAGAACAGCTGATAGCTAAAAAAAATTTATATTTATTGAATGGTTATTTTGTTACTTAATCCTCACTACAACTCTATGAGTTCATTATGATTTATATTTTCATTTAACCAGTAGTCAAACAGAGGCACAGAGTAACTTATTTATTAGTCAGTGGCAGAGCTGGTGGTTAAGCTTAGGCAATGTGGCACTGAAATCTTTGCCACACCCACCCCTACTACTTCTTGATTAAGTCTAGACATCTATCTAACCCATACTAATGCCCATCTCCATGTTCCAGGCCCTGTGCCAGATGCTGAGAATACAGCCCAGCTCACTGGATCTCAGCATGGTCTGTTGCTCAGTGTCCTGCTATATTAGATATCACATTATATGTTTATTCCACTATTTAGCATCAAGAGAAATTATGTCAGAAAATATTTGTATATATATTTCTGTAGTAAGAACTATGCAACTTACATGTTTCTTTTATTGCTTTAGCCCCCAGGAAGCTCAGATCCAAATCAGAGCAAATTTTAGAGTTTCGGTTTAGCATTTCAGTTTTCTGAATTTTTCCTCCTGGCTCACATTTTCCGTTTTGGTTGCATAAATTCTATTGCACAAATGTTCTTTATAGAACACCTTAAATCCTTTTTAGGAGGCTGCATGGAAATGACAAAGAAAGGTCTTTAATGCACATTCTTAGATTCCTACTGAGAAAAGCAGACCAAGATACCCCTCTTATCCTCATTGCCATAGGACCCCATTTATAAAATCCCTAAGCAGTGGCTACTACTGTTCTGAGTTTCTGGAGATAGCTAGGAGCAATTGAGAGATCACATCCATAAAGGGGAGAAAAAGAGATTTCCTCAAATCATGGCCCCAACTTTGGTGCCAGATGTACATTTGTGGAGTAGGAGACCAGTCAGACTCTCACCTGAGCAGTTAATAAAATCTATTGCCCCTTGATGGATTTTTTTTTCTTCAAGCTAGAATTGATCTGACATTTTTGTGATTTGTGAGATGGTAGGGAAACAACAAACACCATCATGACTTGGGCCACATTGTAAAAAAAAAAAAAAAAAAAAAAAAGAAAAAGAAAAGAGAGAGAGAGAGAGAGAGAGAGAGAGACAGAAGAAAAAAAATCCATTGCCAAGTCTTTCCAGGCGTAGAAAGGGCTGGAACTGCTGGGGTCATTTTATTTGATTTATTGGAAACAAAGTGGATCTTATTAACATTTTAATAAAGAGGATCTTTTTGCACTGGGCTAGAAGTGGTCGCCAGTCCCCAGTGGAATTCCATTCTCTGTAAAAGTGGAATCGGCTGGCGTTACCCAGCGTGATTTGTGAGGCTGGGCCCCAACAGTCCAAAAAAGCAAATGGGCTGCCTCGTCAGAGGGTCTCGCTCTGTGCGAGGTGCTCGCCCCGTATCTGCCATGCAAAACGAGGGAGCTTTATGAAGGAATCCGTCTTGTAAAGCCATTGGTCCTGGTCATCAGCCTCTACCCAATGCTTTCGTGATGCTGCCGCTGATCTATTTGGGAAGTTGGCTGGCTGGTGAGGCAGAGCCTCTCCTCAAAGCCTGGCTCCCACGGAAAATATGCTCAGTGCGGCCGCGTGCATGAATGAAAACGCCGCCGGGAGCTTCTAGTCGGGCAAAATGCAGCCTAGAACTCCGTTCGTCCTGTGCGTTCTCCTGTCCCAGGTAGGGAATAGGGGCAGCCGGGCGCGCCCTGCGCCCCATTTCTGCATGCCGATCGCATAGTAAGGGGGCTTTTGGGGAGGTGGGGGACTCTTTGAGTAGCGGTAAAGACAGGGAACGGAGGTCATTCCCAGTGTTGGAGATCCTAGGGGCGTGTGTGTGTGGGGGGGGGGCTGTTTCCCGCTCTGGCGTGTGTGTGTGTGTGTGTGTGTGTGTGTGTGTGTGTGTGTGTGTTCCTTCAAGGGAGGAAGAGCATACTATCGAGTCCTTTATTTTACAAGCAGGGGCGACATTCTCGGCTACATCAAGTAGGGTAACTTTGATTCGCCTTCTGCCGGAGACTCAAGCTTTGGAGAAAGACTCAGTCCGGGGCGACTCCAAGGAGTCTTCATTTTCCTTAGCAAAGCGCGGTGCAGGGGAAGCGCCACTCTGGTCCGGAAGGAAGGCTGCTCCACCGTTGGAGTGGCCGGCCTGACATTGCCTACTCCCCAGAGCTCCCGGGCCCCCTTACCCAGCCCGGTGGCGCACTGGATGGTGCCTCAGGCCAGCCGTGCGCCGCAGCCCGGCTGCTGCTGTCGCTCACAGGCAATGGCGCGGGGTGCGCCGGCATAGGGGTCCTTTCCCTTCCCAACCGCAGGCTAGGAAGGACTGTAGCACGTCGCCACCGCCAGGGCGCAGGCCCAAGCCCCCGTCTCCCCTTTTTGTCCAGCTAGCAGAAGATCCGGCCCTGAGCCCCGACTGCCGCCTCTGCTGCCTTCCCAGGCAGGCGCTGAGCCGAGCGCAGAGAAAAGTTCAAGCCTTGCCCACCCTGGCTGCAGCTGCCTGTTAACCCTCCGAGCGCTGTGGCTAAAGAAAAGGGCAGGGAGATTGGGAGAGAGGGGGGCATGGAGGCACGGTCCTCCAGCAACCACCTCTGCATCTTGGAGATCTTGAGAAGTTTGTATGCAGGAAAGCAGTACTCAGAGGAGGCCAGACTTGAGGTGCTGGAGACTGAGGGGCACGCCCAGCCTTGCTCTGGGGCCTGTGGTTTCTGAGAACACCACAACCTAGTACCCCAAGGCTTCCTTGGCAGCTTGTGGGACTTGAAATGAGCTGGCAGCCTACAAGTGGGTGAGTAAGATCAAGGCAGCGCCAGGCAGAGAGGAGAAAAGGAGACAGGGAGTGCCTTGGGGTGCTAGGAATGGGTGTTTAGTTCCTGGCCAGTCTCCTGGGCGCCAGGGGAAGAGGCACATGTGTGAGTGTATGGGTGAGAGGGGAGTGAGGCAGCTAGCGTCCCAGGCAGGGGCTGATTAGGATGTAGAGAGGCAGTGCAGGCTTCTAAGGGGAGACCATTGCTGGATAAGTGTTGGAGTTAGATTTTGGAAATGGGCCAGTATCCCAGGAACGCAGTGACCATGGAAATGACTCAAAGTGGGGAGTGGGGGGTGGATGATAGTGCTTGGAGGCAGAGTAAGGTGCTGGCTGCTGAGCCTCCTCCCCCACTCACGACTTCCTTCTTCCCTGGAACACAGCCTCCATTCAGTTATACTCCTCTTCTACCAGGGCTTTGCTGGCTGATTCTCTCCGGGTCCCTGTAGCCTTAAGTCCTGCCAAAAACCCTATGCCTGTCTGTGAACCAGTGTTCCAGATTTTCTGGACTCTAACTATCCCTGAGATTGTATGTGTTTATACATATCCCAATTTAGCTAGGTGGTTGACAGCACGCCTCTGATTCAGACAGATCTTCTCTGCCATATGCTAGTGGTACCACTTTGCTTAACCTCTCTGAGCTTCCAGATTCTCCACTGTAAAATAATCTTATCACCTTCCTAGGATTGCTAGACAAATTGGATTGCATTCAACAGGATGTCCTAGGTAATGCATTTACCATGAGGCCGGGCACACTGGGAGCTGCTGGTGTCCCGGAGCACTTGCCACTGCCTCGCCCGGGACTTTACAGTCCTTTTCTCTGTGGGCATGTTTTGACCTCAGTTTAGATTCCAGGGCTTTCCCAAAGTTATGCCTCCCTTTGAGCAAGACAGACCACATGACAGCATCCAGCAATCCCTAGGCACTACGGGCTTTCTCACATTGATGGCTTTTGCAAAGCAACTGGTGTGTCTCCTCACCCAGGGCGCAGGCGGCACAGGTGGGTTCTGAAGGCTCCCAGCTCGCTCAGTTTCTTTAGAATGGGGGAGCAGAGGTTTTACTGTGAAAGGTTTATTTCTTTCTTAGATTGTTATGCCTAATCAGAGCAAATGTCCACATTAGGATAGTGATTGATATCCTGATAGCAAGAGCACCTTGCAGAGAAATCATTTGGGTGCATTTCACTTAACCAGCAAGAGGTTCAAGTGCAGAACTCTGTGTGCCACAGTACAAAAAGTGAGGAAAGTCTTGGAACCTGTGAGTCAACAAGAAGAAAAAAAAAACTTTCCTGAAATAGAAAACAGTAGAAAGGGAAAAACAATGTAATAAGGCAAATTAGTCACTTGCCTGGTGTTCAGGTAAGCATGTGTGTGTTTTTCCACCTCAGTTGTAGTACACTGGGTCTGGCTTTGGAAGGCATCAGTCTCTCTGAGTTTATTGGCTAGGTTGCTGTTTTAGGTATTTTGGAAGAGGGATGACGAATTCTAAGCAACAATGGCTGGAAGCTGGCAAAGTTGAGGAACAGTCACCTCTCTTCTCCCCTGGGGCATTTGGGAAAGGCTGTCCCAGAAGTAGCCTCTGGAATTTGGCTATAATAAATATTGAATGTGAAGCAAGAGAGGCATGAGTTAGAAATTCCACTGTAAATATGATTTCCCCCTATTAGGTTATCATAACTAGTCCAAAGTTCTAACAATGAATGAGTAATCCCCCAAGAATTAAAATTTTAGGGAGTGGTTCAGGTTTAGAGAGCAGTCACTTGGGAGTGACTAAAAATGTTCCACAGAATTCCGAGATGTTCATTTGAAATGCTAGTTCGTTCTTGGAGTCAGAACCTTGATTTTCAGGATTTTAAGTGAGAATCAGTGTTTTCTGGTCCCCTTGCAACTTCATATATTATATTTTAAGGGTGGTGTTTATTCGTAGAACTTTTTTAATGAAGAGAAAAGACTGAGAGTTGCAGGAGCAACCCTACCCTGATCAGAGTTCACCATGTGATAGCCTATAAGATTTCAAAAGTGCTGGGGAGAACAGATATATAAGTGGTGAGAGAAATCAAAGTGATAGAGTTAATGTGTCTGAACAATTTTTTTTAGCAAGTCCCCAATGAAATTTAATAAACTACAAGGCTAAATATGTGATTGGAATTTATGTAATGCCACAGTCTATATTAAAAGCCCTAACAGTCATCTTAGCTAATCTCTCCTTCTCTGCTTCCCTCCCTTCTCTCCTTTTCTATCTTTAGCCCGTGGGTTTCCCATTAAATAAAATCTATTTCCTCTAGTACTATTCTCTATGTGTTACAATGAAATCACCCAACAAACCAATATACTCAATAACTGCATTATCTAAAAGTACCAGCATTTAGATTGTACATTGAATCTCAGTTCAAAGTTCACTATTTAGGTAAAAATATAGATAGGCTTTTGAGAATACCCTTTTTTTTTTTCATCCTCTCCTTCTAAAAGACAGTTTCTTAAGGAATAGAGTTAATTTCTATTTGATGAAAGGTAAGGAAAAGGACAAACTGTGGATTCGATTCACATCTGAATGACATTTCATCTAAATAACCAACAGTATTTCCTGTTCTCTGTGTGTATGTGTTTGTGTCCATCTCTGTGTGTTTTGATCTCGTTTTAATAGCTGTTGAAAAATTTCTCCAGAAGAGGGCTCCATTCACAGCATTACAAAATTCTGATTCTACAGCTCATATTTTAAATAACTTCAGTATAGCAGCTCCATTAAAACCAAACTAGTCTCCTTATTCCCAAGTATTTGCTACAAGCTCCCCCAATGAGAAATCCTGTCATTTTGCAATGAGTATCTTTCCTTCTTTCTTTCCACCTCTTTCTCTCTACTACAGTTGCTTCTGTTCTATTTTATTCTTCAACTATGTTTCCCCTCTGAGTATTAGAGCAGGGAACATTTCAAAGACCTTTGTAGACAATGCAATATGAAATACAAGGAAATACTTAAATTTCCTGGCATTTGACTTTGGTTGGACCTGGTTTTATGCTTTAGGCAGCCAAAAGGCAGGCACAGTTCTGCCTGTGAAAGGAGATAGATAATATTCCCCATTGGGTAACTACCCAGAAGAATGAATCATGGGCCAGATCTGCTCACCCACCAACACTAGTTGAAAAGGAGAAGGAAAAATCAGTCTGTCATCCAATTACAATAATCAATTGGGCAGAATCAAATCAAGTGACCAGTGGCTTTGACATCGTTTTCACTTAGCTGTCCGCAAGGTGTGTACACGCCTTGTAGAATCTGACCCTCCTGAAGGATGCTGCCAATACAATTCCCCACAGCCTGTCTCCTCTGCAGCACCTAGGGACTTCATCCTGGCTCCCTCTACCTGAACATATTGTACAAATAATGATGAGCCAGATTTTAGGAGTCCCTGCACTTTCTTCAGGCACTAAGTAGTAGCTTTATTCTAGGGTTAGGGTGGGAAGCGATTTCTTTCTCTACTGAGAAGCAGCAGCTAAGGGTGAGCTAGAGAAGAAAGAAATGACATTTCACACTTGTAATGCAGACTGAGCCAGGGTTCATGGAGGTGAAGTATCACTCTTTGGCTTAGCAAATTGAATCTCAAGATGTCTGCTTGATGGGTACTGAAGTCCATCCATTCCAATTCTGTAAATCTGGCTTTTAGGCAGAGGTTACAAAGTAGTAGCCAAGGCCAAATGTAGTTCATGGATGTACCTTCTTTGGCCCAAATGTTTTGAAAAGTGGGAAATTGTACATTAAAAAAAAAATCTAGGTTTCTTGCATTTTAAAAAATGTCAGAAGGTCAGGTAACCCTAGAGCTGCATTTCCACAAGGCCACACTTCAAGGTCACTACTGCCCCCTTTAGGCAGGACATGCCTCTTTAGTTTGCCACAATCCCACCACTCTCTGCTATCCACCCAGCCCACTGTACTCACTAATTCTACCCACTTGCCCTGATTGCCATTTGCATTGGGAACTTCTGCTTTCACAAATTTTGAGACCTGATCAAATTTATGTAGTCAGTTTTTCAGTGATAGGCTATTTGAAAAGGAAGGGACTAGCCTCTTTTTGATTGCTCTGATTGAAATCCATTGATGTACTTTGAAGGAACATGACCACGGGATTGTACCTTCTCCCTGAGAATGTTATTATCATCAGTGCCATTGGGCAACTAGGGATACCCAGAGCAACATAACACAACATCCAGGCCATCGTTCCATGTAGAATAGAGAAGTGACACACTGCAGCTTTGTGTTAGACTGACTGGTGGAATACCAGAGTGTTGGCATGCCCAAACATTGTTATGCATCAGCAGCCAAGAGGCTCTGGGACCACCAGAGGATATATAGGCCTGAGTACACTGTACATAGTGTTATACCAAGAGCATCATTGCCCTTGGAGTACAGTGACACCCTGAGCATTGTCATTCTGACAATATTGCTCACCAACAGTATGAGTATAATCAGAACATCACAATACTTATCGTACTTAGCCCTGCAGGGAACTCTGGAAGGACTGAGCTAACAGAGCATTTGTAACTTCAGTGTAATGTTAGATCTATAGCTTTGTTGCCTAGAGTACTTTCATACGCAGGAGATTGTTACCCCTAGCACCAACTGGAGTTTGTGTGATGTTTTTGTAATTGTTTTTAACAGTTAACACCCACCACAGTCTACACATAGTGTTAATGCTATAATTAATGTTCTCTGGCTCTGCAAATACTAGACAAATCTGTCCACTCATCCCATAACAGCAGGTAAGCCTCAGATAACTCTTGTTTTCCATAGCTACAGACCCTAAAGATCAGGATAAATATAACTACATACAAATACAAAAAAAAATTGTTTTTCCTCTGTGAGTTGCCAACAGAAGTCAAATTCCTGAAAATTAGCATTAGCATCGGCAGGTTTTGACATGTCATGTCTCATTTCAAAGGCCCATTGCGCGTCACCCAATCTGCTACAGAAGCACAAAGGCCCTGTGTCTCCCAGCTGAGCGCAGGCTGGGCTAGGGTGGAGGGCAGCAGCTGCTCAGCTGAGAGAAGCCCTGCCACATGCCTGGGCAGGGCCAGGAAATGAGCTCAGCCTCTGGAGGAGTCCGGGGACCCTGCAAGGAACGTGGCAGCCTCCATTTCTGTGGCCAAAGTTTCTTTCCTCTGGGAGTGGCAGGGAACTGCTTTTCCATGTGCTGCAGGAGATTGTACCTGCAAACGCCTGAAGCTTGAGTGCGATAATCTCCCTGTTAATTGATGTAGGGTCTGCGGAAAGTTGCTGGACCCTGCCAGCAGAATTCATAGTTGGCTCGAGCCACACAGCTCTGCCTTCAGCCACCATAAGCTGCTGGGCATCTGGGGGATCAACTGAGTCAAAGGTTGCAAACTATGGCCTATGGGCCAATTCCCACCTGCAGCCTGTTTTGATAAATAGTTGTATTGGAACATAGCCATACCTATTTGTTTATATAATTGTCTGTGGCTGTGCTTGTACTGTAACAACAGTGCTATAACAACAGAGTTGACATCATATGGCCCATAAAGCCTAAAAGATTTACTATTTGGCCCTTTATAGAAAAAGTGTGCTGTCTTTTGCTCTGACTCAAAGTTACAGTGAGAGAGGCTGTAAGGAGGCATTAAGGATTACGTCATTGGAGATTGTCCCTCCTAAGCCCCAAGCACTCAAACAACTTGACTTCAGAGAGATTCACCTGGGACCAAATGGATTCAGTAAATATCTATGATATTTGTAGAAGACCTACTGTACTCTCAGGGTACAGTTGCTAGTAAGTCTGACTAAGTCTCTGCTTTCTTGGGGCTCAGACCCCAAGAGATTCCCTGATAGAGAAGATAGAAATCAATTAATGAATAATTCAAAACAGAGACAACTACTATGATGGAAGGAAACATAGTTGGGTGAGGTCATGCCATTCTATATATTTTCCTTGTCTGTGCCTTGTCTTTTTTCTCCACTAAATTATAACCTCCATTATAGCACATGTTGCTGTCTGAGTGGTTCACTTCTGTATCCCCAGGGCCTAGAGTAGTGCCTGGCAAATAGTAGGCTGTCAGTAAACATGAGTGAATGAATGAATGAATGAATGAATGAATATAAGAAAGGTATTAGATCCAGATAAAGGATAATGGAGACTTCCCTGATAGCCTGATGCTCAAGTCACAGTCTACATGAGTTGTGAGGCTTACAGACAAGGAACACTTGAGGGTGTGGGTGGCAGAAGACACAGCCTGGTGGAAGTCTCTGGGAAGAAGGAAGCATGGCACAGCCTAAAGAGAGTGATATGAGGAACAGCTAGGAGGTGCCAGAGCCACTGGGGCCTTGTCAATCCCTGCAAGGACTTTGGCGTTTGTCCTGGAGAAATGGGCAGCCGTAGTGAGGGGAGGGTACAGTGTGACAAGGTCAGATTTCCATTTTTAAAAGCTCACCTGGATTCATTGTAGTAAATGGATTGGAGCTGGGTACAAGTGGAGGGGAGAAGCCAGTCTAGGCCTGAGATGATGAGAAGAATCTAGACTAGGGAGTGGTAGTGCAGATGAGAGACTTCACACATACCCTACTCAGAGCATCCAAGAGATGTTTAGGAAAGAACTTGGCTGGGTTTGGTAGCTGTGTTTGGAGATGGAAGAGTGAGGGCCAGGGAAGGATTAAGGGTGCAAGCTTGAGTTCTCACTCTCAATTGTCTGGAAGCCTAGAGGCACTTACTCGAAGGAGGAACCCAGGTGTTTGACATCCTAAGTAGTGTCTGAGGGCTGTTTCCATGGAGGTGTTAGCCAGGCTGCAGGAATGATCCTCAAGAGAGGTATCCAGGGCCCCAGTTACCCTAATGCCCACAGATCCAATCCAGGCTTGCATCTGGGATGGGCACCGTGGGGACCTGGAAATGCCCTTGACTAGAGAGACTGATATGTAGCCTCTATAATTAACCAATCTCTGAGGCTTTCCATGCAAAAGATATTTGAGTGGAACGTTGCCAAGCCCTTTAATCGTTTCTTGAACATTCAATCAGCAGCACTAGAAATATTTCTTACATGGAGCAAATAATGATCTACTACTTTCAGCAATCACTTTGTGAATGCTAACAAACCTTGACTTCAGCATATTGGATATAGCCTTGGTGACTCTTATGTTTCTAGGTGTAGTAGTAGAATCTTCAAGTGAGCGCCCATCAGTGGTGTGCTAGTAAATGTTTAACAACCAGCTCTCTTAAACGACGACAACAAAACCCAGCAGCACAATTACCTTATCCTTAAAAGGTGAGGAATGTACAGTTGTCCACTCACTAAGTATTTATTGAGGTATTTAGGGAATTCATAGTAACATAATGGAAATGAATTCTACTTTCATGAGGATTACAGTCTACTGAAGGCATCCAATAAGAAACAAGAAAATAGCTGAAATAATACAAGTTTGGTAACTATTATAATAGGAAACAATAGAGGCTAAATTGGTATTGAAAGGATTGCTATGTCCTCCCTCACTTCTTTCCATCTTTTCTTTTTTCTTCCCATAATTTTTAATATTCATCAAGTGTCAAGAATGCTGGCAATCTGAGGATCCAGAGATAAATACAACACAATCCTGGTTCTCAAGGGAAAATGATGGTGCCCATAGTCTGCCAGGCCCCAGAGGAATGTGGGTCTTAGACTATTTATGGGTTTAAGTGAGACTTATAATCCTTTGGGAAGTGAATTTGAATCCTGGTCTAGCCATTTGCATGCTATGTGAACTCAGATAAGTTACTTTATTTACCTCCTCTTCTGTTTCCTCTTGTGTCTAAACAAAGAGAAAGAATAGCTATACTTGCCCAATCAGGTTCTGGTGAGAATTAAACAAGTATATGCTCATGACTTCATCTCATGATTGAGAAATGCTAGGGACTTAAGGAATGTCAGTTGTGTTAATTTTTGTGCAATGTGCTCTAAGGGAATTTTTGGCTTTAAGGTACCGTGAGGCCTCTGCTTTGAACATCTGACTAACTTAGAGTGGAAAACATGCTTGCGTATTTAAAAATTCATGGGCTTTTGAAAAATAACATTTACTCCCTAGAGAAGGATTTGCTAATGCCCATATTGGTAGCTGCCCAAAGATCGTTCCCTTGGGGATTTTGTGCCTCATAAAATCATTTGATCTGGTGGGGTCTTATCTTCTAGCCATGTCTTCCCAGCATCTGTTTCCCAGGAGACTTTATCAGGGCAGTATGTGTGTGGGTGTGCAAGCTAGCATCATGAGCACTTATGATGATAATTATTATTCAAAATATATCAAAATCATTATAGCAAGTTTACTGTGATATACCATTTACTACTGTATGCCAGTTGCATACATCGTCTCAAATACTTACTGCAACCCTTAGGGTCAACTCTTCTTATCTCCATTTTATATATGTTGAAAGAAGTTCAGAGTGGTTTGTCATTTCCCTAAGGCCACACAGCCATTAAGAACTGGGACCAATGTTTGAACTTACATTTCTGATTGCTGTGCATGTACATTTTCCTGAGTATTTCATTAGTGTATAAGTTTCTTCCCTTATCCCCTCAAATGATGTAAAAATTCTCTCCCTTGACCATTTTGTTCTCTAGCTCTGCTAGAGTCAAGATGGCTGCCTGCAGTGACCCCATTTTTGAATTCCTGGTCTCTTAAAGTGGTCTTGGGACCTTGACCTCATGTCTGGGTTATTGATTGCAACCTTCAGGATTGGGTTAGCCCACAGTCATATGCACTCTTTGTCTCTGAGTCCTTGCTTTTGACTGGGACAAACAATCCACCCACATTGCATGCTTTCCCCAGCAAGAATGGCCATCCCAGTAAGAACACAGTTGCCAGTTCCCAGCTCCATTATGACTCCTCTGAAGCTTCCAATATACAGATAAATTCTCTGACATTTTCCTAGTTTCCTGCCTGCTGTTGAGCACTAAGCCTGGATGGCCTTCCTCCCTAGCAGTGCCAAGGAACTCCTTGGTTAAGCTAGGGTTTCCTGAGTTCTACTGTCTACAATAATGTTTTCACTAATCCATTGGAAAATGAGAAATATACACTCTGTAACTATATCGAGACACACAAATCTATAGTGAGTTGCAATTGGACTGAATCTGTTTTATCAGAAGAGTTTTCTTTTTTCTTTTTAATTCCATTTATGTGCCTTGAGTCAGGGTAGTCATTGGTTCAATGAACATTTTTTGAGTGCCTATTCTTTGCCTGGCATCATTTTGTGTACTGGCAATAGAGCAGCGAACACTCACAGAGTCCATGTGCTGGTTGATATTCGTACTCTCCCTTTGCCCCACTCCTTGCCACTCCACACAGTGGCCTTGATGCCTGCCTCTCTCAGGATGTTTGTTATCTGTGCATCCCAATCTATACATTCCATATTTGATTAAGTCATTCATTTAACAAATATTTACTAATCAACAACTAAATCTTAAGCATGATGCTTGACACTGGGTAAGCAATAGTGATTAAGAAGGACAAGATTGCCTATTCTCATGGAGTCTACATTCTAGTGGGGGAGATAGACAGTAAATAGCAAAAATAAGTAAATGCGATAATTTTGGATAGTGATAATGCTATGAAAAAAATTAAAATGGATTGGCAGTTGTTCTGAGTTTATCACTGCCCTCTCTTGTGATGAAAAGTTGATCCCCAAAGTTTATTTAGGGATAAAATGTCCTATTATTTGGGAAAGGAAGTTAGTTATTAAACAGAGAGCAGTTTTGCCCTTAGTAGTAAAGTGTTGTCAGCAAAATTTTGTCCATTTTCTATTGTATTTCTTGAAATTTTGCTTTTGGGAATCCAAAAATATGGCAATCAGTGATTTAAACCACAGGTGGGTAATCTTTTTCTGTAAAGAGCTATAGAGTAAATATATGATCTCTCTTGCAACTACTCTATACTATCTATGCAATATAAAAGCAGCTACAGATGTTATGTAAATAAATGGGCAGGACTGTGTTCTAATAAAATGCTATTTACAAGAACAAGCACAGCTGAATTTGGCCCTTGGACTGCAGTTTGCCTATCCCATACTGAAATCATTAGCCACCTTACCAGTGGTCAAACTGGGAAACTGGGTTAGGGCAGAGACCAGAGAGACCAGACTTTTTTTTTTTTGCTCAAACACTAAGTGTTTATCATATAACAACAAAAGAAGTCCAAAGATAAGATGCTTTCCAGTGTTAATTCACCAGTTCATGATTTCACCAAAGACCCAAGTGCTTCCCATTTCTCTGTTCTGCCACCCTCTATTCAAAACTTTGCCTCACAGGTGAAAGATGGCTGCTGCAGTTCCAGGCATCACATGTTGACACGACCACCTCCAGGTTCTTTTTTTAAAAAGATTTTTCAATTACAGTTAACATTCAATGTTATTTTATATTAGTTTTATATTATTTTATATTAGTACGGCAAAGTGGTTAGACATTTATATAACTTATAAAGTGATCTCTTGATTAGTGTAGTACCTACCTGGCACTGTATATAAGTATTACAAAATTATGAATTGTATTACATATGCTGTACTTTATATCCCTGTGAGTATTTTTTAACTACAAATTTGTACTTCTTTTTTTAAATAATATTTTTTTATTTTTTGATTCAAGTTTGGCGTATAATATTGTATTAGTTTCAGGTGTAAGATGGAGTGATTCGACACCTATAAAACTCACAAAGTGGTCACCCCGATATATCTAGTACCCATCTGACACCGTACATAGTTATTACAATATTGTTGACTATATTCCTTATGCTGTACTTTACATCTCCATGACTATTTTGTAACTATCAATTTGTATTTCTTAATCCCTTCTCCTTTTTTTTACCCACTTCCTCAACCCACCTCCTAACTGGTAACCCTCAAAATGTTCTCTGTATCTATGAGTTTGTTTCTGTTGGTTTGTTCATTTGTCTTGTATGGCATTTGTCTTCCTCTATATGACTTACTTCACTTAGCACACTACCCTCTAGGTCCATCATGAAAAATCTTTTTCCATCCTATTATTTTTAGTCTGTGTGTCTTTTAATCTGAAGTGAGTCTCTTGTGGGCAGCACATGTAAGGGTCTTGTTTTCTTATCTATTCAGCCACCCTATCCTTTGATTGGATCATTTAATTCTTTTTCATTTGAAATACTCATTGATAGATATGTAGTTATTGCCATTCTTTATTTATATTTTTGATACATGTTTTTTTCTTAAAGAAGTTTCTTCAACATTTCCTATAATACTGGCTTGGTAGTGATGAACTCCTTTAGCTTTTTATCATCTGGGAAGCTCTTTATCTGTCCTTCAATTCTAAATGATAACTTTCCTGCGTAAAGTAATCGTGGTTGTAGGTCCTGAGTTTCCATCACTTTGAATGTTTTGTGCCAAGCCTTTCTGACCTGTAAAGTTTCTGTTGAGAAATTGGCTGACAGTCTTAAAGACATTCTCTTGTAGTAACTATCTGCTTTTCTCTTGATGCTTTTAAGATTCCCTCTTTGTATTTAACCTCTGGCATTTTAATGATGATGCATCTTGGTGTGGGCCTCTCTTGATTCATCTTAGAATTTGAGACTCTCTGAATTGTATGTCTATTTCCTTCATCAAGTCAAGGAAGTTTTCTGTCATTATTTCTTCAAATAGAATCTCAATTCCTTTCTATCTCTCTTCTCCTTTTGAACCCCTATGATGCATATGTTGGTATGCTTGACATTGTCCCAGAGGCTTCTTATTCTGGGGTTCATTTTTTGGGGTTCTTTTTGTTGTTGTTGTTGCTGTTCTGCTTAGGTGTCCTCTGTTGCCCCATCCTCTATGTCATTGATTTGATCCTCCATTTCATATACTCTGTTGATTCCTCCTAATATACTCTTCATGTCAGGTATTGTATTCTTCATTTCTGGCTGTCTCCCCATTATGTTTTCCATCTCCATTTTTGTTTTTTGTTTTTTTTTTTAAATCTCTTTGTTAAAGTTCTACTCTTCCCCTAAGTTCCTTGAGCATCCTTATAACCAGTTTTTTGAACTCTGCATCTGGTATTTTGCTCGCTTTTTTTCCTGGGGCTTTGTTCTGTTCTTTCAAGTGGAGTGAATTTTTCTGGAGCTTTGTTCTATTTTTTCAAGTGGGACGTGCTTCTTTGTCTCCCCATTTTGACTGCCTTGCTGTGTATGTTCCTATGTATTAGATAGGGCCCCTAAGTCTTCCAGTCTTACTAGAGTGACTTTATGTAATAGGTGTGCTGTGGGGCCTCTTGGCATAGACCTGAGAGGGGTCCAGCTGCAGGCCAAGTTCAGCCGAAAACTGTGTACCTCTGGGGCCACCTGGTAAGAATCACCAAGCAATTTATATATGGCTGCTGCCCATGCTGGGCATAGAGGTGCTTCAAGGGGCCAAGTCAGTAACTGAGGCCAGTTGCCACTGGTGCTGGGCTTAGGGCTGCTCAGCAAGAGGTACAGGGCATGCCAAGGCTAGATGCTGCTTGTTTGGGTTTTGTGAGCCTTTGAGAGATTTTATGAAAGTTCACAGCAGAAGCCAAGACAGCTCATTTGTATGAAATAAATCACTGGAAATGGCTTGGGTGGGCTCACACATTGGGATAAGTGGAGTGTCAGGGAATCCCCTGTGTTGAGTGACTTGTGTTACCTGGCTTGATGGCACTTGTGTCTGCAGGCTGGGAGGGAGAAGAGCTTAGCAATGCAACAGTGGCTTCTGCCTGTACCCCTGGAGCCAGCCACTCCTCCAGCATTTGCTCTGAAGCCCAACAGCTCAGTGCCTTCCCATATGTCCCTGGCACCCCTTGAACAGTTGCCACTGGAGCTTGGAGTGAGTAAGTCTGTCAGTGAGTAAGGCTGGGCATAGGCCCTTTAAGAGGAAATCTTCCACTTCCTGCAGCCCTCCATCTTAGCCGCAACCTTCACTGGTTTTCACAGCCAGAGGTTGTGGGGACTTCTTTTCCCAGCACTGAAACCCTAGGCTGTGAGCCCAATATGCAGCCAGGACAGGACCCCTTGCTCCTCAGGTGGAGAAAGTGGCTGTATAGCCAAGATAGCCCTTCTGATTCTCAATCGCCACATGCAGTGGTGGGACCAAGTCATTTTGTGTCTCTGCCCCTCCAACTGTTTTGCAGTGACCTGTTATTCAAGGCGACTTAGCTGTAGGGCTTCTGTTCAGCCAGACCTCTGGCAACTCCCTGTCCTGTTTACTCTATAGTTTTGTTTTCATTTTGGTGTGGTCGCTAGAGGAGGCATTTACAACCTTTACCTTTTTCTGTCTTCTCGAATCCTCTACCAATATTTCATTTTTTATGGCTGAGTAATAATCCATTGTATATATATACCAGATCTTCTTTATCCAATTGTCTATTGATGGCCACTTAGGTTGCTTTTATATCTTGGCTATTGTAACTGGTGAGGCAGTGAACATAGAGGTGCATATATCTTTTCAAGTTAGTGTTTTGGATTTCTTTGGATAAATACCCAGAGGTGGAATTGCTGGGTTATAAGGTAGTTCTACTTTTAATTTTTTGAGGAACTTCCAAACCTTCCCATAGTGGCTGCACCAATTTCCAATCTATCTAACAGTGCATGAGGGTTGCCTTTTCCTCACATTCTCACCACCACTTGTTGTTTGATAGCCATCATCAGTAAATTTACATTTCTCTGATGATTAGAGACCTTGAGCATCTTTTCATATGTCTGTTGCCCAACTGTATGTCCTCTTTGGATATACATTTTCTTTGACCTCTTGTCACTATGAGAATTGTACTATTTCTTTAGGACTACATATCATTGAATTAGTTCATATTAACTTGGATCAAGGTAAAGATGCTGGAAGTTAACTACGGAACATAATTCTCAGCTCAGCTCCAAAATATATAAAACTGTGGCTTTTGTAGTAATTATTTGGATTATAATTCTTAAAACTTTCTTGCCACTCAAATATATATATATAATATATATGTATATATATGTATATATATGTGTATGTATATATGTATATATATGTGTGCGTGTATATATATATACATATACATATATGTATATATATATGTATTAAACACTATATTGGATTGAATTACTCCAAACAGTGATGGAGATACAGGCTTTGATGCAGAGAGCTAATCAAGGAAATTATTCCAGGGCACAGAAGTGAGGAGTGTGAAACAAGAAAGAAAGACAATTTAGTGTGTGACATTGAGCTAGTTACTGTCATGGGTAACTGGGGCTCATTGCTGCTGGGGCTCCATGGAAAAACTGTGTAAAACTCACTGCTGATGGGCCCTTTGCAGGATGGGAGGCTGGGGTATATATTCACCTATGCTCCTCTTCCATTTGTTAAGGGTGATCCCTGGCACCATTAATTTATCTGTGCTTCTGTGCTTTGCCTTTGTGGCTTTGGAAAATTCCTGATCATAAAAATGGAGAGGCATGGAAGGTGTTTGGAATGGCATTCTATGCCCTGGGTAGGGCATGACTATATAAGAGAGTCCAGTTGCCACCATTATGTGTAACCACAAATTTCCTCAGTAGAACTAATGGTTGTGATTTCTTAAACTCTCTGAATTTAATTTAGTATTCAACTGCAGATACTCTCTTTCCCACTAGATGGTACCAGTATGCCAAAGCCCTGGAATGCTACCTTAGGGCCTCATCTTGGATATGTTCCCACTACTTTTAAACAATTATAAGGAATAAGTGAGTGAGGTTGGAGGAACAGAAGATGGGAGAAAAGTGGAGGTTGTCTAAACAGTTAACCTCATTCATTCATTCATTGACAAATCTTACTGACCATCCACTAAGTGCTCAACACTCTTCTCAGCACTGGGAATACAGAACTGGACAGTGCACCCTAAGTCTCTGCCCTGGTAAACTTTCATACTGGTTGAGGGAGAGATAATAAAAAATGACATATGATACCTGTCAGGTGGTGATGTGTACTGTGCTATGGAGACTGACAAAGCAGGCAAAAGAATGGACAGGGGCAGGGAAGAGCACAGCCCTTTTCATATCTCCCTGTCCTGTCAGCTGGTAGGGTGAGAGATTATTTCCATCTGTTTCCTAAACCCAGTTCTGCCACTCACAAACCTCTTATGATTATGCTTATACAGTTTATTTTCAAAATGAAACTGTGAGCTTGTGGAGGTCAAAAGTGGTTCTTGGCAAATGGGTATTGACCAACTGGAAACTACTGCAGCTTAATGCCCAACTCAACTGACTGCTTTTGGTTGATTTCATTTGTCTGGAATTATTCTGAATTGTTATTGTCAATATACAATAGAGTCACATTTTACTCAGAGGTTGTATTATAAAGTCAAGGTTTAAGGCAAATAGAGTTGTCATTAACCTTGAAATCTCTTAAGTTGCCCATTAAATTGCAGTGTGTGGTTGTGTGTATGCAACCCTGTACTGTAATCAGTATGTAACAATGTAGAATGCATGCAGCAATGTACAATGTATAATAAAGAATATGTGCATGGTATAATTTTATAGCATTTAATTGCAGGATTTAAATTGTTTTTTTTTTTTCCTTTTCTTTTTGGTGAAAGAGTTAGATTTCTATTAATTAAATGTACAATGATAAGACTTTACTGTATTCATTTAAGCTGGTTTCCTAATTATACAAGTTCCACCAGGGTGTGCACTGGGGAGGGCAAAAGCTGTGTTCTCTGTGCTCTTTTGATCTTTAGATTCCCACTACCAGTCACATTCTTAGGGCAGAGGAACAGCATACTAGTAATAATAGCAGTGGTAGCAATAATGGAGGTTGACATCTAAGTAGTACTTACCATGAGCTAGGCCTTGAATGAGTACTTTAGATGTATTAATTAGCATATTTAATCCTCCTAATGACTTAATGGTATATCTACTATAATTTTTAAAAAATTAATTAATTTATTTTTGATGGTGACATTGGTTAATGAAATCCATAAGTTTCAGCTGTACACTTTAACAGTAAGGCATATAAATATTTACAATATGTGTTCTCCTCCCATAGTTAGACTTCTTTCTATCACTACATATTTGACTTCCTTTACTCCGTCTACCTTCCCCCTCCCCCGCCCCCTTCCCTCTGGTTCTACTATAATTTTAATTCCAACTCACAGATGGGGAAATTCTGGGAGAACTTAATAAAGGTCACATATCTTTTGAACTCTGGAGTTGAAATTCAGATTCAGGCAGTCCCAGACAAAAAAGGCCACATGTTGTATGATTCCATGAAATGGAAAAAACTTCCCAGAACAGACAAATCCATAGAGACAAGAAAGTAGATGAGTAGTTGCCTAGGGCTGGAGAATGGGGAGGAACTGCTAATGGGTATGGAATTTCTTTTGCAGGTAATGGAAATGTTCTGAACCTGGATAGTGGTGATGGTTACACAAATCTGTGAATATACTAAAACCCACAGAATTGTATATTTTAACAGTGAGCTTTATAGTATGTGATGTGTGTCTCAATAAACAATCAAATGTTGGGCAGTTTAATCTCAGAGCTCTGGTGTGTGCCATCCTTGAGCACACACAACACTTCCTATAGGAGTTGACCACATGGTAGTGGCATTCTGCTTCTTTACTTTTATTAACTTGGCTATCTCTTAAAAGGGCCTTATCATGTACCTCAATTTTAGATATCAGAAACAGGCAGAGAGATACTGAGAAACTTGGGCCTGGCAAATGACCCAGGCTGTTCTTGGCCTGAATCATACAAGTTTGCACATCTCATTCATTCAGTAAAAGCAACTGTAGTGGTCCAGAGCTGCAGGTAACTTGGGCCCATAGAAAATAAAGCAGTGGTTCCTCACTTTGTTTTGCTGTTTTGCAAAGTGGACTAAGATCTATCTTTGTGTCAACTGGTTATTATCCTCATCTGGCCCAGGTATCTCTGGTATAGGGTCCTGGCAGTAAGACCCAGAGACTATAGGAGAAGAAGATGTGTTAGTGTGGCTGACTTTTAAAAGTAATGAGTAAAGTGGCTCAGAGGAAGGGAGAGAGGTGAGAGGGTGAGATAGGAAGAGGAGGAGAGAAGGATACTGGGAGAAGAAGAAAGGGACAGAGTTGGGAGAGGGAGAGAGAGAGGGAAGGAGGGAGAGAGAGAGAAAAAAAATAATTGACATGCTAATTGTTATTGTACTCAAATTGATAACCAGATTGCTGAAAGGATTTACTCAAATTAATAAGAATGTTTGACACCCCTTGGCTGGTTCAATTGAAGAATTCCTCAGCCTCACAATGAGAATGTAATTAAGGTTTAAGGCAAGGGAAGGAGTTCTTGCTTCTTAAACTAAGCACTCAGCAATTTCCAAATCAAGACTCTCCTGCAGTTTGGTCTGGGGCAGGAGCTGGGGATTGAAAAGGCTCTAGCTGAGATCTGGTCTCGTAGGTGGCCTGCTCCTGGGTGATAGGGTATCTGCTAAGCTCCCCATGACTTTTAAAGTCTTCCCAGGTGACTGGGGATGATACAGAACCACATGAATATCTGATTCAGCCTTTCTTCATCATTTTTCCAATGGAGTATTTTGTAAAGTGTATTGTGAAGAGATATTTGTTCTATGGGAGTTAATAAGGGTTCTGAAAAAAAAAAAAATGGATTGCCTGAGCTAATATTTTGGGAAACTTTGGACTTTCCCAGAGAAGTGAACTAGGTTGTATTTTGTTTTTCACAACTAAATGTCTCTCAGGCGTCAATGTACATTTGAGTTTCAGAGAGGGGCTTTGTAGGACTGTGTTTCTAATGCCTTTCCCAAACTCCCAGGGGTAAGGAAACTCTTGCATAGAGTTTGTCATGAAGTAGTGATTCACAGGACACATATGAGAAAACAAGCTGTGTGGACTCTGGGGTCTCAGAACTTGGGCCTTGACCACCAGGGCCAGCAGTGTCAGCGTCACCTGGGAGCTTGTTCAAAATGCAAGTTCTCCACCCAGGTCCAACTGAATCACAGCTTCTGGGGGGTGAACTCAGCAATTTGTGTCATCACACACCCACCCTCCAGGGAATTCTGATGGTCCCTCAGGTTTTCAAACTACTGCTCCAGTGAGTTGGTGGCCAGGGGCAGGGGTGGGGACAGGGAGGTGGGGAGACCTACCAGATATTGTTGTGGGTGAAAGAGACAAATACACATCTGCACCAAGAACTTGGCTTCTCTGAAAAAGGCAAAGATTATGAAAGGAGGACCACAGTAATATAGGAATGGGGGCAGAAGGTTCTGCTCCATCTCATGGGTATTTACATCTGTGAAGCTCTGAGCTGTTTTCACAGGATGCCTTTAGTGAAAGCTATTATCTATATAGGCAGACTGGAAGACTTGGGGTGATGACAGAGGAGTCATTCAGGAAGTCTATGTAAGGAAGGCAAAACTTTACCTCTACCCATGTTAGATTTTTAGCTGGGACTCTTTAAGAAAAAGGTAGGTTAACGAGAGAAAAAAACAATAACTTATTAACATGTATTCTTTATGTACATATGGGAGATACCCAAGAAAAAATAAGTAACTCTTAAAGGTGACTTAAAGCTCCAGCTTAAATATTATCTTAAGCTAAGATATTTATCAGTCTTACTAATCACTAGTCACTGTTGGCTCTTAGTAAATTCTAGATTCTATTTTTGGCATTAAGGATTCTGGCATTCTGATTCTAAGGTGAACTAGACAGATGCAGATGCTGCAGTTGCTGGTCTCATGGAGATTATAGACATAAGGGAAGAATAGATAAAAATACGTTGACACTGCTGAGTCTATAAGAAGATCCCAATAAAAGCTAGGTCTATAGCCATTGGGTTTTGAAGCCCATTGAGAGTAATTCTCTGTGTGCCATTGTGAATCTTTGCTAATCCTTCTGATATCTGTCTAGGATTCCTACTCGTGAAGTACAGTCTAAACTAATTGTTCTCTGAGGGTGATTGTGCCTCTCAGGGGATATGTGGTGATATCTGGACACATATTTGGTTGTTATAGCAGGAGGAGAGGGTGCTACTGGCACCTGGTGAATAGAAGACAGGAATGCTGTTCAAAACTCTACGGTACTGAGGACAGCCCCCACCACAAAGAATGATTCCAACCCAAATGTCAATAGTGTGAGGTTGAGAAAACCTGGTCTAAGTGTAGAGCTTCAGAGAGTACACATGGGCCTTTTTATCTCTATCCTGTTATTACTAGGAAGCTAGAATCTAAACCTGGGTCTGTAAAAAGATAACTGTAGCAAGCTACTATACATGTATAATTTTTTGAAAGGTAAAACCATGTTCATGAGTAAATATAAACATTAATTTATTGTGAAAAAAACCATAAGATGACATGACAGTTTTAAAGATAATTTAGAAGCTAGCTAGGGTAGTTATGAGCAATTTGACAAAGAAGTGTTAGTATAATATTTCTGAATTAGCAAAAAAACTAGTTAATGGGCAACATACCTAAAACTTGGAGGTTATCTGGTCTACTAGGCAGAAATTATTTTTGTCTCTTGCTGAACAAAAATTGACAAGTAACTGGTCATTTCACTAAATCTGTGGTCTTTAATCAAGGCTTATGGTGGTTTTGTTGCTGAATAATATTCAGAGTATTTCCATCAATCATTTTGCCCTTGTTCATAAGCTTTGGATAATTTTTTTTTCTTGATGCCTTGAACACATGACTTTTAATTTATCAATGCTGGCTTACTAGAAACAGTCTGTGAAGTGAGGTGCCAAAGAAATGGAAGTAGACTGAAGTCTAGAGCGTGGTGAGTAGAGATGTTATAGTAGATCAAGGTGATAGTATCATAGATCCCATTTGTTACCTGCCTTTGATGAAGTGTGAACTGTGCTTGATGCTTTCACTCAAATCTATTAGGTGTGTTTTTCCATTGTCCCCATCTACAGATGAAGAAACTGAGTCAGAGGGAGAGTCAGAATGTCAATAGCAGAAGTGGGCAGAGTAAGGAGAAAATGGTATGAGATCAAGACCATAGGGGAAGAAATATAATTTTTAGCCAGCCAAAGAAGGAAAGGAGGATGTTACAAGTTGGAGGAAAGCAGGAATCCAAATTTGAGGCAGAAATACTCATAACATGTTCAGGGGTAAAAAGGAAACACTTCTGTGTGACAGTGAATGTGAATGCAGTGTGAAATTGGATCAGTGCTACAGGAATGACAGCTATTAATAGCATCGGCATTATTTTAGCCAAAGGATCTTACTATTGCTACATGGCAGTGCCTGGCAGTACACCATGGTGGTTCAGAGCCCAGGTCTTGGGGGAAGGTGGAATTGTAGTTTGAACCCCAGCTTTGCCAATGCAGGGCCATGTAGCTATGGGAAAGTTGCTTAACCTCTCTGTGCCTCAGTTACCAGATCTATGAAATGAGGGCAATGACACCTACCTGATACAGCTGGGATGGGGATTCAGCACAACTCTGTAAAGTCTTGATCTAGCAAATTTTTTAAATCTGGAAAATGGAAGTTGGTTCTTTGAGGAGTTGAGTAGACAGGATTTAGCAGACAATGGTTGTTTCCTCTAAGTGTCATAGTCTTAGTCTGAGTTTCCCAAAAGCAGATTCTATGGGGAAACTTTAGTGCAGTTAATTTATCTGGGAGATGATCCAGGGAAAACTGTAGGGGTGTGGGTAAGTGAAACAAGGAAGGGATGGCAACCACATAAATGGTCTGTGATTCATTCAGTTGCTATTGTGGACGCCCAGACTTAATTCCTGTGGGGACTTTTGGGAGCCAGAGTGGAACACTTCAGAGTCATTCTCCCCGAGATCCTGGGAGCTCTGGACTTGATGCCAAAAATCTGGGTGGGCATTGTTTTGGGGCTACTCTGGGTAACATTGAATTTGAGCACTGCTGGACTGCTAGATATGGACTTTGGCTCCAGAGAAAGCCCTCAGCAAAGAAGTGTGGCTTCTTACAGATGGAAGTTGGGCCAGCACTCTAAAAAAAATCCAGAGTGGTGTAGGCTTGGGGGTGGGTGCCTTCAGCATCTGTGATAGTATCAAAAGTCATAAAGATGGTAATGCCCCATAAAGACAGTAATGCCCTTTGGACTAATAATCTACATCTGAGAAGTTAAAGAAACAGAGTAAATATAGAAAAAGATATATAGAAAGACTTCTCTGCATTATATGTGATAACCCAAATTAGAAATCATAATAATAGTCAACATCTATCGAGTATTTACCATGTACCTGGATCTCCTAAGTGTTCAATAAATCAGCTAAATTTCTCACAAATGGAAACTGGTTATGTGACTTAATGGAATATTACACAGCTGTTAAAGAGAATAGTTATGAAGACAATAATGACATGGACAAATCAGATAAGTGAGAAATTAATATCGAACAGGAGATTGTAGAGTAGAATTCCTACTAAGCAACAAAAGCCTCTATATATGGGAAAGTGAGTGGAGTCTGAAAGGAAATTTATCAAAATCCTAACTACAGTTTTCTTTATGTAATAGGTCTGTGGGTGATTTTTTCCCCTCTAGTTTACAAATCTCTATTGATGTGCACATATTACATTTATAATGAAAAATATAAAAATTTGAAAAAATGAAAAAAGAAAAATACTTCTAAAAATAGGTGACAGATGTTTTGAAGAAGAGAATAACATAATGGAAAATGATATTTCAGGAAAATTAATCTGGGGATGGTGTGGAAGATAAATTGGATTGGCAAAGACCCAAGGTGAGAAATCCAGCTTGCAAAACTAATAAGGGTCTTAGGGAGTGTGGAGAGGAAAGGGCCAACTTCAGAGGCTCGGTGGTGAATGGGATGAAGGAGAAGATAGGGAAAAATATCAGAAATGATCCCAAGATTTTAAGGCTGATTGAGTGGGAGAAAATTAGCAATGTGACAACAAATATGTATTGAGCACCTGTTTGAATCAGTTTTCTTTACATCTGCTGTGTCATTTAAACCTAACAACAATCCTATAAACTATATTCTTAATGCTTCTGTTTTACAAATGAGATAATAGTAAATCAGAGCAGTAAAATAACTTGTCTGAGGTCATAGAATCTGAGCTCGGATAATTGTTATTTGAATTGTATATATGGATGGATGGATGGATGGATGAATGGATGGATGGATGGATGATGGATGGATGGATGGATGGATGGATGGATGGATGGATGGATATACAGATGGATAGATGCACACATGAATGGATGGATGGATGGATGGATGGATGGATGGATGGATGGATGGATAGATGGATGGATGGATGGTTGAGTGGGTGGGTGAATGGATGGTTGGGTAGATGGACGGATGGATGAATGGACAAATGAATGCATGAAGGGATTGGTGCATGAGTGTATGTATGTATGTATGTATGTATGATGGGTAGATAGATGGATTGATAACCACATAAAGGGGAAGAAATACAGAGTATTATAATGTCAAAAGAGTAAAAGAGGGCATTTCAAGAAGGAAGTTGTAGATACCTTAGAAGGTAAAGAAGAAAGGAATCCAGAGAGAGGGCTAGATTCTAAAAGAAGAAGGAAGGAGCACTGCTTATTTTTGAGAAGACCATTCAATTCAAATAATGGGAAGTAAGTTTAAGCTGCATTGGAGGCTGAAGGGCCAGGACATTGTTGGGGCAATCTATGAAGTGACTGGTCAAGCAATGTAGGATCAAAAATAGGCATAAGCCTAAAGAATATATGCAACAAGAGGAAGGAGGGGCAATGTGAAAGAATAAAGGGAAAGAGATGGGAAGGGAAGGAGAAATGGAAAAAGGAAAAAAAAAAAAAAGAAAATATTGGAGAAGAATGAGGACACCAGACTGCCTGGGCTTGAGTCTCAGCAACTCCATCCTATGACCTTGAGCAAATCCCATAACAGCTTTGCCCCAGTCTTCTCATCTGCAAAATGGAGAGGCTAGTAATAACCACCATTTCACGGGTTTCATAAAAGGATGAACAGAAGCTAGCACATAACATGCTAAACACAATGCCTGGCCCACTGTACATCCAAATCAGGCAGGAAGCCTGATGGCTTAATTGCCATAATAAATGCCAATTCCTAGGAAACGGCCACAAGCTATAGATCAAGAAACTGAGACTCAGTCACGTAAAGAATGTGCTCTGAGAATGTACACCTGGAGTCTCAACATTGTACTGCCCAGGACAGCAAGTGGTCAGCTCTCCAATGTCCATCATTGTTTGTGAGAAAATAGATTTGGTACAAGACACTATGCCAGCTTTGTTGATTGGAAACTGACTGTCTGCAATTTGCAATCAATGAGGCTTATTGGGTTGCACTTTTTAAAAATTGTTATCATTGTTCTTTTTGGTCCAAGAGTTAATAAACAGAGGCTGCCCATTAAAGCCAAGTTAGGAGTTTTAAAGGCACCAGAGAGTGGCAAGAGAAGGTAAGTAATGAAGCACTTGAAGATTCCAAGGGAGCAGATGAAGATCCATCAGACCCCAGCAAGTACCCTGAACTCACTGCCCTTTCTCTGATCCAGAAAGTTTTATGCTCTTATAATTGATGCTTGGAGAAGTCTGCACACCGCACACTCGGCATGAGGGATCCTAAAAGCCTTATTAACCCAGCCACTTAGCCTTTCTGAGTGCAACACCTACCTGACTATTTTGACTCAGGATTAGCTGAGCCCCCAAATGTTCTGCTATTAGGATGAAGAGGTTTAATTTAACACCTTTCTCTGGTGGGCTCTCCTCCAAAATCTCCCTTCCTCTGTAGCACTGTCTGCTGGCAAGTTGCATCATGCTCAGCCTGCTTTCTCCTTGCTCTTCCCCTTTGTAATCATGTAACCTGCCAAGGAAGCTTTCTCTCCTAGGTTGAGCTATTGGAGAAATTGCATGTCCAGGACTGATTTTGCATACTGGAAAAATCAGTCTGCACACCGGGCAGTAGAGTTACCCTCTAAGGCTCCTGTCTTCAAAAGAATCTAGTTCAGGATGGTTGGACTCCCAGTGCGGCATGGCAGCAAGCAGTCTAAGTCAGAAAGTAAAAAAATAAATAGAAAAATAGATGAATTGAAGAGTGTGCTTTGTCAGACTAGAATGGGCTTTCTCTTGCTTGTTAATGAGCCTTATCTGGCATAGCTGCTCTCTACCTATTGCATAGTTTTGGTGGAGAGAGGGGTGCTGTAAAGAGAATCTCCTATTAGACACCTTTCCCTGCTGAAAGGAGGGGCCCCAGGGTGACACTGTCAGCTTGACCTAGTTTCTCCAAGGATAGAACTTTAATAAGCTTTGGTGGTAAGACTAAGAACAACCATCATCATTTGCGCTCTAATAATTATTATTTAACTAAATGACACTCTAATAACTAAATTAAGCAATAACAAACATTTATAGAGCACCATCTATCTGTCAGGCACTCTGCTAAGTACTTACATGCACAGTATGTAATTCAACCCTCTGAGCATTGGAGTTACTATGATTCATCTCATTTATAGCTGAGGAGTTCACAGTGTGTGGGGATGCTCATATACAACATCTTTACTGATCTTCACTCAACTCTCAGGAGGCTATGGATATTATTTTGTAGTTAAGAAAATGGAGCCTGAGGACCTGTTTTCTTCAGTGAATAATTGGCAGAACAGGATTCAAATCCAGGTCTCCTGACTTTATATTGTTACAATTTTATTGGGAGAGAGAGCTGGTGTTTATTAATTAAATTCCATCTGTGTGCCATGCCTGGAGACAAGAGGTTATTGTTCATTGTCTCAGTTCTCACTCAGGAGGGTGTTGCTTTCTCACTTTATAGATGAATAGACTGAGGTTCAGAGAGGGGAAGCCACTGGAACAAAGCCACACGAGTGAGGGTAGAACTGGAGCTTATAGCTTCCTATTCTATCCTATAGGTTTTTTCTGCCAGTAGTACCTCTCCATTTCAATAGGAGAAACACCACCATGTGATTTCCCAGCAGGGACAACAAGGGGTGATTCTGGTCTTGGACCTTAGGCTTTAGGATGGGGTGTTGGTATTGAACAGGCTGCTAGAAATGTGATTCTGGCCTGGAGGTAGATGAGACATGACTAGGAATTCAGAAAAGATCAGCTCTGTCCTTCAAAGGAAATTTGGGGCTTATCATCTTTCTTGAAGGCTACAAGTTCCAATTTGCTCTTTGAAAGCAACAACTTGCTAGGCCAACCTATTGTTGCTACCTTTCTCTGCTAGTCACAGTCATCAAAGCAAAGGTTTCAGAACATGCTAACGTCACAGCACTTTCTAAGAAGATCATTGTCCCAAGCAAGGCTAATGTTCCAGAAGGAAAGATCAAATTGTAGAGTTGAATCTCCATTTCCCTAGAGTCTTGTGCTTTGGAAAAGTATTATTGGTTTGTCATTCTGGGCTGTCACCAGTGACACTTCCAGGCTCTGAAAGGTTACAGGAAAATAATAGTCCTTCTGGCAGTTTCCAGCAGGTTCTATTTCTCACCTGGGCCATGATTGTGCCTGTTCTTTTTATTCATGACAAGATGAGAAGAGCTTGGTTAAATAAGGATCAGCTGCTCTTTATATATCTTCTTTCCTGATTGATGGCATCAGAAAGCCATTCATCTCATTTAAAGATAGACAGGTGTTCGCCATCATTACACCGTGGGCTTTTGAAGTTCACTCTGTGATGTGATTATAGCACATGCTTAGTTTGTGCTCCAGGGGTAAGGTTGACCTTTGATCCTACTCCTCATTTAAAAATCACAGATCTTGGAAAATGAACCAACCTGGGAAGATGCTGGAAGCTGCATTTGCTGCTGAGGTTAGCTGTCAAACCAATTTAACTGGCCTGATTTACCTGGAATTCTGCTTTTTTTTTTTTCCTGATTAAAACAGATGACCTTTAAAATCTTTTTTTCCCTCTGACAATCTCTAGAGGACATCTGGTCTTTTGTGAGTTCCATTGGGAATCCCAGAATCATGCCACGACTGTGGGTTCCAAATGAGGAAAGTGCATTTAACAAAACATTGGTCATAAAAAATTCAAGACTGTTGTCCAAACTGAGAGTGCATGTTCTTTTTCCTTCTCATTCATTCATTCAGTCATTCGCTCATTTATTCATTCAATTATTCGCTCATTTGTTCTTTTAACATTTATAGAGTGACCATCATTTGCCAGTTCTGTGACGGGAGCTGATGATAAGGAGGTGACTAAATTATAGTCCCTGGCCTCAGGACCTTATAACTCAGAAGGCTAAACAGACAAGACAATCAACTTTGTCAAGACAGAATGAAAGGGCTTGGAAGTACAGTCGCTTTGGGAAACTGGTGTTGGCTTTGATAGATACCTCCAGATAGTTTTCCAAGGTGGTTATAAAGAAGGCAAGATGGGGGCTTCTGAAAACCACCAGCTTGTGCTTTATTTCTTGAATTCAGTGCTGTTTGCATGGCACCTTGTGGAAAATACTGAGCTATGTACTGAGACTTTTGCATACTTTCTATAGTGCCTTAGTATAATTCAAATGAAAAATAAAGAAATAAGGTATTTTCAGCTTCAGGCCCTTTGTGAACGCCTGAGAGAGGCTGGCCTGGCTTGGGTGAAGAAAGCAGAGAAAGACCTTGAGGAAAGCCTTCTGTGGGAGATGATGTTTGAGCTGGGCCCTAAAGGATCAATAGGAAGTAGGCAGACAGAAAATGGAATGGGATGTGCTTGCACAAAGCCCTCAGTAGGAAGGAAGGCGTGGAGTGGAGGGAGCTGGCAGCTGGGGCTTGGGAAGGCTGTGAGTTACCAGTGTGGCTGAAGCCCAGTGTATAGGGTTGTGGGGGTGGGAGGGAGCTGCAGGGGGTGGGGCAGACTGTTTCACAAACACAATGTCCTAGAGACAGTGGAACCACAAGGGACTTTTAAGCAGCAAAGCGACACTGTCAAGTCTGGGTTTTTCAGCAATCAGCCTACCTGCATGGAGGTGCAAGATGGGAAATATTTAGGTGTCTTTTGCAATTGTCCCAGAGAGGAAGGCACCCCATTCAAGGCACTGATGGAGGAGAGGAGGAGACAAATCAGAGATAAAGAGATATGCAATCAATGAGACTTGTTAATAAACTGCGAGGTGGGAGTCAGTGGAAGAGATGGGGAGAAATCAGATCTTTCTTCCAGCCCAGCCTCTAGTGAGAATCACTTGAATAAAAGCACTTGGGCCCGAGAGCTGATTTCCTTTATTACATAAAACCACAAAGACCCTTCATTAGTCATTCCAGAAACATCTATTTCACGCCTATAATGTGCCAGGCGGCTGAAGGTTCTGAGGTTATAGAGATGGAAGGGACTAACTAATTCTTGCCTCAAGGAGCCACCTGTGTAGTATGGGGAGACAGCAGGTCCAGTTCTCTCTGCCTTAAACCTTAGACATATTTGAGTTTATGCAGTGGTGGTGGTTTCTTATTTGATTCAAGGTCAGTTCCCCAGCCCTTAAAGCGAAAGTGATATGGCATTCCCCAAATCCCTTGCAGAAAGGATCTTTCTTTCCCCTTGAGTAGTTTTGAGCCAAACGTATTACATTGAATGAATGTTTGAAAACTTCTTCTGGTTCTCAGAATGCAATTCTGACAGTGCTGAAGGCTGCCAATTAAATGAAGATTTAGATAAAGGCTGTGTGGGAGAGAGAATGCAATATTCTTAAAACTAATAATGGTTTCCTTCTGTCATTTTGAAACTCTTGAATAATACTGATTGACTGGCTCTCTGCTTTGGGCATTTCCATTTACTGGACAATTTAATAACATTTAAAATGTTTGACAACCTTTATTTGGGGGCAGACATCCCCAGGAGAGTGGGTAAGGATGTGAATGCTGTACCGTTAAAAAGAGGAAGTAGGATTTGGATAGTTTCTTTTCACATTCAGAACAAATCTCCTATATGCCAAATAGCAGAGGGCACAGGAGGGGTGAGAACAGGTTCTCAAATTATGTTACACATGACAAACATGTAATGACTGCCATGTGCCTTGTCTTGAGCTAAGTGCTTTCCTCATGGCCCCTCATTTACCTCTTCCAACAGCACTGAGGTAGATGCTATGACTGTACCCATTATGCAGGTAAAGTAGCTGAGGCCCACAGCTATGCAGCTAATAAGCCATGGGGCTTGTGGTTCTCTAACTTGTGCTCATTCTCTTGGCTCTAGAGTAAGTAGCATGTGGGTTTCTGGAATTGGAGAGGAAATTCAGAAAGAAATCCAAGACAATTTCCCTCTCTTTCTCACTGTATTAGGAAATTCACTTACACATTCATTCATTCAACAGATTTGCTGAGTGCCCACTAGGTATGATTCTAAGCACCAACCAAACAACAATAAAGACAACCAAGTCCCTGCATTCATAGGGCTTTTGTTTTAGTGAGAGAAGCAAACATAAAGAAAGTCCATTAGTCATAAGTGCTACACAAACCCAAGGCACTATAAGGGATATGTTCTTTCCCAGAGGGGTTGGAGGGTTGGGTGTGGGTGTCCCCAGGAGAGAGGCCATTTTAACTGAGACCTGCCTGAAGTGAAGGAGATGGCATGTAGCTCTGTGGGGGAGAAATATGATAGGCAGTGTGGAGAACATGCATAACATCCCTGAAGCAGAACATGCTTGGTGTGTTCTGGAAATAGCGAGGTTACTACAATGGCTTGACCAAGAGTGGGAAGATGAAATCAAGAGTCAGAATAGGCCATGGGGAGGGTTTGGATGTTATTCTGAAAGTGATGAGAAACCATTGGTGGGAGGAGGGCAAAGTGGTGACATCATCTGTTGCTATGTATCTTAGAGGAAGCCAGAACAATTTAGAAAGGGCTTGCAGAAGCTCACCTCCTCCACCATCTATGTTTTCTTCTTTATATATGTTAATTTTACACGTATTAACTCATTCAGTCCTCATAATAACCAATGAAATAGGCATCACTATCATTATTCCTTATTTTAACAGGGGAAAACTGAGGCTCAGGGCAGGCAAGTTGGGAGTAGACGCCATGTCAGAGATAATTAAACTAAGCAGGGTTATGGGAGTGGAGAAGGAGATTCCAATAGAGAAATCAGTGTTTCAAAAGCATAAGGTAGAGAAAGAATGGCCCCCTGCTCAGCATGGCTGAAAAGAGAGGCAAGGGCCCACCTTGTTGCATTTGAATGGTGTTTATGTTCATTCACACACTTGCGTGTGTGTGTGTGTGTGTGTGTGTGTGTGTGTGAGAGAGAGAGAGAGAGAGAGAGAGAGAGAGAGAAAGAAAGAAAGAAAGAAAGAAAGAAAGAAAGAAAGAAAGAAAGAAAGAAAGAAAGAAAGAAAAGAAAAGAAAAGAAAGGAAGAAAGAAGAGAAAAGAAAGAAAGAAAAAGAAAGAATGATGGTGATGAGACGGGAGTCTGGAGAGGGAGACAAGTTTGCTCCTGGTTACATTTATTTTTTCAATGTTTAGATAAACTTTATTTTTAAGAGCAATTGTAGGTTCACAGCAAAATTGAGTGGAAGGTACAGAGATTTCGCATATACCCTTTTGTCCCTGCATATGCACAGCCTCTCCCACTATCAAAATTTTGCACCAGAATGGTACATTTGTTACAATTGTTTTACCTCCATTGACACATTATTATCACTCAAAGTTCTTAGTTTACATTAGGGGTCACTCTTGGTGTTGCACATTCTGTAAGTTTAACAATGTGTGACATGCATCCACCATTATAGTATCCCATTGAGTATTTCCTTACCCTAAAAATCCTCTACCTTTTTATCCCTCCCTCCTACTGATCCTTTTACTATCTCCATAGTTTTGCCTTTTTTAGAATGTCATATAATTGGAATTATACCTTTTCAGAATCGTTTCTTTCACTTAGTTTCCTCCATGTCTTTTTATGGCTTTCTAGCTCTTTTATTTTTATTGCTGAATAATATTCCATTGTCTGGATATACTACAGTTATTTATCCATTCACTCCTAAAGGACATTTTGCTTTCTTCCATGTTTTAGCAATTATGAATAAAGTTGTTATAATCATTTGCATGCAGGTTTTTGTATGGACATGTTTTTAACTCCTTTGGATAAATAACGAAGAGTGCAATTGCTAGATCAAACAGTATGTTTAATTTCGTAAGAAACTGCCAAAGTCTAACAAAGTGCTTGTACCATCTGTATTGCCATCAGCAATGAATGAGAGTTCCTGTTACTCCATATCCTGATCAGCATTTGGTATTGTTAGTGTTTTGGATGTTGGCTACTCTAATAGGTGTGTAGTGATATGTCACTGTTGTTTTAATTTGTGTTTTCCTAATGACATATAATGTTGATCATCTGTTCATATGCTTATTCGCCATCTATTTCTTCTTTGGTGAAGTGTTTGTTAATGTCTTTGGCCCATTTTTTAATTATGTTGCTTGAGTTCTTATTATTGAATTTTTAAATTTCTTGTATATTTTAGATAACAAATCGAATATATTTTTTGCAAATATTTTCTCCCAGTCTATGTATTTTTTTTTTTTCTCATTCTTTTGACAGTGTCTTTTTCAGGGCAGAAGTTTTTAATGAAGTCTACCTTATCAATTCTTTTGTTCTTGAATTATATCTTTGGCGTTGTATCTAAAAAGTCATTGCCATACCCATGGCCATCTAGGTTTTGTCCTATGTTATCTTCTAGGAGTTTTATGGTTTCCTGTTTTACATTTAGATCTCTGATTTTGAGGTAACTCTTTTGAAGGATGCAAGGTCTGTGTCTAGATCTTTTTTTCATTCAGATATCCAGTTGTTCCAGCTTGATAGTCTTTGTTGAAAAGACTGTCTTTGCTTCACTGAATTGCCTTTGCTCCTTTGTCAAAGATAGATGGACTGTATTTATGTGGCTCTTTATTCTGTTTCAGTAGTCTTTTTGTCTATTCTTTTTTTCCTCTCTTTAATTCCCCCCTCCCACTTGTACCCCTGACCTATGGATGTTGCCGTTTCCCCTTAAGAACTGGATCTTTGAAGGTCGCGAACCCAGGGCCCCCGGCGTGCTTGGCGGGGCTAGTGCACCTGGAACCTAGGCACCCGGGGTATGGTTTGTGGCTCCACCTGGGGCACGAACCCTTCTGCGTGTAAAGCAGTCGTGCTAACCACTACACTATGGAGCCACCCCCGTTTTTGTCTATTTTTAACCAATACCACATTGTAGTGAATACTAAGTTGAGTTGTGTCAGTTCTCTGACTTTGTTCTTCTTCAGTGAAGTGTTGACTATTCTTCCTTCTTAATCAGTGTACCTTTTATTTCTTTTCTTGTCTTATTGCATTAGATAGGACTTCCAGTACAATGTTGAAAAGGAGTGGTGAGATGGATCCTTTTTCACTTTATTCACGATTTTAGCAGGAAAGTTTTAAGTTTCTTACCATTAAATATGATGTTAGCCATAGGTTTTTTGTAGATGTTCTTTATCAAATCAAGTTACTCTCTATTCCTAGTTTGCTGAATTTTTATTACAAATAAATGTTGGATTTTGCCAACTGCTTTTTTTTTTTTTGCATCTATTGATGTGATTGTGTGATTTTTATTCTTTAGTTTGTTTATGTTATGAATTATAGTAGTTGATTTTTTTTAATGTTAAGCCAGCCTTTCATACTTGAAATAAATCCCATCCTGGTTGATTTTAATACACATTTCTTTTTGTGTCTGTTTCAAGAGAGAGTATAGGTCATTGATTAAGAATGGGATCAGGCTTCCTGACTTTAAATTATATCTCTATTGCTTACTAGGTGTGTGAACTTGGGCAAAATATTTAACCTCTCTTTGCCTCAGTTTCAATATCTATTAAATAATGTAAAATAGTACTGATCCCAAAGTGTGGTTTTGAAGATGAATTTTTTTCTAAAGGGCTTATAACTCCACTTATAGTTCAAGCTGGATGCCATGATGATTTGCCATAATTATCTCTCTCCATTTGATTTGATCCTCAGTATGTTTTCTTTGGATTGCCAGTGCCTGGTACAAAATAGATGCTCAACAAAAGAAAACACCATGGGAACAAAAGGCTATACAAGCATAGTGCACTAGTTGAGCTTATGTGTCATCTATGTGCATTCATGCAAAGTTACTAAAAATGGCAGTATGTATTCCACTCCCAAGTGGAAATTGGCAGAAAAATTTATGTAAAAATATAAATTATGGAAAGTGTGTACTAACTGTTGCAAACACATAAAAACCATACGAACCACAAATTCCCCTATGGAAATTTTCCTTAAGGGAAGTATTCCAAAGAAATAAAACACCACATGAGTCCACCACAGGCCAAGTACTGTGTAAGGCACTGGGAATAAAATAATGAGTAACATGGACCTGAGGACTCATGACAATGTTATGGCATAAACCTGGGAAGATCTGAAATTTTAACATTAGTGCAGGGTTTCTCTACTGTAGCACTTTTGTCATTTTGGTTCAGATGATTCTTTGTGGTAGAGGCTGTCCTGTGCCTAGTAGGATGTCTAGAAGCATCTCTGGCCTCAACTTACTAAATGGCAGTAGCACCTCTCACCTGTGACAACCTAAATGGCTCCAGTATTGTCAGCTGTCCTCTGATGGGAAATTCAAAGTCTCTCCTCATTGAGAACCACTGCTTTAGGAGAATAGTTAAGAAGTATGAAACATCCATTCAGTAGAAAACTAAAACTATAATTGGGAGGCTTATACAGCAGCACTAGAAAAAATATGTTAATTTTAAAAAGCAGAAAGTAAGACTACCTTTATTCTATAGATTTCAACCAGGTTGGCTGAGGTTCTAGGTTCTGAGGAAGCTGTTGAGAAAAGGGAAGAGAAAAAAATTGTGTCCCAGAAATCACAGGAGCCAGGGAACCTCAATGAATTGAGTATATAGGTTTGTCTAGGACTTGGAACCCAAAGATGGTCATAGGTTAGGCAGATATAAGTAAAACAATCAAATGTGGGAGCATGGAAACTGGGTGCCAAAAGTTAGTTAAGTCAAGGCAGACAAACATGAGTATATCAGGGGTGATATTTTTAAAATGTTTAACAACCAAATATGGCAGAAAGACCACCAATCATAATAGCTATCTGCTGAAACAACCCAGTATGGGCATTCCAGTGCTTGCAAGGGTGTGGGAGAGCACCAAGTGGCCAGAGTCAGTCAGTCCAGCCATGGTCCAGGGATGCAGGGACTAATCTTAGAGCAAGACCTAGAAAAAGGAGAAATGGCCAGAGGCCAAGCACCAAGTAGAAAAAATAAGAGGTCTTAGGACCCAGAAGAAAATCTGCTGGAGCACTGAGTTAGATTTAATCCCATTTGCTGTATACCTGGAAACAAAGACATGAGAGCCGCTTCGGACATAAATTATGTATAGACATGAACAAAGACAGAAAGGGAGCACAGAAAAATGAAAACAGTTTGATTTGTAGGGCTTTCAGCACTGTGGGTGATTTTTTTTCCTTCCTTTATTTAGAGGTCTGTTGATACTGCTACAATTTTGTTCCGGTAATAAAAGTAAAATATATGTGGATGTTGACAAATATGAGAAGAGTATTTGGAAGGATATAACTGGTTAGAATTTAATATTCATTAGGTTTAAAAAAATCTATTAAGTTCATTGAAGAAGTCATAAAAAGCAAACCAAATACTCACCATCTTCTTCCCTCCCAGGAACATGGCGTTGGCCCCTTCAAGCAGGCCCAGTTTCTGTGAAGGAATGGGCCATCGAGAGTGCAATGATTACCCAGGGGCCGGTGTAATGTTTCATGCCAGAGGGACACACAGCTGTCCATTTTCTTTACTTCCTCTCATCCTGCTCCAGCATCAGCTCATTGTTCATGCTGATCCAGTGAATTTGGCACCAAGCTCATCTCTCCCTATGTTGTAGCCAGAGATAGTCCTGAGGACACATGCATCATCCATCGAAACAGATTAGCTCCGATCACAGCCTAATTATGTGAACTGCAGCCAAACCCCTTATTTATGCTTTTCTGGGGACAGGAAGGAACAGATAGGAATGGATAGTTGAGGGGCATTAAGAAATGGACTAAAATATTGCTTGTCGTGCTTTAATGTGAGTGTATTAATGATGCATTATTGCAAGTGCTGAGTAAAGAGGTTACTGCCAGCTGGTTCATGCTGGGCATCCAGCAGACCCTTCTTCCCAAGTGAGGGATTAGTGCAAGTACCTCCTTGGTGAAAGCCTGGCTATCAGCAGTAGCACCTTGAAGAAGGTCCAACCTATCAGGTGACTGCAGGGCCACTGTGCAGCTCCAAATAGAATGCTAAATGCATATAGGAAGCTCTGTGTCTTCAGGCTAGTTTATGGCAAATATATGGGCACATCTTCCTCTTATTCTATCGGAAGTAAGTGCAGATTGTAGGAACATGGCTTATTATTAATAGAGAACACAGTATTAAGGGGAAACCCCAGTTAGGGAATAATGAGGTAGTACTCAGATGTTCTCTCTCTCTCTCTCTCTCTCTCTCTCTCTCTCTCATACACACACACACACACACTCACACACAGATGCATATTCCATCAGAATATCTAATGGAGACAATTTAAGAAAAACTAATATATACCCTTCACTTAGGGGACTTATTAAATCTGCACTGTCTAATACAGTAGCTAGTAGCCATATGTGACTATTTATGTTTACGTTTTAATTAATCAAATTAGAGAAAATTAAAATAAGAAACCAGTCCCTCAGTCTTATGAAGCACAATTCTAGTGCTCAATAGCTACATGTGACTAGTGACTACCAGATTATACAGTTCAGACACAAGACATCTATATCATTATGGAGACCTGTTGGTCAGCTCTGGGTTAAATGATTGAGTATCCATATAATGGACTACTCTGCATATTCTCAGAAGCATGAGGTAAATGAAGATATTCTGACATGAAAAGATCTCCTTTGTGTATTGCATGTAAATAAGTTATAAAACTTTGTTATTAATTTTACTTAAAAAACAAATGCAATACACACATGCATGTGCACACACATGATCACATACTTTTTGTATTAGTGTAGGAGAAAGAGTGGAAAGATACTCAGCAAAGTTGTTAGTAGTAGTTGTCTTGAGAAGGAAGGACTAGTTTACATTTTATTTTCTCCACTTATATATTGTCTGACTATATTTCAATAAGAATGTATTACTTTTGTGTTTAAACAGATTAATTTGATGAGAACCCATGAAGACAATTGAGAAACATAAATAGAGAGTTTTCTCTTTTGGGGTCTTTAGTTGGTTAAAGCCTGGTTAATGAGACCACTTGAGTGGGGTTGACCAGATGGCTGTTTAGGAAAAGGCATCTTGGGAAGAGAAGGGGGCTGGTTCAAAGAAAATTCATCCCTGCTTCTCTCAAGACACAATCATAGGCATGCCCTCCTTGTCTTGAATGTTCTGTTCTGGTAGTGAGACAAATGCATTTTATAATCAATTCTGAGGACTTCTTACTATTAATCTTTGAGTCAATAGAAGCCTCTGCTGGTGGGGTGAGGCAGAAAAACACTGCGCTTAAATGTCAAATAGCACTTGGGAGGCATATAAACCACAGATACATTTCATTCGGGGAGGGTTTCTCTGCCATTTAGGATGGATCAAAAAGATGTCCTCCAGGCTGGTGTAAAAGCATTAAAAATGTGTGTGTGTGTGTGTGTGTGTGTGTGTGTGTGTGTGTGTGTTGCTAGGTTATGTGAGGTATCTTCCATTCATCCTGTCTTAGGGAATTTACTTCACTGCTAGCTTGTATACTATGTGAATAAAGCATGGACTTGGAGAAGAAATACTTTCTTCTTCCCATTTAGAAATTCATCTCTGCTTTCTAGCATCACAGACTTTCTACTCTGGGGTATGAGTCACTTGAACTCTGAAGACAGTTCTGCACCTTCAGCTCCTGTAGCTATGTGCCACCAGCCAGAGTTCCTTGACCTTTGAAATTCAGTGTCACTCTGGAGAAAACAGAATACTACTATCCCCTACTTCATAGGGTGGCTGTTCAATGTCAAAGGGTGAAAAAGGGTGATAGCAAAGCAATACGTTATCACTTGTTCTTGTGGATGCATCACTCCTCCCCAGATGGAAGGAGTGTCATTGTAGGGTAAGGGTGTCCTGCCACACTTCTTTCTATCTCTTTGGGTCCCTGACAGTGACCTGTACCAGCTAATTGGTAAATTTACGCCAAGTGCATGTGCTTGAGAGTGAGAGCTGAGTGCTGCCCAGTGGAACCTGCCAATCAGTGAGCTCAGCGCAATCCTGGGGCCCTGTCAATACAATAGGTAGGTAAAAGGCATCAGCCATGACCTTGAAGCATAACTTTCTGAGGCAGAAGGCTGGAAGTCTTTCCATTTTGATGGCAGGGAGAAAGGATCCAAATTTTTCCTGCAAGTTTCCTTGAAACATCCTTTTCAAGTTTTTTTTCAAATTTTCTAAAGAGAGGAAAATTTTGTTAAACTCTGACTATTGACTGCACTTACAATTTCACCTTGCTTGTTTAGTTTATGAGGATTTATTTTTGCCAAGTGATTTTTATATAAAACAGTAAGAACAATGTAACTTATATTTTTTAAGTATATGTGGTACATAAACTGGGCTAAAGGATTTTATACACATATATGTATGTATAATATGTGCAAGTAAGTATATATATGTGTGTGTGTGTGTGTGTGTGTGTGTGTGTGTGTGTGTATATATATATATATATATACACACATATACACAGAGTTGATCTTCATTATTTCAGGATTATATATTTGTGAATTTTCCTATTCACTAGAATGTGTTTGTAACCCCCAAATCAATACTCACAGCACTTTTGTGGTCATTTGCAGACAAGCACAGAGCAGCAAAAAATTTGAGTTGTCCCACACGTGTGTTCCAAGCTGAGGCCCAACAAGGTGATACTCTGCCTTCTTATTTTGGCTCTCATTGCAAACAACGGTCCTTTTGGTGGTATTTATTGGCAATTTTTTTTTCATTTTTAGCATTTTATTGGTAATCATGCTGTTTGAAATGGCCCACAAGCATAGTGCTTAAGTGTTGTCTAGTGTCCTAAGCACAGAAAGCTACGATGTACCTTATGGAGAAAATACCAGCATTAGATAAGCTTCATCAGGCATCAGATATAGTGCTGTGGCTGTGAGTTCAATGTTAATGAGTCAACTATGTATATTAAACAAGATTACATACATATATATATACATATATATATACACATATATATACATATATACATATATATACACACATATATATACACATATATACATATATATACACACATATATATACACATACATATACATATATATACACACATATATATATACACATATATATACATATATATACACACACATATATATATACATATATACACATATATATACACATATATAGATACGTATATATACACATATATGTACGTATATATAGATACGTATATATATTAAACATGAAGAGAAACATGCATAAAATAAGGTTATGTATTGATTGATGCCAGAAATGCGGTGACTAGAGACTTACAGGAACCTAACCTTGTGTTTCCACCAGAAACACTGGTTTACTATTTGCTAATTCAGTTTCATGGTGACTTTACAGAACATAACTACCATGAATGAAAACCGATTGTATATATATGAGTCTCTTTAAATCCTCCAGAGCCTGTATGAAAGGGAGTAGACCATGGTGTTTTAGTTCCTGAACTCTGGAACAGAGTCACAATGTCCCTCTCTGCCTACAGCCATTGCACATCTGGTTTTGTCCAGGCCCACAGCTGCTGGGGAACCTGCTCAGGGCAGTTGGAGTATGTTTGTCTTTAGGTGTCTTTTCATCTATCCAGACTCCTGCACTCAGACACATACTTAGCACAGAGGATGGCTTATCATTCATATGTCAGTTATAACACATGAAAAACCTTTTTGTATGCATTAAATATTAGAACCACCTCAGTAAGACAGCCAATCTCCCCTTCAAAGGCAAGGTCCCTGGATCATAGCACAGCAAGGCTGTAACCAACCCTCCCTCTCAGATGGACAGATGGCCACACACTGTATTTATTGCTTCCATAGGAGAGCTAAACTTGAAGACTTGGTGGTTACTTTGAGCTAATCTCCCGCTCTCTATGAGGGAGGCAGTAGGCTGTGAGGGACAGCACGGGCACTGAAGCCAGACTCACTTGCACTGGAATCTGTGCTCTTTCACATAGCAACAAGATACACACACACACACACACACACACACACACACACACACATACATATATACACTATTTACTATAACACAGGCACTATAAGTGAGTATCTGGGTTATCTTTGATCATTTGTTGTGCATATCACAAGAATATGAGGATGGTCCTGTTAATACCTTATTTTGCAAATGAAAAAACTGAGGCTTAGATAGGATAAATTGTGCGCCCAAGATCACACAGATGGAAACTGGTGAAACCAGGATTGAAATTAAGTTGTTCAACACTGAGTTGAATTCAGTAACAGGCTCTAGTCTCTTCCTTAAACATTTATTCTCCCCTGCCCCCAGGCCAACTCTCAGTACCCTATTGTTTCTCTCCAAAGGGACAAAGGCTTCAGCTTTTCTTCTGGGAGGAGTATGATTTAATTTGTGTCATTAGAAGTGCTTTTATACTAATTCATTCATATACTAGCAGCAGAAATGAAAGAGTCAGGTATTGGAATTTAGGTCAGCCTTTCGTTACTCCCTTAGCTGGGTATGCCATAAAGCAAAGAGGGCTTATATGTTTATATTATATTAGAGAAGATAATACCAGAGATCAAGAGTGAAGGAGAAGGGAAGTGAAGCAGGGAATGAGAAGGAGTCATTTGAGGATGTGCTATTGAGCTGAATACTGCCAAGTGCAATGAACTGATAGGTTTGCAGGAAACTTCTCCTGAGAAGCCTGCCTCTCCACATTGTGGGGTGGGGAGAATTTATCCACTCATTTCCATTTGTCATTGGCTTAGTGTTTACTCAGGGCATTTCCTTCCCTTGCACCTTTGGGTTGTGAGTGCTTGGATGGAGCCCCTTTATTGTGTTAAGAAGGAAGCCCCAGGGCAGGACTGAGAGGCTCTTAGGCCACAGCAGTGCATACCCAGTGTCTGAGACAATCATGAAATTGCAGTTGCTGTCACACCCCTGTCCATGCCCCTATAGCCATTCCTGCTTACTACCTCCCTGTCCTTGTGCTTTTCTGTACCTCTGCCCTGCCATGACAGATATTCACAACTGTGTCATTAGGGACACTTTTCAATCTTTTTATGCTCTACTTTCAAAACTGTTTCCAAATAAGATAAGTCAAAGCCTAATACAGTTTTTCAGAAACACCTGTATTTGTCTGGCTGACCTAATATTAACACAGGTCCTCATCTCTACTTGAATGTTACTTCATTTATTGCTGTACCATTACCAGGGCTGTGCTCCAAGTCTTGAGAGCTCATCTGTGCACCCAGTGCTATGAATACCAAGTATATGATGTAGGATGGCTCACGTGCCATGGCGGGGACAGGGTGAGGCTACCCACTGAGTTTCTAGAGACTTGCAAGAGGCAGCATACAAACCATGGGCTTGTAGCTTCCCAGTTCAACTGCTCTGTTGAATCCTGACACCTAAGATTTTGTTTGACCCCTGTGTCCATGAGCCCTAATCACAAGGTGAGTGATGCTATCCAAGCTGGGAAAGTAGAATTGACAAGAACTGCCAACCTCAGAAAGGTGTCAGACCCACTGATAATTAAAGGGCACCTAGGACACATTGCCAAGACTATTATCAATTCTAGTGGACTGATTTCATTCCACAACAGACAAAAGAAGCTAGTTAAGCATTCAGGACCTGTACTGGCATAGGGGAGATGGTTAGAACCATCCAACTCCAAAGCTACAACTCCGGGATAGCCATTTGCACAGTGATTTTGCCTTAAGCAGGAGTCTGGACTATCTACTTCTGTGTTACCTGGGATAGTAAGAAAATTAAGAGATTTAGGGGCCCTGCATCTGACCTACAGATTCAGAATTACATGGAGTGGGGACCAGGTGTCTGTATTTTAACAAGCTTCCTGAGTGATTCTAGTGCACTCTAAAGTTTGGGAACTACTGCCAGCAACTCAGATCTCCCAGACTGCTTCAAAGCTGTGTCATGGACCAGCACAGTCTGGGGAAAAAACAGGGCAAGCCAATGGGGCTATTAGCCCTCACTTTGGTGTCAGATCTGTGCCTCCTTGGACCTTTAGCAAGTTCCAGAAGTTTTGTGAATACGAATTCCACCTGTGGAAAGTAGAGATGATAACAATGCCTGTTTCCACCCTAGGGGGTTGGAGGATTAAATGAGATGGTGCCCATGGCATGCCCAGCACAGTGGTATCCTTCTGACTGTGTTTGTTATTGCTCTCATTATCACCCACATTAAAGAGCATGGAGCAGCTGGACCCACAGGCTGTGGATCAGAAAAGCCTCAAATCAGAAAAGCCCAAGACTTGCTGTTAGGACTTCCTGAGGCTCAGGAATTAGCAATGCTTTCTTTCTAATGGCATGGCAGGAAAGCCACTGGGGACAATTGGGCACCTTTCAGGAATGCCATTTTTCTCTGGTAGGCTTTGGGACATGGTTTTACACAGAGACTGTTGGATAAAACCGAGTCTCAGATCCAAGGATAGTTTCCTTACACGTTCAGTATATGGCAGACAGCCCTGCCCTGGCCTTTCAAACCCCGTAGATTTTATTGCCCTATCAAGCTTCTAAGAAATGGACATGGCTATGATATATCTCACCCACAACCACATTAATAAAGTCTATAGAGAAAATAGTGGGACTTTTAGGACTCAACCATTGAGGCTTTTATTTTAAGTGACACATTCTAGTACTAGTGTGATTGTAATTCTGATAACATTATTTATAATGCTGTCTTCAGTCCTCAGAATTAATTTGACTGGAAAAATTCCAGAAGGACTTAAATGTTTCTCATTAAAAGCATTATAGATAACTTATTAGACATTGTAACTAATTACAATATCACCCAATGTAAAGCTACTCAATTAAGATGTGGTTCCTTCTCTTCTGATTAGTTGGCAAACCTTTTCCATATAAGTATGGCCTCTGGAATCTAGATCAATTAAGTATATATAATTGGACTGAACCATTTGCTCCCCCATCATCACTCTGTCTAGTAAGGTCTGTCCCATCTGAGTTGGTAGGCTTGCAAAGACAGATGTTTCCAACTCTAGTTAGGGAGTTGACAAATGGGTTTCTATAAGCAGTTTACGTGCTAAATATTTCTTTTCGTCCTTTTGGCCTCTGTTTGGCCTCTGTATTCTGTTTTCTCAATGTGGAAAATTTCTTGATATTTGTACATTTTCCCTTTAAAAAATAAAGAGAAGCCATTATGTGCTCTTTACTCTTGACCTGACTTAAGGAGTAAACACAGACTAGAAAGCAGTCCCTGGGATAATTGTTGCTTGTCGCAAGGTTTGAGGTCCTGCCTGGATGTCTTGAGTCACCGGGTATACAGGGCATCTGGCTGGACTGCCCACTCCCTGTTCCTGGGAATTTATTGGGGAGGTTTAATAAAGCAAAACAGGAATTGCCAGCCGCCACCAAAGTATTTAACCTCATGCTGAATTATAAATGCTCTCCTAATCAGAACATTTGAAAGTCATCTAGTCTAGAGGGATCAGGAAATAAACAGAGTGCCCTGGTGTTAAGAGGGAACAACCTAGAACTATTTCTTTCCTCTTCCTTCTGTCTACTTTCCCCCAGTAGATTTTCCTTTGGGCATATATGAGTGTGAAATGAGAAAAACATAACTTGAAACAAAATCAAAAGCAACAGCAACTTTGGAATCAATGAAAAGCTTCTATCTGTAAGGAAGTGTGAACTTACAGATGGTGTAACTGTATACAGCCCAGGTTTGCTGTACTTGGATACAGCAGTACAGATGTGCCAGGACTGGCAAGGAGAAGGACAGATGGGGCTATAATTAGGGGGTGAACTTCCAGCAGATTCTCACGTGGGCCAGACGTTTGCAGTGTTCAGAATATATAGACTGGCATATAATTTGGAGTAGTGGAGTATGAAACTTAAAGACACACCCATGAATTTTCCTTTAATAAATCATTTCCTCTAGTAGTCATTTTTCATCAACAGGCAATTCAGTATAAGTTAGAATTGAGCATAATGTTGCATATCATTTCCAAACATCTGGTCCTAATATGTAGTAACAGCTGTTTAGTACCTGAGATATAAACAAAACATCTTCCCACGGCTGTCACTGTTTGTCCTCCTGGAGGCACAGTGTCATAGAGGTCTGCTTTCCAGTATCTCCCATCACAGATGACAGTGATAGTAACAATATCAATAATGCAATGATGATTATTATATATTGTTTTACTATGTGCCAGCCACCAGCCTTTTGTCAGCACTTAGATGAAGAAAAAAGTTAGAAAGCCAGAGAGTGGCTCTGCTGAAAGTTGAATCTAAGTTCAATGCCAAAGCTAATGTCCTTTTACCATTATAATAAAGTATTCCTAAGTAAATGAGAGAAAAACAATACTGTATATGTCACAAATGATAAACACAACAGAAGAGAACTCAGAAGGATTTTTTAATGGTCTTGTTTTGGAATGTAAGGCAGATTTTTGCCATTATATTGTGTTGTAAACACCATCACCAGGTGGTGGTATTGTACCTTGGTCACATGAGCCAATCAACAAGCCCTGTTCTTTCCCTAATATTCAAGATGATAACTTCCTGAGTTAAACCACCTTTATAAGCATGGGTTTACAATTTTTCAATCAAAACCTTTAAAATCAAATTTTAAAGAAAAGAATTATACCTATGCATCCAATATCAAAACAGATAAATCTTTAAAGCAAACTTCATAAAAATAGTTTTAAGATATATAGGTATTTTTTTTTATCTCTATCCCTTAACTGTTATTTCAATGGCATAGTCTACTCAGGCTTTGATAAAATGCAAATCTTTGGGAATCCAACTGAAATCTTAATACCTTAGCTTCTCTAATACTCAATTTCTAGGATCCATATTTTGGTTTCTAAAGACTTTAGTTGTTTACCTTCCAGGTTTTCTTAGAGTTTCTTTTCCATTTATGACCTATTGCTTTATATAAGAGCATATATACTATGGGGCAGACATGTTCAAGAGTAAGGGAAAGAGAAAGTTATACACCTGTTAAGTTCCATTGTCCTGTGAGTATCATTTACACTGTGCCTCACTGAAGAAGAAATTTTTCAGGTGGCTTCCTTCTTCATTCTCCCTCACCCTGACACTATCACCTATTTTGGAAAAAATGACTTTGCTTCCAGGATATTCCCAATAATCATACCTGTCTTCTCTTTTACACTCTCTCCCTTGATTTTCAGTGCTTAAGAACTCAGATTTTGCAATGAGCAGATCTATGTTCAAATTCTAACTGTAACTTTCCAATTGTGTGAGTTTGGGCAAATTATTTAACATCTTAAGCTTAAGTTTTCTCATTTGCAAAATAGGAATAAAATAGGACTAATAACAATAACTACACTAATAGGTTGTCGTAAGGATCATCTAAGATAATGTGTGCAAACCATTTACTAGAGTGCCATGTTCACCATTAAACCTCAATAAATGATAGCTAATGTCATCATACACTTGACTCATACATCTACTTCTCTATTCTGATTTTTGTCCTAAGCTCCCATATATACAGCATCATTTTAAACTCAGTACATCACTATGCTATGATTACCCCCTAAAATCAGTTTTAGTCTCTTTCTAACCACCATAATTTCCAACATTGATATTAATGTTCTTGAAATTAGCCAGTCAAAATGCTCAGTACCATTCTGGACTCTTTTATCCCTCTGATCCTTTTGCCCCATATTGTCTCACTCACATTTCTACACACACATCTGGGTAATCAGCCACTGACTCCCATCGTTTCCTCTTTTATCTTGGGAGATATGTTTTATAAACCTTGGTTCCATTCTCTCTGAAACAGTCCTTCCATTGAATTACCTAGACTTACTGATTTTCCATTTTCTGTTGAATCCCTTGTGACTTTCTTGGTAGGTAGAGATATCATATTTCACTCAGGAAAGGAAACATATTTTACTTCTTGAGTCCTCCCTCAGTGCCCAGTAAAATACCTGGCTCCAAGTAGGAATTTGGTAGATGTATATGGTTGATTAATTTCCTCTTCCCATTATTTCTCCTAATAGTCATTTCTTCCTTATTTATTCAGCAATTCATTCATTCAGTCATTCAACAAACACTCATTGAGCTTCATGCTCATGGAGGGAGCTGAGAACACTAGCTAGTATAACAGTTCACTCTAGGTCCTCAACCAGCAGGAAAGAAAATTATATCCAAGGAGAGAGCCTTGTAAATTATAATTTTCAGAGCAACAAACATTATTGAGTGCTGCACCACAACTGGGCACTTCACTGGGCAATGGGTGTTAGTGGTAAACAAAATAGACACAGCCCTGGTGGAACTCACAACCCAGCCGAGAAGATGGAATTAGATTCATAATTATAGGAGCTATGAAAGTTAAAAAAGGGAGACTGTGACAGCACAATGAAAAGGTTTTTATCTTGTCTGAGTTGGGAAATGTCTCTTTGAAGAAACTGTGTTTGATCTGAAGATGAAAATAGAGTATCACAGAGTAAAGCAGGATGTGTGTCAGCAGAGGAGGAAGAGTGTTCACATTAGAGTGGATTGAGGGAGATTTCACAGAGAAGATACCACTGGCATGGGTTTTTTAAAATTTAAATATATTTTTTCAATTATAGTTTATATACAATATTATATTAGTTTCAGGTGTACAACACAGTGATTAGACATTTATATAAATTATGAAGTGATTACCCCTATAAATCCAGTACCCATCTGACATATACATAGTTATTACAAAACTTATGACTATTCCTCATGTTATACTCTACATCTTCATGACTATTTTGTAACTAGCAATGTGTACCTCTTAATGCCCTCCCCACTTCACCAATTCCCCACCACCCCCAATCTGACAACCATCACAATGCTGTGTGTCTTTGTTTCTGTTGTTCGTTCATCTTGGTCTCTAGATTCCACAAATGACATTTGTCTCTCTCTATCTGACTTACTCTGCTCTGCACAATACCCTCTAGGTCCACTCATGTTGTTGCAGATGGCAAGATTTCATTCTTTTATATGGCTGAGTAATATTCCATTGTATATATGTACCACTCCTTCTTTATCCATTCATCTATTGATGGACACCCAGGAAGCTCTCCATTTCTTGGCTATTATAAATTATGCTGCAATGAACATATGGATTTGTATGACCCTTTAAAAGAGTGTTTTGAGTTTCTTCAGATAAAATACACAGAAGTGGGATAACTGGATTCTTCTTTGTCTCTTGTTATAGCCTTTGTTTTAAAGTATATTTTGTTTGGTATAAGTATTGCTCCTCCAGTTTTTTTGTTTGTTTGTTTGTTTCCATTTTCATGAAACATTTTTTTTCATCCCTTTACTTTCAGTCTGTGTGTGTCTTTCTATTTGAAGTGAGTCTCTTGTAGGCAATGTGGGTAAGGGTCTTCTTTTCTTATCCATTCAGCAATCCTATCTTTTGTTTGGAACATTTAATACGTTTATGTTGAAAGTGATTGTTGCTAGATATGTAATTATTGCTATTTTATTATTCACATTTTTTGTATTTTTTGCTTTCTTCTCCTCCTTCTTCTCCTCCTCCTCTTCTTCCTCCTCCTCCTCCTCCTTACACTCGTCCTCCTCTTTCTATTTCCTATAATACTGGCTTGGTGATAATGAACTCCTTTAGCTTTTTCTTATGTGGGAAGCTCTTTATCTGTCCTTCCATTCTAAATGATAGCTTTGCTTGTAGAGTAATCTTGGTTGTAGGTCCTTGCTTTCCTTCTGGCCTGCAAAGTTTCTGTTGAGAAATCAGCTGACAGTCTTTTGGGAGCTCCCTTATACCTAACTGCTTTTCTCTTGCTGCTTTTTAAGATTCTCTTTGTCTTTAACCTTTGCCATTTTAATTATGATGTGTCTTCGTATGGGCCTTTTTGAGTAATCTTGTTTAGAACTCTCTGCACTTCCTGGGCTTGCATGTCTATTTTCTTCACCAGATTAGGGAAGTTTTCAGTCATTATTTCTTGAAATTGGTTTTACCCTAGCTCTCTCTCCTCTTTCTGATACTCCTATGATGAGAATGTCAGTACACTTGATGTTATCCCAGAGGCCTCTTAAACTATCCTCATTTTTTTGGATTCTTTTTTCTTATTGCTGTTCTGATTGGGTGTTTTCTGCTACCTTATCTTCTAGATCTCTGATTAGATCCTCTGCTTCATCTAATCTACTGTTAATTTCTCCTAAGGTAGTCTTCATTTCAGTTATTGTAGTCTTCATTTCTGACTTTTTTTTTATGTTTTCTATCCCTACTTTTATGTTTCTCTTTGTTAAAGTTCTCGTTGAGTTCATCTACTCTTCCTCTAAGTTCATTGAGCATCCTTATAACAAGTGTTTTGAACTCTGCATCTGGTAGATTGCTGTGTCCATTTTGTTTAGTTCTTTTCTGGAACTTTGTTCCATTCTTTCATTTGTCTTCCCATTTGGGCTGCCTGATTATGTTTATTTATTTATTTATTTATTTATTTCTATGTATTAGGTAGGGCTGCTATGTCTCATGGTCTTAGTAGAGTGGCCTTATGTAGTAGATGTGCTGTGGGTCCCAGTGGCACAGTCTTCCCTGGTCACCTGAATTGGGTGCTCCAGGTATGTTCCTTGTATGGGTTATGTATACCTTCCTGTTGTAGTTGAGCCTTGGTTGCTATTTGCTTGTCACAGGCTGATTGGTTGTGATGACTGGCCCTGACCAGTGGAAGAGTGTTGTGCAGGGGCTGACCCTACAGAGCAGGATTCACGTGAGCACAGATGGCTCTGGTGCCTGTCTTGGTGGCCCTTCGGGTGTGTTGTCCTCAGATGTAACCTTGGGTAGTGCTCAGGCATGTAGGCTGGAGTCTTTTGGGAGGGATGCTGCCTCAGGCCAAGTTCAGCTACAGTCTGTGCCCTACCTATAGATGCCTGGCATGAGCCACCAAGCAATCTGCAGTTGGCCGCCACTCATGCTGGGCTTGGAAGTTCCTAGATAGGTCAAGCCACAAACTGAGGCAGGCTGAAGTTATTGCTAGGCTTGAGGCTGCTCAGCAAGAGATATGGGGTCAAGGAGACCAGCTGCTACTTGTTTAGGTTTTGTAAATCTTTGGAAATTTTAAGAAAGTCCCCAGCGTGAGCCAAGATAGGCTTTTGTATGGAAAATCTGCTGGAAGTGGCTTGGGTGGGGCGAAGTCTCAGGGAATCATCAGGGCAGGGCAACCAGTGTTATCTATGCTAGAGATTCAGATATTGTGGCTGCCTAGGTCTGCAAGCTGGACAAGGGAGGGCTCCACAGAGGAACAATGCCTTCTGCCAGCACTTTTGTTGGGGAGAAAGCCCCCACCCCAAAGCCAGACAACTCAGTTCTTCCTCCTATGTCTCTGGCACCTTTTGAGCTGCTGCCCCAGAGCTAGAGCTTAGAGAGAGCAAGTTTGTCCGTGAGTAAGTTGTGCGGGCCCCTTTCAAGGAAAGTCTGTGACTCCCTCAGCCCTTTGTTGCACTCAGCCATGATCTCTGCTGGTTTTCACAGCCAGACTTCTCTTCCTAGCACTAGAACCCTGGGCTGGGGAGCCAGTTTAGGGTTGGTACTGCAACTGAGATAGTTCTCTCAATTTTCAACCACCACACACAGGTATGGGACCAGCCCATTTCACATCTCTGCCCCTCCTTCCATCCTTGAAGTGGCTTCTTCTGTGTGTCCCCATTTGAGGACTTCTGTTCAGCTAGACTTCAGGTGACTCTCAATGATGGCTGCTCTGTAGTTTGGTTGTTATTTTAATGTGGTTGTAAGAGGAGGTGAGCACAGAGTTTAACTACTCCACCATTTTGACTGAAATCCTGGCATTGGTTCTTGATATATGCATAGAAATTTGCTCATCAATGTGGGAGCATTAGCAACAAAGGCAACTATATGGGTAGCAACTCCAAATTCTCTCAAATTAGGAGATCTTTTAAGTTCTGTCCATATCTGATGTTTTCTTTCATGAACCTTCAGTATGTGGGTTGGTTTAGTGTGTTAATGAAGTCTACAGAATAAAAATTTTCTTTCTCCCTCAAACCTTCAGAAGACATACACTAGGGCTTGAGAAAGGAGAGCAGAGCTGATTATTTTGGTTCTTTGGTTTGTGTTTTTCTTCCCCTTAAAGAACATACAATGATGCTAGAGCCCTAAAATCTGTATGATCAGAACTGCAAACAGCTTCCACTTGTAATGGGAGAAGAATTAGCAGGAAATCCCACTTCCTTTCAATGAACCTTATGGTGACATTGTGGCCCTCTTGCATCAGTTTAAGCAAGTCACCAACTTGACTGGCAGAACTGATGGCTTGAATTTCACTCTTTTCTAAATTGTCTTTATAAAGATCTCTTTCTTCAAATTAGACTCAAGATTGCACTGCAACTAATATTGTAATTGAATCACTTGGTTTTTATTTCTGATTTAAGATATCTGAAATAAACAGGAGGTCTAAATAGATGAAGTGGTGTGAAAAGTATCAGCAGTTCTCCAGATAGTTAGGGAAATGTCCTTTTCCCTCTGTCTCCACTATGTCAAAATTGTAATCCTCAACTAATTGCAACAGGGCCAGGTGCCTGGATTTGAAAATATCTTGATTCTCATATTCCTAGTTCTCTAGGGAAGTCCTTGGATCAGATACATAAAACCAGAGGGAGACTCTCACCAAGGATTTCATAGATGGTGGATATTTAAATTTGCAAAACATTATTGAGAAAAATGAAACATGTCAGCCTCTCCTGTGCTAATATTTTTTTCAAAGTAAATTATTTTGTGGATGTTCAAGGTGGGGGCATCTCAGGAAGAAAAAAAGACAAGAGGAACTAAATTATTTAAAATTATGATATGTACGTGTTGGCAGGATAGGGGCTGCCTTCTGAGACACAAATGGATGACAAAGAATAACATCTCTTTATAGATAGAATATGGCAATAGTTGCATAGTTTCTGGCTTGAAAATCATAATCTATTAATTCGATGGATATCAAAGAGCCATAATCTGTCAATCAGGTATCAGAAGAAAATGTGTCTTAGAGCTTTGAAGTATGACATTTAGACTACTTTTGCATACCTTTGTTTTTATTCTGATAGTTATGGGGAGAAAGGATTCAAATGTTCTCAGCAGAGCTAAAGAATGAATATCATTTTAGGTGTCTTAATAACTTTGCAACTTAAAAGTGGTATTGGATCAGTATGCTGTATTGAAAAAGGGTAAAATCACACTGCAGTGAATTAGAGGGAGATATTTTTGTCCTAAGATTTTGCTGACATATCCATTGTAGCATTGCTTATTTGTTTTAAATGCAAGCAGAACCTGAGATTATTAATAAATTCTTGTGAGCCATCTATTATTTCTGTACACTATGTGGATATGTTCTTGAAACTTACTAATAGGCACTGAAGAAAATGTTGTATTCTATCAATGGAATGTCAGATTGATGGACAGAAGATATGGGAGATATCACACATGCTTAGAAAAATAGAGCTTTTCCAGAACCCAATAAGCTTGCCAGTACTAGTGAACAAAGACATCCTCCTTTTCTGATAGGAAGAGAAGAATTAAATGCTGTAGACCCTTGATTTATAGCACATATTTCAAATCTTAACGGAGTTGCATTTGCCTCATTACAGTTACTTTAGTTTAAGATGCTCTTCCAGATACTTCAGAAATTTTATGCAAAAATATTTCTGGTGCAGAGGTCACCAAACCCACTGGATTTACCTTCTTGCTCATGGCAATATGGCAAAGGAACATTCTGTGTTCCCTTCCTTTTTTCCCTCCAGAGGTTCCACTAAAGTTCAAGTTGAAGAGACAATTATTATGAATATCTAGTGTAGACTTTGTGGCCTCTGTCTTTAACACAAACACCTGGTTTAATAAGCAGAGGGTAGGGAGGGTATCAAGGTTCAGAAGCTAAGAGAAAGAGGTATTGCTCTTCCTGAAAGGAGCTATTCTGAACCTAGACCATGTCCTCAGGAGACCAGAGCAGCTGTAAATAGAAGACTGACTCTTCTCTTTCTCCTCATGAACCAGTTTCCCTGGGGTTTGCCCAAACACATTCGCCATCTACTGTTCAAGGGACAGGGAAGGAGGGAAGGAGGAAAGGAGGGAAGATTTATTAACATCAAATCTGTGCCCCACAGCATTCTATTTGCTTTGTATATGAAAATTTATTTTCACAATGATCTCATCCATGTCTATGGTTTCCATTTCATCTATGTGACCACCAATGACTCACATATTTAGCCTTTCAGTTTAGTCATCTCCAAGCTCCAGAGCTGTATACTCTGTTGACATCCTTCTTTCATATCTCAAAGGCACCTTGACCTCAACATTTCCTAATCCAATGTGTCATCTTCACTCCCCAAACTCGATGCTTTCTACTGTTTTCTATCCCAATTCATAGCACCTCCACCCATCTAGTTTTGCTTTTCTTTCATTTCCATATTTAAATCCTGCCTCCTAAACATATCAGGAATACATCTACTTTTCTCCATCTTTATCACCAACACTCTAATCTGAGCTATCATTGTTTTTTTTTTTCTTTTTGCCTTCTATACCAATATGGCCTCCCAACTGGTCTCCCACAGTCACTCTTGCTTTCCTCCAATCTGCTTTCTTCTCCCCAGCCAGAGTGATGCAGCTGATCATGTCACTCCTTTGCTTAAAATTCTTCAAAGGTTTCCCACTGCTTGGGGGGATTAAATAAAAAACAAATTCTTGACATGAGCTACAAAACCTTGCAAAAGATGCACTTACCCATACCAACTGCTCAAATCTCCTCTCACATTACTCTACACTTCCAATTCCAGCTATACGAGTCTTTGTTCTCTTGTTGAGACCACCATATACCCAAGACCTTTACAAATACTGCTTTCTCTATAGAGAATCTACCCTTAACCTATTCCTAAGCCTTTTACCTAATTTGTAATCACTCATCCTTCTGATCTCAGCTCTGTTGTCACTCTAACCAGACACCCCTTTTATTCTCTCTTGTACTTCCATATGCTCTCTCTGTAGCCCAAGTCATGACCATCACTTTCCTTTATTTATGGTGAATATGTGATTAGCGTTTATTTCCCCTTGAAACTCAAAGGAATACAAAGACAAGGACTTTTTAAAACTATTACTAAGCCTCACTACTAAGCACAGTGCTTGACACCTCAGATAACTATTCTTAGATAATTAATAAATGACAAGTGAATTAATGGATCCATGGATTAGATAGAATTAGACCCTTTTAACAGATTTGGAAATCAGGGCACACTATAGGTGAGAGCTTAGAAATATCAGAGGCAGGAATCAGAACCAGGGTCACAAAACCTAAGACACTGTAATATGTGCAGTAGCACTGACAGATTTTTTTTCAAGGATCCTCTGATTACACTACACTAATTATTTTTAGTTTGACACTCTATAGCTTTTTTCCCCCATGCACATAGAATTTTTTGAAAGTAGAAACTAGATACCTTAGTTGGAAAAAGGCATTCCCTCCTCTTTTTTCACTGTTTCAGTGTTTTCAGGGTGTCTTGGTTAAGCCTTTCTTCAAATACCCAAACCAATGCAAGTGAACTGGCTGCTGACCTTGCTTCCATAAATTTGCCAGAATGATTGTCCTCTGCTCAGACCCTGCTGAAAAGTGGCTGCAAATATGATCCAAGAAATCTGTAGTAGCAAATCTAGGGCAATTTTAATGAGACATGTTTGGAATAGTCAGAAGAACTGTGTGGAATTCTTGCATAAAGATTATGCATTTTCTGTCATCATTGTGCTTTACATTGGCCTTCCCAAGTCCCCATGTGAGCTACTTAGTGCCAGAAACTTCTCTCTCCTATAAGTATGTTGTGACCAAACATATTTGTATTGTATGGGTGAGTGCATGAATGGATGGGTGGATAGATGGTATATGCTCTATAATATATATTTGTCTCAATATCATTCACAGGTCTAGGACCAGAAAGCAAGTGAGATAAATCTAAAGATTACCTTTATTAATGATGGTTTAAAATACTGTGTATGGTATGTAAAAAATATTTTTTTCTTTGAAACCTCAATTTTTACTTGCTCGATTGCCCCAGTTATAGTACTTTTTGTAAGGTGAAATTTCCGTTTACTTATCTGCTTTCAATCTAGAATGTTCACTCCTTAAAGGCAAGGACAAGCTTATGTTTATCTTCTTATCCTTGGAGACTTACATAATCCTGCCTGGTCCTAGGTACTCCACATTTTTCTTGAATGAAACATAACCTTCTCACATGACAATGAAGCATGTTAGAAACATGAGTGATTGATTAGGAGTGTAAATCTCTGCTTGTTTTGTTTTACTAAAAAATATTTGAATCTCTTGGTGAAGTCAAGGGTACATGCCTATTTCTGTGCAATAGTCAGATCAATCTGCCCTTGGACAGTGGAGCATTTAAGGAGATAGCAGTGCAGTCCTCTCCCACAAAATCTGGACCACTCTCTAAGGAATCTATCTCTTAGGCAAGGAGAGCCTATTATTCCCAACAAATATTTACAAAACAAAACAACTCTTTCATTATCCCTGATTTAGCCTGTACTCACCCCAGAAAACAAAGCCTAATGGGAGGGATTGTGTGATTTGAGGATGGGGGGATGGGGAGAGTGAGATAGGGAGGAAGGGACAACCCATTTAAAGGAACAGATAGAGGCAGGTCAGTCACCACTATGGGCAAATGAGATACACTCCTCCCAGGACCCTGTGAAAAGAACTGCAGAAAGTACCTAAATGTTGATATCTAGGTGGGAGGGGAGAGGGAGAAGGTATACGGGTAAAAGAGGTTCAAATATGTGGTGACAGAAAGAAATCTCACTATGGGTGGTGAACACACAATGCAATATATATGCCTTACTATTGAATTATACAACTGAAACTTATTGTTCATTAACCACTGTCACCATAATGAATAAATGAATGAATGTAATTGTTGATCTCTAGGGAACAGTCCTATCCCCTTTTGGTTGAGGTTTGCCCTGGAATGTCAACTCCCTCTCATTTCCAGGCCATGTAGGCATGAATGGCCCCATGTTCTCTTGGGCTTTGCATTCCAAGGTCTCTTAGAGAACCTAGGAAAGAAGACAAAAATGGGAGGTACAGCTGAGCCCACATGCTGTCTGATTACACCTGTGGGAAGCTGGTTGTTATAGCTATGGTTGGGAAGCTATAGACTGGGAAGCATGTGGAGCAGGGCACAAAAAGTATCCAGCACAGCCTACTAGTTTAAATATGGACTTTAAAATTCATTTATGAGGATCTGCATCCTCCTAGAATGGGCTTATGAGCCTAGAAGGTTAAGGTCTGGTAGGATGCCAAAGGAGAGAAACTGAGGCAGAAGATAAAGTCAACACAGTATAATTATGAACCCAGGCTCTTGCATTAAACACACCTGGTTTTGAATTCTGCCTCTGCTTATTCCTAGCATGAACTTGAGAACTTTATTTAGTCTGTCTTAGTTATAGGTTCATCATAAGAAAAATATGAATGCTAATGGCAACCTCATACTTATTTAAGTTTGGGATCTTTTATAGGGAGAATATATTCATGTGTTACCTGCTTAAGTGGAAATAATAATAATATATTTAAACCAATTTTAAAAAATGTATTTGGAACAGATTTGTAGCAGATTTTTTAAAAGGAATCATACCTCTAGGGTTGATAGAACCATTAAATGAAGTGTGCTTCTAAGGCTATCATCCCAGAGTAAACCTTCCTTACATTTTGGTCTTCTTGCTGGTGATAAAGAAGAAGAGAAGGAGAAGGAAGGCCACCACAACAGCACAGGGGTAAGGAGTCTCCCAAGGGTCTTCTTTGGAATGGAGGATTCAGGGTCTATGGAAGCTTGGTTCTTTCCACATTTCCTACTCCCTGAACTCAGGAAGAGAATTGGTACTAGGTACTTCCAGCACTAGTCATCACTGGCTCAGCATCTGGGAAGAATCTAGCCAGCAGAGATGACTCATAGATAATGCCATGAAAAGCTGATAAAGACCAGGAGAGAGGAATTCAAGGCCAGGACTAATGTGGGTTAACACAATAACTGACATTTATTGAGCACGTCTAATGTGTGGCCGGCCCTGTTCTGAGAACTTTCTGCATATTATATATTAGTCATAGATGGTCTAGACACCATAATTCACATTTTACACATCACGAATCTGAGGTTTGGAGAGATTAAGTAATTTGACTCAGTTCACAGTGCCAGGAGGTGCAGAGCTGAGAAGTCAACCCAGGAAATGTGGTTCCAGTCCCATGTACATATTTGCCCTATTGCAGTGCCTTCTAGCAATTGCTGTCTGCTTCACATCTGGTCCAAGAAGCGGGGATAACACATAGGCAGACAGTATTTTTCAGTCCCAAAGTAATGAATATGATCTAAAATGTGTTTCAGTAATCGAGTAAAAATATTGATGAGTTACTCAATCATTGATTATTATTGTGTTAGAGACTCAGCAGGAAAGAGAGGCACATGCAAACTGGAATAACTTGAAGAAAGTTGAATAGGCTAAAAAGATGTGAGGACAGTTTGACAGGCTCAGGGGAGGAGTGAATGGAGAGTGACTACTAATGGGTATAGGGATTTTTTTTGGTGGGGGAGGGGGACGTTGATGGAAATGTTCTGGAACTAGATGGAGGTGATGGTTGCATAACATTGCCCTATTAAATGTCACTAATGGTACATTTTGTTATGCATAGTGCCAGGGACTTACCCGCTCCCAGGAGCTCTGCCAAACACTGGCAGGAGTCACTGAACACCAGCCTCCCTGCCCTCCAGGTGAGAGTAGAGGGAGCTATGCACTTTTTGCCTACTTCTGAAGGCCCCGGCAGGCTTGAGCTCCAGTTGCCTGTAGTGGTTAACTGACAGCAACAACCCTTTTTACCATACCTCCTTTCATTTCCCCACTCACCTACTGATTTTGCCTGCACCTCCCAAACCAAGCTCTCAAGCCCTTGTCTGAGGATTTATAACAACTATGTAATAATAATAGATAACATGTATTGAATTTTTATTATTAAAATATATGTGAGAGGAGACTGGCTTGTTTTCATTTCACCTCTTCTGTTTGCAGTGATAAGGCTGCCTTCATGTATCATGCAAATAACTATCACTGATTTTTAGACATTCACATAAACAGAATCCCGGAGGGAGAGTGTTAAAAGTGCAAATTCCCATGCCCTGCCCTCAGACATGCTGATTCAGTTAGTTTAGGTGCAGGGTCTTGGGATGTTAATTTATCTGGCTCAGGTTATTCTTATGCAGAATGAATAGAAACAGTCTTCACTGAGAAACATTGGACAGTGGTATTGTGATAACTGAGAGGGGAGCCACTTAATACAGGTATCCATTAGTATCTGCTCAAGTAGTATTTCTGAAAATGTGGTTCCCCACATTCTGCAGAGAGAAATGCCCCATTATACATTTACTTTCTCTTAAACTGATGGAATCTATATCCAAGTATGGCAGTTAATTTCAGTATTTAATAATCATTAAGTAAAGAGAGTGAAATATCTGCACTTGTAATTACATAAAACATGCTTCTGGCAATATTTGCCCCTTTGGAAATTCAAATAGGAAGTCTCTGAGGATCAAGGTTGTATTCTTGGAGGTGGACACAAAGTAATTGAGCTTAACTAATGGAGATAATTAATTAGGAAATGAATGTGCTTGCTTCTAAGAAAAATATTGGAAGGGTATCCCAGAAGGCCCAAACCTCTGCTGTTGCTATTTTCAGAAATTGGTGACATCTAGAGAGCCCAGCATTTCCTCTGAGCCTTGGCCCCACCCCACTCAGGAATTGAGAGGGTGGAGATGAAACAGTCCCTGCTCACACAGCTCAACCCAGCCTTAAGAGCATCTGGGTTCTACCTACTGGAAACAGTGCCTGATTTGACCTGAGGTTCAAGTCCCAGCTCTCCACTTATGAGCTCTAGCTCTGAACTTAGCCAGGTTATTTGAGGTCCATGAGGCTTAGTGTTCTCATCTTAAAACCTGGAGTGGTTATAGTAATAACAGAAATGAATACAAAGTGAAACAACACCCTACAGGAAAACAAGTTGTGAATCAGAAAATTCTGCCTTGGTCTGGTCTTGCTAAACTCTCTGTTAGCCCTGGGTCTTGCTTGTTTTCCTGCATCTGGATCACATGTTTGACCCTTTGTGCCCAAGACTGATCTTCATGAACCTAGCATTTTTGCCTGGTTTTTCTAGCTAGTCTGCTTGCCATTCCCTTCCTGCCCCTTTCTGTTTCCAAGTGCTAGCTGAGTCTTGCCTCATATGCCAGGCTTACCGAGTTCACTCTTGGTGCTGCAAATTGGCACTGCCATGAATCTTCCAGCCTAGCCCTACATGTCACCCCAGTGATAGAGAACAACAATGCAGTGGTAAGAGATTGCATTCAGACCCTCTCCCTACCTCTTCCCTAATCATATCATGCCAGCCTGGGCCAGGACGAGAAGTCAAGCCCACAAATATAGTAGGACCAGCAGCTCTCAAGAAGCAGGAGAATAAGGGATCAAAACATAGAGGTCATAGGCAAGGCATGCAAACAATCATGGATTGAAGAATGCATCCATCATATAAGCAAAACCACATTTGTCTTAGTCACCAAGCTATCCACACAATCTAGCTTGATCAATAATTGTGGAATGAGAGAAGCTGATATCCAAGCCAAGGAGGCAGAGAGTTGATGTGGATGATGTTTTTGCTTTCTGCTGGTGGCAGATGTTACCTTACATGTTATTAGGATATGATATAGGAAGTCTTCTGTTTTCTATGTTAATGAAAAATGTGTGCTTTTTATTCTTTTACAGAACTAATAGAATCATAGTACATTTATTTTTGACTTTTCAGTCTCCCTCTCTTAATAAATTCACTCTAGGTAATTGAGAGTGAAGTGTCTTTACTCTTGTCAGTGCTTTTCCAAAGACTCTATTGTGTGTGTGTGTGTGTGTGTGTGTGTGTATGCATATGTGTGTACATATATATGTATGTATATATGTATAGCAGCAATGCACATGTGTATATATACGTGTGTGTGTGTGTGTGTGTGTGTGTGTGTGTGTGTGTGTATAGCAGCGATTAAATTAGCAATGAAGAATTAATGAATAGCTGAAATCAATGTGGGAAGACTGAGAGAAAGTCTTGGGAGTGAGGGACTCAAGCCTGTTTGGAGGAAATGCTCTAACAATGGGAAAATTCTGCCTGGGTTCTGATACCTACAGATATCTCTTGGAGTCAGGGATTAGAAGGCAGGCTGACAGAGTACAGGTCCAGGATTCAGACAAAAAAATCATAGAGTGAGTCCTGGCATCTGATGTAAGTGTTTTTGCTGCTTATCCCTTTAGGGTCAGGTATAAATGTCTCTGGGTCATCAGTCCCTTAGATATAATTATGTGTCCCTACCTGAGATAGCAACTAGTTTTTGTTTTGTGAGTCAGCTGTCACTTAGAGGCTGCCTAGATCTCTGTGCTGAGTAAGATTCTGAAGCTCATCAGGAAAGTGTGCTGCAGTTGATTAATAATGTCTTTAATGGGCAAGGGTATAAAAGTTCTGTCATGCATGCCCCATACTTATCATCTCTCTTTAATGTACATGCAATGAAGGAAAGAGCTACCTCAATAAATGAGTACATTTTCCAAAATTATTTCTTTGAAAAATATTGATACTAGGTCTTATCTGGAGTCTACACTGGTTCTATGGAACAAAACTATTTACAATTTTTTTTACCTCATTTCCAGGTGATTGAGTGCTTTAGCATAAAAGGGCAAGGCACAGAAAAATGTACCATTTTGGAAATTATACTTTATAAACATGACTTATAGGCATACTATGAACTTGTACTCAGAACCAAACCTCAGCCCCTGACCCAAGTTCTGCTTTCCTAAGGCTGCAGCCCCTTTCTGGAAATTAAGGAGGACAGAGCAGAGGACAAATAGCTGTGTTCTTTGAGGGAAAAATAATCACTTTAACAAGTAGCTTGAAAATCACTAAATTGAACTGTTTATCACGTAATATTCTATAGTGTGGCAAATTTAATTGAGCTGGGCATAAGTTAAGACAAAGGGTATATCACTTACCACAGAGTGACATGTGCATTTTCTGTGTTTGCCGAGTAAACTTGCAAATAATGCAGAGAGCAGCTATTGACATGCAAGGCCTATTTTGGAGAAATGATCCAATGAAGGAAGAAAAGCTTCAGTTTTGTTGATAGATCATGAAATCATGTTCTATTGTAAAATCAAGTTGTAAAAAGTGACATCTAAGTCAAGAAGCATTAGTTGTTGACAGAGATGTGTTTGTGCGTGTGCGTGTGTGTGTGTGTGTGTGTGTGTGCATGTGTCCTTGTGTGTGAACTTTTGTATATAAGATAGACTTCTTGGGCTATGAAGAGGCCAGTAGGCATTCAACCAAATTTAACTTAGGCAGCTTTAGCTTCATTGCCTCACCTTGTGCTCATGCCTTAAGTACCATGAAGATATTTGACCAATTCTAGAATGTTCACTGTGACTAGCAGCCATTTCAGAGGTCTTCAAACAGAACCTTGGTTTTATACACAAACAATCTTTTCGATAAGTGGTTTTCAGGTAGACCTCTTGTAAATGGCCCCCACTTACATATCATGGTGTCCCCTGGTAGTTAAGTCATGACAAACAAGCCTGGTGCTTATACAAAGAGCTGAGTATAAAGGTGGAAAATAGTATATTTATCTTCCACTTCATTTCTAGTAAATTAGAGTTAACATTTTCTTCCTAACTGCGAGTGAATAACAACCCTTAGCACCACCCTTCCACACCCTTCTCAGATATTCAGGTAATGCATGATCATTTTAATCGTTAACATTGATAGTTACCATTTGCAGAAAACATATGTTTGGTGTGTGTGGGCCCTGGAGAAAGTGACCTGGAGAAAGGGTATCAAGGATATCCTTGGTAGTAAAGGGGGCCACTATTAATTATACTGAGACCATTAGACTAAGCCAGGACATTCCCAGGCAAACTGGGACATGTAGTCATCTTAATTTGCAAAGATCTTTGAACTCTTTCCCTCCCAGTCCTTCAGAGGACACTGAGAGGGATAAAACAGAATACTAGGTTCCTTAGAATTGCCACATTTTTAAATGTAGAGGAGCTTGGCAAGTATTTGGCTGCTAGCCTCACTTATGCGATTAGTTATTGGTGTGGGCAGAGATTATGGGGGGAAAACGACTGAGGAATTCAGGTTTCCAGTCTGTTTTTCCCAGAGGCAGCAATATGAACCGTGGATCAAAGAATGGTCTTGGATTCAACTAAGCTTGTCAGTTACCTGCTGAAGAACCCTAAGTAAATTATTTAACCACTCTGAGCTTCAGTTTCCCAGATGTAAGTATAAGAACATTTGTTTCCTCAAATGATTATTATGATGATTCCATGTGATGACTTGTGAGAAAGATTACAGCACCCAACATACTTTTCTTCCTTTTTTTGAAAACCTAGAATGTCACAATGCACAGGGAAAATGGAGCGACTGAGAAGAGCAGTAATAAATGGAGTTTATTTTAGTACTTATGTCAAATACTGGCAATATCCGTGACCATAGCATACCCCATGTGTAGAATAATTTCTTGATCAAGCTACACCAAGAGATTTCCTCCCTGGATTTCTCTTACAGACAGAAACCTCTAAGAGATTCTTTATTTTTTTTTATTGAAAGGTTAGAAATGAGAGCTCAACAATGGTAAGCTCTTGCTTAATTAAATAAAGACATTGTGTAAGGGGAAGCCCATTGTTTCTCTCTCTTCATAGGTGTAGGGATCTGCCTCAAAATTGCACAACTAGGGAGAGAGGAAGGGAGCTGGCTCTTACATATTACATGTAGGTATCAGGGGCCCAAGGCAGCAGTTTACCTATGGCAGGCAGTGCAGGTCCTCGCTCAGGATAGATTCTGACTTTCAAGCTGAGTCAGGGAGAGGCTAGAACCCACAGAAAGCATGCTACAGGGGTGTAAAGGAGAAGGCAGGGTTTGGCACAAAGAATAACTAAATCCTTAGCCTGTGGGGTACAGTGCAGAGGGATTTTGCTGTTCTTTATACAAAATTTATAACAAGATTTAAGTGGTATCAACAGGAGGGCAGGTTAACTGGTCTATGTAAGGTAATGAGATCATTTATAATATGGTGGTTTGCCATTCTGATCTCAGTCCATCAAAACTGTGGATCCTAAAATGGTGGCCCAGAGGGGACTTCTCTTCACACTGACCATCTTCAGCGTGGGAGCAGAACCAAGGCAAATGGTTATGGACACTAAATGATAGGCTACCTGGCTGGCATCCTCCTGGACGCAGACATGCTTGGAATTGGATTGGTAGGATGATGTCACTGGTTAATTGTAGCAGTGCAGCATTACAATGAGAGATTTAGGCCCTCAGAGATCATAGACCTTTATAATAGCAATGAATTGAGACTGGTGTTTGTGGCTTCCCCTTTATGTGAAGCTGTGTATAACTGGGGCTTCTGTCTGGAATCTCTAAAGTGTGTAACCACAGCCTGTTCCTTGGCTCTCACTTCACGTGGACAAGCCAAGGGGCCCTCTTTTCCAACACAGGTATAACTTGTCAGTAACTGCTACCTCCAGGCTGTGTCCTGGATGCTCTGCTGGGTTCCATGCCTATTTGGGAACATGCTTTCTGCTCCCACAAAACCAAGCACCTAAACACACTAAGGTCCTAAATGAAGGCAAACAATATAACTTTTAAACCTTTCTGAGCCAAACTTTCTCACCTATAAAAGGGAAGCTTCAATCACAGGAAGTTTTGTAGTAATTCAAATAATGACTATTCCAAGTCTAGAACTTGTCATTGCTATTATTCAAGACTCTGAAATCCATCAATGCAGAGTCTGTGTTTCCTTGGTTGCATTTCCTGAGCTTGGAATCCAGTGGGGACTCACAAGTATTTATTGATTAAAACATCAACTATGATAACATAGCTTAAAGACTAATAATCAAAACATCATTAGATGGCTTGTGTATTGTAAACCATTTCTATTAGTGTCTATAAAAGGAAGTAAGATCCAAGAAGGATGCAGATGAGTATTCCCAATTATGCACTTCATTTTTTATATGTTTGCAATGTTTAATAATTAAAAAACCAGGAAAGAAGGTAAGAAGACTGGAGAGGACAGGGTTGGTGGTTTGATTACCAGACTGATAGAGGATGTAAGGAAAGGGACCAGGGTGACCATGTGGCCAATTGCTTCTTTGAAAAGGGAGGCTGTGCCTGTGCTAAGATGGGAGAGAGATAGTGCTTTGGCCCAGGCTCCCTGACAACAGCCAGTACCAAGAACACAATGAGTCAGATCCACTGGGAACCAGAACGCCTGGATTTTATCTTGCCAGGATCATATGCTACAGTTTAAGAAATGGGTTAGCCATCTTCCTCATCTGCTGGGTTTATGCATAGGAGAATAACATACATAAAATAATAATCATGTTCTAACAGCTTTAATGTACTTATTCAGGTTTATTCCTCTAATTTGCCTGCATCCAAACATTTTTTTCAAGATAAAACCAGTGTCTCAAACTGTTCAGCTAACATTACTTGGTAGGTTAGAGAAAACATCTGAGTTAGAGATGGACCACACAGGTTCCAGTGAAAATGGATTTTTCATCAGATGTGAATCACTGCTATTAAAAATTTATTCCAAGGATAAGTTGTTGGTAAGCTATTCCATCCATACACTTTTCTGAAAAGCCAATTTTAACAGCTTTTTTTTTTCATTTCAAGGGCCATAACTGTTATAATCAATTTAGTAATCTTTTGCAAAGCATTGTTTGCTTTGTTCACAAGCCCCTCATAGGAGGAAGGCATATCATGGCAAATGACCCAGCCTTCTTGTCTCAGTTTTGGACAACTCTTTAGAGTTGAGTTTGGAGTTCCCCATAGGATCTACAGATGCTAAAGATGCTGTCTCATTGTTGACTTGCTTGCCCCTCTGCCCAACCCTGCATTCCTCATCACCTCCTTATGGGATATCTGCCCAGAACAGTCCCTAAAATCCTTTTGGATGCAACTCTCTGTCTTAGAGCTGATTTCCATGATGGGGAGGGCCAGCAGAAATGTCTCTTTGAGGTGGCAGGAGGCAGTTCCTACAAGGAGCAGATGGGGTTTATTTAGAGTATAGTGGGAAATAATCAGTGAGCTTGATTAGGGATGTGGCAGTATCTGTTCTATACTTTAAAAAGGGTACCCTTAACCATGAAGAAAGTGGATTGTAGGAATTTAGTTGGCTGAATCATGGCCCCTCAAATATGTCTAGATCCTAATCCCTGGGACCTACAAATGCTACCTTATATAGTAAAAGAGACTTTTCAGATCAAGTTAAAAATCTTGAAATGAGAAGATTATCTTGGATTATTCTGGTGGGCTCAATGTAATCACAAGAGTCTATATAAGAGGGAAGCAGGAAATCAAAGTTAGAGAAGGAGATGTAGCGATGGAAACAGAGGTTGGAGTAAGGGGGCCATAAGCCAAGGACTGGGGTCAGTTTTTAGAAGCTGCAATAGATGAGGAATAGATTCTCCCCTAGAGACTCCAGAGGGAGCCAGCTCTGCCCAGCCCCTTGATTTTAGCCATATAAGACTCATTTTGGACTTTCGATCTCCAGAACTGTAAGAGAATAAATCTGTGTTGTTTTAAGTTTGTGGGAATTTGTTATAGCAACAGGGGAAAAAAATACAAGGGGTCGAACATGGAGGTGGGAGGTAAGTCCACTGGGGCATAAGGATGAAGGGTGGTGGCAGAGGCTGGATACCATCATGAAGTACAATGAGGAGACTGATACAATTAAAGACCTAGACAGAACTGAGCTCACATTACAGCTCCACCATCTCTCCATGTTCAGAAAATGCTTAAGGCTTAGGTTTTGCCTTGTAAAATGGTGCCAGCACTTACCTAATGGGGGTGTTATGAGACTTAAATTAGATAAATTGCATCAACAGTTTAGCATCAGACCTGACGTTGTGTATTCCTTTGCCCCCTTACCACTCCATCTCACAGCAGTCAGGGAGCCCATCTCCTAAAGTAACCATAGCCAACTTCTGGAACTTGCCACCCCCACAAGACTCATAATGTATTTTTTGTCTGGATTTACCCAAGATATGTCCTAAAAGAAGGACTGTGCATGTAGTTTATTTGGGAAGTAATCCCAGGAAGCACTGGGAGAGGGAGGGGAGGAGAGAGAGGAAATAGGACATTCCAGTAAAAGATGCATTAATGAATGTGGTCTTCTGGGGTTGCTGGGGTTCAATCCTGACACGGACCCTCTGAGAGATGGCATAGCCCTCAGAATTCTCCCACCAAAGGACAGGGAGGCTGAGGCACTTATTTACCAACTCACCTTCATTGGTTAAAGCTTACTCCTGGGCATTAACTCTGCGTCAGGGTAGGTTAAGGGAATATGGCTAGTCATTGAGCTGTTGCATGGTTAGAAGGCATATGAATTAAGTCGTTGGTGGCAGATCCATATTGAAGGGAAGACAGAAACTTAGGAGTGGAGCTGAAAGAAGAAATAGGCAGAGCAACCAGGGTAGTTTGAGACTCTAACCCAACGTGGTGACTCTGTGTTTCAGGTTCAAATTTGTAAAACCTGAAAAAGTCGTTCAGAACATTCTGAGTGGATGATGAATGACTGACATGGCAATGTGGTTCCTAGTAGCCAGAGAAGAGAGAGCACAAGGTCCCCTGTTGATGAAGTCTGAATACTTAGTGTCCATAGAGCTGCATGCATGACAGAACAGGGCAGCTCTCCATAACTAGGATGAGTCTGCATAGGCACTGATTTTTAGTATACATGGTAGGTGCTTCTAAGGTGACCTAATGATTCTACCTCTTGGTATTCAGAACCTTCTATAATCCTCTCTCCTTGAAGAAATTGTTCCCAACCAATAGAACACATCAGAATTTAAAGAGGTCACTTCTGTGATACGATTAGAAAAAGTTCTGAGATCTGTCTTAGTGGCAGACTCTCTCCCTTGTTGGCTTTCATGAAGCAAGTTGCCATGTTGGGGAGGCCCATGTGACATGGAATTCAAGGTGGCCTCCAACCAACAGCCAACTAGGAACTGGGAATCTCAGTTCAATAACCCAATAGGAACTGAATCTACCTGCAATCATGTCAGGAACTTCCAGATAAGACCCCAGTTCTGGCCGATCCCTTGATTGATGCCTTTGGAGAGACCCTGAAACAGAGAAACTAGCTAAATCATGCCCTTATTTCTGACCAACAGAAACTATGGTGTAATTAATGTGCAATGTTTTTAGCCTCTTTGTTTGTAGTAATTTGTAATGCCGCAATAGATGACTCATACATACATGAACACCTTGGCTTGCATGTTATCTGAGGACTTGATCCTTATACATGATCACACAGGTGTGTAGGACATTCCAGTTCACTCTTTTGCTGAAAGCAGCATCATTTGTCTCAAGAAGACCACTGCCAGGCCCAGGATGAATGTAGACAAGCTCTAAACATTTAGGCACTGACCCCAACATTAATGTATGGGGGATAATGAGGTGCACATCTTCCTACACTGAGTGTTCTGCAAGAATCTCTAAGGAAACAATTATATAAACATACCAATATGCAGGCCCACATGAAAAAGACCTTTGCTATCAATAACTCATTAATGCGCACCGCTTTGTATACTACCATGCGTTAAAAGGCATAATTACATTTCAATATTTATTTGAGTTACTGACTTTAGACATATTTCATGGAAAGGAAGGAGTAGGAAAAGACATTTATTTTGTGTTATTGATTCGAGGTGCTGTCATTTATAAAGCCCCCAATAAAATTTCAGTAAACTCCAGATTCTGCTATTCCTTGATAATCTTATTACTTTCTTGGTTCAAATTCCTCATTTGTGACTTTGTGGTATACTAAGATACAGTAAAGATTTCTATTAAATTGTTGTCATTTATTTACTAAATACACCACCTTGAGCAAATAATTTAGATAAACTCTGTATCTTAAATTTTCACATCTGAGTAGAAAAATAAAAATAAAACATACACTTATATGATATAATTATAAAAGTTCAGTGTCTGACACTTAGTAGGTACTCAATATTGCTTCCTCCCAATTAATTTATTCACAAGCACGTAGAACTATTTATGCAGAGATCTTTATGTGACAACTACCAGTTAAGGCTACTTTTATAGAAAATGTGTCTGCCTTACAATAAAAAATAGTGTTTGGTTTCAAGCAGATGAGATTGAACAGTTATTTGAGCTACTTATAATAAAATGTGACAGGCAGACTTTGGTATTTCACCGCCCCAAGTTTTTTTTATGGACTGCTCACTATCATTGCAACATTCAGCACTTTTTTCTGTGTCAGTGTGATAGACAATATTCATATTCTTCTTGGGTAATTGCCTTTTTAGCTGAATCAATGGCTTGAAGGCATGAGAAGGAGGCTGTTTTATCTCAACTTTATTTATCCTATGATTATACTGAGACTATTAAACTGAATTTTCCCTCCCTCCCCTCCTCCCAGGCTGATTCCCAACCATCTTTCCAAACTTCTGTCAATACTCAGACCTTTTGTACATTTTCCCTCTGCCATGCCTCACATTCCCCAAATATTTCCCTTCTCTGACAGAATTCCAAATTTTAAATAAGGGCCTGCTGACTAAGTTTACCACTAGTACAATTCATTCATTTATTCATTCAAAAACATTCTTCTAGAGTTTACAGTGAGCAAACTGGAGGGTAGGAAATGGATTAGAGATGACCAGCTTGGATGGGGGGCTTTTGCAATATTCAGATAAGCTGTGATGTAGACTTGGCTTAGCATCGCTGCAGTAGAAATGGAGTAAGATAGAATGCATTTTGAATTACTTAGGAGGTAAAAGCCACATGATACAATGGTAGATTAAGTATGGAAGGTGCTAGAGAGATGGATGTCCAGTATAACTTCTCAATTTCTGGCTTGCCTTGTTGAGTAGTTGGTGTTGCCTGTTATTCATCTGTTAGAAAGTGGTGGAAGAAAACCAGATATGCAAGAGGGATGATAGATTCCTCTTGTGTGTGGCTTTAGCTTTCTAAAGTGATTAGACTTTAGGAACCCAAGACTGAACTGGTTGGAATCATGTTGAGTGAGTACAAATTTTATTAGTTTTATTTAACTATTTTCTTCCAGAGAACCCCTGGTTAAAAAGCAAGCATATTCCTACCAGTCGATACCAAACACGCCACATCATCCATTACAGATTATTCAAACAATAGGTATGTTGTTTTGGCAGAGGTCTCTGGTATACTGTTTTTCCTTCCTTGCCGCTGGGGAAGCTTTGGCTGTATCTTTCTCCTTTCTGATCACTAAGAATTCTACCCCTTTCTAAATGTGTATTGGAAGCCTTCCCTTTTCTATAACCTGTACAGCATCCCAACATCCTCATGCTTCTGGAAGTGACCATTTAGTGTTTTAGTCCTCTGAACTAATGAATTCAAGTAAATTCAGAAAATTTAGGTGAATTCGGGAAAAAAAAATAATCTCACAAGCCAGATGAGACTGAGTGGTAGTGGCTGCCAAGTATGTGTATAAGGAGATTCTGGAGCAATATTTAGGCTTAATAGGAAAGAATTCTGGGATTAATTGGTATTGTCTGTCATAGGCTCAAAAGTGGAAAATGGTGTCATATGAACCATTCATTTTTATTCCTCCTTTAGTCTTTCCCAGTTGCTAGCACATTTCTTTAATCTAGTGACATATTAGATATTTACAACATCCCAAATTCTTTTTCAGTCTATTGTTCTATGGATATTTCTGTAGTCCCTCAAAAAAACTATACATTATATGACAGCAAGGATCAATTTTTCTATTTCTAATTTTTGATCTCCTACTCAGTACTTGGGTCCCCAGATGGGTTTAATAACATTTTTTTAAATTTACTTTCCACCATTTCCTCTCCCTTCAATCTTTCTTTTTATCTTTACCACTCATGGCAGAGTTAGCATGTGGCTCCAGGGCTGAGTGAGAGAAACTTCACCCCTTGTCCCTCCCTTGGCTTTTGTGTATCCTGTTCCCAAAGTAGCTTTGAAATTAAGAGTCTAGGAGAGGAAAATCTGACAGCATTGTTGGGTTAGGTTAACTTTGTCTGGGCCCACCCAAGCTTCATAAGACTCTTCAGGGACAGAAAGTTGTTTTGCTGACCTATGGTCAAAGCACCTGACTGAACTGCTAGAAATGTGATTGTTAAGTTATTGATTGATTCTCCATTGAGTTGGAACAGCGGGAGATCTGAACATGAGGGCGTGATGCTGTGCGCTGCAGCCTGATAGAATTGAGCTGAATAACTTCTGGATTTATAAGAGAGTACATTTAATTTTTAACAGATTATATACAAGATATTGAGTGACATTAAAGAGTCAAATCAACCATAACCCATTTAAAGCAGCCTTGTAGATAAAAACCCCAAATCTACCAGCCTGCCAAATATATTCTTTATCTACACACATTTGTCAATTATTTCCACAACACTAAGCCTTTCTAATGCTTTTCTGGAAGTTACTTCTCCCACAACCCCAGCTTGAAATACAGGTAACGTTTATTCTCTGTAAAATAAATAGGATTTAAAAGGGCAGACCCCTGGATTTGTGACTGTTAATCCTTTGGTGATCACAGATCCTTTTGAGATCCTGAATGAAATCTTTGGACTGCTCCTAAATGAGGAAAGAAATGATGTAAACATTTACAAACATATTTTGCATACAATCTATTGTGTTGCATTTGAGATTGATTCCATTCACATTCCCATGATAGAGTATAAAAAATAATCTTTACTGAAAAAACAAGTGCCACTCACTCTAGATTTTTCAGATAGAAATTAATTGCTACTTTCTATAAAAAAAAAATCAAAAAAGTAACAAACTATGCCAGTTAAACAAAAAGTAAACCTTAGTTATGTTCAAAAGTAAAAATTAATGTGAACTTTTGTTTTGAAAATATAAGAAATTTTAATAGTCACGAGGTCTTTGACATGGAAACAAGGATGTCACCTTTAATATACAGTTAGTTACTGCACCTTTGGTTTTGATAGCAACAAATGTGTAAACAGACTCATTAATGTATGTGACAGGAACAAAATCAGAACTCCTTCGGCCCACCACAAAAATGTAGGCTGATATCAAGAAAAGTAGGATATAAGACTCTTCCCATTTATGTCCCATGATTTCTTTGTTCTCAGGTAAATTAGGTCAGCTACGACTAATTTTAATCATTTAATGCTATCTACATGTATTAATTATCTATTGCTGGCATAAAAATCATCCTAAATCCCATTGGCTTAAAAACTGTTTATTATCTCAGGGACAGCTTAACGAGGTGGTTGTGGTCCAGAGTCTTGTATGATATTGCTTTCAAGTCGTCAGCCATGGCTGCAGTCTCATCTAACAGCCTGACTGGGGCTGGAGGATCTGCGTTTAAGATGGTGCCTTCACTGGGTTATTGGCAAGAGGCCTCAGTTCCTTAACACATCAGCCTCTCCATAGGACTGCTAGAGTATCTGCACAGCATGATAACTGGCTTTCCTCAGAGTGACATATCCCAGAGAGAGAAAAGCAAGGCAACAACCAGAATGTCTTTTATGCCCTAATCTTAGATGTCACACACCATCACTTTTATCACTCTGTTTATTAGAAGCGAGTCACCAAGTCCAGCTCCACACTCAAAGGGAGAGGAATTAAGCTTCACCTCTTGAAAGAGAACTGTCAAAGAATTTGTGGACCTATTTGAAAACCACCACACTATGTCATTAAAGAAGAATTATACATTCAATCTTTAGGTCGCTTGAGCAAAGTTAACTATTAGAACAGTTCATCCATGTTTCCAGATACTGAAGATGGAGATCTTCCTGCAGAGAAGATGATGAGGTTTTGTTGCTCTAATTCTGTATTGTCTTTTAATGTTATTAAATCACCTTTAAAGGGGCCAAGGCATTTCTAGTGTGTGTGTGTGTGTATGTGTGTGTGTGTGCGTGCGCGTGCACGTGTGTGTGTGTGCACGCGTGTTTGAATTTTTCATGCTAAACATAGCCAAATGGTGTTGAATATGAATACACATACACACACAGATACATATTTATATATAATTTGAACTTGCACTGTTGAGAACAGATTATAATAAAGTCATGGAGCTACACTATCTGCTGGTACTCCTTCATGGCAAGTCTGGTGAGGAAGAAAGAGGACTAGAGGATGCAACCCACCCCACAGATAAGCTCCTTCAGGTCAGGGCTGTATGTTAGTGTTAGCACAGTGCTTGCCACAAAGGAGCTACAAAGAAATATTAGTTGAATAAATGAATGAATGAATGAATGAATGAATAGATGGATGAATAAAAATTCACGGACTTCAGCTTGAATAGGCAGGTTCTAGCAAGTGATACAAGCTTAATAATACCATGTCCAGAGTCTGAAAAATTGGAGCACTGGTAAAAATGAGAGTTCTAACTCCAAGGCAATGCCTTCTCTACACTCTTTAATGTTCTCTCCCAGGTATGGAGAGTCCATGGATCTCAAGCATATGCTTACATGCAAAAGTAAAGATGGGAGCTAGTAGGAATAACTTGCTTTTAGTGAAGACTAAGGCATTCTTGAGTGTCCTCTGCAGGTGGTGGGGGAAAAGAAAGAAAGTTTATCAAGTAGATTTTGCTGTGTAACAAAACCTCAGTAGCATATGTCAAGTTACATTTATTGTCCATGCATGGGGGGGTCATCTGTCACCTAGGTGGCTCTTCTGGTCTTGGCTGGGTTTGCTCACATATCTTGGAGTTAGCTCACTATTGGCTGATCTCTGCTGGCCTTGGCTGTGATGACTAGGGTGCCTTGGCTTTATCCTATGACTCTCCCATTTTGTGACAGATTTAGCTCTGGCATGTTCCCAGAGTAATGGCAGAGGCACAAGAGGCGAGCACAATCCTACTGTTACTTTCAAGCCTGTTTGGCAAGCGTTCCATTGGCTAAACTCCCCATGGCTGAAGCCAGCGTCAAAGTGGGAGGACACTGAATAGGTACATGGCACAGGGAGCGGTGAAGAATTAGGGCCACTTTTGAATCTGCTATAGGAAGGCAAATAAATAGGTGATCTTTCTTTTCTTTCTTTCTTTCTTTCTTTCTTTCTTTCTTTCTTTCTTTCTTTCTTTCTTTCTTTCTTTCTTTCTTTCTTTCTTTCTTTCTCTCTCTCTCTCTCTCTCTCTCTCTCTCTCTCTCTCTCTCTCTCTCTCTCTCTCTCTCTCTTTCTTTCTTTCTTTCTTTCTTTCTTAAGACAGGATCCATAGACTCTTTTCTGTAAAGGGACAGATAGTAAATATTTTAGGTTTAGTAGGTCACATATGGGCTCTGTTGCATATTTTCCTCTTTTTCCTTTCCTCCTCCTTTTTATTCTCTCCCTCATGTTCCTTTTCCTTCTTCTTTTAATAATCCCTTAAAATGTAAATAAAAACATTTCTAGTTTACAGGCTATACAAAATTGGGCTACACTACAGACGTGACCCATGGGTTATAACTTGCCAACCTCTGGTTTAAGAGGAAAGAAAATCTTCATGCTAATAATAATTTATTATGTTTTCTGTACAAAACACATTGACATCTGTTGTTTAATTTGATCCTCAAACACTCTGGTTGTTGAAGGTAGATATTACTGATATCTTCTGTTTTCATATGGGGAGAGAGACATGAACTATTTTGATGAAATGGGAATCTGGCTGCAGTTGGGGTGGGAGGGTCATTGATGTTTACCTAAGGTTACCATGCCAGAATAGCTGCTCATCTCCACTGCATCTGAGGTCTGGGCTTCTGGGAGGACCACTTAGTGAGAGGAGAGCAGTCTTCTCCACCCTTCTGAGAATACACACTATGCAGGTGGAAGGGAAGTAAGCCATCTAATCATGTTAATTGCCATCCAACACAGGCTGAGACGAGACTGATTGCAAGGGTACAGAAGGTAAGACAGTTGGTTCCCAGGTCCTATTTCCCAATTTTTACTTCATTAGCATGACTACTTCTTTTTGTATTTCTTAACTCTGCCTTCCAGAGGTGTTCTTTTCTGCTAGGAATCTTTTAGAAAAGATGTTTAAGGGAATGTATGTGAAACAGTCTTCATAGTGATTAAGGCATTTTTTAAAACCTAAATGTAACCAGTATACATATTTTTTATACTTAATCCACAAATAGAGCTTTTAGTGTTTTTCTTTCAGTTACTTACAATTCTAAACAATGTCATAGAACAAACCCAACAGAATATTAAGACACTCTCTTATTTTCTATGCCAAGTGTCATTTAGCTTTTGGGGGAGGAATATTCAATCTAGTTTTCATAAATAGTAAATAATACAGCTTGTGCAGGTTCATGTAGGTGGTACTAACTTGATGTCTCAACAGTCTTCTGAAAAAGGAAATAAAATGATTCAGCCAATTAGTTGGCTGGACACTTGCCTCCAAGCTGTCAAACAGAAAGCATTGTTCATTTATTCCCAATTGGCTAAGATTGGCTTACTCTAGAAGTTGGGTTACTTTAGAAGTATGGCCCATGGAAGCATTTTCTAGGGTTACCCAAAGAATACTTTAGGGATATTAGTTCCTAGGATACTGGAAAATATTATGGAATCAAAGCTATATATGACTAAACAAATTGGGGGACACCTAGGTTAAACAAAGGTAAGTGATATTTTTTTTCCTGCAGGATTTCTCAGAGCCTTTAATATGTGAATGACCATCCTGAGTTCCCTAGCAGGGGTTAGTATGTGCAGCAGCTTCCAAATCTACTTAGTCATGGAAACTTTTGTTCACAGAACATCTCATGAGATAATATTCTGTAGGACAAACTTTGAGGATCACTACAATTGAAATGTCACCAACCCTCTATGCCAGAGGAGAATCCTGGAAGCATCCTCACCAGTGAAAAATTACAGTGTATATAAGGAGAAGTTAACTTTTTTTTTTTTTCAAACAATCAGTTCAAACCTAACAGTTTTAAGGAATATATCATCACAAAAATCTGGGCTAATAATTTTTTAATGTGAATATATATGTGTGTGTGTGTGCATGTGTGTGTGTGTGTGATTATATGTGTATATATATATATATATATATATATATATATATATATATATATATCCATCCATCCATCCATCCATCCATCCCTAGGAATTAAGAAGTTAAGACGGGGGGTTAAACATTAATCATTTCTCAGATTCTAAAATAAGTACTATGCTAGAATTCTGCAAGCATCTACAGAAAGCTGCTATTGGAACATCACAGCTTCTCATCCTGATTTGAGTCTTACTTTCCTCTTTGCCCTCATGCAAGATTTTGCTGATAGCATTGCTGACAGGATACATTTTAATTGCTTTCTGGTATAACTTCCCAATAAATCTAGCCTTGTTTTCTCAATATATAGTGATTATTCACAGTAATTACTATTCAGAACACTAATTTGATCTCTAAAACTACAGAAAAAGGTCATATGTTCATGGTGGCTGATTTTTTTTTTCTCACTGAGCACTGCAGGCACTATTGCAAGTATTACTTTCCACCCATACTGGACATCTCCAACCTGCTGTCCTGAGACCAGCTTCAGCTCCATGTGGCTAAAAGTGAACTCGTTATCTTTACCATGAGTCAGTTCCTCTTCCTGTTTTTTCTCTCTCACCCCAGCTAATAGCATTAACATCTCCTCAACCTCTAAAGTTAGAAAGTTCTGAGTAATTTATTTTTTCCTCTTCCTTGCCATCTATTAGTTGCCAAATCCTGTTGACTCTACCTCTGAAAATTTTCTCAAATCCACATCTCTTTTTCATTTTCATGGACACCACCCCAATCCAAGGTCCAATTTTTCTTAGACAAACCCTATAGTCCCTTTGCCATTATCTTTTCCCCCATCCAATTGATATTTCCACCACTATTACTAAGACACTTAACATTTCTGACTTTTGATTTCTTCTCCTCGTCCCCCTTCTTCTCTGAGTGTGTTACATGCATTGCCATTCAGTCTTTTTAATGGCTCTCTGAGATCGGTGTATTTCATCCTCATTTTATAAATGAAAAAGAAAAATAAACTGAGGCACAGAGAAGTTGTGTAACATATCCAAAGTCATACAGGGGTGGATCTGCTGTTTGAACCTGGAGGGTCCTGCCCAGATCCCTAAGCTGTTAACCCACTACACCTTAACTCTGACAACATATGAACCTTCTGAAAAAATAGCCCTGAGTAGGGGAAATCCTCATCTCAAAAACCTTCACTGGCTCTTTCTTTTCTATATGATATTTTAAAGACTCTTTAGAATGGTACCTATATTTTTGTCTGAAAATGTTTTTATTTTGCATTTGTTTTTTAAAAGATTAACTTTATTATGTTTATATTCAATAAAATGGACCCACTAAGAATACATTTTTATAATTTTTGACAAACTTATATATCAGTGTAACCACCACCACAGTAAAGATATAGAATATTTGTATCACTCTAAAAAAATCCCTTGTGCCCCTTCCCAGGCTATCCCCACACATGCCTCTGGCCTTAGACAACTACCGATTAGCTTTCTGTCACTATAGATTAGACTCATTTTTTTTTTTAGAATTTTGTATAAATGGAATCATACAGTATTTTGTGTCTGACCTTCTTTATTCTGCATAATATTTTTGAGATTTATCTATATTGTTGAATGTGTCAGTAGTTTATTCCTTTTTGTTACTGAGTAGTAGTATAATAAATATACCACATTTTGTTTATCCATTCACCTATTGGTGGACTTTTGGGTTGTTTTCAGAGTTTAGCTTTCATGGTTGAAGTATCTCTGAACATTCATGAAGGAGTCTTCCTACAGGTGTATGTTTAGTGTGCTGTGTTAATTAGGGCTCTTGGTTGCAAAGGACAGAAATCTACCCTAAAATAGCTCAAGAGCAAAATAAAGGAGGTTTATTAGGTTCAACAACTGGAAAACCTAGTGTTGACCTTAAAAGTTGTCATTAAAAAAAATATATCTGCTCCTCTTTCAGATATCCTTCCCTCTTTCTTAACTCAATTCTGACTAAGTGTCTCCTATCATGGTGGTAATGTGGCTCCCAGCAGCAGTCTCAGACTTACAGTCCATCCCCTCAGCAGCTCCAGTAGAGAGAGGAGTTCTCTTTTCCCAACACATTCAATCCAAATCATTGAGCTAAAGTTAATTGGCTCTCAGCGTGTCCATTCTTCAACCAATTGGTATGAACATGGAGATGGCATGCTCTGATTGGCCAGGCTTTAGTCACAAGCCCTCTTCTGAAGCCAGAGATGTTGGGTAGTCAGCTCTACCCAACCACATCAACTTAAATTGCACATGGGTAAGGAGGTTCCCCAAGAAAATGGAACATTTTTATCAGAAGCAGAGAAATGGATGAGTAGCTGGCAAACCAGCAAATGACCATTGCTATGGCACTCTGTGATTCCATTCCACCAATCTTTCCCACCTGGTCTTCTACTAAGAACCAGATTTTCTAGACACTAAGTTACTCATTCCCCAATGTGAGTTGCAATTTTCCTCTGTTTGCCTTTATCGTACTGTTCTTTTGTCTGCAACATCCTTTGTTACCATGGCAAGTTTACTCACTTTGTAAGCCCAGCACAAATGCCTTCTACCTCAGAAAGCATTCTTGAATTTGCCCCTGGCTAGATTAGTCTTAGGCCACTTTATCTGTACTCTGTCATAGTTCTCACCATAAGATGTCTAATCATAGAATTGGTTTCCTATGATCTCTACCTCCCCTACAAGACACAGACAGCATGACAGCCCATCACTGTCTTGCTCATCTCAGTGCTCCCTAGGGCCCAGATGCAGTGCCTTTTACACAGTACAGGCTCCATAAATACTTATCGATTGATTCTGGACCTGCCATCCATTAAGAGAAGTTAATGGAGGTTTTCTGATTTCTCGCAGATGACCGATTTTAGAATGTTGTATCAGTCAAATTTCTAAGAATCAATAAAGTCCTCATTTGGATTTTCTTTCTCTCACTCAAAGAAGATTTAAAAAATAATTTTATTGTATTTTCTCCTCCAATTTTAACAATGTATAAGCATTGCAAGAAATTTGCAAATATAAAAATATGAAGATGATAACAAGTTTCTTCCTAGCTTAGGGCCATTGTGTGTCCTATTTTTTCCATCTGGAAGGCTAGAACTCCCACTGCTTACCTACCTGGTTCCTTATCAGTCACATCTCAGCAAGAATTTCGCTTTCACCTTGAGAACTTCTCTTGCCTCTCAGTTTTCTTTACAGCCCTTATCCTGATAAAAATATATTTTCTAAGTTGATTTATGTATTTCTGTCTCTCAACTAAAAAATAAGCTCTGTGCGTTTAGGGAGCTTGTTCAGCTTGGTCATAGTGTATTCCCATTCACAGAATAGTGGCTAGCACCTAGTGGGTGCTCCATAAATATGTATGGTGTCAATTAATGATGCTGTTGTATATGTAGAGGTAACCCATTACCTACATTTTCCCCCTTCCACTCAAATAAAAACTAATACACTCAGATATGTATGTGTACATGTGTTTGATACACACACTATACAAACATACATAGTATGTCATAAGATATATGTAACGTAATTTAGGGCTATCACACACCCTGTCAGTGTCTCACTCAGTTCTCTCCTCACTCACCGTTCCTTCTGGTAGCTCCTCACTGCAAACCCTGGAGGCACTCTGCCTGAGCCTTTGCTCTGGCTGCAGGAGCGTTCTCAGCTTGCATATAGGCCAGGCCAGAAGTGCCAGGAACTCACACCCTGGCAGCAGCCCTCAACCAGGGACGAGTAGGGATTGGAGGATAGCTCTGCCAGCTCCCTTGCTCCTTGGAGGCACATCTCTGGGGAGTGTTCCATGCCATTTATCAGAGTCCCTAGCAGGATTGATGCCCACGGTGGTAGTTAGACTGATAATGCTTTATTGGCTTCCTTCCCATCTTCATGTCACTTCTCACCTCCATATCACTACTTCCTGGAATCACCTGTTCAATACGCTCCTTGCACGTGACAACTAAGTCTGAGGATTCATTACCTGAGACAAGGAAAAACTGTAAAAATAGTTTTGTAAGCAATAAGAAAATGGCTTTTCTCCTCCCAAATCCCAGCTCATAGATTTACCTTCTGCCTCCCTCTTCCTCTCTGCCCCTGCACAGAGAGGGCCGACGCCTACTTACAGCAGTGTGTACTTTCTTCTGTGGGAAGCCAGTTGGAGAGAGCATCATTTGTGCTGCCTAGACTCAGAATGTAATCCCCTCCAGCACTGGTAGCTTCAGAAATTCCTGAGGCATTCATATTATAGATGCCTCTGCGTTCAGCTTCGCTTTTATCTGTTTCCAATTTCTATTTCAAGGCATCCCATTTTTCTGCTTTCTTTTTCATCCCCAGCCCCTCCTTTACAACAGCACAAAATAAAAACCCATCGCACTGCCACAGCCGAAAAAAAGCCTTTGAAAAAGTTGGGTGGCATGGCTTGAATGTCCCTAAACTCTAAAACTGGAAGTCACAGACACATAAACAGGTGGCGATGGGGCTGGCATGGAGTGGGGTGCTCTTAGCCCTGTGGAAACAGACCTCAGGCCACAGCAGGCTCTTGAGGGACACAATGTCTCTAGCGTGGTTTGAACACGTTGATTGGGGCATCTATCTTGCTGAATTCGGGCTTGAATTATAGATGTTACTGAATGAAACATTAAGGCTGTGTCTGTTGGGACTACTCTGGCTTTCTTGCCTATTAACTTTTGTGTAATGTTGTTCAATTTTATCTAAGTATTACTTCAATTTCATTTTGGGTAGATACTCTTTTCATTCATTCATTCACTCATTCATTCATTCTACACTGACAGCGACTAAACAAGGAACTACAAAGATATCTAAGGCCCTTTCTTTACTCTTCCAAATCTCAAAATCTAATTAAGGGACGTAGACAAGCAAATTAGTTATTGCAGTGCTTTGCAATTGTGCTGTCCCAGGGTGGGTGCTGAGCAGAATTGCTTAAGAGCAAGTGCTGTAGAGTCAGCCACATCTGGGTTCCTAGTCCTGGCCTGGGAATCCAGGAAGGTATCCTGGAGGGGAAAGCAGGGCTGTCAAGAGCTAAGGATATTGATCAGACTGCACTGGCTCTTTAGTCCCTGCTTTGTACTAAAATGTCTGACTTTACTTAACCTCCCTGAGCCTGTTTCCTGATCTTCTAAATGGCTAGAATAATGTCTTTATCATGGATTGTGCAAAATAAATGGGATAGTGCCTGAACTGTGCTTAGCAGAGTTCATAGTGTACAATAGCAACTTAATAAATGTTTATTAATTTTAATAATTAAATCAAGCACAGGATGTTTGGATATACCCACTACAGACTTGGGAGGCAGATATATTTGCTGGATGAGCTGCTGCCTCGCTAGGACGTGAGGAAGGTGAATGACAGTGCAATGCTAGCTAGACAGGCAAATGGATGGTTTCCTCTTTCTATTCTCATGGGCACCGGTGAGACCCACCATATACCTGTGTCAAAACCTGCAATTTATCAAATAATAAAGCCAGAGATAGTAACAGTCTTCCTTGCCACAAAGTCAGTAGGATACAGGCAAATAGGCTTTTTCTGGCCCATTATTTCATGATGGACTGTCAGGTGTGTATCAGCACAAGGGAGGGCAAGGTACAACTGCACTTCTGGGGACCCCAATGAACAGGTGAGATGTCCAGTATATTTTTATTTAAGATTTGATTTTCTCTCTCCTTCTCTCCAGTAAGGGGATATTCAGAGATGTATCAATTAGAATTCAGTATGGTAATACAATGTCTCATTAGCACAGCCATACAATCGCCTCTAGTGGTACATGTGCCAAGCAAGAGGGTTCCCGGAAATTAGCTTGGCTTCCAGCCGTCCTCATCTGAATCTTTCCTGAACTAGTTTGTGATTGCAGAGTTAGGCTCATTTCAGCAGTGGGAGTTCCACTGGGCTGATGATCCTGAAACTCATTCAGAAAATTAATACATTTTCCTCTTACTTAATTTTTTTTGTTTGGTGGGTACATATTTCATGACACATGTCAGCTTCTTCCTTGCAAATATTTCAGTCAAAATTAGTCTTTAAGTTTTCAAATTTAAAGACTTAAAAAATCAATCATGGTCCAAGAGAATTAAGAGGCTCTGCTTATTTCAGCCTTACATAATTCTGGAGAGAAGATGAACTTGCTTGTGCTTTTCATTTTGTTTATGATTCTGCAAGATATCACCATTTCTCTGCCAAGTGAATTCTCACTGCATTAGAAAGGTGTAGATGCTTTTTCAACAGATTTGGTCATCTGGTGTATTTAATGGATTAAATAGTGTTTTCCTTTGTGGGCTGAAGCCTTAAATTAAGTTTATACTCATGTTATCCTCCCTTCCTCCTTCCCTCTTTCTCTTACTCTTCCTTCATCCTTCCCTCTCTCTCTCCTTCCTTCTCTCTTTCTCTTTGTCCTTTCTTGCTTCTTTCCCTTCCTCTCCTCTTCTTTCCCTTCCCTCCCTATTTTCCTTTTTCCCTTCCTCCTCCCATCTACAAACATTTATTCAACCCTATTGTATATCAGGCACTATATGAGGCACTGGAGATACACTGATAAATAAGACACATGGGGAAGACAGGTGATAGATGAACAATTAACAAGATAAGAGCAATGCCCAGTAAGTGTTCTGAAGAACTAGAGAGATGTGATAGGGAGTAACTTTGGAGGAAGCTGCGTGGTCATGGAAGGCTAAGAAAGAGCTCAGTAGCAAGCCCTGGAGCAGAGAGGAGCCTGGGACTGCCCAGTAGTCATAGCAAGAAGAAGAGTGAGGAGATGGAACACCATGTGGGGTCTGAGCAGGCAATGCGGTGGTAGGGATTTCCAATTTGAGATAATGTTTGGAAGAACAGGGGATATTTTTGTTTTAGAATGTTCTCAATGAATTAGGTATATGTGCTGACCACATTTTCCAAACCAAATCTTTTTGTCTGGCTATTTAATTTCAACCTCCATTCTAAAGTTAGAAAATTTGTTTGCATTTGGTTCTACATTTAGTGAATTCTCTTTTATCAAAAGCAAAATGATATTTTATTTAGGAAGTGTTGCAGAAACTTCAGATTGGAGAACTGAAGTGTGTACCATCCGCTGCTTGGCAGGAAAATAGCTTTTGTCACAGACAGTTGCTTTGCTCCTAAAGCATAAACTCGGAGGTACAATAATTTAGTCAAGTAGTTAATTTAGTTATATCCAGCTTAACTAATTAACACCAATTCCATGCTTGATTTTTTTCCCCATTAACTGAACAAAAGCCATCTCTAATGAGTTATGAAAGAGGGCCAGCTGACTGACTTTGTTGTAGAGATGGAACATGAGGAGAGATCTATAAACATTTTTGGGAAATAGGCATAGACATGATATTCAATGTATGTATTTGATAAGCAGTGCAATACAGGCACTGGCCACTCAGAATACACAGTGCTGTATGATGCCATCAGGCTATTTAGAGGGCAAAGAGTAAGATGTATCCTCCAAACACCAGGAAATGACTGGAGAATATTTATTCACTTCCAATAGTCCCCCAAATCTTAACTTGTTCCAGCATCTACTCAAAAGAATAAAGTCCAAAGTCTCAGCTAAAATCACATATGGGTGATACTCAAGGTACAAGTCATACTGAAGCAAATTCCACTTCAGCTGTAAACCTGGGAAATCGACCAAAGTACAATGGTGGGACACACATAGGATAGACATTTCTATTCCAAAAGGGAGAAATATGAAAGAAGGAAGGAGTGATGGGTACTGAGCAAGTCCAAAACCCAAAGGGGCAGATTTCTTTGGAATCTGTGGCTTGAAGTAATTCTCTTTGGTTTAATGATCTTCCTTCCAGGCCCCACATAGCAGAAGTCCTGCCTTCCAAACACACTGGAGTGGGGGACCTGGGCAGCTCTACCCAGGTGTGTCTGGAAGGCAAGGGTGGCTATCTTGCTCTATGTCACTGAGAGAAGAATTAGAACTAATGGGGGAGAAATCATAGGCAGACAGATTTCAGATCAACAAAGAAAGCCATAACAGATAGAGCTGCCCAAGAAATGAATGAGTATGTGAAAAATAGCAGTTCTTTTTCACCAGAAGGGCTCCAGATGAGGCTGTG